>CM061060.1:19874283-20497095 GCA_030762865.1 Paraleonurus japonicus | reverse complement strand
GTTCTAGGAAGCCAATTCAAGGTTATTAATCAACTCAATATTCCGGGACCAACATAAGATTTGCTCAAACCCCGTGCTTTTATCCACTTCAACCATAGTCCCGTAATTCTCCCCTTGAGAAAGATGACGGTAAATATGTTACCTACTTTATCTTTCTTTGAACACCTCCTTTGACCTTCCCCCTCTCAAAAAGGTGAAGACCAGGAAAGGAAAAGCTCCCATCGGCTAAAGCTCGCTACCATCGAAGGAACTCCCGCCACCGGTACCGCACTTGAGGGAGTCAAGGTGTTCCTCCCGCCCGATAGACGTGGGAATCTCATGCCGCCAGCTTCTCTACAACAAAATTTTTAGCGAACTTGATCTCTTCGCATGATTGTGAACGAGCTGTTAAGCCTCTCCCATGACCCAGGTAAGTACAAGCGAGCGGCCACTTTGCCCTTGTTTTTATTACCTACGGTGTTTTCATTTTCTCTAGAATTTCTTATCGCATAATATCTCATGCCTCTTCGTTCCTCTCTTATTGAATCCAGTTAGGTGTATCTTGCTCTCTCGGATTATGGAATCCATCTAACCATCTCTCCGCCCGATCTCAAGGAACTTGAAGACACTCTTGCTTCGAAAAGGACAAAAGCTCTCGCACCCTCGCTCGCGTTCAAAAGATGGAAACATAGGTATCCCTTTTTGAGTTGGAAGTATCCTCCTTAAAGGAGGAGTTGAAGAAAGCTCATGCGGACAACGCGCCGCCGAAAAGAGATAAATGAACTCTCGGTCTTCTACTCCATGCAAGAGGCTCGTATTCATCGGGAAGGTGCCTGCAAGGAGCTCTATCCTGCTCAGTCCCTGTTCCATGCCGAACCTGGCGAGAGATTTTGCGGTCCTTACAATCATCCCTCCGAAAGGCTTATCAAGAACATTTTAGCTACCTAGGCGATATGGCCCCCTAGATATGCTTATGAGTATGGGTTTGATACAGCCGTCAAGCAATACTCGAGATACTACATTCTCCGGGAGTTCAATAAGGTGAGCCCGGCCGCTGTTTTCCCTCCTTCCCTGGTTTCAAAGGGGATCCTTTGAGGGATATCGAGGAGAAGTGGTGGCTCCCGGTGATGGGCTAAGCGGTTTCAGAGATTGTATGGACAAAGATAGCTTCGTCTCGTTGGAACCAATGTTGGGTCCCTTTAGAATGAGTTAATCACGTAAACAAGATGCCTTCTTAGCGATAATCTAGAAGGGGGATGAATAGATTATCTAAAACTTTTTCAAGTTTAGATGATCTATCAACTCCAAAAATCAGTTTTACAATGAAAGCTTGATTCTTGATTAAACTCAAATCAATTAGGATCTAAAGCTTTATCGGATATTGAATTTGCGATCAAGAAATAATCAAAGAAAACAAGTAAAGAACTGAAATGTAAACAACACCAGATTTATAGTGGTTCGGATCAAATGATCCTACATCCACTCTCCTCCTTCAACTCGAAGAAGGGACTCTTCTTACCACCTTCCCCGCTTGCTTACTTTCTTACTTTCTTTACAGACGTTAATTTTCAGCCTTACAATGATGATACTAGCTCTAAATCGGCTTTTGAAGATTTACAAAGAATATGGTGTTCTACAAGCACCAGAAAATAGATTGAACACAAAGTGTTCGTGAATACAAGTGTTTGAGAAGAGATCTTCTAATTTTTGATTGCTAAGGTGAATTTGCTTGATTGCAATACTATCAACTTATCTACTCTAAAAATTACGAGATAATGAACTTATTTATAGACCTCCTGCTGATGACGGTTGTAACTTCCTTGTTTTCTGTTTTGATTGATTATAACCGACTAACCAAATCTTGAAAACTGCTTCTTGCTTGGTTGTAATCGACTCTTGAATTTTAACTAACTCTTTAGCTTGTCTCGATCTTCTCCTGTCGATTCTTCACCTTGTCGGATTCTCTATCTTAGTAAGTATCTTGAACTTCCACCTTATCTTGTCTTTGTCAACGTCGATTTCTTCACCTTGTCTCGATTCTCTATCTTAGTAAGTATCTTGAACTTCCACCTTGTCTGTCTTTGTCAACGCCTCTGATTTCTATTCCATTCTCCATCCGACTTTCTCGAACAACCTTATCTTGCACTTCTATACTTAGTCTATTTTACAGAGTTTTCATTACATCGGTACATCACCGACTATACATTATCTCCAAATTTGGTCATCCTAGTTTTACACATTTAACTCATCAAAACTAAGTATATCTTTCTCATCCCAACAATTTCCCCCTTTTTGATGATGTTAAAACATAGCTCAAGAAAAAAACGTTAGTGATCTTAGAGGATAAGGATAAACAATTATGTCACATAGTGATTATTTGGAACACTCAAATTTCTATTAAGATGATGAGAAGATCATGAATTAGAAAATCAGAACAATAAGTTTTATCAACAAGCTGATTTAGATACTCGAGCACTTAGTTCATAGAATCGGATGATCGGGTAAGCAGAGATGACCGAGAATAAAAGTTAGTTTATTTTATTTAGTTCAATTTTAGATATCTTAAAGAGTCTTAGTCAAGTTATGTTACAAGAATCGATTAGTTAAGCAGATTAGGTTAAGAAAAATTTTAAAGGAAATCAACAGATTATGAGAGTAGGTTAAAAAGTATGTTCACAAATTTCCATCACTTTAGCCTTCATACGAGTTCAGACAAGATTCGAGATAAGGTAAGAGAAAAGAGATTTAATCATACCACCTATTCTCCTCTGGAATCTTAAGCCGATCAAAGACTCACTTTTTCAACGATATGGTTTCTCCACCCTCTGCAAGATCGGCTAAGGATTCAGCTTTGATGATGAGTGCTTGATATTCTCGAGTCCAGGGCGACCGTCGTTTGTCGAGAGGGGATCCATCTCGGGAGTAGGCTGGTGCGACTACATCTGCGTGAAATTCGTCATTAGCAATGTTGACAAGATACTTGATACATTTGAGGGTCATACATTTCGGCCGATTATGAAAAGCTTCATTTTCATCTAGTCCCCATCTCGATGATTTTGCACACGTGAAACTGGAAGACCAGTCCACTTCAAAAGGCCTCCACCTTGCCTCGGTCCGCCATTAACATCACTTCCTTGGGGACTACTTCACTTCGATGATAAGGCCGAAGAACTTCTTCCCCCTGCTCATTTCTCTCTCTCTACGAACCCACCTCCTCGGTGAGCGGTCATAGAATTTTCCTGCTGCTTTCTCCTGCTCTCTCCTCTTCTTTGCATCCCGTCGCTTATATTTCTCCTTTTCATCTCTCTTTCTCTTAGGATTTTCTCCTCCTCATCTATCTCAGCTTGTGTTTTCTTTGTAGTTCTAGATGATCCGGAAGGAGATGCGACCATTTTGATTTGAGCGGGATCTTGCACGAGAAAGATCCCTAGGCCCAAATACTTGAGTTCAGCTTCTCTTATCTTTCTCGGCTCCTTCTCGACTGTCCTCTTTCTTCTTCTTCTCTTCTTCGGCTTTCAGGCCTCCTCGAGATAATTCCTCTATCTTCATGCTCGGGGCCATGATCTTATCATCATGCTCGTCTACTCTTTTCTTGAGCACACTATCTTCCCCCTTTTTAGCATCGACAAAACGGGTGTTGCGAATAGTGGCTACTTGTTCAATTTGTCCCGGTAGTTCATGTCGAACATGCCTGTCTTCTCGTTCTAGCTGTTCATTTCTCTTCTTACGAGCTGCCTCGGTGCTCGAAACTCTCCGTCTATGAATTGCTTAATTATCATCGTCTGCCTATCCTTCTCCATTGCCAGTGCATTTTCAAGCACTTGATGAAATGAGGCCTCCTTAGCTTTCCTCATTGAATCCACGATTTCGGTATAGGCGGAAACGAACGTCTTTATTTAACCCATTCATCCCGAGAGTTCATCTTCGTAGCAACTTTCTTCTTTACTTCAGCCATCTGTTCCTCATGTACGATCTTTGAAAAATAGAGGTCGATTTTTGTCTTTTCTTGGATAGCAGCCTCTATGTTTTCTTTGATAGATGATGTAATGACTCCAGAATCAGGTGTAGAGCATTCGACTAGCTCTCTTGAGATTCAATACCTCCTCCTTCAGCGTGTTGAACTCGGATACAGAACTGATCATTGAAGATCCTACCAAATCTTGAGATGGAGAGGATTGAGTTAAGTCAATCGTCTCCACCGGAATTTCTTCTTCAACCACTAGCCGAAGGAGAATCAGCCCGATGGGCGATTGTAGTTTGCTCCTCATTTGTACCTTCATTGGCCTTTCTGTTGGTGCCTCCCGATTGTATCCATCTCGGCTAGCTCATCGGCGGCTCCACCCATAGCCATCTCCGTCTCTTCTTCGAGTTTCCTCCCTTACCAACTCGGCTCCACTCTCCTTTCTTCCTCCGACTTCTTTTGTGCTTCCTCCGTAGACGGCATGTCTACGAAATATACTCTGTGAAGGATATAATCGAAGAACATGTTCTCGGTTAGGATATCCATGAAGGATTTGAGCTTGGCCTTCTTTAGCACCTCCTTCTCCCATAAGGACAAAGTTGTTTCCTCCAACCTCGGCTATGAGGATATTTGTCTCCTCAAAGCTCCTCGTCCTTATCCTCCACAAGACCACACATCTACCAATTCCTCCAACGGCTCTGGTTCATCAATCAGATTATGCTCTTTTCTCGGGAGAAATTTCCTCCCTAACCACCCGAAGATATTCCTCCGTTGGTCCCATGACTCCAGTAGGGTTAGGAAGAAGGGAAAATAGATGGGGTTCTGTTTGGGATGAGGAAAGAAAAGAGAATGGGTCCGACGAGGGTTGTGTTTGATTTGGACTTTTGGGAGTAGACCGTTTTAGAGGCTCGGAGGCGGCGGCCTTGTCTGCCCCTTCATCGCACAGGTGGGAAGATGAGGGTTGGGTGTCTTGACCTCGAGATGAGGAAGAAGATGATGTGGAGGGTTGGGTTTGCTCGGCTTCTTCGGCCTCGTCTCCGGATGAGACTTTCACGATCTCCTCCTGCCCGAGACTTTCCCGGCCGCGACACTTCCCCCTTGGGAAGTTGTCCTCTCCTCCTCTTCCTCTTTATTCTCGGCTTCGGTCTCTGTCTCCTCGGATGATGACTCATCTCGCTAACATCGTCTCCACCTTCTTACCCTTGGCTTTAGAAGCCTTTTTCTTAGGTGATGGAGGTGGGGTGTCTCCTTCGAGTGCAGTAGCCGAAGGGTTTCTCATCCTTGATGAGCGAGACCATACGCTTTGTGAATTTCTTCACCCTGTCTCCCGATCAAGCTTATACATTTCCAATTTTGTGTTCAAGTATGATGGTGATCCTTGCCATCATACTTGTGATTTTTGTGAGAGACCACCTCACGAGATCCTTTGATATCTCCTTTTTTACAAATTTCTTTTTCTCTTCCATCGATCGAGAATACACTGTCTGAGCCTACTTAATATTAGCTCCGTCTATAATAGCCCTCGAGACAACATATCCTCGGCTTAGTCAATCCGTCATGACTCTGCTTGTTCTCCCGGTATACATTTTGTCAAGATGAGCATCGAGAAGGCGGTACTTTCTCCTTAACATCCCCTTTTTCAAATTTGCGGTTTTATTCTTTCCGGGATTTTTGTGCCATCATTTTATAACTCTCCAAATATTCCTCCGCCTTATACACAAATGGATTGCCGCGGTGGTGCTTAGACCAAAAATCTCACCAATATCAGCAATGGATACATGAACCTTTCTACTCTTTTCTAGGGTTCGAATTTGGGTTTCTAACCCAAAGGTTCATTGATTTTGCTGCGGTTAGAAATTCTGCAAGCAATATCATCGAGTGTTTTGGGTTTGGTGGGTTTCATCGAACAATATTTCTTCAAGCCTCTGGTTTCGAGAAGTTGAAGAATTTCTCTTGTTTCGGATCGGTGGTGATATCCCATTCTACGTACATCTCGGATTTTGTTCGATCTCGATAGAGGCATGATCGTATTCGTACTTGATCCTGGATTTTCGGTGTCCGCCATTGAAACAGTGTTTGGAAAGTTTTGAGAGGGAAAATAATTTTTTTAGAGAATATGAATAGGTAATTATGTGCGTAAGTTATTATGCACACGATTTCCTATTTATATGGAAAATTTTAATAATAAACTAATCAAAACTCATAATGACTGCAAAAGTATAGATTTTGGCTTTCGTGCCCGCATTAAATGCAATTATGCTGATTTATTTTAAAAAGTGCACGAATAATATTAAATATGTCGCGCGTGAACTGTTGACGATTCATATTTCGAAACCGCCTCCAATTTGTGCGCGTGAATGTCACTCGGCGTATTTCAAAGCTTTATTTGATAAAATTTTGGGTCCGATAGTAACTTCTCGACAAGAAGTAACTTGATTTGTAAAATCTTTTCAGTTAATTGGAGAGATAAACTGAAATATTATCTCTTTTATTTTCAAAAGTATATCTTTTAAAAATGAACCCTTTATATTATTTTAAAACAAATTTCAAAATGAACTACCGAGTGAATTCAATTTTTGAATAATTAACTAATTATGAAACTAAATTCACATATTAATTATGTGATTTAACAAACATAATTTTTAAATACAAAAGTTAGAAAAACTCCTGTGATTTTAAGCGTGTCTCTAAAACCCATTAATTATGTGGTGGTATCGATTGATGATTTTGGTGAAATCTTCGGATTAAGCACGATTGGAGAAAACCCATTCACTTACAAGGCATCGGAATATTTGGAAAGTTTCCGATTAATGGCGAGGAGGACTCACCAAAATACGACGGCGAATTTGAAAAGGCCGATGTTGAAACGGAAGTATAGGTTGCTGATGCTAATTTTGACCAAGTGCATCCCGGGTGAGCAAGAAAGTCACGATGGCCTCACAAAGCCCAGAATATGTTGTCTTAGGGCTTTAATTGACGAGTCGAAATTAATTGGGCGAGGATGGTCTATTCGAGGCGATGGAAGAGAAGGAGAGGTTTGTCAAAACCCCGTCTCATCGGAGCCGATGAGATGGTCCTTAATCAAAATCACAAGTATGATGGCCATAATCACCATCATACTTGAACATAAGATGGGGTCGGATAATCTGGATTGGAAGGAAGGGGTAAAGAAATATACCAAACGAGGGACTTTTGGTCAAAGATGAGAAGATCTTTGGACCATCCGACTCGAGAGGAGACGAGGTCGCTCGGCTCAACCACCAAAGAGAAGAAAAGGGCTGGAAAAGCCAAACCCAAACAAATTGAAAGCTGTCTTTGGAGGATGAGTCCTCGTCACGAGTCGAAGGAAGCAGAGGATGAGGAGATGGAGACAACTTCTCAAGAGGGAAGTTTCTTGGCGAGAGGCTGCGGGTGGTTACGAACAAGGTGAAAGGGTAGATATCTCATCTCGGAGATGAATAAGAAAAGGAGCCAGCCCGGGCCATCATCTTCCTCATCCGAGGATGAAGAACCCCAACCCTCCACATCCAAACACGGCGATGAAGAGGCAAACAAGACCGCTGCCTCCGAGCCTCTAAAACGGTCCACTCCCATATGTCCAACCCAAACTCAAACCACAAAAGATCCATTTTCTTTCCTAGCCACTACACCAACCGAATCAAATCTCTTTCTTAATCAACCCAACCCA
The DNA here is from genome assembly GCA_030762865.1 of Paraleonurus japonicus. Taxonomy (NCBI): domain Eukaryota; kingdom Viridiplantae; phylum Streptophyta; class Magnoliopsida; order Lamiales; family Lamiaceae; genus Paraleonurus; species Paraleonurus japonicus. Next base: position 20,489,467 of record CM061060.1, on the reverse strand, counting down.
TCTGGTGAAATGGGTCCTATTGAGACTTCCCTAAGAATCCTAGGAAAGAAATTCCTTCTCAAAAGGAATCAGCCCTAGCGAGATGAGCCTCGATCTTCTTAAAGAATTAATTGATGTATATCTTTTAAGAAGACTCGATTATGCTCATTCGAAGAGACAACTATCTTAATAGCGAAGGTGAGGGAACAACTTATCCATCCGGGAAAAGGAAATACTCAAAAAGGCAAAACTTAAATCCTTCCAAGACATTTTGATCGAAAACAAGTTCTTCAACTACATCCCGCAAAACGGTGTATCTTGGAGATATGGAACTAGAGGAGGTGGAGAAAATAGAGGAGGTGGAGGAGAAAGAGCAAGAAAAGAAAAAACCCGAGGAGGAAAAGGTGACAGAGGTGATCGAGAAAGTAGTAGAAGTGGAAGAACCCGAGGTAATGATCGGTGGAGCCGCCGATGAGTCACCGAGATGGATACCGAGGAGGCACAAACAGAAAGGTGTGTCGTGGCAAGTTCCAGTGAGGTAAAATCAGATTTGCCATCATCTTCAATGCATTGGGCGAGATACACCTCCATCTCGTAGTTGAAGCTAATATTCGATCGAAGAGAAAGATTTAACTCTATCCTCTCCATCCGAAGAAACCGCCTTGCCCTCTACTTCTACGTCTCGTATCCGAGGTGGAAGCTTTGAAAGAAGAGGTTGCCAATCTGAAAAAGGCTTGTCCGAATGCCTTTCAACTCGTGCCAAATGTCATTTCATCTTCAATAAAGGAAAATATAGAGGCAATTCACGAGAAGACAAAATTTGATCTCTATTTTTCCGGCATCGCATACGAAGAAAACATGGCCAAAGTTAAGCAGCAGATCGTCGAGGAAGAGAAGGCTCAAGGAGAATGGGTCCGACAAGATGTCTTAAATGCATATTCCCAAATCGGGGACACTGTGGAAGACCAAGTCAAAGAATCATGGATCGCAAAGGAGGCATCCTTTTCTCAAGTACTGAAAATGAGCGACCATGGAGAAAGACAGAGGCAGGACAAACATTCTCAAGAACTATCTCGGAAGGAGAATTCCGGCAAGCCGAGATAGCACATAAAAAGAGATATGATCAGCTAGAACAAAAGACAGGATTTGTCAGGAATGAACTGATGGGTCAAATTGAACAAGTAGCCACTATCTCGTAATACCCGATTTGCTGATGTCAAAAAGGGGGAAAGTAGTGAGCTCAAGAAAAGGATAGATGTTCAAGACGACAAGATCTGGCATTGAATCTCAAGCTTGAGGAACTGTCTCAAGAGTTGTTGAAATCGAGAGGAAGAGAGGAAGAAGGCAGCAGACGAGAAGTCTCGAGAGTATTGAGGAGACTCAAAAGGAGGACAAAGGCAACTGAATCCACTAAATTCGAGCCTAAAACTCGAAGCAATTGCAACCTACCTGACCACCTGTCCCCATCCGATCAATCATATCTCCCTCATCCTCATCTATGCCAGTCGGGAAAGAAAAAATTGTGAGCAAACCTAAGACACATATGGAGATAGAGGAGGAAGAGAAAACAACGAAGAGGAGGAGGGAAGAGAAGGAGAAATATAAAAGAAGGGATGCCAAAAGAGGTGGGAGCGAGGAGAAGGCAGCCGGTAAATTTTATGATCGAAAAACAGAGGAAGTGGGTTCGCATTTGAGTCGGGATGAGCAAGGAGTTGAGGTCTTCCGAGCCATTTCATCGAAGTGATGTAGTACCCAAAGAAATCTTCTGGGCATTGGGAGATCGGGAGATGTGGAGATCTTACGAGGCGTAATGGATTTTTGCCTTTCATGTCAATAAGAAGATCAAGTAGGGACTTGAGCGAGAACATCGCTTTCCATGTCTCGGTTAGAAGAAAAGGACTCTAAATTCTATCAATACCTAATCAACCTTGCTCACCGAGAATTCAATCTTGCCGACGTGGTCGCACTACTTTGCCTATGCACCGATGGAACCTCCAAGAACAAGAGATGGTCTTGAATCATGAGCGAGTCAAGCGGTGATCATAAAAGCGAGAAGCAAGCTAACTTCGTTGAAGGAGGGGAAAGCGGTGTCTGCGAAGAAGAGGGTCTTCGATCGTTAAGTATACCAAAAGAAGACAGGTGGTACGACTAAGTCCTTTTTTCTACTTCTTGTCTGATTGTCTGTCATGAAAAATGCAAAAGAATGTGCAAGTTTTTGTGGCCCAATACATGTGAATATTTGTTTGAACTACTTGGTTGTTTAACTAACTTGTGTTTATCTTAAACTTCTAATCAATACGTGATATAACTAACTTGTCTATAAATTCATAACACCAAGTCATCCTCGTAACACTCGATCTTAACTATTATGTCTCATTTATTCAATTTTAAATTATCTTAATTAAGTTTTTTTCTCTAATTATACGAACCATGATTATCGACTCAAGTCTATTGCCCTAATTATCTCGGTTATCTAATTAAATGATATACTTGTATATTCTGTAGTATTCTTATCTTTTGAAATCACTAACATATTTCTTTTCTTGAGCTGTGTTTTAACATCATCAAAAAGGGGGAAATTGTTAGAAACAAAGTCCGTAGTTAGTTTTGATGAGTTAAAATGTAAAATAGGATGACCAGTGAGTACCTTGTATAGACAGTGATGTAGTAATAATATGTAAATAAAGCTAAGTACAAATATTAGATAAGAATACACAAACTACCATATTAGGACAAGAAATCGAGACGAGGACCGAGAAATCGAGATGAGGACAAGGAATCGAGATAAGGATAACGAGTCGAGCGAAAGACAGTATGAAGAAGGCAGATGAGGTCAAGAATAATAAACAATCATCAAGATAAGAAAGCGAAGATGAAGGCGGTGTGAGTAAAAAAGAAGACAATGAAGTGTTAGAAAATTCACACAAGTGTCAAGAAGCAATTATAACCAACCAAGAAGAAGTTACAAGAATCAATTAGCTTGTTATAACCGATTTGAAACAAAATTTACAAGGAAGTTACAACTACTAAGGAAGATCTCTATAAATAGAGACAGAAAAACGAGAATAGAATTAACTTTTGCAACTTCACAATTATTCACTTTCATTCTCTACACACGATTAGCATTCAATATATTGTAATCACACGCACAAAAGTTCTATATGTTTCTAGTTCTTAGTGTTTGTAGAACACTTTTCAAAGAACATCTTCAAGCCATTAATATTCAGAAATTAGGAAGAAATTGTTGTAAGGCTGAAGATCTACATTGTAAGTAAGTAAGAAGAAAAAAGGAAGATAGTAAGTAAAGACCCTTCTTCAAATTGAAGGAGGAGAGTGGACGTAGGATCGTTTGATCGAACCACTATAAACCGCTTTGTGTTCTTTACCGTTTTCTTTACTTGGCAGTTCTTATTCAATTTCAATTTCTAATCAAAGTGTAATTTCGAATTAAGTCTAGACAAATTATCAGTTTTCTTGTGATCCAATTAAAGTTGAGTTTAAATCTATTTCCATTGTGTAACTTTGGTGTTTTGGATTAATTTTCTAAGTTTTGAAAAATTAGAAAATCTATTCAACCCTCCCCCTCTAGATTTTCTCTAGAAGGTAGTTTCATTCAATCTTTAATATACTCAACTTGTGGGACCAACAATGTACATGTGCACTTGTGCTTGGTTTGGAAGACCTATTGAATTTTGATTTGATCATGAGTTGATTTGTAGCTTGATGCTAGCATTCTTGATGATTATGTGAAGATGAATGTGATTGAAGATGCTTGATTCATTGCTCAATTTTAACCCGTGAACTTTTGGGCCTTAAGAATCGTGACATTTTATACGGTTGATATGATTTCTTTGTGAGTGCATCATTCATGGATTTGTATGCTAGAACTTGCCACTAGACTTGTTGATATTGATCTTTATGTGATTTCATGAAAGTGATAAGAGGCCATGTTTTATATGATTAGTCACTTAACCAAATTTTTCCCCACCAAATACATTTGATTTCCTTAGTGAGCCATGTTGAGCCTTGTTTTCATATTCTTTGGCAAGCCAAGTGAAATCGAAATCATTTTGCCGATCTTTGTGAGCCTTATTGTCCTATGTTTAGTAGAGCTTGATTGTTGGCTATGGATGGTGACTTGATTGTGAAGTGTGGTGGAAAATGATGTGCTAAGTGATGATGCTTGAAAGATGAAAAAAAAAGGGTTGTGAAAAAAATTGAACTGAAGAAAGATGTGAAGTGAAAAAGAAAGATTCAATTTGTGAGCTTAAGTGAAAGAAAACTCAAGTGAATGGTGGTGTTTGATCATAGAAGTGCAAAAGAAAGAGTTGATTGTCAAAGTTGAAGAGATGTGCCTTGTATTGATTAGCTATCATTCAAGTCTCTACTACTTAGTCACTCTTACCCAAACACATCCCACCTTTCCAAAGAGCCAACACCACAACCTAGAAGAAAGACCTCTTTGATTCTTGATTGAACACAAATGATTTTGATTGAGATTGAATCCATTGGCAAGCATATGGTGTGCATGTTTATGAATTTTATGATTCGAGTGCATGATACCTTTATACCCTTGAGTGAAGAGTGAAACACTCCATGGAAGGAGCAATGTGTTAAGTGTTTGATGTTGCATTTATTTGAGCATGATTCATCTTGATTGCTAGTGGATAGTTGCATTGATACTTGTGATCATTGATGAGTTCGATTGTCTTATACTTCGTCTATGGTGCCATGTGACATAATTGCAATCAATTCACTCCTTTGTGCTTAGTTGCTAAGTTGCTCGAGGACGAGCAACACTTCAAGTTTGGGGGTATTATGATTGGAGTGAATTGATGCATGATTTTGGGGCCTATGTTAGTGCGAAAAATGATCAAAAGTGTTAGATTTTGTGCATAAATGTGTAGAGTATCACGATTTTGCCTAAAAGTATTACTTGATGAATATTTGATGTTTTTCGTCCGTTTTATAGGTAAATCGGTGGAATTTGGCCAAATCGAGAGTAATCGGCATTCTTAGTATGAAGAGACGAGGCGAGACAGATGAAAACGGGGGTCGGAGGTGGAACCCCGGCCAAAAAAATGCTCTAGTCTCGACCTCCGGTCGAGGAGCAGAGGCCTCGACTCGAGGGATAAGGCGAGATCATTGAAAGTCAAGGTTTTGGAGCTGCTTCAACTCGAGGGTGAGCCTCGAGTCGAGGGATAAGGAAAATGAGGATCGCTCGAGTCGAGGGCTGAGCCTCGACTCGAGGCAGTGGAAAATTCGGAAAAGCGTGATAGCAACTCTTAGGCCTCGACTCGAGGGCCCCAAGCTCGAGTCGAGGAGCCCCAAAACAAAAAAATTTTGATTTTAAATCATTTTGAGCGGAAAACGAGAGCGAGAATCATCCTAGCTTAGTTTAGAGCAATTTCTAGGCGGTTTTTAGGCTAATTTATCATTCCATTGCTTAATTCTACTTGTAATTGGATTAGATTGTTAGTTTTTGATTGAATTCAAGCTTGTATACATTAAATTAGTGATTAGATCCATTAGAGTTTAATTTTCAAGTTGTAATTGAAGAGGTGGAGATTGTAATTGAAGCATTGTTGAAGACTCAAACATTCTTATATTTGATAATTGAAGACATTTGGTGATGTTCTTCTACTTTTCTCTCTTTAATTCATTGTTTGTGGTGATTAGTGCTTTAATTGCTTTCCTAGATTTTTCACCAATGGCTTTTGCTCTTAGCACCATGGTCTAATAGTTTTGTGCTTGGGATAATTGAAATTAGGGATGTTGTGATTACTCCATGCTATGATTGTTGATAATTATGATCAATTGAGTTAGATTGCTTCCTAATTGTGATTCTCATTGTGCTTCATGCAAAATTATCTCTTTAGATTAATGGTTGATCACCCTAGCAATAGGCGAGAGTTGAACTAATGTGATTAGGTGTTAATCGGGTTATAATTTTGCATGATTGTATGAATTGGGGACTTCTTAATTGAGAGATTGGAAGGACTAAGAACAACTGACATTAGGCATTGTGTTATTAATGGAGTGATTAATTTCATGATGGTTTATGCTTTCTAACTTGATTGATTTGCAATTGGATACAATCATAGCTTGTTAATCATTGATTCCTTGATGGAGATTATCCCTAGCACCCTATCCCCCATTGATTTTAGCTTGTTTGATATTGCATCCTAGGTGTTTGATCTATTGCTTGCATAGATTTAGCATTTAATTTTTCCATTATATTGTAGTGTTTAGTGCAAACCCATTCTTGCAACAATAGTCATTAATAACTTGTATTCTTAGGGCCTTGATTGGAGTGTATAGTGTAAGAGTTATTAAGACCAATCAACAAAAATATCGAACCCAAGGGAGAAAGTATGCAAATGAAATTCAAGGATAAGAGTTCTAAATGGCTAGAGTTGCAACAAGCTCTTGAACTAAATCACTACAAATTGCAAGAATTTAAATGGCTAGATTATGCAAACAATTTATCAAACACCTAGAATGCAAGATCAAATAGACTAAAATTAATGAGGGAATAGGGTGCAAGGGATAATCTCCATCAAGGAATTCATGATTAACAAGCTATGATTGTATCCAAATGCAAATCAATCAAATGAGAAAGCATAAACCATCATGAAATTAATCACTCCATTAATATCACAATGCCTAATGTGAATATCCTTAGTTCTTCCCATCTCTCAATGTAGAAGTCCCCAATTCATACAATCATGCAAAATTGAAACCCGATTAACACCTAATCACGTTAGCTCAACTCTCGCCTATTGCTAGGGTGATCACCCATTAATCAAAAGAGACAATTTTTCATGAAGCACAATTAAGAATCACAATTAGGAAGCAGTCTAATTCAATTGATCACAATTGTCAACAATCATAGCATGAGGCAATCACTTCATCCCTAATTTCAATTATCCCAAGCACAAGGCTATTAGCCCATGGTGCTACAAGCAAAAACCATGGCTAGAAAATCTAAGAAAGCAATTGAAAATCTAATCACTACAAGCAATGAATTTAAAGAGATCAAAGGTTAAGAACATCACCAATTAAGCTTCAATAGGCAAAAATAAGAATGATTAATCTTGTACAATGCTTCAATTCAACTTCACTTCTTCTCAATTCTCAGCTGCAAAACTTCAATTACAATCACCAATCTACTAATCTAATGATTTAAATGTGGAATCTATCTAAATTCTAACAATCTAGTGCAATTACAAGTAAATTCAAGCTACAAAATGTAAAATTCGCTCAAAGGAACTCCTAGAAACTGCTCTGAACTCCTAGAATCAACTCCTCTGTTTTGGCTTTCCATGGCTTAAAAACTGAATTTTTCGGTTTTGGGCACTCCTCGAGTCGAGCTTCAGGCCCTCGAGTCGAGGCCTAAATTCGCTAACACGTTTCTTTAAAATTCTTTCCTGCCTCGAGTCGAGGCCTAGCCCTCGAGTCGAGCTTTACGCCATTTCGTTCCCCTCGACTCGAGGCTCCTCCCTCGAGTCGAGCTTGCCGATTTTTAAAAAGATTTCCCTCCAGCATGAACCTCGAGTCGAGGTCTGTGCACCCTCGACTCGAACTCGAGTTCGGGGAATTTTTATCGAGAAGGGCTCCGGGCCCGACCCCGTTTCGTCCCGTATGTTCGTCTTTTCATTCTAAGAATCCGGTACTCTCGGTTTGGCAAAATTCCACCGATTTACCTGCAAAACGGGCGAAATACATCAAAACCTCACAAATAATACTTTTAGGCAAAATAGTGATACTTTTCACATTTAGGCACAAAACTAACACTTTAGCTCACTTTTGCACTAAAAATAGCCCTAAAAACATGTATCAATTCACTCCAATCATACCCCCAAACTTGAATTGTTGCTCGTCCTCGAGCAACGTAGAACTAAGAACAAAGGAGTGAATTGATTGCAATTATGTCACATGGCATCATAGGCGAAAAATAAGACAATCGAACTCATCAATGATCACTTGTATCAATGCAACTATCCACTAGCAATCAAGACAAATCATGCTCAAATAAATGCTCAATCAAATACTCAACACATTGCTCCTTCCATGGAGTGTTTCACTCTTCACTCAAGTGTATCAAGGTTTAAAGCACTCAATCATCAATTCACAAATAAGTACACCATATGCTTGCCACAAGACTTAATCTCAATCAAAATCATTTGTGATCAATCAAGAATCAAAGAGGTCTTTATTCTAGGTTGTAATGTAGGCTCTTTGGAAAGGTGAGATATTTATGGATAAGAGTGACTAAGTAGTAGAGACTTGAATGAAAGCTAATCAATACAATGCACATCTCTTCACTTTTCATCAAGCACACTCTTACTATTGAACTTCAATAATCAATCCACCATTCACTTGAGCTTTCTCTTTTAAGCTCACAAATTGAATCTTTCTTTTCATGCACTTTCTTTACAATTCAATCTTTCTTCACAACCTTTCTTTTCTTTTATCTCTTAACACATCATCACTTTGCTCATCATCTTCTCACACTTAGCAATCAAATCACCATCATTAGCCAACATTCAAGCTCAACTAAGCATAGGACAAGAAGGGCTCATCAAAATAGGCTAAATGGTTTCAATTTCACTTGGCTTGCCAAAGAATAAGAATAATAAGGCTCAACATGGCTCACTAAGGAAATCAAATGTATTTGGTGGGGAAAAATATTTGGCAAAGTGACTCAACATATCAAACATGGCCTCTTATCATTTTCAAGACATCTTACAAAGATCAATATCAACAAGTCTAATGGCAAGTTCTAGCATACAACTCATGAATGATGCACTCACAAAGGATGATATCAACCGTATAAGATGTACGATTATTAAGGCACAAAAGCTCACGGGCTTAAATTGAGCAATGAATCAAGCATCTTCAATCACATTCATCTTCACATAATTAATCAAGCAACTAGCATCAAGCTACACATCTACTAATAATCATATCAAAATCCAATAATCTTACAATTCAAGCACAAATGCTCATGTACATAATCTCAAGCATACTCACTATCTCAAAATGATACTCAAAAATATGTCAAATAATCCACTATTAAGCTCAAAATCAAATGAACATGGAATCATGGAATAAAGAAATCCAAAGGATCATCAAGTCAAAATTACCAATAGACAATAGGCTCAACAATATATCAAAGAAATCATAACATCACTTAAATCATCCATCTAAAACATCCAAACATCAAATCATCACAAGTCAAGAGTATAAGCATCATCAAGAGTACAACGGAAAACAAGAATATCAGAATCTAAAGAACAACAAGAAGAGGGAATGAGGAATAGGGGATAGCCCTAATAGTCGGACGGCGGCGGTGGAGGAGGATAGTGTCTGGCCCGAAGTTCCACGAGCTCATCTTGAAGGAGTGAATACATGTCATCTTTGAGTCTTCATTGATTCTTCTTGCATCCTCCTTGTCTCTTCATTGAACCTACGTGAATCCTCCATCATTCGGTACATCTCATCCTGCCGGGTCGGACTCTCTATATGCATCCTCCGATGCCGCCCACATCTCCTCCGTCGAGAACCCACGGTCTGCGAGACGAACCCCCTGCCTCGTACTCTCTACTCCTCATCTCATCCTGCCGGTACATATTAATCTCTGGCTGATACTCCTCTTCCATCTGGACAGGCTGTTCTTCTTGCTCCGGCTCCTCGTCATCCTCATCCTCGTCCTCGAGACTCAACCTCCTCGGCAACATCTGCTCTAGCGCATCTCCATCATCATCGGAAGAATCGTAATCCGACCACATTTGACACTGCACGATCATCATCATCCCCCTCATCTCTAAGCACATCTCCATGCTCCTGGTGTAAGCATCGATGGCATCGGTGTGTGGCTGCGACCACATACGCAGATTGATAGTCACAAAGGCACGAGATCCGCGATAGTCAACCTCTTATTAGGAAGAGGAAACCGGCCACCATGATGCTTTGTTGTAGGCACCACGTCCTCCCAATACGATCTAGCGTCCTCATGCGCCTCATAGTGTCCGTAGTCAAATCTGGACCATCTAGTGCCACTAGGTTATGAGTAGGAATACCGAGGTGCTCGGCTATCGAGTAATCATCCCACCAAAATTTATCTTCTTAAACTTAGTGCTTGTGGCTCTCTCAAATAAGTAGCATAGGTAGGCGGCCGCATTAAATCGACTCCATGCAAGAAGCACCACAAAACATATAGCTCTTGAAACCACGGCTCCTCCCTCCGATCTCGCGAATATGGTACTCGCGAGGATCTTCTCTAAATATCGGACCACGGATTCCGAATGTGCGTGCTCTTAGACTTCCCGGTACAAACTCGGGTTGACTCGGAGCCCCGAATCGAAATACGTCTCGGAACCTCTTAGCATTGTACTCCTCTAATGTTCAAAAGTGATCTATCGGGGTCGGTAGGTGCTCCTAGTAGCTCATTAATCTCATCTAACGTCAATTCGTACTCGTTCCCCATAAGTTCAAAAGTGATCTTCCGTGCAAACTTGTTCCTCCTAGCCTTGTGGACTTTGGTGTGCATAAGAACTCGAGAGTGAGTCCAAGATAGGTCCGAGGTCTCTTAGCTAGAAAACCTCCCATGCCTACTTGCTCGAACAATCTTGGAATGTCATCTTCAATTCCCATAGAAAGCATGCGATTATGATCTACGAGACGAGTTCGACCACCTTCTTGTACAACTCGGCATACAAAATAATGTGCTTTCTCCACTTGTATTCATCCCACTGAATTCCCAATTCAGCGGGCATTCGGTGTGCAAAACGTATAGCCTCTTCTCTCTCTCGGATCTCAGCATCCGAAAAGTTGTGGCCATCCACTCCTCTAAACATGACTCCTGCACAAATAATCCCAATAGCACAAATGAGTCCAACAATCAAAAAGCTAGCTCAAAATATCACTCTAAATTATGAACAAGTCAACAACAATTTCCAAGCCCAACAAAATTCCTAATGACTAAGCAATAAATCCTCACAAAATGGTCAATGAGTCAATCAAATCAAATATAATCCATAGAAGTGCTCAACTAATCCTCAACTTATACATACTTACTAGAATGGCTTAAGACAATGAAAATCATCATGTAAGCTCACCAAAAATTCTTCAATTATGCTCCACAAATAAATCAAATACTAACAAGCCAATTAGCAAGTAATCGAACACATAATCACAAAACTTTCCTTTCTATCATCCAAACTCCACTCAATTTGACCACATATACCACAAATGCACTAGGAATTCATAAAATATACCAAAAATCCTCATTCAAGCCAAATTCCACAAATAATTGAGCAAATCATTATATACCATCCTAAACATGCTCATGTATTCATCAATCAACTCAAATATCCTCAACAATAGCTTCAATTTATCCATACCAATCATGCATACCAAGTGCTTGACAAAATGCTCAAATGAGATTTCAATTCAAATAAATTCAAGCACTTTTATCAACACCCAAGCAATAATCAACACTAATCATGAAATTGAAAGCCAAAGGAGATGAAATTACATACCTTAATTGGGATAAATTGGCTTGGAATGAAAGATATGAGCACCCACACAATTTTCCTCACAAAGCCCCAAAATTGATTATAAAACCCTCAAAATCCACTCTTTGATGCAATACTCAAATAATGTGATGATATAGTGATGTTTCACCGGTGAAAACAGCAGGAAAATGTCGAATTATGAAGGAGCGGCGAATAGGATCGTTAAAGGGAAGGAACCCTCGAGTCGTGACATACGAAACTAATCTGCGTATTTATAACGAGACACCGACCTCGAGTCGAGGGTCAGGCCTCGACTCGAGGAATCCCACTTTTCAAAAGCCTCGACTCGAGGTTCCTCCCTCGGAGTCGAGGAATGTGCCATTTCGAGAAATTTTTCTAAGTCTAAGTACCTCGACTCGAGGTCTATGCAAGCTCGACCTCGGGTCGAGATCAGTGGCATTTTTATGAATCTCAAGTCCGACCCGACCCCGAGAACTCCCAAAATAGACCTCTACACGCCTAATGAACCCAAATATGCAAGAAATTACCGTTTTGGTCCCTCGATTTAAGCCCGGTCGCTCATTCGATCGAGGAGACCGGGTTCTCTTCCTTAATGCTCATTTTCACCAACTTTTAAGCTCTCCTTTCCTTCTCGATTCTTGATTCCTTTGCAAATTTGATCCTTTCCAATCTTTGTAGTGAGTATGCCTACACTTAAGCATCATTAGTCATCCACTCAACATCAATAATGAATGCACTTCAACACTAGATACACACACCCCCAAACTTGGATGAGGATATGCATTCAAAAACAAGTATGAGAATGATACACTTATGCAACCCCTTAATTGATATAACACTAAAGCACAAAAGACCAAATAAGCTCTCCATCAACTAACACCATCTCCTAGCATGAGCAATTCCTAAGAATCCAAGGCAAAAACCACAAGGCAGACAAAACACAACACACACAAAAACAATAAAATGATGGGTTGCCTCCCATCTAGCGCTAGGTTTAACGTCCTTTGCCGGACGGAACTCTATGAGTTCATACTTCCCTTTCATCTATAAGAATGTTAGGCACTTCTTTTAGGGTAGAAGAGTCCTTGTGCGTAACCAAAATCTCCCTTGTCATTAGACAACATCCCATTTCATCTTCCACTAAGAGTTTTCCTTCTTCTTTTATCTCCTTCACTTTCAACACCTCTTTGAGTCTTTTTACTCCTAGTAGTCTCATCCAATCCGATTCCTTCCATACTACTTGGTCTCCAACTACAAAGGTTTCCACCTTCTTCTCAATCGGTCTTTCTTCTAACACCCCCAAACTTGAGCATTGCTCATATTTGGCCACTTCCTTTTCACCTTCTTTTTCAAGCTTCTTATCACCAAAATCAAGCAAAGTATCAATGACGGCTTCCTTCTTCCTACAATCATCCAAAGAAACACAAGATTTATTAGCCATCACATTACAAGAAGGAATAAAATGCTCCTTAATTAAAGAGTTAGAAGAAGAAAAAGGTAAAGAATCATCCCTATCAATGGAAGAACATGAATTGATGATCTCTATATAGCCACACTTCTTCTTCTCCATCTTGCTTTGTGCAACTTCTTCCAATGGCGCTCTCGAAAATGTCATCTCTTTTCCATTGTAGCTTAATGTGAGCTCCCCTCTCTCAACATCGATAATTGCTTTTCCCGTAGCAAGGAAAGGTCGACCAAGTATGATCGGTGCCTCAAGCTCCTCCTTCATATCAAGAACAATGAAATCAACCGGAAATAGGAACTTGCCAACTCCTACCAATACATCTTCAATGATCCCGTATGGACGAGCAAATGATTGATCCGCCAATTGAAGGTTGATATTAGTAGGAGTCACCTCTCCTAGCTTCAATTTCTCAAAAATTGCCAAAGGCATGACATTTATACTAGCTCCCAAGTCACACAAACCTTGAATGTTCACATTCTCACCTATCTTGCATGGTATAATGAAGCTCCCGGATCCTTCTTTTTTGTGGTAAATCTCTCTCCGATATCTCTTTGCACTCCTCCACAAGCTTAAGTATACCCTTTTCATCCCAACTCCTCCTCTTAGACATAATATCTCTCAAAAACTTATTATAGTGGGGTATTTGTTCAAGGGCATCCATTAGTGGAATTTCAACATGCAAGCTCTTTAAGACTTTCAAAAACTTACCAAACTCCTCCTCTAGCTTTTTCTTCACTACTCTTTGAGGATAGGGAACCGACTTAGCTTTCATAGGCACTCCCCATGCATCTTTCTTGGACTTCTCTTCTTCTTTCTTAGATTCTCTTCTTGCTTGCCCTTCACTTGACTCTTCTTTTTCCACAACCACATTTTCTTCAATAACTTCTTCTTCTTGCACCACTTCTTCTTCAACATCTCCATCTCTAAGCCTCTTTGGACCTTCATAGCTAATACCACTCCTTAGCTTGATGGCACTACAAAATTCTTTAGGATTAGGCTCGGTAGTAGATGGATACTTCCCTTTGTTTTGCAAGTGGTCCACCGTAGACGAGAGCTTCCCAACCGTAGTAGCAAGTTGCCCTACTTGATGCTCAATCGTCTTGAAACGAGTATCCATTTGTTTCCCTAAATCATCAAGCCTTGAATCATTTGCTTCCAACTTCTTCACAATCAACCCCAAGATCTCTTCCGTAGTTGCCTTCCCTTCATTGTTTGGAGCCTTTGCACCGGATCAAATCCGGGAGGAAATTGAACGGCGGCTCTAGGATTGGCATATGAAAAATTCTCATGTCTCCTCCATGTATTCCCATTGAATGGAGCTTGTGGTTGAGGTTGATAACTTCCTTGTGGCCTATTTTGGTAAGGCATTTGATAAGGCCTTCCTCCTTGATAGTTCCCTTGATAGCTTCCTCCTTGATAGCCTCCTTGGAATGGAGGCCTACCCATATAACTCACCTCTTCCACCGGCAATGAACTTGGCCCAACATCAACATGAGGAATGGATGAACTAACACTTGCTTGGCTTTGTGAAGTCGTAAGAGCTCCCAATCGGTCCATCATAGTCATCATCATACTCTTCATACTCTCTAGCTCATCAACTTGTGACACTCTATGATGTGCTCCTCTATTAACCGACACTTGGAAAGAGTCTTGAGCTATGTTCTCCATAATTTCATTCATTTGCCCCACGGTTTTTGACCAAATCGATCCATTAGCACAAGCATTCAAAAATGACCTATCCCCATCCGTCAACCCATTGCAAAAGTACATAATGGTTTGCTCTTAGGAAACCATGTTGAGGGCAATTAATAAGTAACATGCCATACCTCTCCCATGCCTCCGGTATAGTCTCCCCATTCTTTTGTCGGAAATGGGAAATAGCCTCCTTTGCTTGCACGGTCTTTGATGGTGGGTAAAATTTCATCAAGAATTTCTTTGACAACTCCTCCCATGTCCGTACGGTCCCGGGCGGTAATGAATTCAACCATGCTTTTGCTCTTCCTTTCAATGTAAAGGCAAATAGCCTCAACTTCTTGGCATCTTCGGGCACCCCATGGTATTTTGTAGTGTCGGCTATCTCAAGAAATTGTGCCATATGTTGATGTGGACACTCATTTTCATCTCTACCCTCAAATTGCTTCTCCCTAAGCATTCTCACCAAAGCGGGGCTTATCTCGAAGTTATTGGCATCTATCCTCGGCCTTGCTATCCCATCATAATACTCCCTAAGTTGTGGTTCAAAGAACTCTCTCAAAGGCCTTCCATGATGTGGTGGCTCATTTACATGTTGTGGTTGTGGTTGTGGTTGTGGTTGTGGCGGCTCATGGTATCGTGGCTCTTGATTATACGGCATATTGGGATAATATGGTGGAAATTGTTGAGGATGAGGTGGATAGTAAGGATATTGATGAGCTTGAGGTGGATAAGGGTAGGGATTTTGGTAGGGATAGTTTTGTGGTGGCATCCCTTGAGGAAAGGGGCCAACTTGAGCATGGTAGTGATTCCCATTACCTCCATTTTCTCCTCCTCCTACTCCTTGTCCATGTACCTCCTCTTCTTGAGGATCACCCACTAATCTCTCCTCATGCCTTTGCTCTTCTCCTTCCATAGCTTCCCTTCTTCTTCTCACACGATTTCTCCTCAATGTAGCCTCAATCTCCGGATTTAGTGGCAAGGGTGGAACACCACTTGATCTTGTTAGCATACACCTACAATGCCACAAATCCAAGAATCAAATTCTCACCAATAAAATCAACAAAAACAAAAATAAAAACAACAAATAGCCACTTCAAACAATCCTCTAGTCTCACTTATTGGCGCAAAAACTAACTCCCGGCAACGGCGCCATTTGATTGGAGTGTATAGTGTAAGAGTTATTAAGACCAATCAACAAAAATATCGAACCCAAGGGAGAAAGTATGCAAATGAAATTCAAGGATAAGAGTTCTAAATGGCTAGAGTTGCAACAAGCTCTTGAACTAAATCACTACAAATTGCAAGAATTTAAATGGCTAGATTATGCAAACAATTTATCAAACACCTAGAATGCAAGATCAAATAGACTAAAATTAATGAGGGAATAGGGTGCAAGGGATAATCTCCATCAAGGAATTCATGATTAACAAGCTATGATTGTATCCAAATGCAAATCAATCAAATGAGAAAGCATAAACCATCATGAAATTAATCACTCCATTAATATCACAATGCCTAATGTGAATATCCTTAGTTCTTCCCATCTCTCAATGTAGAAGTCCCCAATTCATACAATCATGCAAAATTGAAACACGATTAACACCTAATCACGTTAGCTCAACTCTCGCCTATTGCTAGGGTGATCACCCATTAATCAAAAGAGACAATTTTTCATGAAGCACAATTAAGAATCACAATTAGGAAGCAGTCTAATTCAATTGATCACAATTGTCAACAATCATAGCATGAGGCAATCACTTCATCCCTAATTTCAATTATCCCAAGCACAAGGCTATTAGCCCATGGTGCTACAAGCAAAAACCATGGCTAGAAAATCTAAGAAAGCAATTGAAAATCTAATCACTACAAGCAATGAATTTAAAGAGATCAAAGGTTAAGAACATCACCAATTAAGCTTCAATAGGCAAAAATAAGAATGATTAATCTTGTACAATGCTTCAATTCAACTTCACTTCTTCTCAATTCTCAGCTGCAAAACTTCAATTACAATCACCAATCTACTAATCTAATGATTTAAATGTGGAATCTATCTAAATTCTAACAATCTAGTGCAATTACAAGTAAATTCAAGCTACAAAATGTAAAATTCGCTCAAAGGAACTCCTAGAAACCGCTCTGAACTCCTAGAATCAACTCCCCCTCTGTTTTGGCTTTCCATGGCTTAAAAACTGAATTTTTCGGTTTTGGGCACTCCTCGAGTCGAGCTTCAGGCCCTCGAGTCGAGGCCTAAATTCGCTAACACGTTTCTTTAAAATTCTTTCTGCCTCGAGTCGAGGCCTAGCCCTCAGTCGAGCTTTACTGCCATTTTCGTTCCCTCGACTCGAGGCTCCTCCCTCGAGTCGAGCTTGCCGATTTTTTAAAAAGATTTCCCTCCAAAGATGAACCTCGAGTCGAGGTCTGTGCACCCTCGACTCGAACTCGAGTTCGGGGAATTTTATCGAGAAGGGCTCAGGGCCCGACCCCCGTTTTTCGTCCGTATGTTCGTCTTTTCATTCTAAGAATCCCGGTACTCTCGGTTTGGCAAAATTCCACCGATTTACCTGCAAAGCGGGCGAAATACATCAAAACCTCACAAATAATACTTTTAGGCAAAATAGTGATACTTTTCACATTTAGGCACAAAAACTAACACTTTAGCTCACTTTTTGCACTAAAAATAGCCCTAAAAACATGTATCAATTCACTCCAATCAGGCCTCACTTGCAATCTAATTCCCTTGGGTTCGATATTTTTATTGGTCTTAATACCACTTGCAGTACAACAAATCACTCATCCTTATGGGATTATTGAAGATGTATTAGTGGGAGTTGGCAAATTTATCTTCCCGGTGGATTTTGTAGTGCTTGATATGAAGGAAGAACTTGAGGCACCTATCATTCTTGGTAGTCCTTTCCTTGCTACCGGAAGAGCCATGATTAATATGGAAAAAGAAGAGCTCAAATTAAGCTTTAATAGAGAAGATATGACATTTTCTAGAGCTCCATTAGAAGAAGATGATCCAAGTGCATTGGAGAAAAAGAAATGTGGCTATATAGAGATCATTGACTTGTGCCCTTCAAAGGATAGGGAAGATTCTAACTCTTCTAATTCTTTAATCAATGATCATCTTATTTTTTCTTGTAATGTGATTCCTAATAAGTCTTGTGTTTCTCGTGATGATCTTAGGGAGGAAAAGGCTCTTCATACACCTTTGCTTGATCCGGGAGAAAAAAGAATTAAGAACTAGTGAGAAATGTGTCCAAACTTGAGCAAGTCTCATGTTTGGGGGTGTTAGAAAAAAGGAAGGTGCCACTTGAGAAGAAGAAAGAAGGAAGTTTTGTGGTTGGTGATCAAGTGGCGTGGAGCGAATCTAATTGGAGTAGGTTGCTTGGAGTAGAAAGACTCAAAGAAGTTTTGATTGTGAAAGAGATCAAAGAAGGAGGAAAACTTCTATTGGAAGACAAGTGGGGATGTTTCCTATTCGCAAAAGCTACTCTAGTAAGGCATAAGGAGGTGCCAAACATTAGCATTGAAAGGGAAGTGAACTCCTCGAGTTACGTCCGGCATAGGACGTTAAACTTAGCACTTAATGGGAGGCAACCCATTCTTTATTACTTTTATGTATTTGTGTGTGCTTTTTGTTGTCTGTGTTTTGGTTTGTGTTGCTTTTGGAGAAATTGCTTGGAGTTTAATTGATGATGTTTAGGTGATTGTGATGCACAATGCTTGATGATGATTGGAATGATTGAGTTTATTTGATACCTTTGGGAATTGCAAGTCATTTAATCACTCTTTCGCCAAATTTGAATTTTATGCAAAAATTTAAGTTTGGGGGATGATCGTTCTTAAATGTTTACTTGCATCTCGTCTTGGTATATTGTCATTGCAAGAATTTGACATTGTCTTGTGCTCAATTGTAGGTACACTTGCTAGAGTTGGATTGTGGAGTGTTGGAATTGTAAGGATATGCAAAAGCAAGAAGGAAATGTGCATAAAAATTGGTGAATTAAGCAAAAAGGAAGAGATCCGGTTTTCTCGATCGAATGAGCGACCGGGCTTAAATCGAGGATCAAAATGGTTAGTATGTGCATTAGGGGTTCGATAGGTTCGTTAGGGTCGATTTTGGGTGTTTCGGGAGTCAAACCGGGTCCGAGATTTTGAAAAACTTCCCTGGACTCGACCTTTGGTCGAGGGACAGAACCTCAACTCGAGGCTTGTGACGTTTGAGCAAAATTCGCTAAGTATGAGCAACCTCGACTTGAGCTCACGGCACCTCGAGTCGAGGCGAGTTTTAAATTAGCAAGCACGACTTTATGGAGGACATAAGTGGAGGACACACTCGATCCTTTATGGAGAATTGCATGACAAGGTGGTCAAAACTAGGCTTGTGGACCACAATTGCATGGTTGCGATGGGGATTGAGGATCACATCCCACGGTTGTTTGAACAAGTGGGAATGTCGGAGTTCTTGGCAAAGAGGCCTCACACTTATTTAGGCCTCACTTTGGAGTTCTTATGCACGATCACATTTGATAAGGAAAGGAGGGCAAAGTTTTCTAGGGCAATCACCTTTGAGTTAATGGGAATGAATACACTTTGACGGTGGGCGAGATGAATGAGATATTGGGAGCACCGATCGACCCGAATGGCACACTTTTGAAGCCAAGAAAAGAATATAATGCCAAGAAGTTTTGGAGGAGGATATCTGATTCCAAAGCACCGGTGCATCAACCATTCACACCCGAAAAGTCCAAGAGTACTCATATCCGTAACCCGTCATGAGATATTTGGAAAAGATTCTATCGGGTATGATCTTTGCTCGATCTGAGGGAGGAGTCGTGGTATCGGAAGAGTTGCACGTGATGTGGTGCTTCCTCCATGGAGTGAGGTTCAACGCCGGTGCGTACCTTTTCTACTTATTCGAGAGGGTGAAGAGCACACGATTCGCGAAAGTCCAGTTTGGGGGTCTTATCACCTTGATAGCCAAGCATTTCGGGATTCCTACCCATAATTTGAGAGCCTTGGAGGGACCCGACCTCACTACGGACAGAATGAGGAGGTTAAGGTCCTTGGACCTAATCGGTAGGACACGGTGTTTTCAACAACACCTAGGAGGTCGGTTTCTATTGACTAATAAGAGGCTAACTACTGTATTTGGCTCGGCGGGTCAAGTAACCATCAACCTTCGAATGTGGTCACAAAGGAACACCGATGCTATCGAGGCCTATACAATAGAGCATGGAGTGAATCTCCAAGATGAAGACGAAGAAGAGGAACGTGGATCGGGAGATGAGAATAAAGATGATGAGGAAGAGGGTAAAGAGGCCTAGGATGAGCCGGTAGGAATGGAGGAAGACGATGAGCCGGCGCCCGAGATCAATTATCATTGGCAAGACGAGATGAGGAGCCGTGAGTTTGAGGTTGGGAGCTCGTCTAGGAAGCCTTGGACATTGATGGAAGAGATGTGTAAGGATAGTCAAAGGATGCAATTAGAGTGCATTACCCGCCAAGATGAATGCTTCCGCATGCTTGAAGAGTCGAGAAGGTACAATGAAGAGTCACAAAGGATGCAAGAGGAGTACCTCAAGAATCAACAAGACATGTATGCTCTCCTCCAAAGTATGAGTTCGTGGCACCTTGCCTGGGTTACTACCCGCCTCCTCCGCCGCCTCCGACGAGCGATTAGGGAGTCAACCCCTATCTCTTAATCCCTCTTCTCTTAGCTCTTATCTAGTTATCTTTCCATAATTCTCTTGGTAGATTTCTGTGATGAATTTATTTAAATGATTGGGTTGTAATTAATTTCTTGACTTGTGGATTTGGGTATGATGTTTGATGATGATGATATATTTGACATGGACTTCTTGATTATAATTGCTTATCCATGAAAGTTATGATTAATTTTGAGATTGTGTTGAATGGGTTTTAATGAATGTGTGATTGTTTCTTAATAAGTTGTTAATCAATGAGATGATGTGAGTGACTTGACTTATAAAAAGAGTAGGAAGATAGAGATAATAGTTTGTGAGCTATGATCAAAATACGAAGAGATTTGAGCCTAACCGTGCCATTAATGCGGTTGATTTTCATTGTTGTGTGTGTTGATGTTTGCATTGATTCCTAGAACTTGCCCGAGTTTTTGCTTGAATGATTAGTCTTGTGAATTGCTAGAAATGAGATTAGGCCATGTTTGTGAAATGAGCTAGAGCCAAAGATGTCGTACCTTTGTGATCATAATCCCTAGTTAACCAAGTTGAGCCTTAAGCCATGAGTTCTTGCTAGCCTAATTACAAGCTTATAGACCATTTTTAGCCTAAAAAGTCCCACACAGTGGAGAATAGGATTAATGCTAGGAACTTGAGTAACAAGTGGAAGAGAAAGAACAATTTGAGCATTAAGAGTCAAAAGATGATTAAGAGATGAATGCAAGGGTGAAGTGCTAGAAAAAGAAGCATAAAAGAAAGGAAAAATGAATGTGAATGACTACAAAAGAGTCAATAAAGAGGAATGCTAAGTGAAGCAAGTGAAATTGATTGCATTGAAGTGAAGTGAAGTTTATAAGAAAGATGAGAACACTAGTTGTTAGCATTGATCTATATTCTCCACTATGTTTAGTCACTCTCACAATTCTCAAATGTTCCCTACCTTTCCAAAGAGCTTAACGTTACAACCAAAAGAAAGACCTTTTTGATCTAGCTTGACACTTGAGTGAGAGATGAGAGATGTAAATAACGGGCAAGCTTATGGTGAGTCATGTAAGTATTCCACCTTTGAGAGATATAATGAAAGAAACACACTTGAGAGTGAGTGATACACGACCGTGAGGATTGTGGTTAACGAACTATCTCTATTCTTGATTGCTCTTGTAGGAAGTTGAGTCATGATGCATTGTCTTGTGAAATTGACACTTGTTGAGTTAACGATTGCATGTTTGTGATTACTTATTCGATTCATCTTAATTTGATCATATCTTGATGTGGATATTCTCGTTGCTCGAGGACAAGCAACATTGTATGTTTGGGGGTGTTTAACGAGTGGTGATAAGTGCATGAATAATGTGGTGTTTAATTGCAAAAAGTAATGAAAAGTATTAGTTTTTAGCTTAAAGGTGTAAGGTATCACTTATTGGCATGAAAGGTATTACAAGTGTTGATTGTTGGAATTTTGATGTGTTTTGCCTTGTTTCTAGGTACTTCGGTGGAATTTGACCAAATCGAGCACATGGGCATTCACATGGGAATGAGACGAACGAGATGGGAGAAAACAGCAGTCTGAGGTGGACATCGGGCCGGAAAAATTCCTGGACTCGACCTTCGGTCGAGGGGCAAGGGCCTCAACTCGAGGTGTGTGTTGCTTGAAGAATTGGCTAAGTATGAAAGGCCTCGACTCGAGGGCACCAAGCTCAAGTCGAGGGTGGAGCGAAAAGCAACAAGCTCGACTCGAGGCCTGAAGCTCGACTCGAGGATGGCAATTTTTATGAGAAGCGTGGGTGCGACTTCACCAAGCTCGACTCGAGGCCCGAGCTCGAGTCGAGGCACCCTATTTTCAGAAAACCCTCATTGATACGTGAAAACTGACCTGGTATTTCCCTACCGGGATAATGTCGAGTTCATTTGGGTAATTCCACGTAATCACCTTCTTCATGAATATATAAACCTGCAAAAACACGCTAGAGGGTTCTCGGCATAGGCACTCCGACGCTCAAGTCGGATAACTTTGAAAACTCTTAGGAAAAGTATATTGATTATTCAAGCGGTTAATTTGTGGTTATTCTTTTACCTTTGCTTTACCTTTATACACGTGAAAACTACCACGACGGTTACCGGCTCTCCATTGGTTATCCATCGTGGACTCCCACCTTCGATTGTGGTCTTCCCACTCTCTATAGATTCCGTCCACCTCGCTTCCCCACCTCGGTCGGACTGGGTCAACACTCTAGATCCCAGGAATATTCCTTTCTTGGGCCACTAATTTTCCTTAGATATCTCAACTGATTAGTTTAACTCAATATTCACTCGTCATTGTGGAGATATTGGCTGAAGGCCCCATCTCCGAGGTCTGTCCTTTATCTGGGCTCACGGCCTACTCAGTAGCGTATTAGGCTCTCGGCCCAACCGCCACCGAGGTCAGTTAGTCCTCGACTTAATGTCACACCTTAGAGAGAATGGATCGCGCTCATTCTCGGGGCCTAATCTTATTTGTGCCCACCTCCATTTGGGCCGGGCATATTTTCCCGTATCAACCACAGCCCCTACTCTATTGAGCGGATTCAGCTTACCCGGAGTACAAGGGAAATAGAACGGCCCCCTCTTTATCTTCCATTCACTATACCCACCTATGATTCTTTCGCGGATTACCAATCGTTACTGACTTTCCGCCCCTGCTGCTTTCAAACTCCTCGGCGACGCCTCGTATTCCGCGTGCTTTATCCATCGAGTCATATCAGCGCCAAAATTCCCTCTCTTTTATTTCTTTTTCTCCTTTTACTCTTTCTTCTTCGCCAAAATTTCTCAGCTTCTTCTCGTATTCTGCTATAGACTTCGTCGATTTTCCTCCTCTCCACCTCTTGTCTCACTCAGGTTATCCGGGTAAGATCCCCTTCCTATTTTTCTTCTATAATTTCTTCTTCTCTCTTCTCTCTTTTTAAAAGATTCTTAGTCAAAACATGTATGTTCCTCCAAATTTTGAAAACCCCCTTCTCTACGGAGCTCTCACCATTCTTCCGTTCCTGTCTCTAAAAACCCTCAACCTTCCATTTCCATTGCCTCGAGGAGGAGGATAAGACCCGTTATTGGGATTTTTATTCCATATCCTCTTAAGAAATCCCTAGACCGCTATCAAGAAGAGAGTTTGATCCCAGTTCTAATCGATTGGCCCTTCCTAGCCCCTATGATCGTCCCAATTTAAGTAATCCTCCCACTTTAGCTTTTGGCACGTTCAATTTGAGGCGGGACTCCGCTTCCCTCCTCCGATATTTTTATGCGAGCTTTACGATTTATATCGATTCCTTTAAATCAGTTCGTCCCTAATGCTATCGAGGATGATGCTTTCCTTTTATGTGTTGATGAAAGGCAATGGTGGAAAGCCCACCGCCGAACTCTTTTTCTCCCAATACTCTGTAAAGCTGTTGGCCCTTTTTACTATGTTATTAATAGGGTAAAAGCTCACCCCGAACATCAACAAGGGATGGAGCAATCACTATTTTTTGTGACTCCCCCATCTCCTGGCCCTTCATGCATCAAAATGGGTTTACAAGAACCCGTCTCCACCTACTTTATCCCTTGAAGTTCATTTGGCCACTAATCGCCGTGTGATCTAAAATTTGAATTCCCTTGTTTCTCAACACCGTTATTTTTACATGCCTAAGATGTTGGATCAAGAGGTTTTGATGAATTAAAGAACAGCCGATCACCCAACCTGAAGAACAATGAGAGGATAAGTTTATAAGATAAGCCGATCGAGACGGGGTCAAGCATCAACCTAGTCACCGAGGTACGATATCATGCTAGTCATCTCAAGACGAGCTTGAACCTAATCATCTGCAGGAGACAAATATGAAGAGCTCGAGACGAGGTCAAGATAAGCCGAGTAGAATAAGAAAGGCGAAGTTTTCACCAAGTCACCGCAGATGAGCATGAAGAATCACCGAGGTCTAGAGTAGTTTACAAGTTTAAGTTTGTTAAAGCGGTTTCAAGTTTGTTAGAACTAACTAACAAACTAACTGTCTTTCCAGACTTATAAATAGGACTAGATTTTATTTTTCAATAGACTTATGCATATTTGATTTGTCACACTATTCACTACTCGATTTCAATCACAATCTTTTCACAAAGTATTTCAAGAGAGTTCTCAAAAAGTTCTAAGTGTTTTTAGAACACTTTTCTTGTAATCTTCAAAATCCAATACACACTGTAATAGTTAGATTTTAGAGAAGGATTTAGGAGATTGAAGATTTGAAGATTTGTACAAGTAGTAAGTTGTAAGCTGAAAGTGAGTAAGTAAGTAGTAAGCAGAGTCCCTTCTTCGATTGGAGAAGGAGAGTGGATGTAGGATTATTAAAATCCGAACCACTATAAATCCTGGTGTTATTTCTTGCTTTCTTTAATTTCTGTTCAAATTACAATATTGTTAATTCAAGATTAAAGTTCAGAATCTTAACTAAAATCTGAATATCAACCTTGCTTTTGATCTTGTTAAAAGTTGAGTTTTCAATTATATTCCGTTGTGTTTAATCGATATTTTGAATTAATTTTGAAAGATTTAAAAATCTACAAAATCTATTCAAACGCCCCCTTTCTAGATTTTGTTCTAGGAAGCCAATTCAAGGTTATTAATCAACTCAATATTCCGGGACCAACATAAGATTTGCTCAAACCCCAGGCTTTTATCCACTTCAACCATAGTCCCGTAATTCTCCCCCTTGAGAAAGATGACGGTAAATATGTTACCTACTTTATCTTTCTTTGAACACCTCCTTTGACCTTCCCCTCTCAAAAAGGTGAAGACCAGGAAAGGAAAAGCTCCCATCGGCTAAAGCTCGCTACCATCGAAGGAACTCCCGCCACGGTCTGCACTTGAGGGAGTCAAGGTGTTCCTCCTCCCGATAGACGTGGAATCTCATGCCGCCACTTCTCTACAACAAAATTTTTTAGCGAACTTGATCTCTTCGCATGATTGTGAGCGATTGTTAAGCCTCTCCCATGACCAGCGGTAAGTACAAGCGGCGACCACTTTGCCCTTGTTTTTTATTACCTACGGTGTTTTCATTTTCTCTAGAATTTCTTATCGCATAATATCTCATGCCTCTTCGTTCCTCTCTTATTGAATCCGATTAGGTGTCTTGCTCTCTGGATTATGGAATCCATCTAACCATCTCTCCGCCCGATCTCAAGGAACTTGAAGACACTCTTGCTTCGAAAAGGACAAAAGCTCTCGCACCTCGCTCGCGTTCAAAAGATGGAAACATAGGTATCCCTTTGAGTTGGAAGTATCCTCCTTAAAGGAGGAGTTGAAGAAAGCTCATGCGGACAACGCGGCCGCCGAAAAAGAGATAAATGAACTCTCGGTCTTCTACTCCATGCAAGAGGCTCGTATTCATCAGGAAGGTGCCTGCAAGGAGCTCTATCCCTGCTCCAGTCCTGTTCCATGCCGAACTGGCGAGAGATTTTTGCGGTCCTTACAATCATCCTCTCGAAAGGCTTATCAAGAACATTTTAGCTACCTAGGCGATATGGCCCCCTAGATATGCTTATGAGTATGGGTTTGATACAGCCGTCAAGCAATACTCGGATACTACATTCTCCGGGAGTTCAATAAGGTGAGCCCACGGCTGTTTTCCCTCCTTCCCCTGGTTTCAAAGGGGATCCTTTGAGGGATATCGAGGAGAAGTGGTGGCTCCCGGTGATGGGCTAAGCGGTTTCGAGAGATTGTATGGACAAAGATAGCTTCGTCTCGTTGGAACCAATGTTGGGTCCCTTTAGAATGAGTTAATCACGTAAACAAGATGCCTTCTTAGCGATAATCTAGAAGCGGGGATGAATAGATTATCAAAAACTTTTTCAAGTTTAGATGATCTATCAACTCCAAAAATCAGTTTTACGGCGGAAACAGCTTCTTGATTAAACTCAAATCAATTAGGATCTAAAGCATTATCGGATATTGAATTTGCGATCAAGAAATAATCAAAGAAAACAAGTAAAGAACTGAAATGTAAACAACACCAGATTTATAGTGGTTCGGATCAAATGATCCTACATCCACTCTCCTCCTTCAACTCGAAGAAGGGACTCTTCTTACCACCTTCCGCTTGCTTACTTTCTTACTTTCTTTCAGCGTTAATTTTCAGCCTTACAATGATGATACTAGCTCTAAATCGGCTTTTGAAGATTTACAAAGAATATGGTGTTCTACAAGCACCGGAAAATAGATTGAACACAAAGTGTTCGTGAATACAAGTGTTTGAGAAGAGATCTTCTAATTTTTGATTGCTAAGGTGAATTTGCTTGATTGCAATACTATCAACTTATCTACTCTAAAAATTCTGAGATAATGAACTTATTTATAGACCTCCCGCGATGACAGCTTGTAACTTCCTTGTTTTCTGTTTTGATTGATTATAACCGACTAACCAAATCTTGAAAGCGCTTCTTGCTTGGTTGTAATCGACTCTTGAATTTTAACTAACTCTTTAGCTTGTCTCGATCTTCTCCCTGTCCGATTCTTCACCTTGTCGGATTCTCTATCTTAGTAAGTATCTTGAACTTCCACCTTGTCTGTCTTTGTCAACGTCGATTTCTTCACCTTGTCGATTCTCTATCTTAGTAAGTATCTTGAACTTCCACCTTATCTGTCTTTGTCAACGTCTGATTTCTATTCCATTCTCCATCGACTTTCTCTGAACAACCTTATCTTGCACTTCTATACTTAGTCTATTTTACTGAGTTTTCATTACATCGCATTACATCACCGACTATACATTATCTCCACTGGTCATCCTAGTTTTACACATTTAACTCATCAAAACTAAGTATATCTTTCTCATCCCAACAATTTCCCCCTTTTTGATGATGTTAAAACATAGCTCAAGAAAAAAAAGCGTTAGTGATCTTAGAGGATAAGGATAAACAATTATGTCACATAGTCGATTATTTGGAACACTCGGCTCTATTAACGAGATGATGAGAAGATCATGAATTAGAAAATCAGAACAATAAGTTTTATCAACAACTGATTTAGATACTCGAGCACTTAGTTCATAGAATCGGATGATCGGGTAAGCAGATGACCAGAATAAAAGTTAGTTTATTTTATTTAATTCAATTTTAGATATCTTAAAGAGTCTTAGTCAAGTTATGTTACAAGAACTGATTAGTTAAGCAGATTAGGTTAAGAAAAATTTTAAAGGAAATCAACAGATTATGAGAGTAGGTTAAAAAGTATGTTCACAAATTTCCATCACTTTAGCCTTCATACAGTTCGAGACAAGATTCAGATAAGGTAAGAGAAAAAGAGATTTAATCATACCACCTATTCTCCTCTGGAATCTTAAGCTACCAAAGACTCACTTTTTCAACGATATGGTTTCTCCACCCTCTGCAAGATCGGCTAAGGATTCGGCTTTGATGATGAGCTGCTTGATCTTCTCCAGTCAGGGCGACCGTCGTTTGTCGAGAGGGGATCCATGCGGGAGTAGGCTGGTGCGACTACATCTGCGTGAAATTCGTCATTAGCAATGTTGACAAGATATCGATACATTTGAGGGTCCTTCTGCTCGGCCGGTTATGAAAAGCTTCATTTTCATCTAGTCCCCATCTCGATGATTTTGCACACGTGAAACCGGAAGACCAGTCCACTTCAAAAGGCCTCCACCTTGCACGTACGCCATTAACAGCACTTCCTTGGGGACTACTTCACTTCGATGATAAGGCCGAAGAACTTCTTCCCCCTGCTCATTTCTCTCTCTCTGCGAACCCACCTCCTCGGTGAGCGGTCATAGAATTTTCTGCCGCTTTCTCCTGCTCTCTCCTCTTCTTTGCATCCCGTCGCTTATATTTCTCCTTTTCATCTCTCTTTCTCTTCCGGATTTTCTCCTCCTCATCTATCTCACTTGTGTTTTCTTTGTAGTTCTAGATGATCAGGAAGGAGATGCGACCATTTTGATTTGAGCAGGATCTTGCACGAGAAAGATCCCTAGGCCAAGAAATCCGGGTTCACTTTCTCTTATCTTTCTCGGCTCCTTCTCGACTGTCCTCTTTCTTCTTCTTCTCTTCTTCGGCTTTCAGCAGCTCCTCGAGATAATTCCTCTATCTTCATGCTCGGGGCCATGATCTTATCATCATGCTCGTCTACTCTTTTCTTGAGCACACTATCTTCCCCTTTTTAGCATCAAAGAAACGGGTGTTGCGAATAGTGGCTACTTGTTCAATTTGTCCCAGTAGTTCATGTCGAACATGCCCCGTCTTCTTGTTCTAGCTGCTTCATTTCTCTTCTTCGAGCTGCCTCGGACTAAACTCTCCGTCTATGAATTGCTTAATTATCATCGTCTGCCTATCCTTCTCCATTGCAAATTTGCATTTTCAGACTTGATGAAATGAGGCCTCCTTAGCTTTCCTCAATGAATCCACGATTTGGTATAGGCAGAAACGAACGTCTTGTTTAACCCATTCATCCCGAGAGTTCATCTTCGTAGCAACTTTCTTCTTTACTTCAGCCATCTGTTCCTCATGTACGATCTTTGAAAAATAGAGGTCGATTTTTGTCTTTTCTTGGATAGCTTGACCTCTATGTTTTCTTTGATAGATGATGTAATGACTCAGAATCAGTGTAGAGCATTCGAGACTAGCTCTCTTGAGATTCAATACCTCCTCCTTCAGCGTGTTGAACTCGGATACGGAACCACGGTCATTGAAGATCCTACCAAATCTTCGGATGGAGAGGATTGAGTTAAGTCAATCGTCTCCACCGGAATTTCTTCTTCAACCCTAGTGAAGGAGAATCAACCCGATGGGCGATTGTAGTTGGCTCCTCCACTGTACCTTCATTGGCCCGCTTTCTGTTGGTGCCTCCCGGTTGTATCCATCTCACTGGCTCATCGGCAGCTCCACCCATAGCCATCTCCGTCTCTTCTTCGGTTTCCTCCCTTACCAACTCGGCTCCACTCTCCTTTCTTCCTCCGACTTCTTTTGTGCTTCCTCCGTAGACGGCATGTCTACGAAATATACCCCGTGAAGGATATAATCGAAGAACATGTTCTCGCTTAGGATATCCATGAAGGATTTGAGCTTGGCCTTCTTTAGCACCTCCTTCTCCCATAAGGACGGGTTGTTTCCTCCAACCTCAGCTATGAGGATAGCTGTCTCCTCAAAGCTCCTCGTCCTTATCCTCCACAGCAGCCACACATCTACCAATTCCTCCAACGGCTCTGGTTCATCAATCAGATTATGCTCTTTTCTCAGAGAAATTTCCTCCCTAACCACCCGAAGATATTCCTCCGTTGGTCCCATGACTCCGGTAGGGTTAGGAAGAAGGGAAAATAGATGGGGTTCTGTTTGGGATGAGGAAAGAAAAGAGAATGGGTCCGACGAGGGTTGTGTTTGATTTGGACTTTTGGGAGTAGACCGCTTTAGAGGCTCGAGGCGGCGGCCTTGTCTGCCTTCATCGCCTCGGGTGGGAAGATGAGGGTTGGGTGTCTTCAGCCTCGGAGATGAGGAAGAAGATGATGTGGAGGGTTGGGTTTGCTCGGCCTTCTTCGGCCTCGTCTCCGGATGAGACTTTCACGAGTCTCCTCCGCCCGAGACTTTCCAGGCCGCGACACTTCCTTGGGAAGCCGTCTCCTCTCCTCCTCTTCCTCTTTATTCTCGCCTTCGGCCTTCGTCTCCTCGGATGATGACTCATCTGCTAACATCGTCTCCACCTTCTTACCCTTGGCTTTAGAAGCCTTTTTCTTAGGTGATGGAGGTGGGGTGTCTCCTTCGAAGTTCTGTTAGCCCGAAGGGTTTCTCATCCTTGATGAGCAGACTCTTTCCGCTTTGTGAATTTCTTCACCCTCGTCTCCCGGTCAAGCTTATCTGCTCCGATTTTGTGTTCAAGTATGATGGTGATCCTTGCCATCATACTTGTGATTTTGTGAGAGACCACCTCACCAGATCCTTTGATATCTCCTTTTTACAAATTTCTTTTTCTCTTCCATCGGTCGAGAATACACTGTCTCGAGCCTAGTTAATATTAGCTCCGTTTATAATAGCCCTCGACAACATATCCTCGGCTTAGTCAATCCGTCATGACTCTGCTTTGTTCTCCCGGTATACATTTTGTCAAGATGAGCATCGAAGACGGTACTTTCTCCTTAACATCCCCTTTTTCAAATTTGCGGTTTTATTCTTCTCGGGATTTTTGTGCCATCATTTTATAACTCTCCAAATATTCCTCCGCCTTATACACAAATGGATTGCCGCCGGTGGTGCTTAGACCAAAAATCTCACCAATATCAGCAATGGATACATGAACCTTTCTACTCTTTTCTAGGGTTCGAATTTGGGTTTCTAACCCAAAGGTCTCGTTGATTTTGCTCTGGTTAGAAATTCTGCAGCAATATCATCGAGTGTTTTGGGTTTGGTGGGTTTCATCGAACAATATTTCTTCAAGCCTCTCGGTTTCGAGAAGTTGAAGAATTTCTCTTGTTTCTCGGATCGGTGGTGATATCCCATTCTACGTACATCTCGGATTTTGTTCGATCTACGATAGAGGCATGATCGTATTCGTACTTGATCCTGGATTTTTCGGTCCGCCATTGAAACAGTTGTTTGGAAAGTTTTGAGAGGGAAAATAATTTTTTAGAGAATATGAATAGGTAATTATGTGCGTAAGTTATTATGCACACGATTTCCTATTTATATGGAAAATTTTAATAATAAACTAATCAAAACTCATAATGACTGCAAAAGTATAGATTTTGGCTTTCGTGCCCGCATTAAATGCAATTATGCTGATTTATTTTAAAAAGTGCACGAATAATATTAAATATGTCGCGCGTGAAGCTGTTGACGGTTCATATTTCAGAAACCGCCTCCAATTTGTGCGCGTGAATGTCACTCAGCGTATTTCAAAGCTTTATTTGATAAAATTTTGGGTCCGATAGTAACTTCTCGACAAGAAGTAACTTGATTTGTAAAATCTTTTGATTAATTGGAGAGATAAACCGAAATATTATCTCTTTTTATTTTCAAAAGTATATCTTTTAAAAATGAACCCTTTATATTATTTTAAAACAAATTTCAAAATGAACTACTGAGTGAATTCAATTTTTGAATAATTAACTAATTATGAAACTAAATTCACATATTAATTATGTGATTTAACAAACATAATTTTTAAATACAAAAAGTTAGAAAAACTCCTGTGATTTTAAGCGTATGCGGATTGATCATCGTGCGCTCTTTTCTATGTGTCTCGATCGGATGAGTTATGCCTTATTCACTTAACTAAAGATTTTCCTGAAATCAAAAATACTTGAGCAAACTTATTAGTATCTTTTGTGAGTAATTCAGACAAGGTACATATAATCATATGTCTTTTAATTAATCGGTGATTATGATGTATTTATGCGGATTACTTGTGTCTAGACAAGTAAATATCAAGTTAGTTTTAAAACCAATAGATGAATCCTTGATTCTTGATTCCTTATAGGAAATCAATGATATCACTCTATGATTATCCATGTGATTTTTAACAAGTCACAAATTACTTTCTAAACATAGTATTAAGAAGAGAAACAAGGATTAATAATAAAGAAAAGATTATAGATCGGTTGAGGTAGCATCTAATAATCCTAATTCTAATGAAAGATCTTTGAACCTTGTCTCCGCTAGTGGTTTTGTTAAAATGTCTGCTCTTTGATAATCGGTCGGGATCTTCTCTAGTCTAATATTACCTTTTTCCACATGATCTCGGATGAAATGATGACGAATATCAACATGTTTGCACTGGTATGTAAGACTGGGTTCGGGTAATAGCTATGGCACTATTACTATCACAAAAGATTGGTACATTTTTGTGATAATATTATAGTCCCTTAGTTTGATCGATCCATATTAGGTGAGCAACAACTCCCACCGCCATGTACTCGGCTTCGTAGTAGAAGTAGCTACAGAGGTTTGTTTCTTAGACAACCATGAAATCAGCTTACTTCCCGGGAATTGGCAAGTTCCAGATGTAGATTTCCTATCTATCTTACACCCACCAAAATCTGAATCGAGTATCCTGACAACTCAAAGTTATCGTCACTTGGATACCATGACCCTACATAGATTGTACTTTTCAAATATTTTAGAATCTTCTTTGCGGCTTCAAGATGACTCTTCTTAGGTTTAGCTTGAAAGCGTGCACATACACCTCTTGCAAAAGAAATGTCAGTCTACTAGCGATTAAGTATAAAAGAGAACCAATTAAACCTCAATACTTTGCGTCGATCGGTGTCTTCCCCTTTCTCATCCGGATCCATTGAAAAATTTGTCATCATAGGTATCTTGGCTTCTCGGCTAGTACTTATTCCAAATTTTTCAATAAGATCTTTGGTATATTTTGCTTGACTTATGAAAATTCCTTTCTTTGTCTCGCTTAATTTGAAGTCCGAGAAAGTATGTCATCTCTCCCATCATGGACATTTCAAATCATTCTTCATAAGATGACTAAATTCTTCACACAAGATTAGATTAGTTGATCCAAAAATAATATCATCAACATAAATTTGTACTAACAAGAGATCTTTATCAGATTCTTTTCTAAATAAAGTTCTATCTATCTTACCCTTTACAAAACCATTTTGAGTTAAATATTCAGATAAGGTATCATACCAAGCTCTAGGAGCCTGTTTAAGTCCATATAGAGTTTTTCTCAGTTTATATACATTGTCTCCTTTGACAAAACCTGGAGGTTGCTCTACATATACTTCTTCGGCTATGACTCCATTTAGAAAAGCGGATTTCACATCCATTTGGAACACATAAATCTCTTATAAGCGGCATAAGCTAAGAACAATCTTATGGCTTCAAGGCGAGCAACCGGTGCAAAGGTTTCATCATAATCAATTCCTTCGATTGTGAATAACCTTTTGCAACCAATCTAGCCTTATTTCTAACCACAATGTTGTTCTCATCTCTTTTGTTTTTAAAAACCCATTTTGTTCTAATAACTTTTTGATGATGGGGTCTTTCAACAAGTTCCCACACATCTTGTCTTTGAAATTGATTTAATTCCTCTTGCATTGCATTTATTCAATTGGAGTCGAGTTAGAGCTTTAGTAATTGATTTAGGTTCGAGCAATGATACATAACAACTAAACGAGGCAGGTCTTGGTTTATTTGTGTCCTTGTCTGACTCTTAATCTAAACTTCCGATTATTTGTTCCATTTGGATGATAAGTCAATACTCGTTTACCTTTATCTTTTACTGAGTATGAAGTCTTATCTGAGATATTCTCATCAATTGGTTCGTATTACCTTCGGGAATATCCTCTAGTCCATCTGGTAGTGTAGTTGTCCGATCGGATGACATGGAAGAACTCTCGTGTTCCTTATCTTTATCTTTGTCTTCCTCATCTCGATTCTCGATTCAGTAAGTAGAACTTGGTGATTTCTTGATATCCATTTTGTTGAAGTCTTCACTATCTTGGTGACGTCATCCGTATTTTTAGACTTAAAAGAAATCTCATCAAACACAACATGTGGTGTTTCTTCCACACATAATGTAATCTTATTAAAAACTCTATATGCTTTGGATACGGATGAGTATCCTAAGAATATCTCATCTCGCAATCTTGGCATCAAAAGTTCTTAGTTTAGATTTCCCATTATTATGGATGAAACACTTACAACCAAATATATGGAAATATGATATTTTGGGTATTTTACCCTTCCATAATTCATAAGGGGTTTTGCATTTATCTTTCACAATTAAACACCTATTTTGTACAAAACAAGCGATTAATGGGTTACGCCCAAAACTGTGTGGAGTGTCATACTCGAGATAACATCGTCCTTGCAGCCTTCCTTCAAGGTTCTGTTTCTCCTTTCTACTACTCCATTTTGCTGGGGTGTTCTTGAAGATGATGTTTCATGTGCTATACCATTCTCGGTACAATAGTTAGTAACAAACGAATTTAGAAACTCGGTACCTTTATCACTTCTAATCTTGACAATATTTAGTCCTTTTTCATTTTGAATTCTTTTAAGGAACTCGGAATTTTTGTTACGGTCTCATTTTTTTGTACAAGAAAATAACCCAAGTGAATCTAGAAAAATCATCTATAATCACTAAAGTATACTTTCTTCCACTAAAACTCGGAGGTGTAACAGGACCAAAAAGATCCATGTGTAAAAGTTCCAAAATCCTTTCGTAAGCGAGGACCATTTATTGTTTTGAAAGAAGTTTTGGTCCTGCTTTTCCTTTTGACAAGCACCACAAATATGATCTATTGAAAATATTTTATCTGGGAGTCCTTTGACTAAGG
This sequence comes from Paraleonurus japonicus, assembly GCA_030762865.1. Taxonomy (NCBI): domain Eukaryota; kingdom Viridiplantae; phylum Streptophyta; class Magnoliopsida; order Lamiales; family Lamiaceae; genus Paraleonurus; species Paraleonurus japonicus. Next base: position 20,454,780 of record CM061060.1, on the reverse strand, counting down.
ATTTCCTTGCTATTTTGTTAAGAGTTTTGAAATTTAAGTGACTAACACGTTTATGTCATAGCCAACTTAAATCCTCCGAACTCTTTGCAATAAGACAAGTATTCCTAGGGCAACTCTTGAAATTTGCAACATAGATATTGCCTTGTCCGACTCCAGCAAGTAAAATATTTTCATTTAAACCATCCAAGATATAAAATGCATCATGAGTGAATTTTACACAATATCATTTGTCACAAAACCGTGAGACAAATAATAGATTATGTTTCAATCCTTCCACAAAATAAACTTCATTAACCTGGACATCTCCAATCATTAGAGTTCCAACTCCTCTGGTTAGACCAAAGTTGTTGTCACCAAACATTACTCGAGGTCCATCTATTGTCGATAGTTGGAAAGAAGTCTTTTCTCATAAGTCATATGCTTAGAGCATCCACTGTCTATATACCGGATGACTTCAAGAACATCTCCTCTTTCAACTATCTCCTTATTTCCCGCAATCACAAAATTAATTTTTAGGTACCCTTTGTGTATTGGGTCCTTTCTTGTTAAGTTGATACTTAGGTATCCAGATAAACACATCCAAGTTTTTCAAAACTAATGATTGAATCTTGCAACCATATCTATCCACTAATATTAGACTATCTAGATCAATTTTATTTAATTGATCTCTAGTGATTGTCTTATATTTTGGAAAGAATGGATATGACTTGCTTCTTCCATCAAAGCCATTATACTTTGGAAATGACTTTGTCTTAGTCTTTGAATTTCTTTTGGGAACATTTCTTCTAGTCTGTGTTTTCTCCTTAGAAATATCAGATGAGGTGATTTGCTCCTTAGATTTCTTTGGACTAAGCTTTGTCTTTTCCATAGTTTCAGTAGCTTTGACAAAAACCCTTGGTTTCATAGTATTATTCGGTTTATTTTTATCAAAACCTAATCCGTATTTATCATAAGGCTTCCGAGAAGTATCAAGATGTTATCAATTGTAGGCGAGAATTATTAAGATATCCTAACTTGAGATTCAATTCTCTGTTAGTCTTTTTAAAATTCTCATTCTCCATATTGATATCTGAAAATTTAATTTTTAAAGCACTCAATTCTTTTTCCAACTTATTGGTTTTCTCGGATGAGGAACTAGTAGTAGTCTTAGATTGACATTCCCCCTTGAATGTACAATCCAGGTTTTTTCTTGTCCCTGTCTGATGTTCCTTTGTTAGATTAAGAATTTGATTCTTTAAACTTAAATTTTCAGTCTCTATCTCGTTTATAAGCGAGATAAAGCCGTCTTCAGATCTTTTAAAAGCTTGTTAATAAGACATGGATCAGATTAGTGACAAGTTATCACAATCATTATCGAAGATGAGTAATAGTTTACCTCTTTAGCCATTAGGCATATGTCATTATCTCGACCCAAAATCGGATGAGGATGATGATGATGATGTCTCATGTGTTTCCTCCTTTTCGCGAAAGAGCTCGTTGATCTCGCATACCTCCTATCCCTTTTCTTCCTCTTTTCTTCTCTCTCTCTAGGAGTAAGTTGAGGACAATCATAGCTAAAGTGACCGGGTTTATTTCGGGTGTAATGAGATATCTCCTCTATCGATTTTGGACTATTTTCTCCTCGTCGATTGGGTGATTTATACCTTTTCACCGGATCCTTCTTGTCATTATCTGAATACTTCTCTTCCTTGTCGATTCATAATTTCGGCGATTAAACCTGTCTCTCTTGTTCCTTTTATACTTCATCTTGAGTCTCTCATATCGTCGATCAATAGTGCCATTTCCTCCTTGATTGACAAATCGATGCCTTAGAAATCTTGTCGAGAATCTTCTTGATGAAGAAATGCCACAATTTTTCCAGATGTAGATGACTCGCCTCATCTTCTTCATCATCAATGTGTATATCATATTCCAGTTGCTTTAAGATGAGAAAATAGAGTGTGATGTGATATTGTCGGCCAGTTACGTGTTGCTTTGAGAATATTAGCTTTCTCCTCCATCTTTTGCTCAATGATCTCGAGTACCTTGTTGTTGATTTCTTTCTCGGTGTAAGTCTTACCCAAATCATTTGCTTTGTTCACAAGATTAGTCGGTCTCACGTCCAATTGGTCCACGCTTTCTCCATCCTTCATTTTGAACGTGTCAAATGCATGTAAAGCAATCTGACTTATTTTCTTTAACTCGATCGACCCTTCACAGACACTTGCAAGAGTCTCCCACATATCCTTAGTAGTTTTACATCTTTTAACCTTTTCTATCCAATCCTTGCTTAAAGTTTCAATGATTTCAGTTCTTGCAACTTGATCCAAATTGTGAATCTTCCTTTCATCGTTTGTTAATTCAGCACTCTTCTTTTCTTGTTGACTTCTTGTAACAGTAAGATTCAGCTCGGTGCTAACAACTCCATGATAAAATTTTATTGGACCTTCCTCAAGAACCTCTTCCATGCGGTCATGAATGGCCTTCAAATGATTCTCCATTCTAAACTTCCAATAATCATATTCTTCAATAGAGAACTCGCAAACTTCGGTTTTCTTACTTTTAACAATTGACATAGTAATTCAAGAGACTAAAAGACAACTTATCGAAATGTTAGTGAATCAATAATAAGAAATCAGATTCCAACAAGAACTCGGAAATTTCAAGACCACAAATCTTTTATCGTAACTGACTTAACACCGCTTTGATACCACTTGTTGGGTCCCTTTAGAATGAGTTAATCACGTAAACAAGATGCCTTCTTAGCGATAATCTAGAAGGGGGATGAATAGATTATCAAAAACTTTTTCAAGTTTAGATGATCTATCAACTCCAAAATCAGTTTTACAGCGAAACAATTCTTGATTAAACTCAAATCAATTAGGATCTAAAGCTTTATCGGATATTGAATTTGCGATCAAGAAATAATCAAAGAAAACAAGTAAAGAACTGAAAAGTAAACAACACCAGATTTATAGTGGTTCGGATCAAATGATCCTACATCCACTCTCCTCCTTCAACACGAAGAAGGGACTCTTCTTACCACCTTCCCGCTTGCTTACTTTCTTACTTTCTTTACGGCGTTTATCTTCACTCTTACAATGATGATACTTGCTCTAAATCGGCTTTTGAAGATTTACAAAGAATATGGTGTTCTACAAGCACCATAAAATAGATTGAACACAAAGTGTTCGTGAATACAAGTGTTTGAGAAGAGATCTTCTAATTTTTTATTGCTAAGGTGAATTTGCTCGATTGCAATACTATCAACTTATCTACTCTAAAAATTCTGAGATAATGAACTTATTTATAGACCTCCTATGTGATGCTTGTAACTTCCTTGTTTTCTGTTTTGATTGATTATAACCGACTAACCAAATCTTGAAAACTGCTTCTTGCTTGGTTGTAATCGACTCTTGAATTTTAACTAACTCTTTAGCTTGTCGATCTTCTCCTATCTGATTCTTCACCTTGTCGATTCTCTATCTTAGTAAGTATCTTGAACTTCCACCTTGTCTGTCTTTGTCAACGCCTCGATTTCTTCACCTTGTCGATTCTCTATCTTAGTAAGTATCTTGAACTTCCACCTTGTCTGTCTTTGTCAACGTCGATTTCTATTCCATTCTCCATCCGACTTTCTCTGAACAACCTTATCTTGCACTTCTATACTTAGTCTATTTTACAGAGTTTTCATTACATCAAGACATCACCGACTATACATTATCTCCAGCTGGTCATCCTAGTTTTACACATTTAACTCATCAAAACTAAGTATATCTTTCTCATCCCAACAACCAATGAAAGAGCCCCTCTTGCCCCTATCGCCGAATATCCCTCTCTCTTCCCTGGAGGTCTCGCCTTAAACAAGCCGAGCAGACGACGGTTCTGCTCGGCTCCCGGATGAACCTACTGGTCCCCCACTTACTTGAACTATTTATTTCGCTCATGAACAAATTTTAGTTTTTGTACTAAACAATTTCGATTCTTTGGTGGTGCCGGTTTATGCACCTAGACTTATTACTCCCTTGCCGGGAGCTTTTGTCATGTTTTGCTACTTTTACTCCCCTTTGGGAGTTGTTATTTTGTTAAATAGATGCTCCTCCTCGCCGGGAGTTATTCGCTATATTATGTGTTTCTTACTCCTCGTAGGAATATTATTTATCTATAGCTTTCTCACTTGCCTCGCTTGCCGGAGTTGATATATTATTCATACATCATGCATGCTTGTTGTGTTTATCCATAACTTCCTCTAGCTTGATATCTGATTGATCAACATAGGCACTTTACCGATTCTCCGAGTTATTTGTACTCCTAGGCTATAAATTGCTTAGTCTTACCCATGTTAAACCTGAGTAGGCCTCTTAGTGATGGTATTTATTGCAAACCAAACCTTCTTGTTTTCTCAACTTTGTCGTATAGCCGTGAAATGCTTAATTGAGCTTCTTAGAATTTAACTCGGTTTCCACCAAGCTATCCAGCTCTGCAGTACGCTAAACTTCCAAGTGTTTAACTTAGGTTTGTTGAGCTATTTCTTAGCTTGTAATCAACCCTCTTTGGGTTTAATGTTTTGTTAAACACCGTAGGTTTAACTTAGTTTTTTCAAGCCTTAACTTGTAATCAACCCTCTATGGGTTTAATGTTTTGTTAAACACGGTAGGTTAAACGTTGTTTTTTTGAAGCTATCTCTTAGCTTTGATTTTCAAGCTATCTCTTAGCTTGTAATCAACCCTCTCGAGGTTTAATGTTTTGTTAAACACCGTAGGTTTAACTTAGGTTTTTCAAGCTATCTCTTAGCTTTGATTTTTGAAGCTATCTCTTAGCTTGTAATCAACCCTCTTTGGGTTTAATATTTTGTTAAACACTGTAGGTTTAACTTAGTTTTTTGAAGCTATCTCTTAGCTTTGATTTTCGAAGATATCTCTTAGCTTGTAATCAACCCTCTCTGGGTTAAATGTTTTGTTAAACACTGTAGGTTTAACTTAGTTTTTCGAAGCTATCTCTTAGCTTTGATTTTCAAGCTATCTCTAAGCTTGTAATCAACCCTCTCTGGGCTTAATGTTTTGTAAAACAACTGTAGTTTTAACTTAGTTTTTTCAAAGCTATCTCTTAGCTTGTAATCAACCCTCTCTGGGTTTAATGTTTTGTTCAACACCGTAGGTTTAACTTAGTTTTTTTAAGCTATCTCTTAGCTTTGATTTTCGAAGATATCTCTTAGCTTGTAATCAACCCTCTCTGGGTTAAATGTTTTATTAAACACCGTAGGTTTAACTTAGTTTTTTCGAAGCTATCTCTTAGCTTTGATTTTCGAAGCTATCTCTAAGCTTGTAATCAACCCTCTCTGGGCTTAATGTTTTGTAAAACACTGTAGGTTTAACTTAGTATTTTCAAAGCTATCTCTTACCTTGTAATCAACCCTCTCTGGGTTTAATGTTTTGTTCAACACCGTAGGTTTAACTTAGTTTTTTTAAGCTATCTCTTAGCTTTGATTTTCAAGTTATCTCTTAGCTTGTAATCAACCCTCTCTGGGTTTAATGTTTTGTTAAACACCGTAGGTTTAACTTAGTTTTTCAAGCTATCTGTTAGCTTTGATTTTTGAAGCTATCTCTTAGCTTGTAATCAACCCTCTCTCGGTTTAATGTTTTGTTAAACAACCGTAGGTTTAACTTTATTTTTTCCTCTTTTGTTTTGTATTTAATTCGTAAATACTCATCACATTTGCTCTTTTTATCACATGCTTTCTAGCATTGTAATCGTTATTAATTTTTATATAATCGATATGTGTTATAATGCAATTATATCAAATATCGCACCATTGTACTATCTCAATCATGATCAATCGTTGTAATAAACTGACAAAACTCGCATATAATGAAGAATATTTCTCATTAATCAATAAATAAAGTTGTTCCATTGACCATAATCAATCAACACAAGTCATAACTAACTTGGCTGCCTCTTTAAAATACCTCCCTACAAGTAAAACCCGGTGGGAAACCTATAGTGGGGAAAAAAGAGTACCAATGGAACTAAATTATATCATTCTCATAAATATAAACAAAGCAATCCTAAAAATAGAAAACAGAAAACAGAACTACTTACTTGCCGCGAGGTGGGTATCTCCTTCAAGCATAAAATTTCTTTAAGTGGCGAGATATTCTAGGGCCTCGCAATTCAATTTCTTTCCATGTCTTGTAGCTGAAAGACCCTCCTCTAAGGACTTTTATCACTTTGTAAGGCCCTTCCCACTTTGGATCCAACTTTCCTATATTTTTCAAGGCGTCGGCTTGTCTCACACCAAGTCTCCTTCCTCGAACCTTCGAGTTACGACGTTCGATCGTAGCGGCTTTGATTCGATTATTATATCTTTTAGTTTTCATGTGAGTCATTTCTCTCTCTTCCTCGATCATATCTAAGTTTTAACTCATAAACTCCTCGTTTCTACCTTCCCGGAAATGGGCTAGACGGTGTGTTTCCATCCCTACCTTGGAAGGTATTATCTGCAGCCTTACATACACCGTGTGAAAAGGGGACTCTTACATTGGTTCTCTGGGGTGGTTCGATAAGCCCACGTAAATGATTCGAGCTCATCTACCCACCTACCTCTAGCTTTATCTAGTCGTGCTCGTATCCGTTCACAATCGTCCTATTGGTGACCTCCACCGTCCATTGGCTTGGGGTGCGCCACCGAAGTAAACCTCTCGGATGATCTTCGATTATAACACCATTCTCATACCATGGTTCCCATGAATCGGGTCCTATTATCGACACGAGAATCCTAGGTATGCCAAACTGCGGTAGATATATCTCCATAAAAATTTGATTATATTACCTTCCTCAATCCTCGCTAGAGGTGCAACCTCTACCCACTTGCTGAAGTAGTCCTTTGCTACCACCAGGGAACTTCCGTTGACCCACTGTTAATGGAAATGGGCCGACTAGATCTATCCCCCACTTCGCAAGGGACACGAGGAATGCATGGCTCCTATCTCCTCGGCAGGGAAGTGGATAAGACATCCATGTTTTTGGCATTTTGGCATTTCTTCACCTAATCTTTGGCATCCGGCTCATGGTGGGCCAGAAATAACCCGGCATCAAAGCTTTCCCGACTATTGCTCGAGCTCTTGCATGGTCAGCACAACAGCCCTCATGTATATCTTTAATGACGTACCTCCCTTCTTGGGTGGATAAACACCTCAAGTAAGGTTGCGTGAAAGATCGCGGTACATCTGTCCCCGATCATTACGTATCGGATCCTCCATCTCTGTGCTTTCTTCTTATCTGGGATCTACAACACTCGATAAATACTGGTTCTCCAGTCATCTTTCGCTCCAATGACCCCTATCGAAGGAGCCATAGCTTACCTGCTGTCACTAGGGTGATCTTTACACCTCCCTACAAGGTGTTCTTGAACTAGCTAGCTTAGACAAGCTATCTGCTCTGGAATTTTCTTCTCTTGGTATTTGTCTAACCTCGAAAGAGCTATCACCTTCTCATCCATCGCTTCATACCCACCTCGTAACCTCTTGGGTTACTAGTTGGGAATCTAAGAACACGACCACTCGTCATGCTCCCAACTCCGCTTCCATCTCCACTCCTCGGATTAAGGCCTCATACTCAGCTCCATTATTTGAGGTGATGAACTCGAACCTCACAGCCACTTGTGTCTCCCCGACCCTCCGGATCGATAATCATGATCCCGGCTCCACAATCTGCATGGATACGGACCCATTTACATAGACTCTCCATTCTCCTTCTTGTAATGCACGCGTTCCTTCTGAATAAAGTCGTAAGACCTGCGCTTTAATAGTCCTCCGTGGCTCGAACTCTACATCATACTCCCCACTCGACAACCCACTTGACCATCCTCCCCGAGAGATCAGCTCTGCCAATTACCTGTTTCTGGGAGATAATTAGTCCGAAAAATGACCTTATGTGACAGGAAATAAGGTCGTAACCTCCAGGCCATGATCATTATAGTTAGGGCCACTTTCTCTATCTCCGAGTATCTTTCTTCGCTCCTTGAATCAATTTACTAATATAGTAAACTGGTTTCTGGGTTGACCCCTCCTCCTTTACCAAGATCGAGCTAAGTGATATCCCACCTACGAGAAAGGTAAAGGTAGAGTGTCTCCTCTGTGATCAAGCTTTGTCAACATAGGTAGTTGGGCCAAGTGTTGTTTGAGCTCCTCAAATGCTCGTTGGCACTGTTCACTTCACTCGAATCTGGATCCCTTCCTCGGCATTCTCAAGAAAGGGTAGCTCCTCTCCGCGGATCTAGCTTTAAAGCTACTCGGTGCTATGATCCTTCCATTCAGCCTCTGTAGCTCCTTGATGTTAGTGGGGGCTGCATGTCGAGGACGACATTTACCTTGGCGGGGTTAACTTCAATACCCCACTGGGTCACCATATATCCGAGAAACTTCCTGACCTCACTCCGAAAGAACACTTTGCTGGATTCAGCTTCATGCCATTTGACCTCAAAGACGGAAAAGGCTTCCTCCAGGTCCGCCACGTGCCCTTCTCGCCTTCACACTTTTTACCAACATATCGTCCACATATACTTCTATTTTCTTCCCAGCTGGTCTTTAAACATTTTGTCAAACATTCTTTGATAGGTTGCTCTTGTATTTTTAGTCCAAAAGGCATTCTAATATAACAAAAAGTCCCACCGCGATAATAAAACTCACCTTAGGAATATCTAGAGGGAAGATTTTTATTTGATGATAACCTTGATAGGCGTCCATCATACTTAGTAATTCGAATCCGGAGGTGAAATCAACCAACTGGTCAATTCGCGGCAATGGATAATGATCTTTGGGACAAGCCTTGTTTAAGTCTCGAAAATCTACACACATTCTCCATTTCCCACCTGGTTTTGCCACCAACACCGCATTAGACAGCCGGTGGGGAAGCTGGATCTGTTTCACGTGACTCCACCTCCAACAATTTTTACATACGCCTTTGTTATGACATCTATCTCTGGTCCGAAGACTCTCAACTTACGCTTAATTGGCTTAGCTTTTAGATCCACGTTGAGATGGTGAATCGCCACCTCCTCTGGAATACTGTCATGTCGGCGGGGAAAAAGCAAATATGTCTGCATTTCTCCACAGAGCTGCTACCGGCTCCTTCTCTACTCCCGGCTCAGTGAGCCCCAATCCTCGTTGCATATCCCTTCTTGTTTGGGTACAACTCGATCATTATCAGCTCCTCTTCGACTCTTATTTTGGGAGGATCAACTTCTTCCGTAACCTTACATCTCTTGGATTTTCGATCAACCTCTTTGCCTCTTTTCGGGCCACGGTGGAGTTCCTTATCGGCTATTTTACTGACTTCCACGTAGCACTTCTGGGTCGCATTTGGTCACTGCTATTTCACTCACCTCATCGTTCACTGTAAACTTGAGTTTCATGTGGTACATTGATATAACCACCTAGAATAAATTCGATCTTGGCCTACCAAAGATCATGTTATAGGATGATGGTACATCAACAACAAAAAAATTAGCCATAACCACCCTCCTCTGTGGAGCTTCGCCAAGTCCCACCTAGAGTTACCTGGCCCAAGGGGTATACGCCCCTCCTGTAAACCCGTCTGTTGTATCAACGGGCTGTAGTTACGCATCGATTCTTCTTCTTGAAACACTCTAAGAAAAATGATGTCTCTGAGCTCCCGCATCCACAAAGATCCTCGCATAGCAGTGTATCTTGCTACATTCGTAGTGATGACTAGAGCATCACGGCGGGACTCCTTCCCGATTCATCCATCCTCCGGACTAAAGTGAATTCGAGGTGTGTGACCCACCTCCTTTTGATCCACCTCTCTCGACATCTCTCCCATTTCTCTCCTCGGGATCCTCTCTCCAGCTTTGCATGCTCGAAATGAGTGCCCCTCATTTGGACCTCCAACTATCATCTAGATTAATCCCCTCTTCGGGAGGGCCTGTCTTCTGCCTTTCTTCGATCATTTTTCCCTTCTCCTCGGCTTTATCATCAACTTCTTTTCTTTTTGTCCTCTAGAATTGACCCGATCTCTATAAATAAATTCTTTAAGAAGGCCTTCTTGGATCATTCTTTCAATTTCATTACGTAAGTGAAAACAATTGTTAGTGTCATGCCCATATTCGTTATGGAAGCGACAAAACTTATCCGATTTGGGCTTCATCGGCCCTCGGATCGTGACCATGGAAATTTCATCTCTGGATGGTCCGATGCAACCTCCAACAGCTCCGGGCTTCGATTTCAGCGGGGTGTATTTTGAACTGGAGCGAAGTCCGGTTTTTGTTGTCTTTTGGCTCTGTCGTTGGGCTTTTCTTTGTAGATTCTTTGTTTTTATCGAGTCCACCTGGCTTGACTTCTTCCCTTTTGGCTTGCTCACCTCCTCTAGTGTGACGTATTTCTCTGCCCTCCTCAGCAACTCATCAAATGTCTCGAACGGGCTTTTTTTGCTAAAGAAGAAAACAGAGGTTCTGGTGAAAGCATTGATTTTAAGCTCTGGGGTGGCAGTGGGAACCTCCCGGTCTTGCTGGTTGAATCTTTTCATGAAGGCGTGTAGACTCTCACTTTCTCCTGCTTCATGTTAAACGGTGTAAGCGTAGCTCTAGGTTGTCTCCTAGCGCTGGCGAACTAGCGTAAGAAAAGCTCTTCGAATTCCTCAAAAGACCCAATGGAGTTGGGTTCAGTGGCCAGAACCACTTTGGGCTATCTTAGACAGTGGTTAGGAAAACACTTGTATTTTACACCCTCTCCATACCGATGGAGGAGGACAGAATTTTGAATCTTACCAAGTGGTCATAGGGGTCAGTTGTACTATCATACTCATAATTAAGAGGTTTAAAATTACCTTGGGCAACTCATCTTGCAAAATTCTTTGATAAATTGGCAACCGATTCTGTGTCGAGGTACACTAACCTGATTTTCCATTTGGTGCTTCATATTGTCCATCTGCTTTCTAAAAGATTTGATTTGCTCCTTCATAGCTTCCGACTAGGTATCTTACGTACCCTCTTGCTCGTCATCTATCTTACTACCTCGGCTTTGAGAGCAGTCTCCTTCCCCCTTGCAGCTTCTTCAAGACCAACGTCCCTCGCTCGAGGAACTACAGATCTCCTTTCCTGAATTCCTTCAGCTCCCAGTGACCTCTTCATGGTTTCGGACTCTACTTCCCTTCTTCACTCTTCTTGATGTTCATCTGTCTACTCCCCAGCGATCGAGTAGGCGGGTTAGCGAATCTGCTTCTCCTGTCCTCCTGCGGTGGGACTCTATCCCCTTCCATCATTGCACTTGCGACTCTGGCTATCATGTCATCCAACCGCTCCGGAGTGAGGGCAATGGTGGCAATCTGGTGTTGAAAGCTGTTTATGGTGCCCCTCGTGGAGGGACATTGGTACTTCCTGGATTCTAGCTAGGGGATTCCCTCCGGAATCGCGGGGAAGCGAGATGGGTTGGCTCCTCCACCTGGCAAGAACTCCCACCCCTGGGTAATGCTGACCAAGGACTATGCTATCATCTCGAACCACCGTGACAGGTGGGATATTGCCACTATTAGGCACGATAGACGGTGATGTGGGGTTGAGGACAGCCCCTCCTTGAGTTGGATTCGAAAGAGTTGTCCTTCCACGAGCCGATACCAACGCGATCGGCCTCATTGGTGTATGCTCACCAACCATCTTGTCTTTCTTTCGAGTAATGGAAAAGAAATTGAAACTCACGTCTCAGCTCTCTTTCCCACAAATGGTGCCAAATGATGCGTGAAAACCCGACTGGTATTTCCCCACCTAGGATAATGCCGAGTTCGGTTAGGTAATTCCACGTAATAACCTTCTTTGTGAATATATAAACCTGCAAAAACATGCACGAGGGTTCTCCGGCGTAGGCACTCTGACGTTCAAGTCGGATAACCGAAAAATTCTAAAGAAAAGTATATTCGGGTATTCAAGCGGTTAATTCATGGTTATTCTTTCACCTTTGCTTTACCTTTATACACGTGAAAACTACCACGCCGGTTACCGGCTCTCCACTGGTTATCCATCGTGGACTCCCCACCTCCGATCGTGATCTTCCTACTCTCTAGAGATTCCGTCCACCTCGCTTCGCCACCTCGGTAGGGTGGGTCAACACTGGGATCCCAGGAATATTCCTTTCTTTGGCCCTAATTTTCTTAGGTATCTCAACTAATTAGTTCAGCTTAATATTCACTCGTCATTGTGGAGATATGGGCACGAAGGCCATATTTCCGAGGTCTGCCTTTATCCGGCTCATGGCCCACCTGCGGCGTATTAGGCTCTCGGCCCAACCGCCACCGAGGTGGGTTACTCCTCGACCTAATCTCACACCTTAGAGAGAACGGATCGCACTCATTATGGGCCCAATTTTATTTGGGCCCACCTCCATTGGGCTGGGCATATTTTTCCGTATCACTCATTTTAATCCCTTGGACGAAAAACAAAGCATACTTCACTCTAGAGCAGTTACATAGCGATTTACAGGCGATTTTCCAATTTTCAAGCCAATTTCTCCTTTTTGGTTCATCGATTCATAGTGGTAGTTAGATTTTCATTGATTGTTGAGTAGATTAGACTTTAAACCACTAGATTAGTCACTTGAAGGCTGTAATTCCATTGAAGAGAAGTTACAATTGTGGAGATTCAAGCATTTTATTCATTGTTCATTTGGCAAAATTGGTGATGTTCTTCCTCTTTCCTAATTTCTATTCTTGATTGCTTTGATTCTCGTTACGTTCATGCCATTAGATTTTACACCCACGGATTTTGCACTTTGCTCCATGGGCTAATTCTCTTGTGCTTGGGATAATTAAAATTGAGAATGATTTGATTGCTTTTGCTATAATTGTTGATGATTGTTGTTTAATTGAGATAGTTAGTTTCCTAATTGTTGATGCTAATTGTGCTTCATACATTTTTATCTCTTCGATTAGTGTTTGATCACCCTAGCAACAAGCGAAAGTTGAGGTAACGTGATTAGGTATTAATCGAGTTATAATTGTGTATGATTGTATGAATTAGGTGCTTCATAATTGAGAGATTAGTTGCACTAAGAATGCTCACATTTAGGCATTTTGTGATGAATGGAGACATTATTACTTGATTTTCATATTTTCTATCTTGGTTGAATGGTAATTTGATGCAATTATAGTTGTGATCATTGATTCTTTGGTGAAGATTATCCCTAGCACCCCTTCCCCATTTGATTACTTGAAGTTTACTTAGCTAGTTTCATTCCTTGGTATTAACCTAATCTTAGTTTAATTGTTGATTGGTTTTAATTCTTGCATTTGAGTAGAGTAATTAGAACTCAACTTGCATCAACAATCATCGAAAACTCATGTCCTAGGGCCTTATTGCATATCTTATCCCTTGGGTTCGATAAACTTGATTTGGTCTTAATAACTCTTACCCGATTATACCACAATCAGACTACTTTAGCAAGTGGGTGGAAGCTGTACCTCTAGCTAGGATTGAGGAAGGTAATATAATCAAATTTTTATGGAGATATATCATTGCGGAGTTTGGCATAAGGTATCGGGTAAGTTCAACCATCTTATTCATATATGCATCAAAAATTACATTTACAAATTGAGCATACAAGATATAAAAGTTAAAGAGAAATAAAACCTATCTAATCTGCGCAACGATCACCGGAACCACCGGCCGCTTAAAGACTCTCTTTCTCACCGCCTTAACTCTTCTTTGTCTTTGGTTCCCGATTCGATCTCGGCCTTCTTCACTATCTCTCCGACTCCAGCCTAGGTCTATAGATCCATCCGAGTTCCTCTTTGGATCGGCATATTCATAAGTGGGGCTACCAAATCGGCATTGAACTCCTTGTCCGCCTCATCAATCAGCCGATGGTAGAGATCAAGGTCCTCCTTCTTCATCCACTCGTGCTAATCTAAGTCGAATCTTCGGTTGAAACACCTGGAGCCTTTAGAATGTACCGTAACTACATCTATTTAGCATCCATGTTTTTCTCTTTGTATTCCCTTGTATACGCCCACCGTGATCTTTGGAGGGCAATCGATTCGTGATAAGGCCCGAAGCTTACATTTCCTTGGACATCTTTTTGATTCCATTATCCACTTCCTTTCAGCCTTGCTCCATGTGAAATTTAAATCCTTGTTCGGCTTCTTCGCTTTCCTCCTCTCTCTTTCTCCATACATTGATCCTTTTGATCTGCTCCTCGAGACGAGGTTTGAGTAGTATGGCTCTCTTTTGCCTTTGCCTTTGGTAGCTTTAGAAACCGCGGTTGAAGTCGGTTCTTCAGCCTACCTTTCCCTTGCCTTTCCCTTTAGACTCGGACTTCTCTTTCTTAGCAAAGCATCCTTTAGTACGGCCGAAGCCTTTCGGACTTTTCTTCCTCCTCCTTTTTCCTCTTCTCCTCATCTTCCTTGAGCCTCTTCGCTCTGGCTCACCCTCAGTGGAGCACAACAAGCTCATCTGTTTTGATCTTTAAATCATTTATGGCTGTCTCCAACTCGATTGCGTGCGCCTTAGATGACAAGTCTTTCTTGGTGGCCTCTTATTCACTGTGAGGGTTTCTCTCACTTCTTTCTCAGCTACTTCCCTTTTTTAACTTAGTCGATAACTCCCTCACTTGGGTTTCTAGAGCAGTACATCGGACTCGGTAGTACGATTTGTCCTAGGCAATTTCATGTGAACTACGCCATTATCTGTGTAACTTTCTCCTTCAGCTCCCGAACCTCCTTCTCCAAGACACTCACCCTTCCAAACCCAACGAGTTGTTAGAGATACTAGAAATATTTTGAACAATATTTACCTCGGCTATTTTCATGTTGGTGGTCATCGTGTCTGTGATAGCCTTCACGATCTTCTTTATCCTTTTCTCCAAAGAACTTCTCAAATTTGGCTTCCATCTTTCTTTGTAAGTTCTTAAAACCGATGAGAAGGCCGAGGATGGGCTATCGGTGTCTTCATCCTTTTGAGAGGATTCTCGACAAGGAGGATGATTGTTCGATGGGGTGCGGGAGATGGAGAGTTCATTTGGATGTCTTCCGAGAAAAGAGAAGGAAGGGTGAGAAATCTGTATAGTTTGGATTGGTGGGAGAGATGGAGATGTTGTGGGAGAAGTGATAGGTGGTTCATATGAGTATGTAGATGGTTCGAGTTGGGAGTAGCAGTGATGGTGGGTGTATCTAAGGCTTGAGTGGGATTGATGATAGGTGTTGGTTCAAATGGGATTTGGACTTCGTGGGAGGGGTAGTGGGTTTGGGAGAAGATATGGGCTCGATGAAGGTGGAATATCTGTTTGGACTATTTGGGATGGTGGCTGAATTGGAGGCTCCGAGGTATCAGCCATGACTACCTCTTCATTACGAGTGAATGGATGCATCGGATGCGAGATAAGGATAGGGAAGAATTTGTACCTTCACCCTTTTTCGAAATCGCCGCTCAGTGAGGTTCCCCGCTTCTATGTTGTGATCCTCTAGAGCTTAAGCCTTCTTGGTTGCAGCTTGCTATCTCCAGTGGAGGTTTCCTCGGCGGGAGGGTGAGTGCGGCGATGACTCCCAGCCTGTTTTTTTTGACGCAACTTTGACAAGACATCTTCTTTTGGGGGCCTTGACTTTGGCTTTCAACTTCCTTGGTTGTGAAGCCTCACCGCTTTTAATCTTTCTCTGGCCTCCCTTACTTCATCAAATTCGTCATCCGAATCGGTGGACCGCTAATGTGCTCATTTCTCGGTCAAGAAACCCTTCCGCTTTGTATAGTTCCTTACCCCATCTATCCAATTGTCTTGACAATAGTGACTCAAAGAACACAAGTAACTCTGTTGAATAGGCCGTTCTTGTGTTGGCTGTCCATTCTCCATTGATACACACCAACCTTCCTTTCTCCTTTTGAATTTAGGAAATCGGAACTTACGCCTACCAACTTGCACTCCATCAACAATCGCCCTTAAACAACAAAGCCTTGGTCTCGAAAGTCCATTGTTAGAGTTCTGTTCACCAAGGATGGATTTTGTGAGGATCGTCATAAACAGGTGGTACTTCCTCCTCAACATATTCTTCTTGATTTCCTTACGCTTTGTCCTTACAAGAAGGTCGAGCCATCATCTTGAAAGATTCAATCTAGTCTTTCTCCTTGTAAGTGAAAGGATCCACCCTTTCCTCATGAGTCTCGAAAACTCGGCGATGATGGATTTCTATACGAATAACTTCTCTCCGGCTCTGGTAGTTGTGAAGATTTCATCCTCAAACATCCCATTCACATAGAACTCGATTCCCCTCATGTCTAATGTCTTGTTGTTGTCGGATTTCTTTTAACGGAACACCTTCAATCTTGATCTTTCGAGCGGTTGAAGAATCTCGATTGATTCTCTGTTCAGGTAGTTCCAAAATCAACATACATTTCGGACTTAATCTTCTTTGTGTAGGCTTTGTTGTTGAATCATACCATTGTTGTTGTAACTCCGGTGGTCATTTAAGAAAAGATAGGAATTTTGAGAGTAAAATTTCTGAGAGTAAAAATAGGGTTTTGCGAAGTAACTTGGTGAAAATGAGGAAGATGACTGTTTAAAGAAGGGAAAATCGGGGTAATGGTCCACGTGTAAAGGTACTTTGAATTTGGACCATTCATTTTAAATGTCGCACTGTTTTTAATCAATGGCTAATAGAAATTAGATGTTCGGTATTTAGTGCGCGGCATTAACTCGCTTTTGAAATGCATAAAAGTAACCGATCAAAGTATTGATTAGACGGCTTTAGCAGGCAATTTATGCGAAGTAGTAAGTATACATGACGTAAGCCAAAATATACCTTTCTTTGCATAAAGGTTTCCCTTATCGACTAGGTTTTATCAGACGTAGTAAAAATGACCTTGTCTTAGAAATTTTGAAAAATATCTCCTAGTCGATTATTATGAAAACAAAATATTTTAAGTCCGAGTTAACTTTAAGCCATGTATGACTAAATGAATCTCATATCTTCATATAACTCGTATATAAAGACACTTAACTCACTGGGTTTTTCAAAAAATTACTCATTTGAAAATTGATGTGTTGTGAGAATATTTTGAAAATAATTTTGAAAAACAAGAATTTTATTTTATCTAGATAAGGAAGGTTTTCGGATGTAAAGGTTTAAACTGATCTAACAATGTTGGTGAACCTATTCCTCTCGCAGATACACAACCTTGGAAAACTATTAGTATCTTCAAGAAGTCGATAAGATGCACATACTCATCTCGATTTTATGAAAATCGACGACTATCGTGTCCTTGCGATTTACTTGATGTCGAATAAGAAAATACCCAGTTAGAGAAGGTCAATATGACTAATCCTTGATTCTATATTCCTTAGAAAGGAGATCAATGATATCACTCTGTGATTGCCCTTTGACACTTTTCAAGTCTCGATATTTCTTTCTAAACATGATAATGAAAATGAGATAGAGAAACAATACAAGATACACACAATAGTATTCATAGATCAACTAAGGATGCATCAAGTAAACCTAATTCTAAACACAATTCTTCAAACCTAGACTCACTAATAGTTTACTTAGTATATCAGCTCTTTGTAATTCGGTTGCTACCTTTTCTAGTCCGATGTTGTTCTTCTCAACATGATCCTTAATAAAATGATGCCTTATATCTACATGCTTACATCTTGAATGCAACACAGATTGTAAGTCATTGCAATAGCACTATTATTGTCACGAGAAAATAGGCACAAATGATGTGAGAATATTATAATCCCTAAGTCGCTGACTAATCCAGGAGGAGATGAGAGCAACAACTTCAGTGCCATGTATTCGGCTTCGGTGGTGGGTGTGGCAAGTCTGCTTTCATGGATAACCAGGAAATCAGCTTATTACCTAAAATTGACAAGTTCAGAAGTGGATTTCCTATTAATTTTACATCCACCAAAGTCCGAGTCTGAATAACCGGATAGCTCAAGTTGTCATCGAGATGGGTACCACAACTCAACTTGCAGAGTCCCTATCGGATATTTCAAGATTTTCTTAGTTGTCTCCGGATGAGACTTCTTACGATTTTATTGAAACCTTGCACATACCCCAACTACAAAGGCTATATCAGGCCTACTTGCGGTGAGATATAACAAAGACCCAATCAGTCCACGATACTCTGTTGCATCCGTACGTATCTCGTTCTCATCCGAATCTATAGAGAAGTTAGTTGCCATATGTATTTTAACCCTTATACTAGTATTCATCCCTAACCTATCTATTAGGTCCTTTGCATACTTAGTCGATGTATGAATGTCCCTCTGCTCGTCTGCTTTATTTGCAAGCCTAGAAAGTAGGTCAATTCTCCTATCATTGACATTTCAAATTTGTTTTTCATAAGTTCACCAAATTCATCACACAAAGTCGATTAGGTGAACAAAAAATAATGTCATCTACATAGATTTGAACTAACAAAATATTACCATCAACTTCTTTTCCAAATAGAGTTCTATCTATCTTTCCTTTAAAAAATCCACTTGATACCAAGAATTCGGATAGAGTATCATACCAAGCACTAGGTGCTTGTTTAAGTTCATATAATGCCTTTTTGAGTTTATAGACTTTATTATTTTTGCTTAACCACGGAGGTTGTTCTACATAGACTTCCTCAAGCAACACACCATTCAAGAAAGTAGACTTAACATCCATTTGAAAGACTTTGAAACTCTGTATAGGCAGCAAAAGCTAAAAACAATCTTATTGCTTCTAATCGCAACAGGAGCATTGGTCTCATCATAGTCTATCCCCTCGGTGTGAGTAATCTTGTGCTACTAGTCTAGCCTTATTACGAACAATAACATTTTTCATCAATTTTATTTTTGAAAACCCGTTTGGTGCCTATAATTTTGAATGGGCCTTTCAAATTGATGCGCTTCATCTTGCGTGGCGATTACCCACTTGGGTCGATAAAGCTCGCTCAATAGACTAAGGCTCAAGAAGTGATACATAACAACTGAACATACTTTGAGAATCCAACATAGTCCTCATCTGGACACTACGCGAAGGATCCCCAATGATCTGCTTCAGCTTGATGATAACTTCTCATCCTTTTGCCTATTTGAGTAGAAGTACCCACATCGGTGACTTAGAAAGTAACTCATCTTGTCCAGCTCGAGTAGACATTCCCCTTCATCTACCGACCTTGTCTCGATTAGATGATGTTAAAGGTGTCTCCTCGGATGTAAGAGATAGAGAAGTTCCTTTCGATTCTCGAGATAGGAGTTCTTCTCCATACGAATCTGAATCAAAACTAGGAAGATAGGTTTTCCTTTGTTTAGCTTTGTCAAGTTCAAGTCTATTTAGATCATTTGAGATTTGGTCAACCTTGTCGAAAAGAATGAATTTCATCAAACACCACATAAGGTGTTTCCTCCACACAAAGTGTTGTCTTATTAAAGAGTCTAAATGCCTTAGAAGTCTTTGGAATATCCTAGGAAAATTCCATCACTACTTTGACATCAAATATCTTTAATTTAGACTTCCCATTATCATGAATGAAACACTTACAACCAAAAGCACAAAGTAAGAGATTCTTGGAACTTTACCTTTCCACACTCATATGGAGTTTTACCCTTGTCTTTCACAAGCGAGACACCTATTGCAGGTGTAGCAACCGTGTTGATTGCTTGACCACTGAACCTCTCGTGGGGTTCCATACTCAGCTAACATCCTCCTAGCTGCCTCTTTGAGTTTTTATTCCTTCTTTCAACAACACCATTTTTGTGGTGTTCGAGCAGATGATGTCTCATGTGCTATTTCATTCTCAAAGAAAATAGTTAGATAAACAAGAATTTAAAAATTCGGTTGGCTTGTCACTCCTAATCTTAATTATATTAACACCTTTCTCATTTTGGATTTTTTGAATAAATGCGGTATCCTGCTCATTGCCTCATTTTTCTTGAAAAGAAATAACACCCAAGTGTATCTCGGAATAATCATCCACCACAACTAAGGTGTATTTCCTCCCACTAAAGCCGAGAGGTGAAATAGGTTCAAACAAGTCCAAATGAAGAAGTTGTAACACTCTTTCGGTGAGATAGTGTTAATACTCTTAAAGGAGTTCCTAGGCTATTAAACTTTTTGACAAGCATCATACGTAAGATCATTAGAACATAATTTTTCAGGCAGTCCTTTAATAAGATTTTTCTTAGCTATCTTGTTAAGGGTCTTGAAGATCGATGACTAAGCCTCTTGTGTCATACCCACTGAGATCATCTCCACCCTTAGCATGACTGGTATACCTTGGGCAACTATTAAAGTTAGTCATATAAACATTATCGTGTGAAGCTAGTTAAGAGAACCTTGTCTTAAGGATTGTCTAAAATATCACATTTATCCCTAGAAAACTAACACTAAAACCTTTGTCACGAGTTGAGAAATAGATAACAAGTTGTGCTTTAAACCTTCAACAAAATAGACTTCGATACCTGAACATCACCTATAATTAAGGTTCCAACACCTCTGGTACGACCACGCTTGTTGTCACCAATGAGTACCCTTGGACCATCAATACTTTGAAAATTTGAGAGCAGCCTCTTTTCACAAGTCATGTGTTGGGAGCGACCACTATCAATGTACCAAATTGAAGCTAGGATTTCTTCCTTAGAAGATGGTCCATGATATTCCTACAAAATAAATTTAAGTAAGAGGTACCCTAGTGATCTTGGGTCCTTTTGGGTTAACAATCACTTTGGGTAACCATACAAACATATCATTATTCAATAATAAGTCATACTCAAGTTGTCTGCCAAATCTGTCAACATGTATTTTAGTCTTGAATGCAATTTTGTTGAAATCACATTTGGTTATCTTTTGATCTTTTGAAATAGAGGATAGCATCTGCTTCTACCATCAAAAGGGCTACAAGAGGAAATCTTTTTAAGTTTGGTTCTTGGAATCCTTTTCTTGATTAGAATTCCTCATCCGATTCTTTTTTATCGATCGGAGAGGTAGTTCTAATCGACTTTGTGGTTTCCAATGTCCAATTTTAATTCCTTTTGAGGTTTCACCACTTTGACAAACTTACTTGGTTTCAAAATATCTGACTTATTATCTCTATCATAACCAAGACCTGTTTTATCATGAGACTTTTGTGAAGTTCTCGAAATGCGGTCTCTAGCGATTCGAATTATTAAGCTAACATAAATTGAAGACAAGCTTCTCATTGGTCTTCTTAATAGATTCATTCTCATTACATACCATTGTGAATTTGTCTTTTAAAGATTTCAATTCATCTTATAATCTTTCAATAGGACTAGCTGATGTACTAGCCTCGGCTGGGGTATACATTCCCCCTTGAATGTATCTACGGACTCGGGATAGTTCACAAATTGCTTTTCTTTGATTAGAGTCTGAACTTGATCTTTCAAAGTCAAATTTTCAGCTTCTAACCGCTTGTAAGCACTTAGAGACATTTTCGATCTTACAAAAGGCTTTTAATAATTGATCTGGTCATTATCTCAAATCGATTTGTAAGACTCATTATCGACGAAGAGTAGTAATCTACCTCTTTTACCATCGAGATAGATCTCATCATCGATCCAGAAGTCGAACCATGAGGATGACGAAGATGACTTTCTGTCTTCTTTTTCTTCGGCAAGAAGGGCTCTCTCGATCTGCAAAGCGTCTGTCCCTTTTCTTTCTCTTTTCCTCCTTTTACTTGGGAGTCTGCTGAGGAGACAGTCGTAGATGTAGTGCCCTAGCTTGTTATAGGTGTAACAAGTATCTCCACGTTACGATGCGGGGCTGCTAAGACTCTTCTTTGCAAGAGACTTATACCTACTTGTCGACTCTTTCTTATATCATCATCCTGTGGATTCCACATCATCTTTTCTTCTAGATCTACACTGTCCTTCCTGCAAATCTTGTCTTGTTACGTTTGTACTTCATCTTAAGACGATTATACCTTTTCGTCAATAAGGTCATCTGCTCTTTCAAGGAGAGATCAGCTCCCTTTGACTCGGCTATTGGCTTGTCTTCTCTGTCACATCCCCATTTTCTTAAATAATTTAGAAAGGTTTACAAGATAAAACAAACATTAAACTTTGTAAAAATTCTCTTTTTTAGAAAGATTTAGAAAAAAAAACATATAGAACTTAAGGCGGAAAAATAGACACATCAAACCCATAGAATATTTCCACAAAACTTAAAGGAACGCGAAAAATCATAAGTTTATAAATTCATACTCACAACGCGATCATGCAAGGAAGAAAAAGTAGTGATGAATTAATAAAGTTGCGAGAAGATGCCTAAATAATAAAATGAAGGCATGAAATAGAAATCATGTTCATGTGTCAAATAGTCTTTAAACAAAACATGCCTACGTGAGACTCTTCAAAATAAATCAGTACGAATCTTTACGACAATTTAAAAAAATAGATTAAATAAGTAGTACTCATGCAATAAAAACCTTGTCCGCCCGCCTTCCACCGAACACCATGCTTAATCTGTAAATAATAATTAAAGGATTGGGGTGAGCAACTAACTAGCTCGAGGGTCCCATTTGTCACGGTTAAATAACAAGCATAATTTAAAACGTATTCACATACCACATAATCATAGTGTTCGTTGGCAAGCTAACCATAGTCATAGGATACGTTAGTACAGCCCTTCCGCGAAACATAACGCATACATAATCATAGTAATTCGGTCATTTACCGAGACATAGTTCATAATGATTGTTGTCAAAGCCAACCATAGTCATAGGAATTTGTTAGCAAGCTAACCATAGTGTCATAGTACATAGCAAGAAATAACATAATCAATCATGCATAGTATTTAAATGTGACAAATACGGGTATAAAATATGAACCCCACCTCAAAGTTCTCAAAGTTCTTGAATTGGAAGTCCGAGAGTACTAATAGGCTTACCGAGGAAGAATCTCGTCACCTAAAATGATAAATACATATCTTAGAATATTAATTTAATTAAGCATTAGAACCTAATAACTTATAAATTTTATTAAGTCCTAAATTTTTATTGAGTCATAAATAATACATCATAAATGTCTCAAAATTATTGTGAATAAGAAAAAAATGCTTTCGAGTGAAAGAAAATTCTTAAATCCACCGCGAGTGAGAAAAAAATTCCTTAAATCTATTTTGAGTGTAAAGGGTGTAACACTAATCTAAATACATAAACATGTGTATAAAAGGTGTTAAAAAATAATAATTTGGAACTAGATTATAAGTCTAGGAAAATTTAAAATTATTATTATATATATAATTCAAATTACAAGCATTCGAGAAATGAATTCGTACTCAATCTTTTCCACAGATCCGAAAGGCGGCTACTTTTTTCTCTCTTCTTCTTCTTCTTCTTCTTCTTCTTCTTCTTCTTCTTCTTTTGTGCGTAAAATAAAGTTTATCAAAGAAAGACTTATATACGTATATATATATTTTTAGGTCTAAGGTTTAGATTTATTGGGCTTAGGCTTTCCGAGAAAGGCCTTTTACATAAAAAAATCTTTATAAATAAAAATCAGATCTATTATTTTGTTTAATTCAAAACATCAAATCTTCTATTGAAAAATTAATATTCTTATCACTAATATAATTAGGCTTATAATATTAGAATGAAATAAAATAAATACCATATTATATTTAAACCTTTACAATTAGAGTATTCAAATTATAGAATTTCTACTAATCTCTAAAATATGTGGTCTAACAATTATTGAGTATTATTAAATTAAAAAGGAAAAATTACTATGAGGTACAATATGTAGACAAAAATTACTATTTACAAGCTTTTTGAAAAATTACTATGGGGTACAATGTGTTCCCGGTTTGCCCCTCCTTTTTACTTTTTCCATTAAAAAAGTATATGTGGTCATTTAATAACAAAACCCTAATTTCTCTCTCACTTCTCCCCACCCCTCTCTCTCATTGCCCACCCCTCTCTCTCTCTCTCTCTCTCTCTCTCTCTCTCTCTCTCGAAATGGCCCATCCCCACCGCTGGAGCCTTCCTCTCCTCAAAATCCTATTCCTCATAAATCAATAAAGGAAACTACGACCGTCGTATAGGTAACTCGGCGGTGTATCGGTGTTGGTTGGGGGTTAGGTGCGGCGCGCGACGGCGGTACATCGGTGTTGGTGGAGCCGCCGCAAGATCGGCACCAACCCAACGGCAGCGAACACCTCCTCCGCCTAAGTTTCGATTAAAAGCTGGAACCCGCTCCTAGGTGCAGTGTACGATGAAGGCAGCGGAGGCAAACAGGTGCTGAGGACGCAATGCGACGGTGGCGCTAAGGCGATGGCCTAATAGACCGGCCTGCTACGGCGACGCGACGGAGGTGATCTGCCATAGATCGACGGCGGCTACGGACAGATTTGCATAGCGGCATATGGAACAAGCTCTAAATTTATTTGACATTTGATTCGTGATATTTTTATTTTTCAAAATCAAAAGAGCATATAGATACTCATTATTTGCGAAAGAAGGAGAGGCGTCACCAATAATCGAGCACGAAGAAGGATCACGCCGCACCACCGCATGTGTCCCGGATACGCAATTGGTGATAAGAGGAAGGTGAATAGGGATGATACTGGCAATGGTGGGAGATCCTGTTTTCAGTACCACCTAGTATCAATTCGAAGGAGCAAGAGATTGATGACGATGAAGCTGCGGCGTTGGAGTGGGGTGGTGATGGGCTTATTGGTTTGCCTAGATTAGTACTAAGTAGCAAGCGAATAGTCTCACCCGGATATTGGAGTTTGCTTACTTTTTATGTATATGCTTGCGGAGTTTCAAGATTTTGCAATTTCGATATGATTTGGTTGTATTGTGCAAGATTTAGTTGTTTTCCGTGAGATATATGCGGTTTGTATTGCACATGTGCAATTCTTACGCACATGTGCATGTGTAGAATTATTGCACATGTGCGTAATTATTTTTCTTACGCACATGTGCAACAATAATATTAATTCAAAAACTATTTTGGATTTTTTGATAATTTTTGAGTTATTTTTGAAATCAAATGTAATGGAAAAAATAATCCTGGAAAAAATTGATATAAAAGACTTACAACCGTAGCCATAAAAACTTAATTATTGTCCGCATCCAAAAAAATAATAAAAAGTGATTTAAAATGCCGATCCATCGGAAAGTAAAAACATAAAAACTTAAAAAGTGATTTAAAAACTTAATTATTATACTGCATACAAGTAAAAAAATTACAAATATTAAATTCCAAATGCTTTGATCCATCGGAAAGTAAAAAAAAAAGTACAATCAGGTCACAATCAAGCCAAAGGACAAGTCATGTCACATCACATTACATATTTTGAAGAAGGCTATGACAAATTGGAAAGGTTAGAAGAAGGGTAATTTGGGTAGTTTGACCTCTATTATTGTTGTTGAGAGTAATTTTAATTTGTATTGTAGTTGATAGTAATAATGGTGTAGGGAATTTGTAGTGGGATGTAACCCACCCAATTAAAAACTATTCTCATAATTAAATATTTATCAAGCCTTAAATTAAATATTTTATGCACTCTTAGCAACATGTGATGATCGCAATTTTCTCGGTGTTACATCCTACCCACCTAATAAAAATTTTCGTCCTTAAAAATTAAAACGTACCATGGCTAAACAACTCGCATACTTGGCGCAAAAGTCATCCTCTCGCTCCCAAGTTGCTTACGCCTCACCGTGACGATTCCATTGAACTTTTAGCATAGCTACTTCTTTGTTCCTTAAGCGATGCACCTTCATATCCAAAATAGCAATGGGCTTCTCCTCATAAGTCACATCACTTTGTTTATCTCTAACGTCGAATAATCAATCACATGTCCGGTCTTGCACATACTTCCTCAACATGGAGACATGAAATACATTGTGGATCGCTGAAAATTCCGGTGGCAAGGCTAGTCGACAAGCCAAGTCACCTACTATCTCTTTGACATTAGACATCACTTCATCCGAGATCACGTTGAGAAAGGTAACATTAGACTTGAAAAGATTTTGGTGACTTTCAAAGAGTTGATATCTTGACAAAACTATTAGCGGAGACAAGGTTCAAAGAATTATCTATAGAGTTAGATTATTAGATGCTTCTTTAGTTAATCTATAATCTCATCTTTTGCTTTTCATTCTTTGTCTCTCTCGATTATTTTACTATGTCTAGAAAGAATCATCGGACTAGATATGTGTCAAAGGACAATCAGGTAGGCGATATCATTGATATCCTTCTAGGAATCAAGAATCAAGGATTAGTCATATTGACCTTATCGACTTGATGATTGCTTATCGACATCGGAGTAAATCAGACAAGGACACAATAGTCGGTGACGGATGACTATCTCGCATCCTATCCGACTTACCTTGGCTACTAATGGTTTCTTGAAGTTTGTGTATCTGCGGGAACAAGTAATAGATCAACTTTGTTAGATCGGCTTGAATCTACTAACTGCATTGAAACCTCCTCATCTGTACACACCCCTCCTTGATTTCTTCAAAAGCTTGTTTTCAAACTTACTCTCACAGCTCATATATTTTAAAATATTTCGAGATGAGTTGTTCTTAAAAAAAAAAAAAAACCAGTTGTTTAAAATAAAAATGTGTTGATTAACTTGTCTTAAAATTACTAAAAAGAAAATGAAATTAGGTTGTTTTTGAAAAACCGAGACGAGGTCATTTCTCGGACGATTTCAAAATCTTGTCTGTTTTAGAAAACCCTTGTGCAAAGAAAGGTAGACCTAGGCTTACGTCGGTATACTTACTTCTCTGCATAAAGTAACCCTAGTTGCGATCAAATCAGATCTACAAAGTTACTTTTTACGCATTTCAAAGTCGAGTTATCTTCACGTGCTGAATCCCAATCGTTTATCTTGTTTTTAACCGTTGATTCAAAGACAAGAAATCATTTCAAATAAACGACTCGATTTAAACCCGCTTTCCAAGTAATTTCTCTTTCCAATTTGCCCTCCTATAAATACATCTTCTTCTTCGTTTAAACACTTTCGGTTTGAAAACCTTTTATCCTCTGCAAAATTTTCTAACTCCCAAAACTCTTCCTAAATCTTATATGAGCCATACTTAAAAAGTGATTGGATTTACATCGACAATGGTGGACATTAACAAAGACACGTATAACAAGAAGATAAAGTCGGAGATGTATGTTGACTTTGACACCACCACTGATGAAGAATCGAGATATATTTTGAGGTTGTTGGAGAGATCAAGATTGAAGATGTTTTGTTAGAAGAAATCAAATTCGAACAAAACTGCGGATATGCGAGGTGTGGAGTTTTACATCAATGGAGTATATGAGGATGGGATTTACAAAATGAAGGTTTATGGAGAGAGTTTGGCAATAACGACGGCGGAGGTTGCCAGGATTTTTTAGACGAATAATGAGGGTGTGAATCACGACATACAAAAATGGTGAATGGGTAGAATCACTCGAGATGATTGCCCGATGTTAGAACAAGATTGTTTTGATGAGTTAAAAGATTATTTCAGATGAGCAGGACGATAATAAAGAACGGTGAAAGGCGAGTTCCAGTACTAAGGTGATCAGGACTAGGACAAGGATAGTTCAAGTCGGTGAAGACTAGGAATCACAAGTCATCCGGAGACAAGCCCGAGTCTAGTCATCTGCAGGGAGACAAGTATGAAGAGCTCGAGACAAGGTCAAGACAAATGAGTAGATTAAGAAAGGCAAGTCTTCACCAAGTCACCTGAGATGAGGAGATTAAAGTCACCAAGAGCAAGCGGTTTTCAAGATTAAGTTTGTTAAGCGATTTTAGTTTGTTAGAACTAACTAACAAACTAACTGTCTTTCGAGACTTATAAATAGGTCTAGGCACTTCATTACGAATATAGAGAATACCACAGAACATCCAAGTTTTTCAACAAGTAATTTTCACAAAATTCTAAAAGCACAAAATAGTTTTTCACGATTTCTTTATAGAATTTTTAAGTGTTTTGTAGAGCACTTCACTTCACATCTTCAAATACACTTCTTAGTCTTAGAGTTAGATTTCGAAGGTTGATTAGCATCTTTGAAGGTTTGAAGATCGAGTTGTAATTTGTAAAAGATTGTAAGTAAGTAAGCGGCTAGTGGAGACCCTTCTTCAAAGTTTGGAGAAGGAGAGTGGATGTAGGATTGTTATAATCCGAACCACTATAAAATCCGGTGTTCTTTCCGCTTTCTTTTAATTTCTGTTCAAGTTACAATTTGTTATTCAAAATTAAATTTCAGAATCTTAGCTAAAATCTGAATATCATCATTGCTTTTGATCTTGTTAAAAGTTGAGTTTAAAATTGTTTTCATTGTGCTTAATCGATACTTTGAATTGATTTTGAAAAGATTTAAAAATCTACAAAATCTATTCAAACCCCCTTTCAAGATTTTGTTCTAGAAGGTTATCTCAAGGTTTTAATCAACTCAACATTTCGGGACCAACAAGTGGTATCGGAGCGGTGTTAAGGCATTACGATATTGATTTTAGGTCTTGAATAAGATTCAAATTATCTTGATTTTCTTCATTTTCTTCTTTATTACTAACAGTGCTACTAATTAGTTTGTGGAGTATTTTGTTCCTTTGTTTCATCATGTCATCGGGGAAAAACAAGAAGTCAAGGAATCTTCTGAATTCTCTATTGAAGATTACGACTACTGGAAATTTAGGATGGAGAATCACCTAAAAGCCATTCATGATAGGATGGAAGAGGTTCTTGAAGAGGGACCTATAAAATTTTATCATGAAGGCACCAGCCTTTGGAGCCGAGTCACCAATCCAGGACTGCAGACAAGAAAAGAAGAGCTACGAGTTAACAAATGATGAAAGAAAGGTCCATAATCTTGATCAAGTAGCTCAAACCGAGATCATTGAGACTCTAAGTACGGATTGGATTGAAAAGGTTAAAAGATGCAAGGCGCCAAAGAAATGTGGGAGACTCTTGCTGGAATTTGTGAAGGATCTGAACAAGTCAAAGAAAATAAGCTTGATCTGTTCTACATACCTTTGACACGTTCAAAATGAAGGATGGTGAAACTATAGATTAATTGGACGTGAGACCGACTAATCTTGTGAACAAAGCGGCCGATTTGGGTAAGACTTACACCGAGAAAGAAATTAACAACAACGTACTCGAGATCTTTGAGAAAAAGATGGAGAGAGAAAGCTAATATTCTCAAGGCAACACAATTTGTCGGCAATATCACATCACACTCTTTTCTCTCATCTTAAAGCACTGGAATATGACATTCACATTGAAGATGAAGAAGATGAGGCAGAGTCATCTACATCTGGAAAAGCAGTAGCATTTGTTCATCAAGATGAATCTAAAAAGATCTCTAAAGCATCTGATTTGTCCGTAAAAGAAGAAATGACTCTTTTGTTGAAAAGGTATGAAAGGCCGAAGATGAAGTACAAAAGAAACAAAAGAGACAAATTAGGTCGAAGGAACTATAGATCGACAGGGGATGAAAAGAACTCGAGATAATGATAAAAAGAAGGATCGGTCAAGAAGTCATAAGTCACCTATCGGACGAGGAGATTGTAGTCCAAAAGCAGACAGAGGAGATATATACTATACATGCAGCAAACCTGGTCACTACGGCTATGATTGTCCTCCACTCACTCCCGAGAGAGAGAAGAAAAGAGGAAGAAAAGAGATAGAAGGTATGCTTTGACGAGAGAGCTCTCCTAGCCGAGAAAGAAGAAGCTCGTGAGACATCATCATCCTCATCCTCATCTGATTTTGGGTCGAGATGATGACATATGTCTAATGGCTAAAGAGGTACATTACTATTCATCATCGAGATAATGACTTGTGACACCTTATAAATCGATCCAGTCTTATTGATAAACTTTTGAAAGATTTGGAAGGCTGCTCTATCTCGCTTATAAACAGATAGAGATCGAAAATCTTAATTTAAAGGATCAAATTTCTGATCTAACTAAGGTCAATCAAACTAAGGAAAGTGAGAAACCACACTTTGTACATTCAAGGGGAATGTCAGATTGAGATGATCACCGGTACCTTGTCCGATAAGATAGATAAGTTAGAACAGAATTGAGTTCTTTAAAAGTAAAATTTTCAAATATCTATTCTGAGAATGAGAATTATAAAAGGACTAACAGAGAATTAAATCTCAAGTTAGGACTTATGAATAGTTCTCAAACCACAATAGATAAAATTTTCAATTCTTCACAAAAGTCTAGTGATAAAAGCTGGATTAGGTTTTGATAGGAGTAAGAAGAATGATCCAATAAAACCTAGAGTTTTTGTTAAAGCAACTAAACCTAAGGTAGAAACTTTATTAGGTCCACTCGAAACCAAAGGAATTAATTACCTCATCCGATACTTACGAAAAGAAAACCAGACGAGGAAAGTAACTCCTAAGGCTAAATCTAAGACTAAATCAAAGATCTATCCTAGGTATAATAGCTTTGATGGAAGAAGCAAATCTTATACATTCTTACCAAGATTCAAGACAATTTCAAAAGATCAATTAAATAAGATTGATCTTGAAAGTCTTATTTTAGTAGATAGATATGGATGCAAGCTTCAATCTATAGTTTTAAGAAATATTGATATTTTTATCTGGATTCCTAGAAGCCAATTTAACATGAAAGGACCCAAAGTACAAAGGGTACCTAAGCAATAAATTTGTGATTGCGGGAAGATAAGAAGATAGTTGATAGAGGAGACATTCTTGAGAATTAAATGCAGTACATTGATAGTGGTTGTTCCAAGCACATGACCTATGAAAGACGACTTCTCTCTAACTATCAAACCATTGATGGACCAAGAGTGATGTTTGGTGATAACAACTATGGACTTACTAAAGGTGTAGGAACACTAATGATTGGAGATGTTCAAGTTCAAGAAATTTACTACGTGGAAGGATTGAAGCACAACCTACTATCATTTCACAATTTTGTGATAAATGGTTTTGTGTTAAATTTACTCATAATGCATGCTATGTAGTAAATGGTTTAAATGAAAATATTCTATTGGCTGGAGTAAGACAAGGTAACATTTATGTTGCCAACTTCAAAAGCTGTCCTAAGGATACTTGTCTTGTTGCTAAGAGTTCGGATGACTTAAGTTGGCTGTGGGCATGACGACTTGGTCACTTAAACTTCAAAACTCTCAACAAAATAGCAAGGAAATCTTTAGTTAAAGGACTCCCTCATAAAATATTTTCAAAGAACCATGTATGTGTTTCTTGTCAAAAAGGAAAGGAACATGAAAGAACTTCCTCGGCGGCTGATCTACCAACCTGATCGGACGACCAACGACACATCGGTGATCGGACGACCAACGACACATCGGTGATCAAGTAGAGTTATCGAAGGTAACATAGAATCATACGAAATAAATAATTTAGACAAGACACCATCTTGTAAAAGATAAAGGTAAGAAAGTAATGTCATATCACCCGGCTAAGCGAGATAATTGGAGATTTAGACTCGGTGTCAGGGACGAGGACCCAACTAAATCAAGATTGTATGTTCAGTTGCTATGTGTCATTACTTGAACCTAAATCAATTACGAAGCTCTAACTGATTCCAACTGGATTAATGTCATGCAAGAAGAACTAAATCAGTTTCAAAGACAAGATGTGTGGGAGCTTGTTGAAAGGCCTCATCATCAAAAAGTCATTGGAACTAAATGGGTCTTTAAAAACAAAAAGGATGAAAACAATATTGTGGTTAGAAACAAGGCCAGACTAGTTGCTCAAGGTTATTCACAATCGAGAGGGTATTGATTATGATGAAACCTTTGCACTGTAGCTCGTCTGGAAGCCATAAGATTGTTTTTAGCCTATGTTGTTTTTAAAAGATTCATAGTTTTTCAAATGGATGTTAAATCAGCATTTTTAAATGGAATCCTAGGCTGTGGAGGTTTATGTAGAGCAACCCCTGGTTTTGTCAAAGGAGACAAGGTTTATAAACTAAGGAAAGCTCTATATGGACTTAAACAAGCACCAAGAGCTTGGTATGACACCTTGTCGAATATTTAATTCAAAATGGATTTGTTAAAGGTAGAATTGATAGAACTCTCTTTAGAAAAGAGTTTGGTTGTGATCTTTTGTTAGTTCAAATTTATGTTGATGATATAATATTTGGATCAATTAACATATCTTTATGTGAAGAATTTAGTAGTCTTATGAAAAGCAGATTTGAAATGTCCATGATGGGAGAAATGACATATTTTCTTGGACTTCAAGTCAAGCAGACAAAGAAGGGAATATTCATCAACCAAGCCAAATATACAAAGATCTTATTGAAAAATATGGAATAGTTACCAGTAGAGAAGCTAAGATACCTATGATGACAAATTTTTCAATGGATCCAGAACGAGAAGGAGAAGACACGATCAAACCGAGTATTGAGGTCTTATTGGTTCCTTATTATATTTAAGCTAGTAGACACGATATATCATTTGCGGTTGGAGTTTGTGCTCGATTTCAAGCTAATCCTAAGAAAAGCCATCTTGAAGCAAAGAAAGAAAATCCTCAAGTATTTGAAAGGAACAGTAAATGTTGGATTGTGGTATCCGGTGATGACAACTTTCGTATGCGGATACTCGATTCAGATTTTGGTGGGTGTAAGATAGATAGAAAATCTACATCGGTACTTGCCAATTTCTTGGAAGTAAGGCGATTTCATGGTTGTCTAAGAAACAAACCTCTGTAGCTACTTCCACAATGAAGCCGAGTATATGGCGGTGGAAGTTGTTGTTCATACCGATCTGGATAAGTCAACAACTAAGGGACTATAATATTATCACCAAAGATGTACCTATCTTTTGTGATAGTAATAGTGCCATAGCTATTACCAGAACCCGAGTCCTTCATACAAGATGCAAGCATGTAGATATCGAGACATCATTTCATCCGAGACCATGTAGAAAATGGAGATATCAGAGACTTGAGAAGATCTTGACTAACTTTCAAAGAGCGAGACATCTTGACAAAACCACCTTTGGAAGAGACAAGGTTTAAAGAATTATCTGTAGAATTAGGATTATTAGATGCTTCTTTAGTAAATCTCTAATTTTGTATTTTTATTCTTTTGTCTTTCTCAATTTTTAGTTTATTATGTCTAGAAAGAATTATCGGACTAGATGCGAGTCAAAGGACAATCGGGTAGCTGATATCATTGATTTCCTTTTTAGGAATCAAGAATCAAGGATTAGTCATATTGACCTTATTTGACATGATAATTACTTATACGACATATGGTAAATCGAGACAAGGGCACAATAGTCGGCTAATTTTAGAAAAAGCAGATGACTATCTACACCCTATCCGATCTACCTCAAGCTACTAATGGTTTTCCTTGAGTCTATGTCTTTGCAGGATTAGGTCACGAGATCATCTTGTTTCACCTCATCTGATTCTCAAATATTTTACTCGAGACACCTTTGTTTCCTAAAATAGACCCTATATTCTTATTTTCATAAAAATATTTTTGGATTGATTGGATAAAAAAAACTAATTTTAGAAAATTAAGTGAGTACATTTATTTAACTATTTTTAAGATTGCTAAAAAGTTAAACCTAAGCTGTTTGTTTTAAAATCAGACGAGTTACTTTATCGATGACTTTACAAACCCAACCGGTTTCAAATCATCTGCTTTGCAAACCCTTATTCGAAGTAAGGTAATCCTAGATCAAGCGACAGGATACTTACTTCTCTGTATAAAGTAACCTATATCTGTCAAATCAATAGTCTATAAAGTAACTTTTTACGCATTTCAAAGATCAGTGAACTACACGCGTTGAATCCCAATCGTTTATCTTAATTTTTAACCGTTGATTTATGCGCGGTAAAAACTTTTGAATAAATGGCTCAGATTAATTCAAATTTTCTAAAATGGCGGTTTCTCCTTCCAATCTTCCCCTATAAATTCATCTTCTTCTTCCCTTAATCGTTTTCACTCTCGAGAAAACTGCATATCTTTCAAACACTTTTCCAAAATTCACAAAATTTTCCAATGGCATCTTTTTCCAAAACCACCAAAACTCATAAACCCAAATACATCTCCACCAATATTTCTCATTTCAAAATGAATGAGGAATATTTCAAAACCGATTAAAAGCATAAATGTATGTTGATTTGAAACAACCCAAGACCCAGAATCGGCGAGAAATTCTTCCTCTTCTTGAAGCATCGCAGCTCGGGGGTTTTCTCTCAATGAAATCTCCCGAGCAGGCAACTGATCTCACGGGGCGGAATTCTGGCAAGAATGGTAGATACCCAGGAGAGGTTTGATACCTCGATTGATGGAACGACACTAAGCTATACCGGGAGAACATCTTCGGGGATTTTCAATACGTCAATGGAATGGGTTAATCCATTGACATACAAGGAGGATGATTGGGAGGAATCCTTCGACATGATGGCAAGGGTTTCTCGAGAGGGGAACGAGAAGAGATTTAAAGAAGAATCTATTGAGAAGGAGGTACGAGGTTGTTGATGACTTGTGGTGACGAAGGCGGTGTTGGGTGAGCAAAGCTCACATGATGGGTTAACCAAACCCAGGCGTGTGTGATGCGAGCCATTCAGATGGAGTACAAGTAAACCGGGTGGACTTGCTGATCCACAAGCCGAGGGAGGAGAAGAAGCGCCTCACCTTCAAGTCGTCTGCAGAAGGCTGGATACCTACCTCGGCAGATCGGCTGTTCAACAAAATCACTATTTTGATTGAAGGGCTAAATAGAGAGGCTGGCGGAGAGTGGGTACTAAAAAGTACTCCAAGCGAAGGGAATCGACAAAGGATGACAGGCTTGGAGAAATCCAGAACTCGGATGATGAGTCCGATGCGGCCAGTGGTTGAGAGGCTTGAGGCGGCTGCGAAGCTCGAGACCAGAGTGAACAGTGAGGTGCTTCCAGTGAAATCGAAAGCAGAGAGGACATGAGGTGGCAGCGGTGAGGTCGCGCCTCAAGAAGAATCTGTTGAAGCAGTGCTGCAGTCCCAAGGACGTTTCGAGAGGAGAAAGAAAAGGAGAGGCTGGTGAAAGCGGTGGATAAGAAGAAGGGGAAAGCTCATCTCATGCTTTGGCCAAAGCCGCCTCGAGATGAAGAAGAGGAAGAGAAGGCTGAAATTCCTCCGGTGAGATGGCCTAGGCGAGCAACGCAGAGCTCGGAAGGATCAACCAAATCTGATGGCTCCGAGCAGCGAGATGGAGTTATCAACCTGCTACTAGAGGAGGTCCCGATCCTTGAGATAGTAGCCGAGGTTGGTCACCGGAGGTTCCCCCTCCCCAACCAAGGAAGCTGCTCTCTCCCCTATTCCAGAGGCAGGTACAAGTCTTTCCCCGTCTCCTCAATTATCCCCTGCACCCGGCAATGAAGAAATGCCCAGTGGCATTTCGAGCCTCAAACTCACTCGACATCCCATCTGTCCAAATAGGCAATGAAGGGGTATCCCAGTGGTACCCCAGAGCCTCTCCAACAGCCTACCTCCCCAACAGTCAAACCCCAAACCTCACCCACAGATCCTAAACACATCTCACCTCAACCATCAACCCCCATCTTACTCACATCATCTCCCATCATCACCTCCACCATACAAATTCAACCATCATCTCCTCTACCATCCGAACAAGTCCATCTCCCCACACCCAAACCTCACTGTTCCAATCATATCCTACTCTTCCCTCCCAACCATACAAACTCAGACTATCCCTCTCCCTTCTACTCAAAAAGAGTCTATCCCCTCCTCATCCGATTCCTCATCTAAGGATGACGACGATGACCTAAGCCCCACCTCCGCCATCTCCTCCATCCTCGGTCTTGTAGAGAAAAAGATAAACTCAACCTTCGAAGAAAAATGAAGAGGAGGACAAGGAGAATGGTCGAAGGCATCACAGACACGATGCTAGCCTTGACATGAGAGAACTAGAGGTAACATTGTGCGATAAGATCATAAATGTCACCGACTCTATGCCGGTGGTAAAGTGAAATCTATGGAGGATGAGCTGAGGGCATTGAATGAGGAAGTTAAGGGATACAATCAGTGGTGGTGAATGAGCCGGGTTTGTAGATCACTCGAGACTTTAGGGCCAAGTGCAACACATTGGATGCAAAACTTACGAGACTTGGCGGTGAAGTTAAAAAGGAAAAAGCTGAAGGCGAAAGAGACAAGCCCTCACACTGTGGTCGAGGAGACCGGGGAAAGATGTTGGCATGAAGGCCAACACGGTGATCTGGAGGCAGCACAGGAGGAAGCCCGAATCAAGTCGATGAGTGGCTGCACTCCAGTGAGGGTGAGTCAGCTGGAAGAAGCTGTGAAGGAGGATGAAGAGAAGAGGAGGCTAGAGGAGGAGGAAAGGACAGTGAAACTCTTGGCTCGAGTGAAAGAGTCCGAATGCGGAGGAGCCAAGGGGAAGGGAAAAGAAGTAGCGATCTCTGAGCCCAGATCAGTGAACTTGTTACTGTGGCTCTTGCTAAAGGGAAAGGAAAAAGGGAAGCTGATTATTCTAATCTCTCGGAGGAACGAGATCAAGCGAATCAAGAGAGAGATGGAGTATTTTGGCAAGAAAGAGAAGAAGAGGCAGAGAAAGAAGAAAGACTCCAATGTCTTACGGAGTGCTGCGAGCGGAAATGGATGATCGAGAGATCAAGGCGTGGGAAATTCAGACCATTCCACAACACGTCTGCTCCTCCTAAGGTGGCTTGCGAGAAAATATGCGGTGAGTACAGAGAGAAAAATCTGGAGGGAATTGTGATATACTCTTGGTATATTCTCAATGGCCGGAGCATCTCAGCAAGATCCAGATTTAGCTTGGCATGAGTGGATGGAGAAGGTAGATGCGGAATTCTATCATCATTGCTTTGGAAGAAGGCGATGTAGAGTTCAACGTCAACCCGATCTCTCCGGCTTTTGAGTATGCCATCCCCGCCAAGAAACCAGACGGATCCTGGACCTAGGCGGGTCAAGGGAATTTTGAAGAAGGCGAGAGGCTGAATCTGGACTTGCTCAAGGAGAAGGTGCCAAAGCGGCTTAGGAAGCGTGTATTCAACTGGCCGATGATCCTGCATTTAAGACCAATGGGAAGATTGATAGAAACAGGATTCTACTTTTCCTTACCTTTCTTTTCTATTATCTTTCCATCTGTAATTTTTGTAAATCAAATATGAATATACTTTGTTTGATTCATTTTACTTGTCTTATTTTCTTAAAGTTATCTTTATTGCTTTAAGAAAAACTTAAAAATTTTCTAAGTATAAGTCATCTGAGAATTTTATCTCTCGAGACTTGAAAATTTTTTTAAAAAAATTAATCTAAGTCTTAAGACTCAAGTTTTTCTTTCTAAGTATTTTTTAAAAGAGTCTAAAAGACTTAAATTTTTTTAAGTGCTTTAAATGTGAATGAATCTGTTGTAATGTGAAGAATGTGCTGCGATATACGTATCTAGTAATCTTGACTAACCGTAAACTAACTTCACCTGTGAGTGTGTCTCTTTCTTGTAGGTTTTAACTTCATCAAAAAGGGGAAATTTTTAGAACAAGATTGTTTTGATGAGTTAAAAGATTATTTCAGATGAGCAGACGATAATAAAGAATAGTTAAGGCGAGTTCCAGTACTAAGGTGATCGGACTAGGACAAGGATAGTTCAAGTCGGTGAAGACTAGGAATCACAAGTCATCCGGAGACAAGCCCGAGTCTAGTCATCTGCAGGAGACAAGTATGAAGAGCTAAGACAAGGTAAAGACAAGTGAGTAGAATAAGAAAGACAAGTCTTCACCAAGTCACCGAGATGAGAAGATTAAAGTCACCGAAGAGCAAGCGGTTTTCAAGATTACGTTTGTTAAGCGGTTTTAGTTTGTTAGAACTAACTAACAAACTAACTGTCTAGGCACTTCATTACGAATATAGAGAATACACAGAACATCCAATTTTTTCAACAAGTGATTTTCACAAAATTCTAAAAAGCACAAAATAGTTTTTCACGATTTCTTTATAGAATTTTCTAAGTGTTTTGTAGAACACTTCACTTCACATCTTCAAATACACTTCTTAGTCTTAGAGTTAGATTTCGGAAGGTTGATTAGCAT
The DNA here is from genome assembly GCA_030762865.1 of Paraleonurus japonicus. Taxonomy (NCBI): domain Eukaryota; kingdom Viridiplantae; phylum Streptophyta; class Magnoliopsida; order Lamiales; family Lamiaceae; genus Paraleonurus; species Paraleonurus japonicus. The sequence continues at coordinate 20,416,771 of CM061060.1, read as the reverse complement.
CTTTGAAGGTTTGAAGATCGAGTTGTAATTTGTAAAAGATTATAAGTAAGTAAGCGGCTAGTGGAGACCCTTCTTCAAAGCTTGGAGAAGGAGAGTGGATGTAGGATTGTTATAATCCGAACCACTATAAAATCCGGTGTTCTTTCTTGCTTTCTTTTAATTTACATTCAGAGTTACAATTTGTTATTCAAAATTAAATTTCAGAATCTTAGCTAAAATCTGAATATCATCATTGCTTTTGATCTTGTTAAAAGTTGAGTTTAAAATTGTTTTCCATTGTGCTTAATCGATACTTTGAATTGATTTTGAAAAGATTTAAAAATCTACAAAATCTATTCAAACCCCCTTTCTAGATTTTGTTCTAGAAGGTTATCTCAAGGTTTTAATCAACTCAACATTTCGGGACCAACACCGAACATCTATGAAGGATCGAAGAGCGAGTTAATGAAGAATATGCTTCGTAGGAAGTATCGATGCATTGATGACGATACTAACTAAAGCTATTCTTGGGGAGCAGAACTCCCACGATGGACCGACTGACCCCCCGAATCGCTTGAGAGTCATACTTGATGGGGTTCAAGTCAATCGGGCGTAAGATTTTCTTGAGCAGATTAAATCTGAGAGAAGAAAAGACTGGAGCTGGTGAATGGGTAGTGGACAGCCAAGTCCATCACTGTTTGTTCAACAAGATTACAGTGCTATTGGAGAACACGATGTCTGCTGAAATCAAGCGGACAGAGATGGGGTAAGGACTTATACGAAGCGAAGGGGCTGCTAACAAAGAATGAGGTGATCGGCGGGCCGGCTTATTTGGATGTAGAGGCACTGAGGTGAGGGTGCACGAGCCCTCGGCGAGGAGGAGGAGCAACATACCGAGCCGACGGTGAGCTCAAGCGAGGCTTCATAGCCGATGAAGGCGAAGGAGAAGGCGGCGAAGAGGAGCGAGGCTAGTGAAGGTCTCTCGAAGGAAGGGACAACATTCGCTTTCACGGCACCTAGTCTGGCCGATCGAGGAAGCCCAAACCCTAGAGGTGACGGCGGCGGTGTTGTCCAATCATAGGACATCCGGAGATCAGCTCCGAGAGGACTCCCTCCCCTCTCCCGAAGGTACTCTCCTTCGGAGCCTCTACAAGCTTATCTCCCTCCCCTCCCCCTCTCCCGCCCACTGGCGATGAAGAGGTGTCCCAGTGGCACCTCCGAGCCTCTCAAACAGCCTACTCCCATAGAAGTCCAAATTGGTACCTCATCTTCCCCTTACCCCGAGATACAAACCACTTCCCCACCACCATCTCCATCCGATTTCCTTTCTTTCCTCACCGGACCGTCTACTCACCCACACCAATAACTACCATCCCCCTCCTACCTTATTACCCTCAACCTCATCTCCCCCTCAACCAACGGCCGACCCGCACCCTCCACTTCTCAACCAACCACTTCTCAACCAACACCTTCTCCACCACCCACCTCAGAAATTTCACCCCTTCCATCTTCTCCACCCCTAGAAATACCCCCACCTCCACCATCGATATCCAATCCTCCCCCAACCCACCCCTCAAGTCCAAGCACGGGATCTTTCCCATAATATCTTTGGGGATATCCGGATGAGCTCCCCAGTCCAATAACCCCCTCCTCTTCCTCATCGTCGAGTCATCTCGAGGAAGACACCAGCCCCCTATCTGTCATCTCCTCTGCCTTCCAAAACTTGCATCGAGAAGATCATCGGAAGGTAGAGAAGATGATGGAGAAGAAGACGAAGCAGATCATCGAGTCGATAACGGACACCATGCTAGACAACATGCAGATAGCCGAGGTGAACATCTCTCGAGAATCTGTCTGACAAACTCGGCTCCGCACTAGCTGGTCGTCTGCAGGCGGCTTGGAGGAGGAGGTTAAGCTGCTGGAAAAAAGGTGGCTGCAGACAATGACATTGGTAGAAGCACCGACATCGAGATAAATCAGACTTCAAAGTTCGTTGTGCTGCATTGGAAGACCAGCTCCGAGCCCTCAAAGATGAAGTTAAAAAGGGGGAAGGAGCTGGGCAAGGAAAGGTGGACACCCTCTCGGTGATGTCCAGGCAATATCGACATGTGGCTTCACTCCAAAGCCGACACTGAGCTGGAGGCGGCGAAGGCGGAGCTTAAAGAAAAATCAGATGAGCTCGCCGCCTTGCGGTGAGGGTGAGCGGATCGAAGATGCCATCCGTGAGGATGAGGAGAAGAGGAAGAAAGAAGAAGAGGAAAGGACCGAGAAGTTGTTGGCCGGACTCAAGGAGTCGAGAAGATGTTGGTCCCATGGATGAGTATATTATTAAGAAACTTGAAATAACCTTCTAGAGAAAATCAAAAGGGGGTTGAATAGATTTTCCAACTTTTCAACAATTAGAAAATCAATTCAAGATATCAAAGTTCACACAACAGAAAATAAATTTAAACTCAATCTTTTATGGATCAAAAAGCCTTCCGATTACAAGTCTGAAATTGAATTTGATTGAAAGTTGATTAAGAACAGATAAGTAATGAAAGCGGTAAAGAACACAACAATTTATAGTGGTTTGGATCTAATTGATCCTACATCCACTCTCCTTCTTCAACTTGAAGAAGGGTCTCGACTACTTACGTACTTACTCACTTACGGTCTTACAAATTACAACTTTTCGATGATGATCTTCTAATCTTCAAATCTTCAAATCTATCTTCAACTCCTAAACTTCACGGGATTCTAAATTTACAAGGTGCAAGAGTGTGTTGAAGATATACGAGTAAGTGTTCTATAAACACTTAGAACTTATGAGAATTTATTTGAAAACTTTTGTGAGAGTTTTAGAGAAACTTATGAATCGTGAATGTGAATACCGAGGTGTTAATTCGTAAAATTTAAAGTTGTGCCTAGACCTATTTATAAGCTCGAGAGACGGTTAGTTTGTTGTAACAAACTAAAACCACCTAAAAACTTAATCTTGATAAGCTGTTTCTTTATCACCGATCTTGCTTCTAGTTGTCTGCGGTGACTTGGTAAACACTTGCCTTTCTTATTCTACTCAACTTGTCTTGACCTCGTCCGAGCTCTTCATAGTTGTCTCCTGCAGATGACTTGTCTCAAGCTCGTCTTGAGATGACTTCGCTTCTTTGACCTCGGTGACTTATCCGGCTCTTCCTAGTCCTAATCAGCCTAGTACCGGATCTTTACCTCGGTTGTTCTTTGTAGTTAATCGGTCATTTTACTTATTCGAGTTGACTCTCGTCGACTACGTTTAACTCATCAAAACTTCTTCCGATCTAACAAGGAAGATCAATCCAAGGCCAAGGGAAAGGCAATCGAGAAGGAGCCACCGAGCTTATAATTTCCAAATCGAGAAGGTGAGAAGAAAAGAAAAGAGCCGGACTTCTCCAACCTCTACGATGAGCAGATTAGGCGAATTAAGACCGAGAAGGAGATGTACGAGAGAAGGGAGAAGAAAAGTTGAAGAAGGCTGGGAAAAGGAGCGGAGTGAAGTGGGATAGGGACACTCGAAGTGGGTTTCAAGGCCACGAGATGAAGTAGACTTCCGACACTACCACCGCACGTCTGCTCCTCCCAAGATGGTCGCTGGAAAGTACACCAATGAGTACATGAAGAAAGCAATGGATGCCAGATGGATGTACTTGGTACATCTTGAAGGCATCTCCAACCGTGCGGCAGACGAGGACATCCGGTGGCATGTATGGATGGAAAAGGAGGATGCAGATCTCTATGGCGGCTGCTCCAAGAGGCAAGCGAAGTCTTCAAGCTGCGACACTGGTCGCCCCAGCCTATTGATTAGTGTGAAAGTTGCTTGAAATTCATGTTATTTATTTGCTTAATTTAATAGGATTTCTTGCATTATTTACACTAAATTGACTAATTGCACTTGAGATGAGAAGGGTATTATTTTGTTATTTTTGTAGGTAAATTGAGCATTGTTGATGCAAAATATATGCCCATTATTTATTGAGTCAATTGAAGAAGAAATTTGAGAGTCGAGCAAAATACGAGAAGAATTACTATCGGGCTCAATAATTAAAAAAAAGAAAGAATTTGAGGCCCATAGAAAGAGGCCCATTTCGTGCCCAAATAATGTGAAGAAAATAGGTCTTGCACAACTTTTAAATGCAAGCAAGCAATTGTAATTTGGAAATATGGGCCCCACCATGTTAATGATCCTAAGTCATGAAGTTGTTTACAGAAAGTGTTTGACGATTCTAAAAAATGAAAACCAGGGACTTTTGGCGAAGGAGAAAACGCTTTAAGAAGCGTGAAAAAGAAAGGAGGACAACGGGTTGGAGGCACCGGTGTGAGTAGGGTAGTAGTAGGCGGAGGAACAAGAGCAGCGACATAGCAATAGGAAGCAACACACGAACAAGTAGATTAGTGCTAGATTTTAGGAATTTCTCTCCATTTCCCACACATTTTCTCGCACATATTAGAGCATACTCTTTCCTTAGATTTACACACAATACACACATAGTTTTAGGTGTTTTTAATTTCATTTTAATTTCTTGCAAGATAGAAGGTAGTTTCATACAATCAAGTGTATTACACTCTCTCAAGGTGATATCTCTCCTTATTTCATTAATCTATTGGTTTAATTTCTTTTTAATTATGTTTTCCCTAATTTTGAGTTTCATGGGTTTGTTGCTTAATTTCATGTTTGGCTAAATCTTGTAGTGTTTGGGTGTAATGACCCTTATATGAGTTGATTATGGTGTTAATATGATTGGGTGTTTCAATTTTGGGGTTGATTGATTACTCTCTTGTGTTTTGCATAAATTAATTGCTTTATTATGTCTTGAACCCTTGTTTGATGAAATGATTATCACAAAGATATTTGGGTAATTGAATTATTGGCTAGGGTGTTAGATTTTAATTGTGTGATTGATATCAATATTGGATTAACGCAAGGATACTTGGTTAATTTCATTAGAACCCGCATTAGATTACATTAATTGCTTGATTTAATTGTTTGTAATTAGTGAGGGGCGTTAGAGTGTTGTCTCTAACAATCTTACGTGCTTAATTGATCATGCATACCCTAGGCTTACCAAGTACGGTTGTGTGTGAACTTTCGTTAGATATCCCTATCGTCGCCCCTTGTAATTGATTCTCCGATTGTATGTTGCCATATTAGACAAGTCTTTGGTGATTTGCACCCGAACACTTGATTGGAGTGAATTGATACATGTTTTAGGGCCTATTTTAGTGCAAAAGTGAGCTAAAGTGTGATTTTTGTGCATAAATGTGAAAAGTCTCACTCTTTTGCCTAAAAAGTATTACTTTGTGAGTTTTTGATATTTTTCGTCCGTTTTGCAGGAAAATCGGTGGAATTTTGCCAAACCGAGAGTACCGTTATTCTTAGAATGAAGAGACGAACATACCGGATGATGAAAACGGGGTCGGGCCCGAAGCCCTTTTTGATAAAATTGCCCTGGTCTCGAGCACGAGGTCGAGGGGACACGAACCTCGACTCGAGGGTCAGGCTGGAGGGAAAGAATTTCAAAATTGCGAAGCCTCAACTCGAGGGAGGAGCCTCGAGTCGAGGGATGGAAAAATGGCGGATTCCTCGAGTCGAGGCTGAGCCTCGACTCGAGGCGGAGGAATTTTGAAGAAGTGTGGATGCAACTCTTAAGCCTCGACTCGAGGGCACGAAGCTCGAGTCAAGGAGTGCCAAAAATCAAAAATTGCCGTTTTAAAGCCCATTGAAGCCAAAACAGAGCGAGAACTTGATTCTAGCGGTTTAGAGAAGTTTCCAGGAGGTTCCTTAGGCGAATTTTGCACTTTGTAGCTTGATTTCCATTGTAATTTCCATAGATTATTAGAATTAGATTAGATTCTACATTTAGTCCATTAGATTAGCATTTTGATTGATTGTAATTGAAGATTCCAGCTGTGGTTTGGGAGTAGAGAAGTTGAATTCAAGCATTGTAGAAGATTAATCATTCCTATTTTTGTCTATTGAAGTTCAATTGGTGATGTTCTTACCCTTTGCTCTCTTTAATTCATTGCTTGTGTTGATTAGATTGTTAATTGCTTTCTTAGATTTTCTACCCATGGCTTTTGCTTGTAGCACCATGGGCTAATAGCTTTGTGCTTGGGATAATTGAAATTAGGGATGAAGTGATTGCCTCATGCTATGATTGTTGATAATTGTGATCAATTGAATTAGCTTGCTTCCTAATTGTGATTCTTAATTGTGCTTCATGAAAAATTGTCTCTTTTGATTAATGGTTGATCACCCTAGCAATAGGCGAGAGTTGAGCTAACGTGATTAGGTGTTAATCGGGTTTCAATTTTGCATGATTGTATGAATTGGGGACTTCTACATTGAGAGATGGGAAGAACTAAGGATACTCACATTAGGCATTGTGATATTAATGGAGTGATTAATTTCATGATGGTTTATGCTTTCTAATTTGATTGATTTGCACTTGGATACAATCATAGCTTGTTAATCATGGATTCCTTGATGGAGATTATCCCTTGCACCCAAATCCCCCATTGATTTTAGTGTATTTGTTATTGTATTCTAGGTGTTTGATATATTGTTTGCATAATCTTGCCATTTAATTTCTTGCATTCTTATAGAGATTTTAGTCCCATATCTTGTTGCAACTTTAGCCATCTAGAACTCTTATCCTTGAATTTCGTTTGCATACTTTCTCCCTTGGGTTCGATATTTTGCGATTGGTCTTAAAAGCTCTTGCCTTATACACTCCAATCAAATGGCGCCGTTGCCGGGAGTTAGTTTTTGCACCTATAAGTGAGATTTGAGGATTGTTCGAAGTGGCTATTTGTTGCTTTTGTTTTTATTTTTGTTGATTTTGTTGGTTTGAAATTGATACTTGGATTTGTGGCATTGTAGGTGTATGCTAACAAGATCTAGTGGTGTTCCACCCTTGCCACTAAATCCGGAAATTGAGGCTACTTTGAGAAGGAATCGTGTGAGAAGAAGAAGGGAAGCTATGGAAGGAGAAGATCAAAGAAATGAGGAGAGACTAGTGGGTGAACCTCAAGTTGAGGAGGTACATGGACAAGGAGAAGGAGGAGTAGAACATGGAGGTAATGGGAATCATTTCCATGCTCAAGTTGGCCCTTTCCCTCAAGGGATGCCACCACAAAACTATCCCTACCAAAATCCATATCCTAATCCTCCATAAGCTCATCAATATCCCTACTATCCACCTCATCCACAACAATTTCCACTATACTATCCCCATATGCCGTATAACCAAGAGCCACGATATCATGAGCCGCCTCACATACCAAATGCCCAACCACAACCCGTAAATGAGCCACCACCTCAAGAAAGGCCTTTGAGAGAATTCTTTGAACCACAACTTAGAGAGCACTATGACGGGATAGCAAGGCCGAGGATAGATGCTAATAACTTTGAGATAAGTCCCGCTTTAGTGAGAATGCTTAGGGAGAAGCAATTTCATGGAAGGGATGAAAATGAGTGCCCACATCAACATATGGCATAATTTCTTGAGATTGCCGACACTACAAAATACCATGGGGTACCCGAAGATGCGAAGAAGTTGAGGCTCTTCGCCTTTACTTTGAAAGGAAGAGCAAAAGCATGGCTTAATTCATTGCCGCTTTGGGACCGTACGTACATGGGAGGAGTTGTCTAAGAAATTTTTGATGAAGTTCTACCCACCGTCAAAGACCGTGCAAGCTAAGGAGGCTATTTCCCATTTCCGCCAAAAGAATGGGGAGACCATACCGGAGGCGTGGGAGAGGTATGGCATGTTACTTATCAATTGTCCTCAACACGGTTTTCGGAGGAGCAAACCATTATGTACTTTTGCAATGGTTTGACGGATGGGGATAGGTCGCTTTTGAATGCTTGTGCTAATGGATCGATTTGGTCTAAAACCGTGGGGCAAATGAATGAAATAATGGAGAACATAGCTCAAGATTCATTCCAAGTGTCGGTTAATCGGGGAGCACACCATAGGGTGTCATAAGTTGATGAAATCGAGAGTATGAAGAGTATGATGATGACTATGATGGACTGATTGTGAGCTCTTACTACTTCACAAGGCCAAGCAAGTGTGAGTCCATCCGTTCCTCATGTTGATGTTTGTCCAAGTCCATTGCCGGTTGAAGAAGTTAGCTATATGGGTAGGCCTCCATTCCAAGGAGGCTATCAAGGAGGAAATTTTCAAGGAAATTATCAAGGAGGAAGGCCTTACCAAATGCCTTATCAAAATAGGCCACAAGGAAGCTACCAACCTCAACCGCAAGCTCAATTTAATGGGAATACATGGAGGAGACACGAAAATTTTTCATATGCCAACTGAGAGCCGCCGTTCAATTTCCTCCCGGGTTTGATCCGGTGCAAAGGCTCCTAACGACTCAAGGCTTGATGATATAGGGAAGCAAATGGACACTCGTTTCAAGACAATCGAGCATCAAGTAGGGCAACTTGCTATTACGATTGGAAAGCTCTTGTCTACGGTGGATCATCTACAAAACAAAGGAAAATACCCATCCACTACCGAGCCGAACCCTAAAGAGTTTTGTAATGCAATCAATCTAAGGAGTGGCACTAGCTATGAAGGTCCAAAAATGTCCAAAGAAGAGGAGTTTGAAGAAGAGGTGGTGAATGAGGAAGAAGTTCGACCAGAAAGAGTGGTTGTGGAGGAGAAGAAAAGTGAAGAAGAGGTGAAAGTGAGGGGAAATGCAAAGAAGGAAGAAAAGTCGAAGAATGAATGGGAGTTCCAATGAAGGCTAATCCGGTTCCGTTTCCCAAGAGACTAGAGAGGAAGAAACTTGATGAAGAGTTTGGTAAGTTTTTAGAAATTTTCAAGAATTTACATGTCGATATCCCACTCTTGGAGGCCCTTGAACAAGTTCCACACTATAAGAAGTTCTTGAGAGAGATTATGTCCAAGAAAAGGAGTTGGGATGAGAAAGGGATGATCAAGCTAGTGGAAGAATGCAAAGAAATTTTGGAGAGACACTTGCCACAAAAGAAAAAGGATCCCGGAAGCTTTATTATTCCATGTGAGATTGGAGAGAAGGTAAATATTCAAGGCTTGTGTGACCTAGGAGCAAGTATTAATGTGATGCCATTGTCCGTGTTCAAGCAATTGGATCTAGGAGAGGTGATTCCTACGAACATCAATCTTCAAGTAGCGGATCAATCATATGCTCAACCATTTGAGATCATTGAAGATGTGTTAGTAGGGGTTGGTAAACTCATATTCTCGGTGGATTTCATTGTATTAGACATGAAGGAGGAACTTGAGGCACCGATCATCCTTGGTCGACCTTTTCTTGCAACGGGCAAAGCTATGATTAATGTGGAGAAAGGAGAGCTTAAGTTGAGCTCAAATGGTGATGAAGTTACATTTACAAGAGTTCATGAGGAAGAGGTTGTTGGTACCACCGATCGCCGACTCTACGAAACTATCGAGACTGGGATCATAATCACACAAACGCAGCGGAAAGAATTGTACCTTTATTCACCGTAATAGGTGAAGACAAACCAGTTCTAAGGTCGGAAGCTGCGATCGACGGATGAGCCTCGAACCTCACGGTCTTACGCCGTATTCCTATCCCTTTCCCTTGGACGCCGAGTGGTCGACGATCCTCCAAGGAATCAGAATCCGCCTCCCTCTCGATCTCACGTTTTTTCACACGCTGGAGACTACGATGTTAGGTTTATTTATAGGCTACAACAGGGACCCTAAGAAGGAATTAGGGTTGGGCCTCACGATGGGCCTAAATATCCTGTGTTCGATCCGAACACTTTACTTAAGCCCATCAATTATAACTCAGTCCACTAAAGAATTATAATTGAATTACCGTCCTAATCCCATATTATTATATGGGCTCCTTTATTATGTGTATGTTTATTTCCCGTGTTTAAGATATCGAATGTCCATAAATTAATTAAATTCTTGACAACTTAATTAATTTATATCTAATTCCAAGAGTAGTACCACTCATCTTTATTATTATGTCGGATTAAATCCACTGCAGAGTTTACATAATAATCTTTATGAGCTCCTCAAGGGGACATCATCATCCTAAATAATTAGGACACGGATTCCTTCTATAATCAACAAAGACACCATATAAACAATGCTATCTCCCAATTCACCGAGCCTATTGATTTAATAAATCTCACCCATTGGTAAATCAAAGAAACATACATGGAGTACACGTGCCCATTATTATATAGGGATTAAGAAGACGTACATCCATAACAACAGAGGTCTTGTTCTTTTATATAGTCGGTACAAATTGAACAACCTCATATGGTCTGCTCAATACATACAAAATGTACTAGTGTAACTTTATAGTCAAGATAGACTAATACCAAATTACACTACAACCGTTCCAATGATTTGTCCAAATCCATTTTGGTTGTGAGCTATTATTTATAATCTATAAGGCATCGATAACATGATCTTCTCGTGTGACACCACACACCATGTTATCTACAAGATTGATTAATACGAACAAAATAATGATATATATAACAATCATAAACAATAAGTATTTTGATCATAATGAATCTCATATGAAAAAAGATGTTCATACTCAAGAAAGATGTTCATACAAAAGCTAGGCTTATAGTATACATCCTAACAGAGGTTGCTTTCAAAGCAAGGTAGAGAAGAAGACGTGTGGATACATAGAGATTGTTGATGAATTCCCTTCCATTGAAAGGGAAGTTTCTACACCTATTACTTCTACTAATCCTTTAGTTAATGAGCATTTCCTTCCCTCTTGTAAAATAATTTCTAACAAGTCTTGTATTTCCCTTGATGATTGTAGGAAGGAGAAAGCGATAAAGGACTCTTTGCTTGACCCCGGTGAAAAGAGAAGGAAGAAGGTGAGATAGATTTGACCAAACTTGAGCATGGCTCAAGTTTAGGGAGTATTGGTTGAGAAAAAGGCACCACTTGAGAAAATGGAGGAAAGTTTCAAGTAGGAGATCAAGTGGTGTGGTGTGAATCAAATTGGAGTCGGCTACTTGGAGTCGAAAGACCCAAGGAGGTGCTTACGGTCAAAGAAATCAAAGAAGGAGGAAAGTTATTCCTAGAGGATAAGTGGGGATGTTGCCTTTTGCAAAGGAACATCTAGTAAAGCACAAGGCCGATCCCTACATTGACAAAGAAAGGGAAGTGTGAACTTTTAGAGTTCCGTCCGGCAAAGGACGTTAAACCTAGCGCTTGATGGGAGGCAACCCATTCTTTGCTCTTTGTTGTTTTTGTTGTTTTGTGTGTTGCTTTGATTAATGTGGGTTTTGTGGTCCTTGTAGGTGTGATGATTTGCTAGGAATTGAGGAGCTCTAGGATGCTTAAAGGAAGATGAAGATTGAAGGCTTATGGGTAAAACACTTCCTTTCAAACTTAGACTTGTCTAAGTTTAGGGGAGGTGTTTGTTTTATTGTACTCTTTATTGTGGTGATTGTACTCTTGATTAACTTGATGATGTGATGATTTGGATTTTTATGGTTTGATGATTTTAGTGATGCTATGATTCTTTTGATTCTATTTGAGCCTATTGTCTAGTGATGATTATGCCTTAATGATTGCTTTGGATTCCTTAATCTTTTGATTCCATATTCTTTGATTTGAGCTTAATTGTGAATGTATTGATATATCTTTGAGTATTATTCATGTGGTAGTGAGTATGCTTGGATTTATGTACATGAGCACTTGTGTTTGATTTGCAAGACTTATTGAATTTTGATTTGATCATGAGTTGATATATAGCTTGAAGCTAGCTTGCTTGATTTATTATGTGAAGATGAATGCGATTGATGATGCTTGATGCATTGCTCAATTTAAGCCCGTGAGCTTTTGTGCCTTAATAATCGTACATCTTATACGGTTGATACAATTTCTTTGTGAGTGCATCATTCATGGATTTGTATGCTAGAACTTGCCACTAGACTTGTTGATATTGATCTTTGTGTGATGTCTTGAAAGTGATAAGAGGCCATGTTTGGAATGATGAGTCACTTTGCCAAATATTTTTCCCACCAAATACATTTGATTTCCTTAGTAAGCCATGTTGAGCCTTATGATCCTTATTCTTTGGCAAGCCAAGTGAAATTGAAACCATTTAGCCTATTTTTATGAGCCTTTCTTGTCCTATATTTAGTTGAGCTTGAATGTTGGCTAATGATGGTGATTTGATTGCTAAGTGTGGGAAGATGATGAGCAAAGTGAATGAAGCATAAAAGAAGTAAGGTTGTGAAAAATTGAATTGTGAAGAAAGAAAATGTGAACATTAAGTGAAGAAAAATTCAATTTGTGAGCTTAAAAAGAGAAAGCTCAAGTGAATGGTGGATTGATCATTAAAGTAAAAAGGAAGAGTGTACTTGATGAAAAGTGAAGATTGTGCATTTGTATTGATTAGCTTACATTCAAGTCTCTACTACTTAGTCACTCTTATCCAAAAACATCCCACCTTTCCAAAGAGCCTACATTACAACCTAGAAGAAAGACCTCTTTGATTCTTGATTGATCACAAATGATTTGGATTGAGATTAAGTCTTTCGGGAAACATATGGTGTACTTAATTGTGAATGCGATGATTGAGTGCAATATACCTTAATACACTTGAGTGAAGAGTGAAACACTCCATGGAAGGAGCAATGAGTTAAGTGTTTGATTGAGCATTTGTTTGAGCATGATTCATCTTGATTGCTAGTGAATAGTTGCATTGATACTTATGTTCATTGAGGAGTTCGATTGTCTTATATTTCGTCTATAGTGTGTTGATTAGATTGTTAATTGCTTTCTTAGATTTTCTACCCATGGCTTTTGCTTGTAGCACCATGGGCTAATAGCTTTGTGCTTGGGATAATTGAAATTAGGGATGAAGTGATTGCCTCATGCTATGATTGTTGATAATTGTGATCAATTGAATTAGCTTGCTTCCTAATTGTGATTCTTAATTGTGCTTCATGAAAAATTATCTCTTTTGATTAATGGTTAATCACCCTAGCAATAGGCGAGTTGAGCTAACGTGATTAGGTGTTAACCGGGTTTCAATTTTGCATGATTGTATGAATTGGGGACTTCTACATTGAGAGATGGGAAGAACTAAGGATACTCACATTAGGCATTGTGATATTAATGGAGTGATTAATTTGATGATGGTTTATGCTTTCTAATTTGATTGATTTGCACTTGGATACAATCATAGCTTGTTAATCATGGATTCCTTGATGGAGATTATCCCTTGCATCCAAATCCCCATTGATTTTAGTGTATTTGTTATTGCATTCTAGGTGTTTGATATATTGTTTGCATAATCTTGCCATTTAATTTCTTGCATTCTTATAGAGATTTTAGTCCCATATCTTGTTGCAACTTTAGCCATCTAGAACTCTTATCCTTGAATTTTATTTCCATACTTTCTCCCTTGGGTTCGATATTTTGCGATTGGTCTTAAAAGCTCTTGTCCTATACACTCCAATCAACACTCTTCTCTCTTATTTGATATCTCTTTGCTAGATTACTTATTTTCTTTATTTAATTATTTAATTGCTTTCGTTTTATTTAAAAATTTGCATATCCGTGATCGCTTCTATAATACTATGACAACGCTTAATCTCATGGCTTCATTATCCTCCTAGTCATTTGGGTTTGATAAACTTGGTCGTAATTTCTATCCACTAGAACTACATGATTATCACCTATGAGCACGCCAAGCCCAAGACGAATGCCGATGGGACACCCGATCTTAAGCCCGGGTCAAAACAAGAATTACCAAAGCCGAGGTGGAGTCGAAGCTCACGAGATGAAGAAGAGCTAAAACGGCTAAGATCTAGAGTCTTCACCGGCCGGATGTCCCGAAGCAAGCGATGGGGAGTTTGATTGAATCGGGACTTTTCTTTTCCTTATCTTTATTTTCTATCGGCTTTCATCTATGTAAATATGTAAATGTGACATGAATATATTTGACCTTATCCGATCTACCTTATCTTATTTTTAAGCCTTCTTTCTGCTTTCTATGAAAACTTTAAAAAAATTTCTAAGTGTTAATTATCTAAGGAAACTTTCATCTCGATTAAAATTTTCTACAAATTTTTCTAAGTCTTAAAATTTTCTAAATCCTAAGGCTTAAAATTTTTCTAATTACTAATCATCCGATAAAGTCTTATGACTTAAAATTTTTCTTAAAAATCTTTATAAAAGTTTTCCAAAAATTTTTTAAGTGTGAATTAAGTGCTCTAATTTGAATAAATCTGAATTGAGTGTTAATGTGCTCTAATGTGCTCATCATGTTTATCTTGAATAACTTTGACTAACATCACTGTGAGTGTGTCTCTTTCTTGCAGCTTTAAACTCCATCAAAAAGGGGAAAATTGTTAGATCGGAAGAAGTTTTTATGAGTTAAAAGAAGTCGGACTAGAGTCAACTCATACTAAGTAAGATGACTAGCTCTTGTGAAGAACAACCGAGGTAAAGACTCGGCACTAAGCTCATCGGACTAGGAAGAGTTGGATAAGTCACCGAGATCGAAGAAGTGAACAGTTGAGAGATGGAACAGTTGAAATTTTTGGCTAAGGAAAAAACCTCGGGTCGAGGTTGAAGCCATGCCACGAACCTCGGGTCGAGGGCTGAACCTCTGGTTGAGGTCGGGACTTTTGAGAAAAACGTGCCCACGCTTTCCTCAAGCTCGACTCGAGGGCCCCAAGCTCGAGTCGAGGGTGTCGATTTTCTAAAATTTAGCTTTTAAAGTTATTTGAGGCGGAAAACAGAGCATCACATCATCCATAGCGATTACCGGCCGGTTTTGGGTGATTTCTCAAGCCCCAAGCCAATTTCTCCTTATAGGTAGATTAGATTGGTAGATCTAGATAGATTTCCATTAATTATTACTTAGATTAGCCTTGGATCATTTAGTTTTTCAATTCAAGCTTGTAATTCCTTTAGAGAAGAAGATACATTGAAGATTCAAGCATTCTTATTAGTGTTCATTTTAATCAAATTGATGATGTTCTTCCTATTTACTCCTTTCAATTCATTAATTGTTGAGATTAGATTCTTAATTGCTCAATTAGATTTTACGCCCATGGGTTTTGCTCTTTGCACCATGGGCTAAAACTCTTGTGCTTGGGATAATTGAAATTGAGGATGATTTGATTGCCTTATGCTATGATTGTTGATGATTGTTGATCAATTGAGATAGTTTGTTTCCTAATTGTGATTCTCATTGTGCTTCATGCATTTTTATCTCTTTAGATTAATGTTTGATCACCCTAGGAATAGGCGAGAGTTGAGCTAACGTGATTCGGGATTAATCGGGTTATAATTGTGTATGAATGTATGAATTGGGTGCTTCTTAATTGAGAGATTAGTTGCACTAAGGATACTCACATTAGGCATTGTGTGATTAATGGAAGGTTAATTTCATGATGGTTTTATGCTTTCTATCTTAATTGATTTGCAATTTGATTCAATCATAGCTTGTTGATAATTGATTCCTTGATGGATATTATCCCTAGCACCCCAATCCCCCATTGATCTTAGTTACTTGTTCTAGCATATAAGGTGTTTGATAAATTGCTTGCCTAGTTGTTTGATTTTAATTTTGGCATTTGTATTGTAGTTTTTAGAGCCAAAGCTTGCTTTGTAACAATAGTCATAGAGAACTTGTATTCCTAGGGCCTCATTGCATACTTTTTCCCTTGGGTTCGATATACTTGGTTGTCTTAAAATCGCTTACCCGATTACCTACAATCAAAATGGCGCCGTTGTCGGGAATTAATTTTTGCGCCTAAAGTGAGACTTAGAAATTTATTGGACGTGGCTACTTGTTGCTTTGTGTTTTTGTTTGTTTTGTTGTTTTTGTTTGAATTTGATACTTGCTATCTTGTGTAGATGGATGGATATGACTTATATGCATGGAATCAAGATTATCATCAAGAGAGTATGGTTTATCCTCCACACTACAAAGGATTTGGCTATGATAATTGGGGGAACTATGAGGATAATTATCTAATGCAACAAGTTCCCTTCGATTATCAAGATTGGAGATGTGATGAAGTTCATCCCGTACCTCAAGAGATGTTTCCGTATTATTAGCATTATGATCAAACATTCAATCCACGGGGTGGATTTGAGTATCAAGGACCATCGGAAGGAGATTTTTATGATGATGGGAGAAGCTATGAGTATGACTATCAAATGCCACAAGCTTCCTCTCATTATGAAGAATGGAGAATCCATGATGTGAGAGCTATCTTGAAGGAGATGCTTAGAATGTTGTTGAAGAGAATTGAGGAAAATGACCTAGATGTGAATAAATATTTCCCTTGTATGAGAATATTTATGAGACCAAAGCAATGGTTGATTCAATGATAGATGGGAACATGGAGATCACCGAAACTTCAATTCAATGTCTTAAGAAGTCAACTCAAATATTTTCTAATCCAAGTAAAGAACATAACCATCATGGAGAATCATCTAGAAGAAGGGGAGGAAGAAAACAAAAGTGAAGATGATGAAGACAAGGGTCCAAGCAAGAAGGATGAAATAGAAAATTTCCTTGACAAAAGTGATGAAGAGGAATGTCCATTGATGGACATGAGCAACAATGAAAAAGAAAATCTAGAAGTATCGAATGAAGCATTGAAGAACGAAATGAGCATTTCTATACCATCAAACTCGTCAATTTGTACTTTAATTGAGATTGATGCTTCAATTGATTTTATTTTACCTCTTGTGAACTTTGACTATAGGAAAGAATTAATGAAGCGCTTGGGCATCCTTGAAAGAAATGAAAAACGGAGAAGGATAGTGGCGGGAGAGCAAGGGGGACAACCACCGACAATGTGCATATATATGAGTGGTTGGCCTACAAATTATGATTGCCTCCAAGATTTTGAAGCTCAAAGATTGAAGTATTGTGGAAAGGAGGACCGATACCCTTGCCCATTCCGATGAAGAGAGTGTGAAATGAATGAATAAGTCCGATAAAGGACAATAAAAATAGCGTTAGATGGGAGGCAACCCATCCTTTTTGTTGCTTTTGTGTGATGTGTGTTTTTTGTGTTTTTGTTTTTGTTTTGGAGAATTGGCTTTGAAATAGAATTGCTCATGCTTAGGAGGTTGTGACATATTTTGCTATGGGATTATTTGGAATGATTGAGCTTATTTGATACCATTGGGAGTTGCATATCATTTAATCACTCTTTTGCCAAATTTTAAATTTCATGCTAAAATTTAAGTTTGGGGGTGATGATCGTTTTATTGGTTAATTTACATCTCTTTATGGTAATGATTTGGTGATTCTTATTTTGGATTATAGGTACACTTGCTACATTTGTTTGGAAAGCGATTGGAATTGCAAGGAAATGCAAGATCAAGAAGGAAAGTGCATAAAAGCATG
Source organism: Paraleonurus japonicus (assembly GCA_030762865.1). Taxonomy (NCBI): domain Eukaryota; kingdom Viridiplantae; phylum Streptophyta; class Magnoliopsida; order Lamiales; family Lamiaceae; genus Paraleonurus; species Paraleonurus japonicus. The sequence continues at coordinate 20,399,386 of CM061060.1, read as the reverse complement.
ATGAGCCCTACATGCTTAAAGGAAATGAGGAGTTTAAAGGCTTTACGGTACAACACTTCCTTCCAAACTTAGACTTGTCTAAGTTTGGGGGAGGTGTTCTTCTTTCCTTGTCTAAGTTTGATTTCCTTAGTGAGCCATATTCCTTATTCTTTAGCAAGCAAAGTGAAATTGAAGTCATTTGCCTATTTTTAGGAGCCTTATTGTCCTTTGTTTAGTAGAGCTTATATATTGGCTAGACGATGGTGCATTGCATGTAAAGTATGGTGGAAAGATGATGTGCTAAGTTGATTGTGTTAGGATGTATACTATAAGCCTAGCTTTTGTATGAACATCTTTCTTGACTATGAACATCTTTTTTTTTATGAGATTCATTATGATCAAAATATTTATTGTTTATGATTGTTATATATATCATTATTATGTTCAGATTAATCTATACGTAGATAACATGTTGTGTGGTGTCACACGAGAAGATCATGTTATCGGTGCCTTATAGATTGTAAATAATAGCTCACAACCAAAATGGATTTGGACAAATCATTGGAGTGATTGTAGTGTAATTTGGTATTAGTCTATCTTGACTATAAAGTTACACTAGTACATTTTGTATGTATTGAGCGAGGACCATATGAGGTTGTTCAATTTGTACTAACTATATAAAAGAACAAGACCTCGTTGTTATGGATGTACGTCTTCTTAATCCCTATATAATAATGGGCACGTGTACTCAATGTATGTTTCTTTGATTTACCAATGGGTGAGATTTATTAAATCAATAGGCTCGGTGAATTGGGAGATAGCATTGTTTATATGGTGTCTTTGTTGATTATAGAAGGAATCTGTGTCCTAATTATTTAGGATGATGATGTCCCCTTGAGGAGCTCATAAAGATTATTATGTAAACCCTGCAGGTGGATTTAATCCGACATAATAATAAAGATGAGTGGTACTACTCTTGGAATTAGATATAAATTAATTAAGTTGTCAGGTAATTTAATTAATTTATGGACATTCGATATCTTAAACACGGGAAATAAACGTACACATAATAAAGGAGCCCATATAATAATATGGGATTAGGACGGTAATTCAATTATAACTCTTTAGTGGGTGAGTTATAATTGATGGGCTTAAGTAAAGTGTTCGAGATTTGAACACGGGATATTTAGGCCCATCGGGAGGCCCAACCCTAATTCCTCCTTAGGGTCCCTGTTGTAGCCTATAAATAAACCCTAACATCGAGTCTCCAGTGTGTGAAAAAACGTGAGATCGAGAGGAGGCGGATTACGATTCCTTGGAGGATCGTCGACCACTCGGCGTCGAAGGGAAAGGGATAGGAATACGGCGAGAAGACCGTGAGGTTCGAGGCTCATCCTTCGATCGCTGATTCGACCTTAGAACTGGTTTGTCTTCACCTATTACGGTGAATAAAGGTACAATTCTTTCCGCTGCGTTTGTGTGATTATGATCCCGAGTCCGATAGTTTCGTAGAGTCGGCGATCGGTGGTTCCAACAATTGGTATCAGAGCCGTGTTTTTCGACTCTATGCAATTGATTCGGCTTTTCATAGATCTAATTTATTTGGATTGCATGATTATTGTTAATCTATTATAATAGGGTTTCTTGATCTGTTATAATAGGGTTTTTGATCTCGTTATAATAGGGTTTCTTGATCTGTTATAATAGGGTTCTTGATCGTTATAATAGGGTTTCTTGATATGTTATAATAGGGTTTCTTGATCCGATATTGAATAAGATTGCATGGTATTTGTAAATCTGTCATATAAGGGTTTGCATGCTTATCATAAATCTGTTATATTAGGGATTCGATGTTAATCGTAGTCTTTTTGGGTATGCGAATATTCGATAATTTTTGCGGGAACCCTAAATCCAACTATTATGGTCAGTATGTATGTTTATGTATGTATTAAACCCTCGGACTGTCGAGGTTTTTGTTTTGGGTTGGTGAATGATTGTAATAGTAATTACCACGGCGGTGCATCGTGTAGGTTTTATTTCGATCTATATGATGTATAGGATCGTTGGATAAAGCCGTAATAGAAACAGTTAGGATGGTCGTTGGAGGAACCGGTTCGATAGCAAAGAATCGACGGATTTTTTTTTCAACGGGGCGCGCCTCGCACCCCGCGACTGAGCGGCCGTGTCGATCCTCGTATTGTGTTTAGCATGCTTTATGTGTTTCATATTTCGTGCATATTAATATCCCTCATGTTAAATAACTAAGTGGGAGAGGGGTTATTTTTCAACAAATCCCATAGCCTCCATTTCTGGTTTGTAAGTGATGCATTCAAACATGAACGTTGGTTTTAAGTGCCTTCTTCCATATCGGATGTGTTTGTTTGCGGACCACTAGATCAAACTTCCTTATGGATAATTATAAGTAAGTTATTTAGGAGTGTGTTATCTTCTCCACTCGGAAGAGGCACAAACCTAGGTAATTGACTTGGTATTAAGAAATGGTATACACTTAGATGCATATAACAAGATCCTCCCCATCGGAGTAAGTGTTGTTATTTGTATGGCTAAAGACAAACCAACTATTAATTTTTATTTTGTTTGACAAAATGATGAAATTAATGGTTAAAACCTCCTCTTGCAAAATGATTGAATTAGTATACGTCCACACTATCGTGGCATACAAACTTCACGGTGTTTTGAGGTGTTGGTGAATTTAATTGTATTGTTTGAGGGAAACAATATTGATTTAAATTCTTAATTTTGATCATAATGAATTTACGTGTTTCTCGGGATTTATCATGGCTTTCAATCCACTTGCCGTTATTCTTAAAGAAAACAAACTTCTTGGTCCTAATTACATTGATTGGAAAAGAAACTTGGACATTGTCTTGGCTATTGAAGAGTACAAGTTTGTACTCACCGAGGTTTGTCCTGAAAAACCCGATGAAAACTCTAGTGAAGAGGAGAAAGAGGCTTATAAGAAGTGGGTCAAGGCGGATGAGATGGCGCGGTGTTACACTTTGGCTTCTATGTCAAATGTGCTGCAACATCGGCATCGTGCCATGACCTCTGCTTATGAGATGATGCTCAATCTCAAAGAACTCTTCGGACACCGTAGTCGGGCCGCTGTGCAAGAAGCCATGAGAAACTTAATGACGACCACCATGACCGAGGGGACACCCGTAAGGGATCATATCCTCAAGATGATGGCTCATTTGAATGAGATGGAAGTCCTTGGAGCTGAAATCGATGGGGAAACCCAGTCGATATCGTTCTCCGGACACCGCCTAAGAGTTTTGAGCGATTTCGCACGAACTACAACATGAACAAAAGGTTGTATTCGATGGCGGAACTTCGACGTAACTCCAAGCAGCGAAGGGTTATTTCGTCAAGCTTCTCAAGCTTATATTGCTGAAAATGTTTCTACATCTAAGCCAAAAGGCAAAGTGATGAAGAAAAAGAAACAAGCTGGTTTGGCAAGAAAGCGGGTGAACCAAAGAAAATTGGTCCACCAAATGGCGTGAAGAAGCCTAAGGGCAAATGCTTTTTGTGCAAGCGGCAGGGACATTGGAAGGTAGATTGCCCCCGTAAAAAGGAAAAAGAAGGTATATCTTATTCACTAACTATTGAAACATGTTTAGCGGTGTTATCTACCGGCACCGGTGTGTAGATACGGGAGCCATCGATCATGTCTGCAATTCTTTGCGGGGTTCCAGGAAACCAGGCGGCTTAGTGAGGGTGAGATTACCATCTACATGGGCGACGCTACGAGAGTAGCATGTTGCGATGGGAGATGTTTACTTATTTTTTAATAAGAATAAGACTTTGGTTTTGAGAAATTGTCTTTACGTACCTTGTTTTAGAAAGAACTTGATTTCGGTTTCTAAGTTAGTTTTGGATGGATATTGTTTCTTTTGATAGCAAAGTGGTTGTCAAGAAAAATAGTGCTATTATACATTGCACGTTGATTGGCAATTTATATACTCTTAATCCAATAACTCCCACAAAGCAACAAATGGAAATTAATAGTACATCTTCTAACTCAAATAAGCGAAAAGAACCTTCAAAAATGAACCAAACATATCTTTGGCATCTAAGATTAGGTCACATTAACTTGAGTAGGATTCAAAGGTTGATAGCCGATGGACCTTTGAGTTCGTTGGAAGTGGAAAACTATCCGACTGCGAGTCCCGCTTGGAAGGAAAAATGACCAAAAGGCCTTTTAAAGCCAAGGGGTATAGAGCCAAAGAAGTGTTGGAATTGGTTCATTCTGATTTATGTGGTCCTATGTCTACTCAAGCAAGGGGTGGTTTCGAATATTTTGTCTCTTTTATAGATGATTATTCGAGATATGGATATATTTATTTGATGCGACGCAAGTCTGAGTGCTTTGAGAAATTCAAAGAGTACAAGGCTGATGTGGAGAAGCGTCATGGTAAATATATCAAAACACTACGATCCGATCGTGGTGGCGAGTACCTCTTAGGAGAGTTTAGAAATTACTTATCGAAGCTGGGATTCAATCCCAATTATGCACTGTACACCCCAACAGAATGGTGTGGCGGAACGAAGGAATAGGACACTCTTGGAAATGGTTAGATCGATGATGAGCTATTCGGAATTGCCGAGTTCGTTTGGGGGTATGCCACGGAAACGACAGCGTACATTTTGAACTTGGTTCCTTCTAAGACAGTATCTTCTACTCCCACGAGAATTGTGGAATGGGCGTAAGCCTAGTCGAAACATATTCGGATATGGGGTAGTCCCGGCACATGTCTTTGAAAGGAGATCTTGATAAGTTGGAATCTCGTACGAAGTTCGGCTGTTTGTGGGCTATCCTAGAGGAACGAAAGGTGGTTTGTTTTATAGTCCTAAAGATCGAGGGTAATTGTTAGCACAAATGCCCGAATTTTAGAAGAGGACTATGTAATGGACCACAAGCCCATGAGTAAAATTATTTTAGAAGAAATAAGGGGAGAAACTTCTACCTTAGTACCAAGAGTACAAGATGAGATACCACATGTGTCAAAGGCACCATCTCGCTACTAATGATACACTATTACCACAAGTGCCTCGTCAGAGTGGGAGGGTTGTTAGACAACCCGATAGATTCATGTTTTTGGGAGAGTCTTCGGACTTAGTACCCGGTGAACACGAATCGGATCCTCGGAGCTATGACGAAGCACTCCAAGATAAAGATGCAGAATCTTGGGAAAAAGCAATGAAATACGAATTAGAATCTATGGATTCTAATCAAGTCCTGGGAGCTAGTAGAACCACCAAATGGTGTAAAAGCCATTGGCTGTAAGTGGGTCTACAAAAGAAAAAGAGGATCGACGGGAAAGTAGAAACTTTCAAAGCAAGGCTTGTAGCGAAGGGGTACACTCAAAAGAAGGAATCGATTATGAGGAAACCTTTTCGCGGTAGCCATGCTTAAGTCTATCCGGATTCTTTTGTCTATTGCCGCTCATATGAATTATGAGGTTTGGCAAATGGATGTCAAGACAGCCTTTCCTTAATGGAAGTCTTGAAGAAAACATCTATATGAAGCAAAGGAAGGATTCATCGCAAAGCGCAAAGAGCATCTTGTGTGTAAGCTTAATCGGTCCATTTATGGGTTGAAACAAGCTTCGAGATCTTGGAACATCCGTTTTGATGAGGTAATCAGTCTTATGGATTTATTCAATGTCCGGATGAGTCATGTGTATACAAGAAGAGCGACGGAAACGTGGTGGTATTTCTTGTACTATACGTAGATGACATCTTGCTCATTGGGCAACAATGTCAAGGTGTTGTCGACGTAAAGGTATGGTTGTCCAAGCAGCTTTGATATGAAGGACTTGGGACAAGTTGGACATATTCTTGGGATCAAAGTTATAAGGGATCGCAAGAAAAGAATGTTATGCTTATCTCAAGCTTCATACATTGATACTATCTTGGCTCGCTTTTAACATGCAAAACTCTAAGAAAGGTTTTCTACCTTTTCGACATGGAGTACCTTTATCTAAAGAGATGTGTCCTAAGACACCAAAGGAGATAGAGGACATGAAGGCGCTTCCTTATGCTTCTACTGTAGGGAAGCCTAATGTATGCAATGCTATGTACGAGGCCGGATATCCGTTTTGCCGTGGGCATGGTTAGCAGATATCAAAGTAACCCGAGGACAAGGACATTGGACTGCGGTAAAGCATATTTTAAAGTACTCCGAAAAGGACTAGAAATTATATGCTGGTTTACCAAGCGTATACTTTACTTCCCGAGGGTTACATGACTCGATTTCCAGTCGGATAGGGACAACAAGAAATCTACCTCGGGTTATGTGTTTACCTTGGGAGGTGGAGCCATAGTATGGAGGAGTGTAAAGCGTAAATGCGTTTCGGACTCCACCATGGAAGCCGAGTATGTAGCAGCCTCCGAGGCACCCAAAGAAGCCGTATGGCTCGAAACTTCTTGATGGACTTAGAAGTGATTCCTAGTTTGCCTAAAGCTATCACAATTTATTGTGATAACAGTGGTGCAGTGGCAAACTCGAAGGAACCACGAGCCCACAAAGCAAGCAAACACATTGAGCGCAAGTACCACCCGATACGAGACATCGTAAAACGAGGAGAAGTTGTTGTCGCCAAGATTGCATCAGCGGATAACCTAGCGAGATCCTTTCACAAAGGCTCTTCCAAATAAAGCTTTTGATGGGCATGTTGAAGGGATGGGAATCAGATGTATGGCGGCAATTATGGAAGCATAGTCTTTTAGTATAAGTGGGAGATTGTTAGGATGTATACTATAAGTCTAGCTTTTGTATGAACATCTTTCTTGAGTATGAACATCTTTTTTTATGAGATTCATTATGATCAAAATACTTATTGTTTATGATTGTTATATATATCATTATTATGTTGATTAATCTATCTGTAGATAACATGGTGTGTGGTGTCACACGTAAGATCATGTTATCAGGTGCCTTATAGATTGTAAATAATAGCTCACAACCAAAATGGATTTGGACAAATCATTGGAACGGTTGTAGTGTAATTTGGTATTAGTCTATCTTGACTATAAAGTTACACTAGTACATTTTGTATGTATTGAGCGAGGACCATATGAGGTTGTTCAATTTGTACCGACTATATAAAAGAACAAGACCTCTCGTTGTTATGGATGTACGTCTTCTTAATCCCTATATAATAATGGGCACGTGTACTCAATGTATGTTTCTTTGATTTACCAATGGGTGAGATTTATTAAATCAATAGGCTCGTGTGAATTGGGAGATAGCATTGTTTATATGGTGTGTTGTTGATTATAGAAGGAATCCGTGTCCTAATTATTTAGGATGATGATGTCCCCTTGAGGAGCTCATAAAGATTATTATGTAAACCCCGCAGTGGATTTAATCCGACATAATAATAAAGATGAGTGGTACTACTCTTGGAATTAGATATAAATTAATTAAGTTGTCAGTAATTTAATTAATTTATGGACATTCGATATCTTAAACACGGGAAATAAACGTACACATAATGAAGGAGCCCATATAATAATATGGGATTAGGACGGTAATTCAATTATAACTCTTTAGTGGACTCGAGTTATAATTGATGGGCTTAAGTAAAGTGTTCGGATCGAACACAGGATATTTAGGCCCATCAGGAGGCCCAACCCTAATTCCTCCTTAGGGTCCCCGTTGTAGCCTATAAATAAACCCTAACATCGAGTCTCCACAGTGTGTGAAAAAACGTGAGATCGAGGGAGGCGGATTCGATTCCTTGGAGGATCGTCGACCACTCGACGTCCAAGGGAAAGGGATAGGAATACGGCGTAAGACCGTGAGGTTCGAGGCTCATCCTTCGATCGCAGCTTCCGACCTTAGAACTGGTTTGTCTTCACCTATTACGGTGAATAAAGGTACAATTCTTTCCGCTGCGTTTGTGTGATTATGATCCCGAGTCCGATAGTTTCGTAGAGTCGGCGATCGGTGGTTCCAACAGATTGTGAATGAAAGAAAGGTTAAGATGAAAGAAAAATGAATTGTGAAAAATTAAATAAGAAAAATTCAATTGTGAGCTTAAAAGAAAGAGAGCTCAAAAGAAGAGTGGTGATGGAACTTTGAAATGCATGAAAAGAGTTGATTGATATAAGATTGGAAGAGAAGTGTAGTGAAGTGTTAGCTATCATTCAAGTTCTCTACTATATTAGTCACTCTTACCTAAAATATCTACCCATTCCAAAGAGCCTACATTACAACCTTGATGAAAGACCTCTTTGACTCTTGATTGAACACAAGTGATAGTGATTGAGATTGAGTCCTTTGGCAAGCTTATAGGTACATGTTTGTGAATTTGATGATTGAGTGTATTTTACCTTGATACACTTGAGTGATGAGTGAAACACTCCATTGGAAGGAGCAATGTTTTGAGTATTTGATATTACATTTGTTTGAGCATGATTCATCTTGATTGCTAGTTGAGAGTTTGCACCGAGATTTGAGATCATTGATGAGTTCGATTGTCTTATTTTTCATCTATGGTGCCATGTGACATAATTGCAATCAATTCACTCTTTTATGCTTATTTGCTACGTTGCTCGAGGACGAGCAACACTTCAAGTTTGGAAGTATTATGATTGGAGTGAATTGATGCATGTTTTTAGGGGTATTTTAGTGCAAAAAGTGATCAAAAGTGTTAGATTTTGTGCCTAAATGTGTAGAGTATCACTACTTTGCCTAAAAAGTATTACTTGTGAGATATTTGATATTTTTCGTCCCATTTTCAGGTAAATCGGTTGAATTTGGCCAAACCGAGAGTACCAGCATTCATAGCGTGAAGAGACGATCGAGACGGGCAAAAACGGGGTCGAGGCGGAGTTCGTGTCGAGAAAATTCCTGGACTCAACCTCAGAGTCGAGGCGGAGCCTCGGGTCGAGGGATGGAACAGCTTGAAATTTTTTGGCTAAGGAAAAACCTCGGGTTGAGGGTGAGCCTCGAGTCGAGGTTGAAGCCATGCCCTGAACCTCGGGTCGAGGGCTGAAGCTCCAGTCGAGGCCGGGACTTTTGGGAAAAACGTGCCCATGCTTTCACCAAGCTCGACTCGAGGGCCTCAAGCTCGAGTCGAGGGTGCCGATTTTTGAAAATTTAGCTTTTAAAGCCATTTGAGTGGAAAACAGAGCATCACATCATCCATAACAGCTTACCGTGGTTTTGGGGCGATTTCTCGGGCCCCAAGCCAATTTCTCCTTGTAGGTAGATTAGTTTGGTAGATTTAGATAGATTTCCATTAATTGTTACCTATATTAGCCTTAGATCATTTAGTGTTCTCAATTCAAGCTTGTAATTCCTTTTGAGAAGAAGATACATTGAAGATTCAAGCATTCTTATTAGTGTTCATTTTGATCCAATTGGTGATGTTCTTCCTCTTTACTCCTTTCAATTCATTAATTGTTGAGATTAGATTTTTAATTGCTCAATTAGATTTTCTACCCATGGGTTTTGCTCTTTGCACCATGGGCTAAAACTCTTGTGCTTGGGATAATTGAAATTGAGGATGATTTGATTGTCTTATGCTATGTTTGTTGATGATTGTTGATCAATTGAATATTCACTTGGACTCCATTTGGATGGAGTGGATTTGAAATCAAGGGATTTGAGGATAATATAATATGCATTCGTACAAACTAAAAGGGAGAAAAACTAAATGAATGAATTTGATTCACTCAAATATTAAGCACAAGTGGGAGAAGTGAGAGGATTTCAAATGACTAGGTTTTGTTGGGTATTTGAAAGCATGGAGTTGACCTCCGTGACGGCAGTACGATGAGGAGGAGGGACGGCAGCTGGGTTGGATGATAATGAGGATGAGGGTGCGGTGAGGGAGCTGAGGCGGGAGATGGAGGCGATGATGAGGACGAGGAGGAGCAGGCTTAGGAGGATGAGCCAAGTACATATGGATGAGGATTATAGGTCGGAGCTTAACATGTACCGGGCAGGATGAGATGAGGAGCCGGCAGCATACAAGGCAGTGGAGCTCATCCTGCAGGTCGTGGACTCGACGGAGGAGATATGGGCCGATAGCCAGCGTATGCGGCTCGAGTGCCCTGACTCGCCAGATGAGTGTTTCCGGATGATGGAGGAGACTCGTAAGACTCGGCAGGATATGTATGCACTCCTCCAGATTCAGCTCCCGGAACTTCGGGCCGGGCCACTACCCTCCGCCGCCGCCGTTTGATTATTAGGGTTACTCCCTACTTCCTCATCCCTCTCCTCTAGTTATTTAGTTTCTTAACTCCTTAGTGATTTGTATGATTTGATGTTGATTGGTGATTGTACTCTATGAGATGGATTTGATGTGATGATGTTTGGATTTGTGATGATTTTATGAATGATGATTATGATGCTTTGATCTTATGATGATTACATTTTATTGATCTCTTGGATTCCTATTATTTTGGGGTAGTTTTGTTCATGAGCTTAATTGTGGATTTATTGCATATCTTTTAGTATCATTTTTATGTAGTGAGTGTGCTTGGACTTATGTACATGTGCACTTGTGCTTGACTTGCAAGACTTATTGGATTTTGATTTGATCATTAGTAGATTTGTGACTTGATTAATTGTGTAAAGATGAATGTGATTGATAATGCTTGATTCATTGCTCAATTTAAGCCCGTGAGCTTTTGTGCTTTATAATCGTACATCTTATACGGTTGATTTGATTTCTTTGTGAGTGCATCATTCATGGATCCGTATGCTAGAACTTGCCATTAGACTTGTTGATATTGATCTTTGTGTGATATCATGAAAGTGATAAGGGGTCATGTTTGATGTTATTAGTCACTTTGCCAAATGATTCCCCACCAAATATGTTTGATTTCCTTAGTGAGTCATTTTGAGCCTAGTATCCTTATTCTTTTGGCAAGCCAAGTGAAATTGAAGTCATTTGTCTATTTTTATGAGTCTTATTGTCCTATGTTTTGTAGAGCTTGATTGTTGGCTAATGACGGTGATTTGATTGCTAAGTGTGGTGGAAAATGATGTGCTAAGTGATGAAGAAAAAAAAGGTTGTGAATAATTGGATTGTGAAAAATGTGAACATAAAAAGAAGAAAAATTCAATTTGTGAGCTTAAAAAAAAAAAAAAAGAAAGCTCAAGTGAATGGTGGTGATTGATCTTGAAGTGAAAAAGAAAGAGTTGATTGATCAATGATTGAAGAGATGTGCATTGAAGTGATTAGCAAACTTTCAAGTCTCTACTACTTAGTCACTCTTATCCAAAAACATCCCACCATTCCGGAGAGCCTACATTACAACCTAAGAGAAAACCTCTTTGATTCTTGATTGAACACAAATGATTTTGATTGAGATAAAGTCTATTGGCAAGCATATGGTGTGCAAGTATGTGAATTTGATGATTGAGTGCATCATACCTTTATACACTTGAGTGAAGAGTGAAACACTCCATGGAAGGAGCAATGTATTAAGTGTTTGATTGAGCATTTGTGTGAGCATGATTCATCTTGATTGCTAGTGGATAGTTGCATTGATACTTATGATCATTGATGAGTTCAATTGTCTTCTATTTCTTCTATGGTGCCATGTTACATAATTGCAATCAATTCACTCCTTTGTGCTTAGTTTCTACGTTGCTCGAGGACGAGCAACACTTCAAGTTCGGGGTATTATGATTGGAGTGAATTGATGCATGATTTTGAGGCTTATTTTGGTGCAAAAAGTGATCAAAAGTGTTAGTTTTTGTGCATAAATGTGTACAGTATCACTTCTTTGCCTAAAAAGTATTACTTGATGAGTATTTAATGTTTTTCGTCCGTTTTCAGGTAAATCGGTGGAATTTGGCCAAACCGAGAGTACCAACATTTCTAGGATGAAGAGACGAACAAGACGGACGGAAATGGATGTCGGGGCCGAAGTCCATCCGAAAAAATTCCTGGACTCGACCTCCGGTCGAGAACCGAGGCCTCGAGTCGAGGGATATGATGGAGGGAAAAGAATTTGAAAAATGGAGCCGCCTCAACTCAAGGGAGGAGCCTCGAGTCGAGGGATTTGAAAATTGTGGATCCCTCGAGTCGAGGGCTGAGCCTCGACTCGAGCAGATAGATTTTTGGCAAAGTCGCATCAGCAACTCTTCACCCTCGACTCGAGGGCACGAAGCTCGAGTCGAGGGAGTCCCAAAACCGAAAAATCTGGTTTTAAGCCATTTGAAGCGAAAACAGAGCATATTCTCCCCATATCGGTTTATAGCAGTTTCTAGGTAGTATCCTGAGCGAATTTTTCATTTCCTAGCTTAATTCTACTTGTAATTGAATTAGATTGATAGATTTTGATTAGATTCAAGCTTGTAATCATTAGATTAGCATTTTGATCCATTAGATTTTGAGTTTAAAGTTGTAATTGAAGAGTAGAGGATTGTAATTCAAGCATTGCGGAGGATTGAAGCATTCTTATTTTTATTAATTGAAGACAAATTGGTGATGTTCTTCTACTTTTCTCTCTTTAATTCCTTGTTTGTGTTGATTAGCTTGTTAATTGCTTTCCTAGATTTTTCACCCATGGTTTTTGCACTTAGCACCATGGGCTAATAGTTTTGTGCTTGGGATAATTGAAATTGGGGATGATCCGATTGCCTCATGCTATGATTGTTGATGATTGTGATCGATTGAATTAGATTGCTTCCTAATTGTGATTCTTAATTGTGCTTCTTTAGATTAATGGTTGATCACCCTAGCAATAGGCGAGTTGAGCTAACGTGATTAGGTGTTAATCGGATTATAATTTTGCATGATTGTATGAATTGGGGACTTCTACATTGAGAGATGGGAAGGACTAAGAATACTCACATTAGGCATTGTGATTTTAATGGAGTGATTAATTTCATGATGGTTTATGCTTTCTAATTTGATTGATTTGCATTTGGATACAATCATAGCTTGTTAATCATGGATTCCTTGATGAAGATTATCCCTTACACCCCATTCCCCATTTGATTTAGCTTATTTGATATTGCATCTTAAGTGTTTGATTAATTGCTTTCATTAGTTTTAGATTTTTAGTCTTGCCATATTTTTGTAGAATCTATTCCTAAACTCATCCTTGCAACAATAGTCATTTAGAACTTGTATCCTTAGGGCCTCGCTTGCATACTTACTCCTTTGGGTTCGATATTTGCGATTGGTCTTAATACCGCTTGCCCGGAAATACTACTCCAATCAACTTTACATGCAATGCACCATCTTCTAGCCAACAATCAAGCTCTACTAAACATAGGACAATAAGGCTCATAAAAATAGGCAAATGGCTTCAATTTCACTTGACTTGCCAAAGAATAAGGATATTAGGCTCAAAATGGCTCACTAAGGAAATCAAATGTTTTTGGTGGGGAAAAATTTGGCTAGATTACTTATCATATCAAACATGGCCTCTTATCATATTCATGAAATCACAAAAAGTTTAATTTCAACAAGTCCAAAGGCAAGTTCTAGCATACAAATCTATGAATGATGCACTCACAAAGAAATTAATTCAACCGAATAAGATGTACGATTCTTAAGGCACAAAAACTCACGGGCTTAAACTTGAGCAATGAATCATGCATTTTCAATCATGTTCATCATCACATAATCATTAGTCATACTAGCTTCAAGACACATATCAACTCATGATCAAATCAAAATTCAATATATATTTCAAATCAAGAACACGTGCACATGTACATAATCTCAAGCACACTCAATTCATCAACAATGATCACTCAAAATATATGCAATAAATCCACAATTAAAGCTCAAAAATGAATTACACCCCAAAATCATATACAAGAGCACAAAAGATAAGGAAAGAAAGAAGAACACCTCCCCCAAACTTAGACAAGTCTAAGTTTGAAAGGAAGTGTTGTACCAATAAGCCTTCAAAATCCATCTTTTCCTTCAAGCATGTAGGGCTCATCAAGCTTCCTAGCACTTCTAATCCAATTTAGCAAGTTTACCTAAAATTGAGCAACAAACCATTAAGTTCTTACCAAAACAAGTTGCAAGTTAACCAATAAAAACAATCATGATCCCCAAGCTTAAATTTTAGCATGAAGTTCAAAGTTTGGCACAAGAGTGATACAAATATATATGCAACTCCCCATGGTATCAAATAAGCTCAATTAATTCCAATAATCCATAGCAAAATATAACAATCCCCTAAGCATAATCAATTAATTTCCAAGTCAATTATCTAACAAAACAAAAACAAAAAACAAAAGCACACAAACACACAAAAACAAAAAAAGGATGGGTTGCCTCCCATCTAGCGCTATTTTTATTGTCTTATGCTTGGACTTATTCATTCATTTCAAACTCTTATCATTGGAATGGCCACGGATATCGGTCCACCTTGCCACAATACTTCAATCTTTGAGCTTCAAAGTCATGGCGGTTCTCATCATTGGTAGGCCAACCACCCATATATATGCACATTATCAATGGTTGTCCCCCTTGCTCTCTCACCATCATCTTTCTCCATTCCTTTTTTCCAAGGATGCCCAAACAATTCATTACTTTCTTCCTATAGTCAAAGTTCACAAGAGGTAAAATAAAATCAATAGAAGCATCAATTTCAATTAAAGTACAAATTGAAGTTTTTGAAGGTATAATATTGCTCATTTCATTCTTCAATGCTTCATTCGATGCTTCTAGATTTTCTTGTTCATTGTCATTTTAGCAACTGCATCAGGCATGTCTTCTGAATCGCACCGGTAGCACGATCATTGCCAAAGACATCAAGCCAATCCGGAATAAGTGGCCACTCTTTATGTCGCATTCCCCGCATCGTTGGATCCTTCTAAATAATATACAAGAAATTAATCGATTGATAAAATTAATTAATTTAATATAGGTTAACAAACACAAATAACTCACATTAACCACCATTTCCCATTGCTCGTCCGTTACTTGAGAGTGTTGGTTGTTGTGTTGAAGCCGACATCCGTGTCACTTTGGGTAGACATAATGGATCCATATGTCTTCTTCCATGTTCTTAGCTTTGATATGATGTTTGGGTTGGCTTGTAAATCCGTATGAGGATAGACTTTCTTCGTTGCTTCCTCGAGCTTGATCGATACCCGCTCGGAAGCCATTATCGATCTTCCATCCGTTATTCACAAGATCTTTAAGGGCAGAAATCAGAACCTGCTCTTCTCTCGCTGACCACACACGGCGAGTGTTTGCTGTTTTTTGGTAGCACCTCTACCACGAATCACCAAATGTGGTACTTTCTCCATCACAAGCTCAAACTTTAACATTTTTAATTCAGATCAATGCACAAACACAATAATTATATAAAATATAGTGAAACTCTACATATATCTGATATCAAGTGGTGGTAATTAAATGAATTTCATTACACACAAATGACAATAGTGTACAGTTTAGTACATACTCCAAAGAAAACATAGTTTACGACACATTCTTCTATCAAAACAACATAGTCATGTTCAGCTTAGGAATTGCATGTAAATCAAACAAACATTTTACAACACAATTTATATACTAGGCCAAGTTATTAAAATTTGCCCAAATTTGTTGAGCCAAGTATTCTCGATGCGTTGTCCACAATTACAACACAATTCGTAATCTTCATTTTCTCGCATCAAGTCTCTCTTCCATTGGGTCAATCACCATTTCACTTCGAATGAACTTGTGAATTAAAAACATGTCATTATCAAACATATTTGTGTATGTATTGGGTAATATGTTGCACTCCCGAGCATTCCCCAATGCATCTTCAAAGACTCCAAACGCACGTTCTATCATATTACGTGCCTCGGTGTGACGATGTTGTAGTGTTCCGGATAGTTGATTGGTCGGGATGCCGTTGGCCCTCATTCATTTAGGTTATAACGAATACTCCTAAATGGAGTGAGGAAGCCGGACTATTTGCATACCCATTGTCACAGAGGTAATAATTTCCTACAAATAAAATAAGTTACAATGGTAAAAAATTAAACTAAACAATAACAAAGTATACAAAATGAATACATTTATATACACCCATACACTTGATAAATCACACCTTACAGATTAGTTAGTCACCTCACTTAAGAAAAAAACAACATTAAAAATTTTATTTCTCCCTACCTTCACAGCCTAACAACAAAAATACAAAGATTAAGAAATTATATTTCTCCCTACCTTCACAGCCTAACAACAAAATCATAACCCACCAGCCACCACTCTCTCCACGCGACAAACCCATGTCCCCATCCCATAAAATATGCAATAAAAATATATGAATATTAAACAATCACAAAGTGCACTCGCCAAATCGGAACCTTTAAACCGTGTGTTCTATTTATCGCATCCCATAAAATTCTTGCGTCCGAGGCGGAACCCTCCCACCCTCGGTAAAACATAAATGAATTGCATATCTCAATTACAAACCGCCAACACATTAGTAGAAGTCTGCCCTTACGAGTTCTATATCGTCCCCTTTCATTGATTGGATCATGTATGTTGATGTATGTAGCGTCCAGAGCACCTAAACAACCCCGTAGTCATAATTAATATTATCAAGAACGAAAGAAAACAAAGAAACTCAACACATATTTGAAACATAATATTGTGTTTACCTTAAACCACTTCCACTATCGATTGGTGCCGTCTTCTCGGGACAGGGGTTGGTTTGACCATTAGAATCGAATGTAGTTGCAGTGCAGATCTCAATACAAGGTGCACGTAATGAGAGATTGTTTGTCCGTAACACCGAAAACCATATTTAACAATACGATTTTTCTTGTGATGAGAAAGTACACCCAAAAACATTGCCACTTGTTCCTCTAACTCACATATTTTCCCTCGGATAGGCCCCCTAAATTCTTCAACAATATGCGGAGGTTATCTACTCACCCGAGTCATGACAAGCTACAAGTCTTCTCATTTCGCTATTTTGTTGTTGAAATACTCCTCCATGCACGTTCATCAATGGACTTGATGTACATCCGCATCTTAGGCTTCCAAATTGCATAATTTGTTTCATCAAGAACTGGTGGCCTAATTGAGCTGTCATAGGATATTCCATCGTAATAAATCACACCAAACACAGGATCTAAACTCGGATAACGAGTTCAACGACTGGTGCCAATTGAAGGTGTGCGCAAGTGTTTTGCGAGAATGTTGTCACGAATGTTGGCACAATCGAGAACAACACAGACGGAAATAAATGAACAGAAATACACGTTGAAAGTCTTAAACACTTTACAAGATGGATATCAAAATTTTGTATAGACTATAAATAAGTCTATACCGCCAAACGACGTATTATCACTAGTAATTGTTAAGTGATACAATCGGTGAAACCATAAGCCACACCGTGAATGGATCTACTTATATAGTGACTAGATAATATTCAATCCAACCTATCACTAATACAAATAAAGACCCAATGTTGAGTGAAATGTTGGAACATTCACCAATGGAAGTATCGAGATAGAAACATACAATAAACTCTATAATCTATGCTAATAGACTATGCTAGATTGTGTTTCTCTCAACTCCAAGTTTTAATCTTCATAGCAGCCGTGTATATATAGATAATCTGGACTCTTAATGCTTGAAGATTACTTCTACATCTCCCTTGAAAATAGGTAACTTCCATGTAACTTCCCATGATCTTTATAACTTCTCTTTGCTTGCCTTTTCAAACGCATGACTTCGGTAATCGCCATAAGTTTTCATTCTGAAAGAAACAAGACATTGACCAAGACAAAACGTGGGTTAAGGGTTAGTGGAAGTGGAAGGACGAATTCGATGTTGTGACCAGTATGTTGGCACATTCCGAGTAACACTCGTCACTAACATCAACAGTAATCCATTACATCACTGCTCTATACACATTCATTGGTTATCTTACTTACAAGAGCTGACCCTAATCTATACAATTTAACTCATCAAAACTACTTCGATCTAACAGCTTTCCCCCTTTTTGATGATGTTAAAACTACAAGAAAGAAACAAGCTCACAAATTGGTGTTAGTCAAGATTATTCAGGATAATCAGATTAGCATATTAAAGTACACAAGCATTTTAGTTCGTATACGTTCACATAAGAGCACCTATTTCATACTTAAAATTTTTTTAAAGTTTTTAGGAGAGTTTAAGTCTTAAAGACTTTATAAGATTATTAGCACTTAGAAAATATTTAAGTTTTAGGACTTAGAAATTTTTATAGAAAAATTTTAATGCGAGATAGAAGTTTCCTCGGATGATTAACACTTAGAATAATTTTAAGTTTTCTTAGAAAGCAAGAAAGAAACTTAAAATATAAGACAAGATAGTTCAGATATGATTAAGATTTTCCATTCGGATGAAGCACATTTTCAATTTACAGATGGATCGATAAGATGTAAAAGGAAAAGAAAATGATGCTTATCTAGTCTGGCCCACCTATCCTTCTCTCGGGAGCCGCATCCGCCGAAGATTCTGTTCCTCGCCTTTGCAATGTCCCTAGGATCAGTCAACTTGATCTAATTCTGGCCGTAATTGATAGTTGATATGATCCAGTCTTTATCGATCGAGCCATCGTTAGTGACCTTGACTGGAATGGTTGAGAAGGCCGGAGCTACCGTGTCTATATTGTACCATTCGCCTCCTTCCGAGATAAGCTTCTCGTAAAGCTCGTGTTTTCTTTCTCCATCCAGTCATGCCAGGCTATGGTTTCATCTTCAGACGAGGCAACGACTCCCTTGCAGATATACCAAAAGAACGTCCACTTCGCTTCATACTTCATGTATTCCCCACCCCAGAAGGATGTGCGATCATCTTAGGTGGAGCATCCGATCTGTGTTGAGGCCTTATCCGTGCCTTATCGGCTTCTCAAAGAGGACCCTCACCGCCGCTGGAATAACCCATCTCTTGAAGCACGATAAAAATCCTTCCCGCCTCTTTGGTGACTTAATCTTCCTTCTCGCCTCTCTGCGGCCATAAAAGACCTTTTCAACCTTTATTCTTCTATCCCTTTCTTCCTCTATGCGGTCTGCTCGGCTGATTTTTGTAAGGGTCTCTTGCGCAGCTTTGGACATTAAACTCGCCCGACCGGAGATGAGACTAGCTCAAGACCCTTGTCTTTTTCTTTCTCGGCTTCAAAGATTGGCCTTTGCTTTTTCTTTTCTTTCACTTATCTTGGCCATAAGCTTCTCGACTTCAAATCCGCTTCCCTTTTTTCTTGCCACCATCTCGCCCGATAGCTTCTTCTATCTCGCTCTACGCACATCCTTAGGGCATGAGCTCATCTGCTTTGACTATTGGCCGAGAGCTTGATGAGATTAAGATCAGCTTGGATCCTCGACCAAATCTTCCCCTTTTTAACACCATCAAGTAGCACTTGAAGTTGCTCCTTGACGACGGTAAAGTAGGTGGAAGCCGAGGTCCGGTTCCACAAGATCTCATCGACCATTATCTCGATTGTCTGTCCTTACTTCCACCTTCAGCCTCCTCCACTTCCTTCTTTACCTCAACTACCTCTTCCTTGACCGACAGCTTTAATAGATTCAGAAATTCTCGTCAAGGAATTTACCTTAGACGCCTTGAGCATGTCCTCCATCGTGACACTCACCGAGTCCACGATGTCGACTGTTATCGACCGGAGCTTCGGGCAAATTTCTCCTCCATCCTTGTCTCCATCTGGATGAGGATAGCTAAGAAGGTGGACCCCGGGCCGCCGGGTCGGACATCAATTGGAGCCACCAAAGTCCGAGTCGGCTTCGATGTGGTTAAGGAGCTGCTCCTCCGACAAGGTAGATAAGATTGAGATTGTTGCAATGCCAAAGCATACTCCAAGACGGCTTTTCCCAGCTCACTAGATTTTCCCACCCGACTTCCTCCGACACAGATTCAGCTCTTCTAGATCACCTACTCTCAGTGATGAACCAACCAAACTTCCACAGACTCCTTCATTACTTCGGTGTTTTATCAAGTTCAGGAATGAGCTCACCTAGCCTTCTCTTCCCATCTCGCTTCCGAGGGAAAGCCCGAAGCCGCCCATCAAGCCATCTCGGCATAGGGGTATGAATTGGACTAATTTTGGGAGAGGAAGAGGGGTATTTTGTGGTGAAGTCAAGGAAGTCATAGGTTTGTAGAGAAGGTTGGGAAATGATTTCAGGAATGGGTTGATCATGGATTGTTTGGGTAGATGAGGTTGGTTGAGTGGGGGTTATATCCGGTGGTAGGGTTAGAATTTGGACACGGTGGGAGTAGGTTGTTCAAGAAGCTCGAGGTACCAGCTTTGGATACCTCTTCATCGCCTAGGTGGGTTGGGGTTTCGGCTTGACCGTTTGGGAGGTGGGCTGTTGTAGAGGCTCCGAGGTGCCGCCTTGCACACCTCTTCATCGCCCGGGTAGGCGGATGAGGGGGAGGGAGAGGATGCAGAGGAGGAAAGACTAGAGGTGGTTCTAAAGGAGATTACCTTCTCGATTTTCTTTGGAGAGGAGTCCTTTCGAGCCGATCTCCTCAATATCCTCGCCTTCGCCACACTGCTGCGGCCACCTCCAGTGTTTGTACTTCTTCGTATAAGAGGCTTGGTGGTGCAGCAGACGATCCTCCCTCCTTCTCTCGAGGCTTTAACCAGCCTTCTACGCTTCGTCACCTTCTCCTTCAGCCTTCTTTGGTTCCGAGGCCTCGCCTGAACTCACACGGCTCGCCTTGCCGCTCCTCCTCGCCTAGGGCTCACTGCCCTCTCTCACCGGCCCGCCATCCGAGTCTCGCTGGCCCTCCAATCAACTCGTCTTTGGTGAGGAGCCCTTTTTGTTTGGTGTAGCTCCTCACCCCATCTGTCCAGTTGATGTCGTCTACCAAGAGATCCTCCAAAGAAGACAATTATCTTGTTGAAGAGACTGGTAATGGATTTGGCACCCATTCTCCATCAATACACGTTAACTGTCCTTCTCCGTTTTCAACCTTGCGAGAAACATATCTCGCCAGTTGACCTGGACACCATCCAAAATGGCCCTCATACAATCTGACGAGGCCCCGGTCACCCATCATGGGAGTTATGCTCCCAAAAATTGACTTAGTTAGTATCGTTATCGCAGACGATACTTCCTCCTAAGCATGTTTTTCTTTAGTTCTTTCCTTCGATCCTTACATGATGAACGGACAATCATCTTGAATTATTCTACCCAATCATTGTCCTTATACGTGAAAGGATTCACACCCTCGATTTGTCTCGAAGATTCTCGCAATCTATGCTCTTGTCACCAACACCTCCACATCTTCAACCTTGGACTTGAAAAGTCCATTTTTGGATTCGCTTTTATGTAGAACTCGATCCCTCTCATATCGAGGGTCTTGTTCTTGTTGGATTTCTTTGAACAAAACCCGTAATCTTGACCTCTCCAAAGAATCTCAGAATTTCCAACGACTCTGCATCGGTCTTTGTATCAAAATCTACATACATCTCTCGACTTAATCTTCTTATTGTAGGCATCTTTGTTGAAGTTCACCACCGTAGATGTAAGTCCGATGAATTTCTTATTCATAAAAGGTTTAACAAAGGTTTTGAAATTTGGGAATTTTAACAGAGAGTAACTAGGATTTGTGAAAGTAAAATGGGTAAATGAAGAAGATGAAGTTTTATAGGAAGGAAAGTTGGAGAGAGAATCCACGTGTAAAGTGGATTTTAATATGAATCATTAATTCAAAATGATTTACCGTCCCAGCATCAATGGTTAAAAAAGATAAACGATTGGGGTTTGGCGCATGGGATTAACTCGACTTTGAAATGCGTAAAAGTAACTTTTTCACTACGGATTTGACGGCTAGTAGGGTTACTTTATGCAACGAAGTAAGTATACCTAACGTAAGCATAGATATACCTTTATTTGCACAAAGGTTTTCTAAATCGGACAAGGGTTTGGTTGACTTTGTCTCGAGAAACGACCTTGTCTGGGTTTTTTAAGAACACAACCTAGCCTCGATCATTTTAAAACAAAATTTTTAGACGAGTTAACCAGTGTCTTTATTTTAAATAAATAGATTTTTATATTCAAATATAACTAGTATAAAAGAATATTGAAATCAAATTGGGTTTTCAAAGACACAACTCATCTAAAAATTTTGAAATAGATGAGTGTGATAATAATTTTGAAAACAAGTTTTGAAAGGAAATACAGAAGGATGTGAACAGATGAGAAGGTTTATCGATTAGAAGATTCATGCCGATCTAACAATGTTAATTAATATCCTGTTCTTGCAGATACACAAACTTAAGAAACCATTAGCAGCCAAAGTAAGTCAGGATAGGATGCAATTAGTCATCTGCTTTAAAGAAATCAGTGGCTATTGTGTCCTTGTCCGATTTACTTGATGTCGAATATGAAATCACAAGTCGATAAGGTCAATATGACTAATCCTTGATTCTTGATTCCTAAGAAGGAGATCAATGATATCATCTCCGTGATTGTCCTTTGACACATATCAAGTCTAACAATTCTTTCTAGACAAGATTTAAAGAAAGAAAAGAAATAAAGAAAATACAAGATACAAACAATAGGAATTATAAATCAGCTAAGGATGCATCAAGTAATCCTAATTCTAAACACAAACCCTTAAATCTAGACTCGGCTAAGGGTTTTGTAAGTATATCTGCTCTCTGGGACTCGGTTGCTATTTTTTTTTTTATCCTAATGTCATTCTTCTCAACATGATCTACCGATGAAATGGTGTCTTATGTCTATATGCTTACACCTAGAATGCAAGACAGGGTTGTATGTCATGGCTATTGCACTATTACTATCACGGTAAATAGGCACAGACGATGTGAGAATGTTATAATCCCTATGCTGCTAACTAATCCAGAGAAGCCGAGAGCAACAACTACCACCGCCATGTATTGAGCTTGATCGTGGAGGTTGCAATGATGTTTGTTTCTTAGATAACCAAGAAATTAACTTGTTGCCTAAAATTGACAAGTTCCGTAAGTGGACTTCCTATCAATTTTACAGCCTCCAAAATCTGAGTCTAAATAACCCGAAAGCTCGAAGTTGTCATCGGATGGGTACCACAACCCAACCTGCAAAGTTCCTTTAAGATATTTAAGGATTTTATTAGCTGTCTCCAGATGAGTTTTCTTGGGATTTAATTGGAATCTTGCACATACCCCAACCGCAAAGGCTATGTCCGGCCTACTTACGGTGAGATATAACATGGATCCAATCAATCCACGATACTCCGTTGCATCTGTGGGTATCCCCTTCTCATCCGAATCCATAGAGAAGTTAGTTGTCGTACGTATTTTAACTTCCCTACTAGTAGTCATCCCAAATTTATCTATAAGGTTCTTAGCATACTTAGTCCGATGTATAAAAATACCTCTACTTGTCTGCTTTAATTTGCAAGCCTAGAAAGTATATTAATTCCCATCATAGACATCTCAAATTGCTTTTCATGAGAACACCGAACTCTTCACATAAAGTCGATTAAGTGAGCCAAATATGATATCATCTACATAAATTTGAACTAATAAGATGTTACCATCTACTTCTTTTCTAAATAAAGTTCTCTCTATCTTACCTTTTGAGAAACCACTTGATATCAAGAATTCAGAAAGGGTATCATACCAAGCTACGGGTGCTTGCTTTAGTCCATATAGTGCCTTGTAAAGTTTATAGACCTTGTTACTGGTCCTAAACCCCGGGGCTGTTCAACATAGACTTCTTCAAGTAACTCACCATTTAGGAAGGCAGACTTGACATCCATCTCGAAAGACCTTGAAACATTTATAGGCGGTATATGCTAAAAAAGCCTTATTGCTTCTAATCTGGCAACTGGAGCATAGGTTTCATCATAGTCTATCCCCTCGATCGTGAGTATCCCCGTGCTACCAATCTAGCCTTATTACGAACAATAATGTTGTTTTCATCAGCTTTATTTTTAAACACCCATTTGGTGCCTATAATCTTTACGTGTAAGGGTTTGTCCACCGGTTCCCAAATATTTTGTCTTTCAAACTGATGCAGTTCTTCCCGCATGGCGTTACCCACTGGGTCGAGATAGAGCCTCCTCAATAGACTTAGGTTCGAGAAGTGAAACATAGCAATGAACATACTTTGGGAATCTAACATCGCTCGTGTCCGAACACTACTAGAAGGATCCCCAATGATCTCGATCACTGGATGATAACTCCTTATCCTTTTGCCTATTTGAGTTGAAGTACCCTCATCCGTAGACTCGGTAGGTAACTCAACCGATTCTTCCCGAGCAAATGTTCCCCTTCATCTACCGACTCGGCTGATCGGATGATGTCGAGGAGTCTCCTCGGTTGGAACCTGAAGAGGAGTTGCCTTCGATTCGCAGATGGGGATTCTTCATCATCTCGAATCGAATCAAAACTAGGCGAGATAAGATGTCCTCTGCTTTAGTTTTATTTAATACAATTTTATCTAGATCATTGGTAATTTGATTTACCTTATCTCAAAAGTATGCAATTCATAAAATACCACATGCGGAGTTTCTTCCACACAATGAGTTGTCTTATTGAAGACTCAAGGCTTTGGAAGTGTTGGAATATCCCAAGAATATTCCATTAGCCGCCTTAGCATCAAATGTCTTCGATTTAGACTTCCCATTGTTGTGGATGAAGCATTTACACCTAAAAGCACGAAAATATGAGATTTTTGGAACCTTACCTTTTCAAAGCTCATAAGGTGTCTTACCCTTGTTCTTGATCGGTATGCATCTGTTCTCGAGTGTAGCAGTCAGTATAGATAGCCTCGGCTCGTAACCTATGAGGTGTTCCATACTCACTAGCATGCTTCGGCTGCTTCTTTGAGAGTTCTATTTCTTCTCTCCACTACTCCATTCTATTGTGGTGTTCAAGTGAAGAAGTCTCATGAACTATGTCATTCTCATTCAGGATAGTTAGATAAACAAGAATTCAAGAATTTGGTTCCCTTGTCACTCCTTATTTTAATAATATTAACACCCTTTTCATTTTGAATTTGCACAATGGATCGGGGATCTTATTCACTGTCTCGTTCTTTTTTAAAAGAAATATTACCCAAGTATATCTTGAAAAATCATCAACAACTACTACTTCCTTCCACTAAAGCCGAGTGGTGAAACAGTGTTGGAACCACCGATCGCCGACTCTACGAAACTGTCGACTCGGGATCATAATCACACAAACGCAGCGGAAAGAATTGTACCTTTATTCACCGTAATAGGTGAAGACAAACCAGTTCTAAGGTCAGAATCTGCGATCGAAGGATGAGCCTCGAACCTCACGGTCTTCTCGCCGTATTCCTATCCCTTTCCTCGACGCCGAGTGGTCAACGATCCTCCAAGGAATCGAATCCGCCTCCCTCTCGATCTCATGTTTTTCACACTGGAGACTACGATGTTAGGGTTTATTTATAGGCTACAACAGGGACCCTAAGGAGGAATTAGGGTTGGGCCTCCCGATGGGCCTAAATATCCTCGTGTTCATCCGAACACTTTACTTAAGCCCATCAATTAAAACTCACCACTAAAGAGTTATAATTGAATTACCGTCCTAATCCCATATTATTATATGGGCTCCTTTATTATGTGTACGTTTATTTCCCGTGTTTAAGATATCGAATGCCCATAAATTAATTAAATTAATGACAACTTAATTAATTTATATCTAATTCCAAGAGTAGTACCACTCATCTTTATTATTATGTCGGATTAAATCCACTGCAGGTTTACATAATAATCTTTATGAGCTCCTCAAGGGGACATCATCATCCTAAATAATTAGGACACGGATTCCTTCTATAATCAACAAAGACACCATATAAACAATGCTATCTCCCAATTCACCGAGCCTATTGATTTAATAAATCTCACCCATTGGTAAATCAAAGAAACATACATTGAGTACACGTGCCCATTATTATATAGGGATTAAGAAGATGTATATCCATAACAACAGAGGTCTTGTTCTTTTATATAGTCAAGTACAAATTGAACAACCTCATATGGTCCTCGCTCAATACATACAAAATTTACTAGTGTAACTTTATAGTCAAGATAGACTAATACCAAATTACACTACAACCGCTCCAATGATTTGTCCAAATCCATTTTGGTTGTGAGCTATTATTTACAATCTATAAGGCACTGATAACATGATCTTACGTGTGACACCACACACCATGTTATCTACAAGATATAAATTAATTCGAACATAATAATGATATATATAATAATCATAAACAATAAGTATTTTGATCATAATGAATCTCATATGAAAAAGATGTTCATACTCAAGAAAATGTTCATACAAAAGCTAGGCTTATAGTATACATCCTAACAATCTCCCACTTATACTAAAAGACTATGCTTCCATAATTGCCGCCATACATCCGATTCCCATCCCTTCAACATGCCCATCAAAAGCTTTTCTTTGGAAGAGCCTTTGTGAAAGGATCTCGCTAGGTTATCCGCTGATGCAATCTTGGTGACAACAACTTCTCCTCATTTTACGACGTCTCGTATCGGGTGGTACTTGCGCTCAATGTGTTTGCTTGCTTTGTGGGCTCGTGGTTCCTTCGAGTTTGCCATCGCACCATCGTTATCACAATAAATTGTGATAGCTTTAGGCAAACTAGGAATCACTTCTAAGTCCATCAAGAAGTTTCGAGCCATACAGCCTTCTTTGGCTGCCTCGAGGCTGCTACATACTCAGCTTCCATGGTGGAGTCCGAAACGCATTTCTCGCTTTACACTCCTCCATACTATGGCTCCACCTCCCAAGGTAAACACATAACCCGAGGTAGATTTACTGTTGTCCCTATCCGATCGAAATCAGTCTGTGTAACCCTCAAGAAGTAAAGTATACGCTTGGTAAACCAAAGATATAATTTCTAGTCCTTTCAGGTACTTTAAAATATGCTTTACCGCAGTCCAATGTCCTTGTCTGGGTTACTTTTGATATCTCAAGCTAACCATGCCCACGGCAAAACGGATATACGGCCTCGTACATAGCATTGCATACATTAGGCTTCCTACACCAAGCATAAGGAACCGCCTTCATGTCCTCTATCTCCTTTGGTGTCTTAGGACACATTTCTTTAGATAAAGGTACTCCATGTCGAAAAGGTAGAAAACCTTTCTTAGAGTTTTGCATGCTAAAACGAGCCAAGATGGTATCAATGTATGAAGCTTGAGATAAGCATAACATTCTTTTCTTGCGATCCCTTATAACTTTGATCCCAAGAATATGTCCAACTTGTCCCAAGTCCTTCATATCAAACTGCTTGGACAACCATACCTTTACGTCGACAACACCTTGACATTGTTGCCAATGAGCAAGATGTCATCTACGTATAGTACAAGAAATACCACCACGTTTCCGTCACTCTTCTTGTATACACATGACTCATCCGGACATTGAATAAATCCATAAGACTGGATTACCTCATCAAAACGGATGTTCCAAGATCTCGAAGCTTGTTTCAACCCATAAATGGACCGATTAAGCTTACACACAAGATGCTCTTTGCCCTT
Organism: Paraleonurus japonicus; assembly: GCA_030762865.1. Taxonomy (NCBI): domain Eukaryota; kingdom Viridiplantae; phylum Streptophyta; class Magnoliopsida; order Lamiales; family Lamiaceae; genus Paraleonurus; species Paraleonurus japonicus. Next base: position 20,371,892 of record CM061060.1, on the reverse strand, counting down.
TGCGATGAATCCTTCTACGGTTGCTTCATATAGATATTTTCTTCAAGACTTCCATTAAGGAAAGGCTGTCTTGACATCCATTTGCCAAACTTCATAATTCATATGAGCAAAGCAATAGACAAAAGAATCCGGATAGACTTAAGCATGGCTACCGGCGAAAAGGTTTCCTCATAATCGATTCCTTCTTTTGAGTGTACCCCTTCGCTACAAGCCTTGCTTTGAAAGTTTCTACTTTCCCGTCGATCCTCTTTTTCTTTTGTAGACCCACTTACAGCCAATGGCTTTTACACCATTTGGTGGTTCTACTAGCTCCCGGACTTGATTAGAATCCATAGATTCTAATTCGTATTTCATTGCTTTTTCCCAAGATTACGCATCTTTATCTTGGAGTGCTTCGTCATAGCTCCGAGGATCCGATTCGTGTTCACCGGGTACTAAGTCCGAAGACTCTCCCAAAAATATGAATCTATCGGGTTGTCTAACAACCCTCCCACTACGACGAGGCACTTGTGGTAATAGTGTATCATTAGTAGCATATGGTCTTTGACACATGTGGTATCTCATCTTGTACTCTTGGTACTAAGGTAGAAGTTTCTCCCCTTATTTCTTCTAAAATAATTTTACTCATGGGCTTGTGGTCCATTACAAAGTCCTCTTCTAAAAATCGGGCATTTGTGCTAACAATTACCCTACGATCTTTAGGACTATAAAACAAACCACCTTTCGTTCCTCTAGGATAGCCCACAAACAGTAGAACTTCGTACGAGATTCCAACTTATCAAGATCTCCTTTCGGCACATGTGCTTTGGACTACCCCATATCCGAATATGTTTGAGACTAGGCTTACGCCCATTCCACAATTCTCGTGGGAGTAGAAGATCTTGTCTTAGAAGGAACCAAGTTCAAAATGTACGCTGCCGTTTCTAGGGCATACCCCAAAACGAACTCGGCAATTCGAATAGCTCATCATCGATCTAACCATTTCCAAGAGTGTCCTATTCCTTCGTTCCGCCACACCATTACATTGGGGTGTACCAGTGTGAACAATTGGGATTGAATCCCAGCTCCGATAAGTAATTCCTAAACTCTCCTAAGAGGTACTCGCCACCACGATCAGATCGTAGTGTTTTGATATATTTACCATGACGCTTCTCCACATCAGCCTTGTACTCTTTGAATTTATCAAAGCACTCGGACTTGCGGCGCATCAAATAAATATATCCATATCTCGAATAATCATCTATAAAAGAGACAAAATATTCGAAACCACCCCTTGCTTGAGTAGACATAGGACCACATAAATCAGAATGAACCAATTCCAACACTTCTTTGGCTCTATACCCCTTGGCTTTAAAAGGCCTTTTGGTCATTTTTCCTTCCAAGCGGGACTCGCAGGTCGGATAGTTTTCCACTTCCAACGAACTCAAAGGTCCATCGGCTATCAACCTTTGAATCCTACTCAAGTTAATGTGACCTAATCTAAGATGCCAAAGATATGTTTGGTTCATTTTTAAGGTTCTTTTCGCTTATTTGAGTTAGAAGATGTACTATTAATTTCCATTTGTTGCTTTGTGGGAGTTATTGGATTAAGAGTATATAAATTGCCAATCAACGTGCGAGCAGGATAATAGCACTATTTTTCTTGACAACCACTTTGCTATCAAAAGAAGCAGAATATCCATCCAAAAATAACTTAGAAAGCGAAATCAAGTTCTTTCTAAAACAAGGTACGTAAAGACAATTTCTCAAAACCAAAGTCTTATTCTTATTAAAAATAAATAAACATCTCCCACTGCAATTGCTACTCTCGTAGCGTCGCCCATGTAGATGGTAATCTCACCCTCACTAAGTGCTGGTTTCCTGGAACCCCTGCAAAGAATTGCAGACATGATCGGTGGCTCCCGTATCTACACACCAGTGCGGTAGATAACACCGCTAAACATGTTTCAATAGTTAGTGAATAAGATATACCTTCTTTTTCCTTTTACGGGGCAATCTACCTTCCAATGTCTGGCTGCTTGCACAAAAAGCATTTGCCCTTAGGCTTCTTCACGCCATTTGGTGGACCAATTTTCTTTGGTTCACCCGCTTTCTTGCCAAACCAGCTTGTTTCTTTTTCTTCATCACTTTGCCTTTTGGCTTAGATGTAGAAACATTTTCAGCAATATAAGCTTGAGAAGCTTGACAAAATAACCCTTCGCTGCTTGGAGTTACAGCCGGAAGTTCCGCCATCGAATACAACCTTTTGTTCATGTTGTAGTTTAGGCGAAATCCGCTCAAAACTCTTAGGCAGTTGTACGGAGAACGATATCGACCTGGGTTTCCCCATCGATTTCAGCTCCAAGGACTTCCATCAAATTCAAATGAGCCATCATCTTGAGGATATGATCCCTTACGGGTGTCCCCTCGGTCATGGTGGTCGTCATTAAGTTTCTCATGGCTTCTTGTCCGGCAGCCCGACTGCGGTGTCCGAAGAGTTCTTTGAGATTGAGCATCATCTCATAAGCAGAGGTCATGGCTCGATGCCGATGTTGCAGCACATTTGACATAGAAGCCAAAATGTAACACCGCACCATCTCATCTCGCCTTGACCCACTTCTTATAAGCCTCTTTCTCCTCTTCACTAGAGTTTTCATCGGGTTTTTCAGGACAAACCTCGGTGAGTACAAACTTGTACTCTTCAAAGTCAAGACAATGTCCAAGTTTCTTTTCCAATCAATGTAATTAGGACCAAGTAAGTTTGTTTTCTTTAAGAATAACGGCAAGTGGATTGAAAGCCATGATAAATCCCGAGAAACACGTAAATTCATTATGATCAAAATTAAGAATTTAAATCAATATTGTTTCCCTCAAACTATACAATTAAATTCACCAACACCTCAAAACACCGTGAAGTTTGTATGCCACGATAGTGTGGACGTATACTAATTCAATCATTTGCAAGAGGAGGTTTTAACCATTAATTTCATCATTTTGTCAAACAAAATAAAAATTAATAGTTGGTTTGTCTTTAGCCATACAAATAACAACACTTACTCCGATGGGGAGGATATCATTTATATGCATCTAAGTGTATACCATTTCTTAATACCAAGTCAATTACCTAGGTTTGTGCCTCTTCCGAGTGGAGAAGATAACACACTCCTAAATAACTTACTTATAATTATCCATAAGGAAGTTTGATCTAGTGGTCCGCAAAACAAACACATCCGATATGGAAGAAGGCACTTAAAACCAATGTTCATGTTTGAATGCATCACTTACAAACCAGAAATGGAGGCTATGGGATTTGTTGAAAAATAACCCCTCTCCCACTTAGTTATTTAACATGAGGGATATTAATATGCACGAAATATGAAACACATAAAGCATGCTAAACACAATAACACATATGAGAAAGAATAAACATGGAAAATAAAATTCCAACTATTATGGCCTCTTTCATGCTCCCATGTGCTTGAATGTTCGCCCGCAAATGGGGTGCGGGGCAATACCTGTCAAACGGGTGCGGGCGGCGCCATGCAATACGAGATCGACCTGGTTCCTCCAACGACCATCCTAACTTTGTTTCTATTACGCTTTTATCCAACGATCCTATACATCATATAGATCGAAATAAAACCTACACGATGACAGCCGTGGTAATTACTATTACAATCATTCACCAACCCCAAAACAAAAACCTCGACAGTCCGAGGGTTTAATACATACATAAACATACATACTGACCATAATAGTTGGATTTAGGGTTCTGCAAAAATTATCGAATATTCGCATACCCAAAAAGACTACGATTAACATCGAATCCCTAATATAACAGATTTATGATAAGCATGCAAACACTAATATGACAGATTTACAAATACCATGCAATCTTATTCAATATCAGATCAAGAAACCCTATTATAACATATCAAGAAACCCTATTATAACAGATCAAGAAACCCTATTATAACAGATCAAGAAACCCTATTATAATAGATTTACAATAATCATGCAATCCAAATAAATCAGATCTATGAAAGCCGAATCAATTGCATAGAGTCGAAAACACGGCTCGATACCAATTGTTGGAACCACCGATCGCCGACTCTACGAAACCTGTCAGGACTCGGGATCATAATCACACAAACGCAGCGGAAAGAATTGTACCTTTATTCACCGTAATAGGTGAAGACAAACCAGTTCTAAGGTCGAAGCTGCGATCGAAGGATGAGCCTCGAACCTCACGGTCTTTTGCCGTATTCCTATCCCTTTCCCTTGACGCCGAGTGGTCGACGATCCTCCAAGGAATCAGAATCCGCCTCCCTCTCGATCTCACGTTTTTCACACTGGAGACTCGATGTTAGGGTTTATTTATAGGCTACAACAGGGACCCTAAGGAGGAATTAGGGTTGGGCCTCCCGATGGGCCTAAATATCTGTGTTCGATCCGAACACTTTACTTAAGCCCATCAATTATAACTCAGTCCACTAAAGAGTTATAATTGAATTACCGTCCTAATCCCATATTATTATATGGGCTCCTTTATTATGTGTACGTTTATTTCCCGTGTTTAAGATATCGAATGTCCATAAATTAATTAAATTACCGACAACTTAATTAATTTATATCTAATTCCAAGAGTAGTACCACTCATCTTTATTATTATGTCGGATTAAATCCACTGCTTTGGGTTTACATAATAATCTTTATGAGCTCCTCAAGGGGACATCATCATCCTAAATAATTAGGACACGGATTCCTTCTATAATCAACAAAGACACCATATAAACAATGCTATCTCCCAATTCACGAGCCTATTGATTTAATAAATCTCACCCATTGGTAAATCAAAGAAACATACATTGAGTACACGTGCCCATTATTATATAGGGATTAAGAAGACGTACATCCATAACAACAGAGGTCTTGTTCTTTTATATAGTCCGTACAAATTGAACAACCTCATATGGTCCCGCTCAATACATACAAAATGTACTAGTGTAACTTTATAGTCAAGATAGACTAATACCAAATTATACTACAACCGCTCCAATGATTTGTCCAAATCCATTTTGGTTGTGAGCTATTATTTACAATCTATAAGGCACCGATAACATGATCTTACGTGTGACACCACACACCATGTTATCTACGGTATAGATTAATCGAACATAACAATGATATATATAACAATCATAAACAATAAGTATTTTGATCATAATGAATCTCATATGAAAAAGATGTTCATACTCAAGAAAAATGTTCATACAAAAGCTAGGCTTATATTATACATCCTAACAAACGAGGTCCAAAAATCCAAATGAAGGAGTTGTAAAACTCTTTCGAGATGAGGATGTGTTAATACTTTTAAAGGAATTCTGGGATGTTTACCTTTTTGACAAGCATCACATTTCGTATCAATTGAACAAAGCTTCTCGGGTAGTCCCTTGACAAGATTCCTCTTAGCTATTTTGCTAAGGGTTTTGAAATTCGGATATTTGGGCCTTTTATGCCATAGCCAGTGAGATCATCTCCACCTTTAGCTACAAGACATGTATCTTTGGGGCAACTATTAAAATTAGCCACATAGACATTACCATGTCTCGAAGCCGATTAAGAGTACCTTGTCCGAGGAACTATTTAACATATCACACTTATCTTTAGAAAATCTAACATGGAAATCTTTATAACAGAGTTGGGAAACAGATAACAAGTTATGCTTCAAACCTTCTACAAAATAAACCTCGAGATACCCTGGACATCCCCTATAATTAATGTACCAACTCCCATAGTCCTGTACACAGTTATTATCTCCAAACAAGACTCTAAGACCATTAATATTCTGAAAATTTGATAATAGCTTTTCTCACAAGTCATGTGCTGAGAACTGACCACCGTCTATGTACCGGATGGAAGCTAGAATCTCCTCTTTTAATGATAGTCCACGGGATTCTGCCAAGGCAGTTAAGTGTGAGGTACCCTAGTGATCTTGGGTCCTTTGAGATCAACAATCACTTTTGGTATCTAAACAAACATCTCATTATTCAATAACAAATCAGATTGAAGTTGTTTGCTAAATCTGTCCACAAATATATCACATTTGAATGAGAATTTGTTGAAGTCGATTTGGTGACTTTCTTGTACTTTGGAAATAAGGGATAGCATCTGCTCCTCCCATCAAAAGAACTATAATAAGATTTCCTCCTAGTCTTGGTTCTTGGAACCCTCTTTGTGAGATTTGAATTCCTCATCTGAATTTTATTTTTCAGATTAGGAGATGCGATCCTTATCTTACTCTGTGGTTTCCAAGGTCCAATTTTGATTTCTTTTGATGTTTCAGCAGCCTTCACAAATTTCCTCGGTTTTGAAATTTCGATTTATTATTCTGTCATAACCAAGACTGTTTTATCATGGGATTTTTGAGAAGTTCTAAAAATATGGTGTATGGCTGATTGTGAGTTATTAAGTGGCTCATTTTGAAGACAAGCTTCTCATTGGTCGTCTTAATTGACTCATTTTCATTGCAAACCACTTCAAATTTAGCTTTTAAAGACTTTAGTTCATTCTCTAATTGTTCAGCGGACTATTTGAACTACTAGCCTCGGCACAGGATAAACATTCCCCCTTGAATGTTTCCTCGGACTCGAGTAAGTTACAACTTGTTTGCCTTTAATTAGAGTTTGAACCTGGTCTTTCAAAGTTAAATTTTCAGTCTCTAATTGTTTATAAGCACCTAGAGACATTTTTAGATCTTTCAAAAGACCCTTGATTACGGTTTGGTCATTTTCTCGAGACAGATTTGTAAGACTCATTATCGGTTGAGAAATAGTAATCTACCTCTTTGGCTATCAGACACACTTCATCATCGATCCAAAATCGGATGAAGATGATGATGATGATTTTCTTGATTCTTTCTCCTCGGCAAGAAGGGCTCTACGATCTGCAAAGTGCCTATCTCTCTTCTTCCTTTTCTCCTTTCTTTCTTTAGGAGTCGGTGGGACAGTCATAACTAAAGTGCCACGGCTTGTTACAGTGTAACAAGTGTCTCCCGATCCGATTTAAGGCGATAGGGTTCTTCTTAACAGGAGATTTATACCTTCTTGTTTGACTTCTTTTATCATCATCTGTTGATTCATCATCATCTTTTCTCTTGGATCTGGATCTGGATCTATCCTTCTCTCGCATATTTTAACTTGTTACGCTTATATTTCATCCTTAATCGATCATACCTCTTTGTTAGCAACGCCATCTGTTCTTTCAAGGATAGATCAGCTCATTTGGGCTCGATAATAGCTTTGTCTTCTTTGTTGACAAAGGCAACAGTCTTGGATGAGGTGCTTGACTCCATCTCATCTTCTTCATCTTCTACGAATGTCAAACTCATAACCCTTCAAGTATGAAAACAAAGTGTAATGTGTTATAGTAGAGAGATCTTTTATAGCTTTAATCAAGTTTTCTTTTTCTCTCCAACACTTGGTTAGATATCTAAGGATTTTATTATTGATTTCTTTTTCAGTGTAAAATTTTCCAAGATCGGTGGCTCTATTGATCAGTTGGTCATTCACATATCCAGTTGATCAATAGTTTCACCCTCTTTCATTTTAAATACATTGAATAGATGGAGAACAACTTGAAGCTTGTTCTCCTTCACTGATCTGTCTTGCCGCACATATTAGCTAGGGTGTCCCACATCTCTTTGGCTGTCTTACACTTCTTAATTTTCTCGTACCACTCCGCTAAGTGTGACAATAATCTCATTTCTTGCCACCGATCCAAGTTGTACACTTTCCTCTCATCATTGGTTAATTCGACACTTTCTTCATCGTCCGAGTCCGTGATTTGAGCTGGTCGCTACATAACTTACTCCACCATGATAGAATTTGATTGGCCCATCAGACAAGACATCTTCCATTCGAGGATGAATCGATTTCAAATGATTCTCCATGCGGAACTTCCAGTAGTCATAGTCCTCTATATCAAATTATGGAAGGTTCTTAACCTTTCTATCATTACTCATAGATATGGTTAGTAATTAACAAGAAAATCAGCAAAATATATTCAATAACAAATTTATTTCAAGATTTAGAAAAACAAAGATCACTTAGACCAAAAGAAATATGGTAACGAGCTTTAATACTACTTTGATACCACTTGTTGGTCCCAAGATCGAGTGATTAACACAAGCTTAGATTGCCTCCTAGTGATAATCTAGAAGGGGGGTTGAATAGATTATCAAAGCTTTTTCAAAGATTAGATTATCTATTCAAGATATCAAAGCTACATAGCAGAAACAAACTTTAACTCAATCTTTTAGAGGATCAAAAAGCAATCTGAGTTAAATGCTGAAATGAATTTGTTTGAATAGTTGATTAACAACAAATAAGTAAAGACAAGAAGTAAAGAACACCGGGATTCATAGTGGTTCGGATCAAACCGATCCTATATCCACTCTCCTTCTTCAACTTGAAGAAGGGCCTCGACTAACTTACTTTCTTACTTACTCACGGTGGTTACAATTACAAAGTTTTGAAGATCTTCTTCCCGAGTCTTCCTTCAAACTATCAATCTAGCTAAGAACTATTAAAGTACGGTGTAGGAAGTTTTGAAGATATACAAGAGTTTCTACAAACACTTGAAACTTATGAAAATTCTTTTAAAAACTTGGTGATTGCTCTTTGACAAATGAAGGCATATTTTATTAAAAGAAAAGGAAAAGAGGAGAGCCACAACCCGGCTCAATAGGCTAAAAGGGAAAAACAAATGCACCCGGCCTCACTAAAAACCTCTTGCCGTAAAACCCCCTTGGGAAAAACCGACAAAGAGGGGAAAAAGAGTAACAACGAGAACATTTGAGCCTATACGGGAAGAGACCTGGAATACAAGGTCAAGAAATAAACCAAAAACTAAAGTCAAACACACAGCCACAAAGACCCGGAAATACAAGGTCTAAAAACGAGAGCAAACAAAAGACCAAAACAAAAAGATATAAAAGCCGAAATCGGACACACCGCCACATGAACTCCTTAGTATTATCACAATTTTAAAAAATCAGCCAAAAACCCGGAGGAATACCAACCCATTCCGCATCCATTCTAGCCTTAGCTAAGCGATCAGTGATCTGATTTACTTCACGAAAAACATGTTTTACCTCCGCATTAATCAAACCACGAATACCCATCCAAGAATCCCAATGAGGCCGAACCCTCCAAGGTATAACCGGAGTAATGTCTGAAAGATGTTAGCAACAAAAATATAATCAGTTTCTAACACAACACTTAACCAATCTTTATTGAAAGCATAAATAATAGCTCGAGGGCGCCGCAAGTTCCCTTCCGGGAAAACCCCAACCAATAGAGGAAGAAAAATTGTCTTGGTGATTGCTCTTTGAAAAATTATGAGTATTGAGGCGAGAGTGTTAGTTGTTCTATTCGAATCGTGCAAAAACATATTTATAGGCACATGAAACGGTTAGTTTGTTGTAACAAACTAAAATCGTTCAACAAACTTATTCTTGAAAAGCTGTCTTGACTTGGTGATCTTGAACTAGTCGAAATGCATTCTTTGACTTGGTGAAGACTTGTCTTTCTTATTCTACTCAGCGAGGCCTCAACCTCGTCTTGAACTCTTCATTATTGTCTCCAACGGATGACTTCGTTAAGATTGTCTTCAAATGACCTTCTCTTTCATAACCTCGGTGACTATTCTAGCTCTACTTAGTCGATCGGCCTAGCACTAGAATGCGAAGGTGTGCATAAGTGTTTTTGCGAATGTTGTCACGAATGTTGGCAAAATCGAGAACAACAGACGAAAATAAATGAACGAGAAATACATAGCGGAAGTCTTAAACACTTTGCAAGATGGATATCAAAATTTTGTATAGACTATAAATAAGTCTATCTTGCCAAACGGCGTATTATCACTAGTAATTGTTAAGTGATACAATCGGTGAAACACATAAGCCACACCGTGAATGAATCTACGTATACAAAGTGACTAGATAATATTCAATCTAACCTATCACTAAAACAAATAAAGACCCAATGTTGAGTGAAATGTTGGAACATTCACCAAAGTATCGAGATAGAAACATATAATAAACTCTATAATCTATGCCAATAGACTATGCTAGATTGTGTTTCTCTCAACTCCAAGTTTTAATCTTCATAGCAGCCGTGTATATATAGATAATCTGGACTCTTAATGCTTGAAGATAACTTCCACATCTCCCTTGAAAATAGGTAACTTCCATGTAACTTCCCCATGATCTTTATAACTTCTCTTTGCTTGCCTTTTCAAACTCATGACTTCGGTAATCGCCGTAAGTCTTCATTCGAAAGAAACAAGACATTGACCAAGACAAAACGTGGGTTAAGGGTTAGTGGAAGTGGAAGGACGAATTCGATGTTGTGACGAGAATGTTGGCACATTCCGAGTGACACTCGTCACTAACATCAATAATCTTCCCCAATTCGGACTTTCTCTTGGAACACACACTGATGTTGTATCATTGTACGAATGTGTACACAATAGAGATAAGTAAATAAACATCAAGTAAATGACATCTCATTACTTAGCCGAAAATGAACAATAATAAACATATAACAATACTAAAACATAAATTGCAAACATAATAAAGACTTAACACATAACAAAATCAGAGCTAACATAAAATAATAACAAAAATAAACTAACAAACATAAATCGAACAACAAGACATAATGACATATGACACAATATACGAACATTAAAAACATACTAGACTCAAACAAAAATAAAATCAGAGCATAGTAACAAGGACTTAACCAAAATAAACTTAACTTTATTTCAAACTAATATTAAGTTCAAAAACATACCTAAAATATAAGATAAGTTCGAAAAGACATAAACATAGAAACAGAAAATAAATTGAGTCTTTACAAAAATAGATAAAGCTTATAGATGAAGATTAGGAGAGGATTAGGCTGTTTAGTTTAACAATTTGCATCTTGATAGTCTGCACGAACTCCCCTTTCTTCAAGCTTTTTCATCTTTGAAAGCTCCCTCGCTCGAATCATCAATGTCCCCAATCATCCAAGTCATCATACAGACACTGAGATCTTCATCATCCCAATCGCATCTATCTTCTCAGCATCAACGTCCATGTTTGAAGCTGCCGGGTCCATCATCGTTGTTGGTTGGAATTGTGGGCACATTATCCGGCACATCCTGGGTATCGGTTCCCATTTCAGCATCGGGGCTGCACTTGTTCAGCTCCGGAGATATCGGCATCTGGTCCTCCTCCCGGTTGCACCAACACCAGCACTTGTACCACCAGCATCTCCATCACTAGCGGTTGGTTCAAGAAGAACATCGCCAGCAGCTTGAGCGAAAGATCGTCCTACTCCCCATGTGACGGTAGAAAGGAGCGCTTCCCAAATTCTTTTGTCCATCTCAAAGTTGCTTAATGAGACACTTGGCATTATTAATTGAATTATTTGTCATAGCAATTTGATCTCGGATAAATTGCGGCTGTAATTGTGGTATGTTGGCAGCGTGTGTGCCAACATCTCTCGGCATATCAGCTGGTTGATCGGCGGGAACTTCAACTTCGGGGCATTTGGATCTCTCGTAAGGCAAATCAATCACACGTGGTCAGGTTCTCAAAATATGAGATATTGCCAGGACTTAGTGCGAATGAGCCGATAATCTCATTATTTTCTCTCGAAATCCATAAGCCGAAATCAACATGTGAATTAGGCTAGGATAAGGTAGTAGCCCTTTGCTTGATATTCTCCCGAATATGTCATCATATTGTCAAAAATAGTCTTTCCAAGATTAAATCTCCTAAGATGGCCAATCTTGTACATTAGGATGACTTGCTCCGAGGTTAAAGTGGTTGTGTTTGATGAAGGCAGCCAATTGTAAACAATTAACTTGTGAAGAACACTGTAAAGGCTTGTCAAAACCGACGAATTCATTCTATATCTCCAAACGGTAATCCTTCCTCCGGTAATTACACCGATCACTTCATCTAAATTATCCACCTGTGGATCCTCATCATCACTAGTTCTTAAGATGTAATTAATTATAGTGAGTCACTTCTATAACCTTGCCTCCTAATTTCACTTTCCCATAGTGCCTAGAATTAACTCCGTAAACTCTTACTTTCAGATTAGCATAAAATTCATATACCCAATCGACCAAGTAAGGTGTAGCAAACTTAAGGGAATGCATCAAAGATCTGTCGCCAAATATCCGACTAGATTCATAGAGATAAAATCATCCATCTTAATTATTCTTTCCCCAACTATCGACCTAGTCCTCAATGTCCTAAATTTATCACTATCAACACCATGATAACTATCATCGAGAATCGAGGGAAGACATATGCGAGAGGAATCGGTATGTACCTCATCGATTTTACCTTACTAGCTTCGATGAAGAGGACTCGGAATCGAGAGGATGATGTGTCCATTAGTGTGCCAACATCCTTTTGCACATCCTGCTGTTCATTGTGCTTCTTGCTCCTCCTTTCTAAACGAGCGGTCATTTCCGCCAATGTTTGATTCATCTCAGAATCCTCGCACTCCCCCTCGGGCCGAGCACCTAACAGAGGCTTGTCCGCTTGTTTCTTTCTCTCGGCTTACTTCTCTCATTTCCTCTTTGGAAAAGTCGAGTTGAACACTTGAATCGGCTTTGAAGCAACTCCATCATCATGCTTCGCTTCTTCCCTTTCTCCGAGTAATCGACTCCTTCTACCCATAGTTCGGTAAGAACGACGTTTACGACCATGTCCCCAGGAGCTCGGCGTCTTTTGTCGAGCAGTTTCAAAGTGAGCGGTAAGCTCACCGGTGTTAGTCGAATTAGTTGATGGGTCATCTGTTGGAGCATCTTGTGGTGATCGAGGCGGTGTAAACACAAGGTGTTTGTACTATTGAAAGTCAATCTCCACATCGCTTACCTTGACAACAGGGTAAATCGTGCGCTTAGTGAGGGTTTTGAATGCGATGATTTGATTAGAAGTGGCTCCTTCAGCTAGCTCGATTGTCATTGGGTATGTTTCAAGAACGGGGCTTCGCTAGCGTTGCCGCCATCATGATTTTGTGGCGTTCCGCCCAAAATCGGAGTTTGATGGATTGAATATCGGGGATTTCAGAAGGAATTTCAGTTGGTGGGAGAGGGACATCGAGAACCAACCCTAATTGAAGAGGGTGATGTTGGGCGAGATGCACCAACAATTTTAGACACATTGTCGACGGCCATTGAAGCTAGAAGATGAAGGTTTTTCGAGGTAGAGGATGACGCTGGAGAGGTTGAGTGTTTAGATTGTGAAGGTGAGAGGTCTTTTCGATCAGCCATATTAATAACTGCAAACACTTTTCAAATTAAATTAATAAAATAATAAATTTGAATGTAAATAGGCTGAAGAAAAAAAAACTTATACCAAGTATAATCAATAATACCTTTCAAACACTTGTGCTTAAATTCCGAAACAATGATATAATGTATAGAACACACCGAGTATTAAGGACCTTAAATAGGGAAGAGAAGGATTGCGAAGTTGTGAACACATCGAAGTTAAAAGAATAAGATTTAATCACATCCCTAAAAAATAGGGCATTATCGAATGTTGGAAGTTTATTTCAAAGTCATGCTAAAAACCGTTTAATTCTAGATAAAATAACTACACAATTAATTAAATTAGACTATATAATATTGTTGGGAACAATTTAAAATAAATAAATCCTCATAAAATAATATTCGGAAATTTTTAAACTCGTAGAGGTAAATATACATATGAGAACCTGAATGTTATTCACTTTGAATGTCGGTACACACACTTCTCAACACAGTTTTTACACGAAATAAATTCATTTGTGTTGCACTATATTTTGCTTTTCCCACTTATTCACATTGATCCATTTTTCCGAGAAGAGATCATCGTAGTTGTCGACTTGTGTCCCATAATTACTCAATGGATTGTGAATATATTGATGCATTCAAGTCACTTTTTGAAAAGAGTACATCGTAGTAGTCAACTCCGTGCCCCATAGTTACTTAGTGACATAGCATCTAATTGTGAGTTTATTTAATTTTGCATTTGAGAGAAGTGTGTCCAGGATAATTTATATTAATCACGAGTTTCTAATACTATTTACACAAGAGAGTTCAAAAACACTAAATATTATAATACTTAGACAAATTTAAATAAATTGTTCTAGTGTGATTACAAATGTTGGCACATTTGTCACAACACACGGCAAATATAGGTCTAATTAGTGCATAAACCTAGAGATTTTCTAAGAGAAGAAAACCTCTCATTATCAAGGGCTTTAGTAAAAATGTATGCAATTTGCTTTTCAAGGTAGAAATGTATTCCAACTTTACAACTTCTTTTTCTACAAGGTCCCTAATGAAGTAGTGTCTAATACTTATATTCTTAGTTAACGAATGTTGCACGGGGTTCTTAGATATATTAATTGCACTTGTACTATCGTAATAAACAGTAAGAGTATTGCTCTCTAAACCGTAATCATCGAAGATCTTCTTAAGCCAAAGAAGTTGAATACAACAATTCCCGTGGCTATGTATTCGGATTCAGCCGTAGATAGGGAGACACAATTTTGTTTTCGGCTATGCCAAGAAACTAGATTGTTACCCATGTAGAAACAACCTCCACTTGTACTCTTCATATCATCACCGTCACCTGCCCAATCTGCATCACTATAGCCAATCAAAGAACAATTAGTGTCTTTGTTATACCATATTCCATAATCACATGTGCCTCGCCACATATCTAATTATCCTCTTAACCGAATTCATGTGAGATTCTTTAGGATCACTTGATAACGAGCACATAAACAAACACTAAACATGATGTCTGGCCTACTAGAAGTCGATACAAAAAGACTACCAATCATCGACCTATACAATGTTGGGTCAACATTTGTGCCAACACTTGTCTTTACACAATTTTTGTGTCGATCCCATAGGTGTCTTCATGTGTTTAGCATTGTCTAAACCAAACCTTTTCACAAGATTTTTGACATATTTACTTTGACAAAAGAAAATACCATCCTTGCATTGTTTAATTTGAAGACCTAAAAAGTAATTCAAGTCTCCAACCATCGACATTTCAAAGGTAGTGGTCATTTCATGTACAAATAATTCAAGCATTTTCTCACATGTAGAACCAAACACAATGTCATCAACATATATTTGAGCAATCATAATATCATATCCAGAATGTTTTATAAACAAGGTCCTATCAGCTTCACCTCTATAAAAACTGAATTCAACAAGAAAATCGGTTAATCTACCATACCATGCCCTAGGTGCTTGCTTTCAAACCATATAAAACTTTCTTAAGTTTATAAACATGATCAGGAAATTCATGATTCTCAAACCCCTTAGGTTGTTCTACATATGCTTCTTCCATAAGAATTCCATTTAAAAATGCGGCCTTAACATCCATTTGATGCGGTTTTATATCAATGTAACATGCAATAGCAAGTAATAACCTTATGGATTCAATTCTAGCAACAGGAGCAAAAGTCTCATCAAAATCAATTCCTTCTACTTGTGTATAGCCTTGAGCAACTAATCTAGCTTTGTTTCTCACAACATTACAGATTCATCGGTTTTGTTTTTGAAGATCCAATTGGTACCAATTACATTCATATTATTAGGCCTAAGCACAAGTATCCAAACATCATTCCATTCAAATTGATTTAACTCCTCATGCATTGCATTGATCCAGTTTTCATCTTTCATTGCTTCATCAACATTTTTAGGTTCATTAAGAGAATGAAAACATTCAAAGTTCACCTTGTTGCACATAGATGTCATACGGATAGATCTTACCACATGTCTTGCATCAAAACTCAATTTTCTCCTTGTTTGTACACCTGATTGTGGTTTACCTATGATCTCGTTGTTGTGGATGATTTTTGAGAATCACGGAAGATGGTCTTGTAGCGAGGATAAGACATAGTTCTGTTAATTTCTGGATGTTGAGGTGATGTTGCTTGGGATGTGGGCACATTTGTAGCAACATTCTCAATCGATTCGAAATATCGAACTTTGCATCTGCTCAATAAGATCGATTACATCTTCTTCAATGGCATTATCTCGCAAGACTTGCATTATCATCAAAAACAACATTCATAGATTCTTGAGCAGTATCAGTCCTAAGATTATAAATCTTAAAGGCTCTCTTGTTTCTAGCATAACCAAGAAAGAAACCCTTATCACTCTTTGAATCAAATTTGTGTAGCTGGTCTCTATCATTGAATGTAGCAAACACAACCAAAGACATGAAAGTATTTCGCATTAGGTTTTTGTTATTCAAAAACTCATAAGGTGTTTTAGTAGAATTAGGTCTTAAATAAACTCTATTGGATATATGACAAAAAGTATTCAAAGCTTCAGCCCAAAACCTTTTTGAAAGTTTCTTGGATAAAAGCATTACTCTAGCCATCTCTTGTAGAGTTCTCGTTTTTTCCTTTCGGCTACACCATTTTATTGTGGTGTTTTAGGAGAAGAAAACTCTTGAATTATACATTTGTCTTCACAAAAATTAGTGAATAAGCTGTTCTCAAACTCCCTACCATGATCAGACCTTATTCTTTTTACCTTAGTGTCATAAACAATTTTAAACCGTTTATAGAGAATTTTGAATACTCCAAAAGCATCCGATTTTTCTTTAAGAAATTCAATCCATGTAAACCTTGAATAATCATCTACTATGACATAAGAATATCTCGTACCACCAATGCTTTCGGTCTCCATTGGTCCCATTAAATCCATATGCAAAAGTTCAAAGCAATGTTTCGTAGTACAATGTGTCAACATTTCATGTGACATTTTGACTTGTTTACCACTTTGGCGGGATCCACACACATTTGACATACGTATTTGTAATTTAGGCAGACCTTTAACAAAGATCAAATTTCAATAATTTGATAATATTCCTATAATGAGCGTGTCCAAGTTTTTGATGCCAAAGTATACTCTCATCAGTTTGAACATTAAAGCATGCTTGATCCGAATCAATTAGATAACAATTATCAACGGATCTATTACCAACCATGAGACAATTATCATCATTGTTTAACACATAGCATGAACTTTTATCAAACTTTACATGCAAGTCATCATCACATAATTAACTAATACTAATGAAACCTTTAACATGTAAGACTTTTGTCAAGTTTGGAAAACCAGGAACATTCAATGTACCTATACCAATAATTTTACCTTTTGAACCTCCTCCAAATGTAACATTTCCACCATCATAAGCCTTATAATCCGTGAGATAACTTTCCTCACCGGTCATGTGTCTAGAACACCCACTATCAAAATACCATACTCCCTAACACATACTTTTAAAGAGGTGTAAACAACATTACATACAAGATTTGACTTTTTCACCCAAGTAGATTTTTGAACAGGTTTTTGAAAAGATTTTTGAACAGTTTGTTTCGAATGTTGAGCGTAATGTGGCAACATTTTCAAAGACATTTTAGAAAACTTTTTATCTGTCTCATTCTAAAACAGTTTGGTCGTTTGTGACCTTCAAGAAACAATAATGACAAGCATCCTTCTTTCGTAATCATTTTTCAATTTTTCAGTTCAACAAGGTTTTGTAAACACAACGAGGTTTATTATTGTTTAAAAACTGAGTGATATTACCATTATAACCAAGACCATGTCTACTAGTGCTTCCGATTGTTAGTGCCTCATCAAGTTTAGCTGAACTTTACTGAATATCTTTTGAAATTCGGTGTTGTTCATTTGAGCTGCTCTTTGAGGTTGCATATCTCCAGACCTTTCCTTGTTAGTATGACCTCAAGCTTTATCACCAAATCCTTTTGATATGACTCTTCAATAGTCAAGTCCCTCAAGGCTTTACGAGTGGATTCCAACTCTTTTTCAAACTTTAGATAACTGGACCTACAATCTTCACAAACATTGTTAGAAGTACATGCTTTATCTACACAAGAACTTGAGAAACAATTAAATTCTGGAACCTCCAATGTTTCCTCAAATGTTGGCACATTTACTCCAAAAATTGCTCGTCCACAAGGCCAATTTGAGAGGGTACAAGATAGTGCTTGATTCTATGACCATTAACCACAAACTTATCACCTCTCTCATTTATCAATTCAACGTGGCCATTAGGAAATGCTTGCACAACCACAAACGGACCACTCCATCTGGACTTTAGTTTTCGGAAAGAGCTTCAATCGGGAATTGAATAAAAGCACTTTATCACCTTCCTTAAACTCCTTTCTCTTGATTCTTTGGTCATGCCATTTTTTTGTCATCTCTTTGAGCAATTTAGCATTTTCATAAGCATTCTCCCTAAATTCTTGAAGCTCATGGAGTTGCAAAATCCTCTTCTCACCACACAAATCACTATCCAAATTCACCTTCCGAGTAGCCCAATACGCCTTATGCTCTAACTCCACCGGTAAATGACATGCCTTTCCAAACACTAATTTATAAGGAGACATCCCAATAGGAGTTTTGAATGTCGTACGGTAAGCCCACAACGCGTCATTCAACTTCTTAGACCAATCTTTCCTTGAAGTGCTCACCGTTCTCTCCAAGATCTTTTTAATTTGGCTATTAGACACTTCGGCTAGTCCATTTGTTTGAGGATGGTAAGGTGTGGAGACCTTGTGTGACACTCCATAACTAGCTAAAACATTAGCCAACAATTTGTTCATGAAATGGCTACCCCCATCACTCACCAACGCTCTTGGCACTCCGAACCTTGCAAAAATATTCCCCTTTAGAAACTCGATCACGGTTTTGGCATCATTGTTCTTTGTTGCAACCGCTTCAATCCATTTAGAGACATAATCCACGGCTAGCAAAATGTACTCATTGCCAAAGGAATTAGGAAAAGGTCTCATGAAATCCATGCCCCAAACATCAAACAATTCAACTTCAAGCATGTTGTTCAATGGCATTTCATCCCTCTTCGAATATGTTCCCACTTCTTTGACACTTGTCACACCTCATCACAAAATCTTTGCAACTCTTGAACATTTTTGGCCAATAGAAACCTGATTGAAGAATCTTAAAAGTGGTCTTTTCCCCTCCATAATGTCCTCCACAAGGTGATGAATGACAATGAGTCATTATACTTTCCCATTCCTCTTGAGGCACACATCTTCTAATAATTGAATCAACCCCTTTCTTGTACAAGAAGGGATTATCCCAAAAGTAATCCTTCACATCCTTCAAGAATTTCTTCTTCTCATATTGTTTCAAGTCATAGGGGCAACCTTTCTACTACAAGGTAATTAGCATAATCCGCGTACCATGGCCCTTCTTCTCCATCCTCCTTGGTTTTGATAGAAAATAAATGCTCATCCGGGAACTCTTCTTTCACTTCACCCCCTTCCTCATCATATCCTTCATCATGCTCCAACCGTGACAAATGATCGGCGATTACATTTTCACTCCCCTTATTATCCTTGATGTCCAAGTCAAATTCTTGTAGGAGTAGAATCCACCGGATAAGTCTTGGCTTAGAGTCTTTCTTCGTCATCAAATACCTTTTGGCCGCATGGTCGGTGTAAACGGTGGTTTTCGCACCTACTAGGTAGGGTCGAAATTTATCCACCGCATACACCATCGCTAAGAGCTCCTTCTCCGTCGTAGTGTAATTGAGTTGGGTAGAATTGAATGTCTTGGATGCATAATAAATGGCTCGAAACTTCTTCTCCCTCACTTGTCCCAACACTACACCCATAGCCCAATCACTAGCATCGCACATCACCACAAAAGGTTCCTCCCAATTTGGTGCCACAAGGATAGGCGTAGAAATCAATGCTTCCTTCAAAGCCACGAAAGCAAACAAGCAATCATCATTAAATTCGAAAGGAACATCCTTCTCAAGCAAATGTGAAAGGGGTTTAGAGAGTTTGGAAAAATCCCTTATAAATCTCCTATAAAAACCGGCATGTCCAAGGAAAGAATGGATTCCCTTAATGTTTGTGGGTGGAGGGAGCTTCTCAATGGCCACAACCTTGGCTCTATCCACTTGTATTCTGCATGAGACACATGATGGCCAAGAACTATCCCATCCCTTACCATAAAATGGCATTTTTCCCAATTTAAGACGAGGTTAGTTTCTTGGCATCTCTTAAGGACACTCTCAAGATTAGCTAAGCACACATCATAAGAACTTCCAAAACTGAAAAATCATCCATAAATACCTCCATCACATTTTCAATCATATCATGAAAGATAGACATCATGCAACGTTGAAACATTGCGGGAGCATTACACAATCAAAAGCACATGTAAATGTAGTCTTCTCTTGATCTTCGGGGCAATCATGATTTGATTGTACCCCGAATAACCATCGAGAAAGCAATAAAATGCATGTCCACTCACACGATCCAACATTTGGTCCATAAAGGGAAGGGAAAAATGGTCTTTGCATGTATTCAATTCTCTATAATCTACGCACACTCTCCAACCGGTTGCTACCCGTGTAGTAATGACCTCGTTGGAGTCGGTGGTAATCACCGTCATCCCTCCCTTTTTACTCACCACATGTAAAGGAGATACCCTCGGGCTATCACTAATAGGAAAAATCATACCGGAATCAAGGAATTTAATCACCTCTTTCTTAATCACCTCTTGAATTAAAGGGTTAACCCGTCTTTGAGGTTGCACTATAGTCTTACTACCCTCTTCTACCCTTATTTTATGCATACAAATAGATGGGTTAATCCCTTTCAAGTCATCAATACACCAACCCAAAGCACCTTTGTTCCTAGCAAGCACATGCAATAATTTCTCAAGTTCATTAGCACTTAAGGTAGAAGAAACAATCACGGTATACCTCATTTCTTCATCTAGATAAGCATACCGAAGGTGATCGGGTAGAGGCTTGAGCGTGTCCTTCTTTTCCTCCAATTTAGGCACCTCTTCTCCTTCTATTTTCAAGGGTAGAAATTTTGGTTGCCCTTTCCATTGATCACATCCCTTCATTTTCTCATCAACTTTGCCCCTACAATCATTAGAACTATGCAAAGAAAATTCATTAGACTCACCCAAATGCAATGCATGCAAATTTCTATTTAAGAACGAATACGAATCAAGAGACAAAGAAGAGTTTGAGAAATCTTCCCATTCATCTTGAATGACCCCGTAATTAAGCTAACAAAGCTAACACTCTCCACTTGGTCGTTCTTCTCCAACGTCTTGTAAATAGAAAACTTGATCTCCTCATTGTTGAAGCACAATTTAAGTTCCCCATCTTTCACATTGATCATAGCCTCCCCCGTTGCAAGAAACGGTCTTCCCAAAATGAGAGGCACATCTTGATCTTCTTCCATGTCCAAAATCACAAAGTCCGCCGGGAAGATGAAACGATCCACTTTCACAAGCACGTCCTCAACCATTCCTCTAGGCCTCTTAATTGATCGATCGGCAACCGGAGTGTCATAGAGACCTCATTAATATCACCGAGATCAAGCCTTTTGTAAATAGAGTAAGACATAAGGTTTATGCTTGCTCCAAGATCACATAACGCCCACATTGTATCACTTCCACAAATTTCACAAGGAATGGTGAAACTCCCGGATCTTTGAGCTTTTGTGGCACACTCTTTTGGAGCAAGGCGCTACACTCCTCCGTCAAACTCACCGTTTCATGCTCTTGGAGTCTCTTCTTCTTGGAAATCGCATCTTTGAGGAACTTCATGTAGTGTGGCATTTGTTCCAAGGCATCGGCAAAAGGTATGTTGATGTGAATCTTTTGAAGATTTCTAGGAATTTAGCAAATCTTTCCTCCATCTTTTGCTTCATAAACCTTTTTGGAAAAGGTGGTGGAATTGGTGTCTTTGGCACTCCCCATCTATCACAAGGCACATGCTCTTCTCTTTCTCTCAACTCCTTTGCCAATTTCCACTTTGGAATTTGAGTTGAACACTCCCCTTTTCAAGCACCCTTTCCTTCTTCTTTATTAAGGCTTCTTCCTTCCCCTTCATCATCCCTTTTTCCTCCTCATCTTCATCAATTCTTTCAAACTCGTTTTCTTCCTCTTCACCACCCTCTTCTTCAATCTCTTTCTTCTCATGAGAATTCTCCCTTTCAAACTCCCCTTCTCTTGGCATTGATGGTCCATCGTACTTAGTACCACTTCTCAATAGAATTCCCTTGCATTGCTCTTTTGGGTTCACCTCGGTATTTGAAGGAAACTTCCCCTTATTTTGCAAATTCCCAAGGTGTTAGCTAATTGACCCATTTGGAATTCAAGGGTCTTTAGTTGGTGACCATGTTGAGTAATTTGGCTCCCAAACAAGCTTTCCATCTTTTCTAGCCTTGCTTCTAGCTTAGCATCTTTCTCTTCCGTCTTCTTGATCAACAAGGCTAACAACTCATCCGTCGAAGGCTTCCCTTCTCCATTAGGCGATTTAGCTCCCGGATCAAATCCGGGTGGGAATTGTACGGCGGCCTTAGGATTTGCATATGAAAAATTTTTATTCTTACGGACATTTGAGTTATAGGAGTTGTTACCTTGAGCAAATTGGCCTCCTTGTTGAAAAGAAGATTGACCTCCTTGTTGATAAGGTGGTCGGAATTGCCCTTGATTGAATTGCTTTCCTCCTTGATAGCCTTGTTGATATCCTCCTTGAGGTTGCCTTCCCATATAATTTACATCTTCACATGGCCCAACTTGATTAAGAGCTTGCCCATCTTGCATCATTGGAGGAGGAGTGACATCTCTTTGTTGATTGGCGGTAAGTGAACTCACCTTATCAATAAGTGTCATCATCATAGACTTCATTAAGTCTCCTTGCTCCACATTGGCTACTCTTTGATTGGGGCCTTGATTGGTGTTCCATTGGGAGGCATTGTTGGCTACACCATCTAAAATCTCAATGGCTTCTTGTGAGGTCAAGAAGAAGAAGTCCCCCTTAGCACATGCATTCAAATGTAGTTGAGATGCTTCATCCACTCCACAATAAAAGAAACATATGGTTTGCTCCTCCGGAAGCCGTGTTGGGAACACGAAATCAACAAATTGTTGAAACGTTCCCATGCATTCTTGACACTCTCCTTTGGCTTTTGCTTGAACCCGGCAATCTCATTCCTTGCTTGGACGGTTAGAGAAGGAGGATAGAATTTAAGCAAAAATTTTTGACTTATCTCGTCCTAAGTGCGTACACTCCCGGCGGTAAGGTCTTGCTAAGCCATTGCTTGGCCTTTCCCGTGAGATTAAATGCAAACATCCTCAACTTTTTAGCATCTTCGGTGACTCCATTGAACTTCATAGTATCCGCCAACTCCAAAACCGATCCAAATGCTTGTGCGGATCATCTATCCCATCTCTCCCCTCAAATTGATTTTCCATGAGAAGCTTGATCATAGCTGGTGCGATCTCAAAATTATTATCTTGGATATTAGGCCTAGCTAAACCATCATAATATTCCCGTAATTGAGGCTCAAAATAAGCACGAATGGGTCTACCTTCCCTTTGAGGTGGAGGATTTTGAGGATCTTGGAGTGGTGGATGATTTGGTAGTGGAGGATTGTAAGGAGCAACATGATTTTGATCTTGATATGGAGGAGGATATGGTGGATACGGAGGTGGATAAGGATAGGGGTTTTTTCCTTGAGGAGGTGGAGGATATGGATATGGATAAGGGTATGGATAAGGGTAAGGGTAGGGGTTTTGAGCATTAGGTTGGTTTTGAGGGATCAAATCTTCTCCTGTTGAGGTTGGACACCTCTCAACTCAACGTGTATCCCTTGGATATTTACCTCCCCTTCATGAGCATCCCTTGGAGGAGGTGGATCCCCTTCCATTTCTCTAACGATAACCCTTCGGTTCCTTCTTCGATTTCTTCTCCTTGGTCTTGCTTCGTTATCAATTTTCAATGTTCAACAATGCACCTACCAAGAGAAACCAAGTATCAAATTCTCAAACAAAAACAATAAACAACAAAACAAGTAAATAAAATGCCACTAGTAAAGCTATCCAACGAAATCTCAAGTTTCACCTAGACACACTCAACTAGTCCACAGAACGGCGCGCCATTTTGATCGTCGTATTTTAGTGGATAGAAATTATGACCAAATATATCGAACCCAAAAGACTAGGAATGAAGTGAAGCCATGAAATTGCACGTTTTCAAGCATTATAGCAGCTAGTCAAGATTGCAAAATTAAGAGACCAAATAACAACAAAATTCCAACAAAAAAAAATTAAAGCGGAACACAAAGCAAAAAGCACCAAGGATGAGATAGTAGTGCTCGGGTGCAAATCACCAAAGACTCGTCAATTTTGGATCATCAACAATCAAGTGTTCATTCTAAGAGGGATCATAGGGATAACCAACAAATAATTCAAATAAAACCGCATGGATAAGCCTAGGTTCTAAATGATCGATTAAACACGTAGGAATGTAAGAGACGACACTCTCACCCCCTCACTAATTACAAGCAAACAACAAGTAATCAATGTGCCTTAAGCAATTAAATCATTCAAAGCATCATTAAGACAAGTAATCACCTCAACAAATGAACACCCAATCACCAATTCACCAAAATCAACTCATCAAGGGGTCATTACACCCAAGCACATATGAAATTTAGCCAATCATGTCTAATTGAAAGAAACCCATGAACAATAAGTAAATAGAAAACATGTATAAGCTGGAATTAATTAACAAAACTGAAAATAAATGGTAGAAGTCACCTTGATGGAGTCTAATACAACTTGTATGCTCAATTCTATCAGCCTATAACTCTTGGGTAATTCAAATCCTTCCAAATGCTAAGAACACCTATCACTATGTGTAAATGTGTGCAGAGAGTAATTCTAAACTAAATCCCTATGAAATGTGCTAAGTGTGAAAAAAACTTCTCCATCAGCTGAATTGGGGGTATTTATAGTGGGGGCAAAGTTACAAATTCCATTTTGCAATAAAGGGCCTCGAAAATAACAAAATTCTACTCAAAATCGCGCAGCAGTGGTCCCACTCGGCCAATAGGAGTTCCACTCGGCCGAGTGGCTAGTGGTGCTGGTCTAGTGAGATTTAAATCTGGCTGTATGTGACTCGGGCATTACATATCCCACTCGGCCGAGTCACCATGCTCATGGCCGAGTGGAATTTCTTCGGAATGGGGCGACTCGGCCACTCTTGCCTTCACTCGGCCGAGTCACCTTTGCTATGGTCGAGTGAAATTTCTTACGGCAAAATGTGACTCGGGCACTAGTGTCCTCACTCGCCGAGTGGCCTTGCTTACAGTCGAGTGGGAATTCTTCTCGTAACTTGCCAACTCGGGCATATATGTCTTCACTCGGCCGAGTCATATAGGCTGTGGTTGAGTGGGCATCTTTCAAGACAAACTTGACACCGGCATCTTCATTTCACTCGGCCAAGTGACATCCCACTCGGCCAAGTGACTTCAATTCCTCTTGTTCTCGACTTTTGACCCTTCTCCAAGATTTTTCGCCTCATCAAAACTTGTGCATCGAACTTTTGATCACTTTCTTCTCACTTCTCAGCTACCTCTCCTCCTAGAATGGATCTTGCTCACCAAGTTGTTGTCTAGCTCGATTCTTTGCTCGCTTTTTCACCTTTTTCCTAGAAATGAGTCAACACTTGCATTAAAGTATTAGTTCCACAAAATTAAGCCCATTAACTTAAGATTTGCAATGAAATACACCAGATACGATATAAAATGATCATCAAATATCATGCAAGAATGAACCCAATCAAGTACCTCGCCAATCCCAACATCCTCGCCAAGCCACCGGGCGAGAAGCTATTTTTGTACCTCGTAGCATCCGAATCCGCCCTAAGCGGCTGTCATCGGGCAGAGGGACAGGACCACCTTCCAATCTACATCGTCACCAGGTTCTCCACGATGGCAAGCTCGTATACCCCGTTGGAGAAGCTGGCATATGCCCTTATAATGAGTGTTAGGAAACCGAGAGCCTACTTCTTTGATCATCAAGTCAAGATCCTCACGACCCTTCCACTCCGGCAAGTCCCGCATAGGCCGGACACCAGCGGCCGCCTTTTGAAATGGTTGCTCAAAATCGCTCAAGACGGCATAACGTATGTCCCCGTGACGCCGATCAAGTGGCGGCGCCGCTAACTTCGTTGCCGAGCTCACCTTCCCATACAATTCCTCGACCATAATCTTCCCGCCATGGAAGCCGTATGTTGATGGCTCCTCAACGCAGTCATGCGTAGGGGCTGGAATCGTCTTAGTCGAGACCGGAGGGGCGGTGCTTCACGAATGCCGCCGATTCGGAAGTTCTCGGCCACCAACAACGAGACCGAGTACGAGGCTGCAGTCGGCGGTCTTGAGCTCGCCATCTGCGGTGGACGTTCGACGACTCCACATATTTATGGACTCCTCTTGGTAGTCAACCAAGTCAAGGGAGAGTATGACGTTCGCGGGAGCAATTGATCAAGTATCAAGAGCTCGTCGCCTCTATGTGCAAAAAGCTTCAACAAGTCTACATCGAACAAATCCCAAGGGAACATAACTCCCGGCGGATGCCCTTTCCAAGCTTGCCACCTCGTAGGGGGCAGCGGACATGTCCAACATCATCCTCACAAAACTCACCAGCTCGGCCATTAGTGGCCGAGCACTGGCCACCGCATGTGCCGAGGAGGCGAGCTGGATGACGCCCATCATCCTCTACCTCAAAACGGGTGCACTCCCAGATGACCGAGTTCAAGCCGTGCAGCTTGAATCGTGAGCGGCAAGGTACACTCGATCAAGGATGCGCTCTATAAACGAAGTTTCTTTCTACCCCTACTCAAATGTATCACTCTCGAGGATGGGTAGAAAGTTCTAGCTGATATCCACGATGGGGTCTGTGGAAACCATGCCGGGGGCAATCATTCGTTTATAAAACAATGAGACAGGCTATTATTGGCCCACCCTTCGGCGAGATGCCATTGCCTACGCCAAATCATGCCACAAGTGCCAAGTCATGGAACCCAACATCAAGCTCTCCGGAGCACTTGAAGTCAATCTTCAGCCCCTAGCCGTTCGCCTGGTGGGGATCGACTTGATCGGACCCCCGCCGGTGGTGCACAGGGGTTGCAAGTTTGCGGTGGTCGCCGTCGATTATTTCACCAAGTGGGCAGAGGCCGAGCCTCTCGAACAAAATCGATCAGCAGGCAATCATCGATTCATCCGGAAGAACATTATCTGCAGATTTGGCCTACCCCAAGCCATAGTCTCGGATAATGGGAAACAGTTCGACGGACTCGAAATCCTAGATTTTTGCGAGAGATGGTTAGGTGGAGGCGGTCAACAAGATAATCAAGCACACTCTTAAAACCAAACTTGAGGAGATTAAAGGAAAGTGAGCGGCCAGCCTACCCGATGTCCTATGGTCGTATAGGACAACTACCATAAATTCTACGGGCGAGACCCCCTTAGCCCTCGCCTTCGGCACCGAGGCCATCATCCCAGCCGAGGTCACCTTGCCGAGCTTCCGCACTTCACGGGAGCTCGGCGAAGAGAATGATCAGGCAAGGAGGCTCGACCTCGACATGCTCAAAGAGCACCGACTCGACTCAATTCATAAGAATACAGCCTACAAGCAACGATTGGAGAAATATTACAATTCCAAGGTCAAGCTCAAGCAATTCTCGGTCGACGACCTCGTCCTAAAAAGATTCACGGCCCCACCCATGGTGTATTTGGCCCGAATCGGGAGGGACCATTCATGGTGTCCAAGTGGCTACCCAATGGAGCGTATGAGCTCGAACACCCAGATGGCACTCACGGATCAATACCTTTGGAACACATGTCACCTCAAGAAGTACTATCGGTGAGCACTTTTCACCTAAATCTTTTCTTGTAACTTATAAAATTTTTTAGTTGTGTTTAGAGATTTTATAAATTTTATGAATCTTGTAAACCCTCAAGGGAACTCTATGTAAATAAATAAAAATCTTTGGAAATTCAACTCTTTGTGCTCCAAATCCTAGCAAGAGGTATCCTTGCGGACCCACTCGAGGCCGAGCGGCCAAGGGCGGGTCCCTCTAATGCTCGCGCTGGTCAAAGTACTCCACCAAGGAAGGGTCCAACCCCTAAAAACTCCTCGCAGCCGAGGTCCGCCCGCCCATGCACCGGGAGGCTCCTACTAAACCCCTCGTGATGTGTCATGTTACCGTCCGAGGTCACCCGGCTTTCTGTTCAATGTGCCCCAAAATTCCTCACGACGAGCTCGGTCTCCGGCCGAGGTCAACTAGCTTTTCTAGCTAGTGAGGTCCGTCGCCTCTTGAAGTTAGGACATAAGTCGTGTGTGGTACGATCTCGGTGATCGCCTTACAAAGAGAGCACGCCATCGACGCATCTCAATAAGTCGTCTCAAGTACACCGGGTTTCCCGAGAACAAGTCTCCCGGCGAGCAGCCACTTCGAGCCATTCCAGCGGATGGATCAGTGGCCTAGACTCCATTTGGCGAGCACCTTCATCAGCTCGCCCGACCGAAGTCGAAGTTAGAGGACTGGTTTGGGCGACGAAGGGACCGGCAGCTGTCAAACCACCGAAATACGCCGGCGAGCCAAGCTCCCGGGTAGAACCTTACTTGGCCGAGGCCTCGACAAGCCAATCATAAACAGTTTGAGATACTTGCAAAATTTATTAAAATGCTAAGTGTCGAAATTGGTTATTCATGCAAGGGCGAGCCGAGCTCCCCAAACGAATCCTTACTCGATAAAAATCCGAGCCCGCCCGTACCAAAACCAGAATGGAAAGGTATGGGATAAGCTCGACCCTTTGATTAGGGTAAAATTGCTTATGAGTTGAATGCTTAATTATCTTAATTTGATGATGATTTATAGCTTAATTCACAATTAATTGTCAAATTGCATTTGATTGTTTGAGTTGGAGTTGTGAGTTTGAATTTGTAGGTTTTAAAGTAGCTTTGAGGAAAACTTGAGGACTGTTAACATTGTTAAATCAAAGGAGAACTTAAATGGTTGGAAAGAGGGTCGAGAGAGCTTCATATAGCAAAATGAATCACCCAAATCGGAGTTCCTACGCAAAAGATATGAGCGATTGAAGCGGAGGTGGCACACAGGGAGAAGTGACTCGACAGAGCTCAAGTGACTCGGCCGAGTGAAGGTAGTGTTGCCCAAGTTGGCCAATTCCAAGAAACTCCACTCGACCAGAGACAAGGCTACTCGGCCGAGTGAGAACACTAGTGGCCGAGTCATCTCATTCCAGGATAATCTTCACTCGACCATAGCAAAGGCGACTCGGCCGAGTGAAGGCAAAGTGATGCCCAAGTCATCCCATTCCGGAAGAAATCCCACTCGGCCATGAGCATGGTGACTCGGCCGAGTGGGGTGATAAATGCCCGAGTCAAATTTTACCGTAAAGAATGCCACTCGACCAGCGCCAAGCCACTCGGCCGAGTGGAACCCCGATGGCCGAGTGGGACCACTGCCGCGCGATTTTGAGTAGAATTTTGTCATTTTCAAGGCCCTTAATTGCAAAATGGAATTTGTAACTTTGCCCCTACTATAAATACTCCCCAATTCAGCTGATTGAAGGAGTTTTTCCAAACTTAGCACATTTCATAGGGATTTAGTTTAGAATTACTCTTTGCACACATTTACACATAGTGATAGGTGTTCTTAGCATTTGGAAGGATTTGAATTACCCAAGAGTTATAGCTGATAGAATTGAGCATACAAGTTGTATTAGACTCCATCAAGGTGACTTCTACCATTTATTTTCAGTTTTGTTAATTAATTCCAGCTTATTCATGTTTTCTATTTACTTATTGTTCATGGGTTTCTTCCAATTATCCATGATTGGCTAAATTTCTTAAGTGCTTGGGTGTAATGATCCCTAGATGAGTTGATTTTGGTGAATTGGTGATTGGGTGTTCATTTGTTGAGGTGATTAATTGTCTTAATGATGCTTTGTATGATTTAATTGCTAAGGTGAACTTTGATCTTGTGTTTATTGATTTAATTAATGCAAGGATACTTGGTTGATTGAATTAATGCATATGTGTTAGGTTTACTTGTGTGATTGAAGTGGATATTTGGTTAACACAAGGATACTTGGTTGATTAATTAGAACCTCATTAAGGCACATTGATTGCTTGTTGTTTGCTTGTAATTAGTGAGGGGGTGAGAGTGCCGTCTCTCACATTTCTACGTGCTTAACCGATCATTTAGAACCTAGGCTTATCCAAGACGGTTTTATTTGAATTATTTGTTGGTTATCCCTATGATCCCTCTTTGAATGAACACTTGATTGTTGATGATCCGAATTTGACAAGTCTTTGGTGATTTGCACCCGAGCACAACTATCTCATCCTTGGTATTCCTTTGTTGATTGCTTAGTTTAATTTATTATCGCTTTTGTGTTGATCTTTTGTTGCTTTAATTTTGCAATCTTGACTAGCCGCTATAATTCTCAAAAACGTGCAATTCATGGCTTCACTTCATTCCTAGTCCTTTGGGTTCGATATTTTGTTTGGTCAAAAATTTCTTATCCACTAAAATACTATGACCAAAATGGCGCCGTTGCCGGGAATAGTTGAGTGTGTCTAGGTGAAACTTGAAATTTCGTTGGATAGCTTTACTAGTGGCATTTTATTTACTTGTTTTGTTGTTTGTTGTTTTTGTTTGAGAATTTGATACTTGGTTTCTCTTGGTAGGTGCAGTGTTGAACTTTGAAAATTGATAACGAAGCACTACCAAGGAGAAGAAATCGAAGAAGGAACCGAAGGGTTATCGTTAGAGAAATGGAAGGGGATCCACCTCCTCCAAGGGATGCTCATGAAGGGGAGGTAAATATCCAAGGGATACACGTTGAGTTGAGAGGTGTCCAACCTCAACAGGAGAAGATTTGATTCCTCAACACCAATCTAATGCTCAAAACCCGTACTTTACCCTTATCCATATCCATATCCTCCGCCTCCTCAAGGACAAAACCCTTATCCTTATCCACCTCCGTATCCACCATATCCTCCTCCATATCAAGATCAAAATCATGTTGCTCCTTACAATCCTCCACTACCAAATCATCCACCACTTCAAGATCCTCAAAATCCTCCACCTCCTAGAGAAGGAAGGCCAATATGTGCCTACTTTGAATCTCGATTCACGAGAGTACTATGACGGAATTGCAAGACCGAACATTCAAGCCAATAATTTTGAAATTGCTCCATCGATGATAAAGCTTTTGATGGAAAACCAATTCGAAGGGAGAGATGGAATAGATGATCCACACAAGCATTTAGATCGGTTTTGGAATTGGCGGACACTATGAAGTACAACGGTGTCACGTAAGACGCTAAGAAGTTGAGAATGTTTGCATTCACTCTCACGGGAAAGGCCAAGCAATTGCTTAGCAAAACCTTACCACGGGAAGTGTACGCACTTGGGACGAGATAAGTCAAAAATTTTTGCTCAAATTCTATCCACCTTCGCACTGGCCCAAGCAAGGAATGAGATTGTCGGTTTCAAACAAAAGCCAAAGGAGAGTATCAAGGATGCGTGGGAACGTTTCAACAATTTGTTGATTTCATGTCCCCAACACGGGTTCCCTGAGGAATAAACCATTTGTTTCTTCTATTGTGGTATTGATGAGGCGGCACGGTTGCACTTGAACGCTTGTGCCAAAGGAGACTTCTTATTTCTAACCTCTCAAGAAGCCATTGAAATCTTGGATGGTGTGGCCAACAATGCTTTCCAATGGAACACCAATCAAGGCCCTAATCAAAGGGCAGCTCAAAGCGAGCAAGGAGACTTGATGAAGTCAATGATGATGACACTTATTGAGAAGGTGAGCTCCCTTGGTTCAAACCAACAATCTTTTCCACCTATTGTGCAAGAAGGGCCAATGCAAGGACCAATTGAGGATGTTAACTACATGGGTAGACATCATCAAGGAGGCTACCAACAAAACTTTCAAGGGGAAAAGCAAGGGAAAATCCCACAAGGACAAGGGCAATACCGACCTCCATACCAAGCTCAACCTCATCAAGGAGGTCAATTCTCCTCATTTCCACAAGGCACTCAAGGGAGTAGTTCGCACAATCCAAACCATAAAAGGAACGAAAATTTCTCATATTCAAATCCGAAGGCGGCCATTCAATTTCCCGGATTCGATCCGGGTGCCAAGCCACCAAATGGAGAGGGAAAGCCTTCGACGGATGAGTTGTTGGCCTTGTTGATCAAAAAGACGGAAGAGAAAGATGCTAAGCTCGAAGCAAGATTTGATAAGATGGAAGCACGGCTTGATAAAATGGAAAGCTTATTTGGGAGCCAAATTGCCCAACATGGGAACCAACTTAAGACTCTTGAATTCCAAATGGGTCAATTAGCCACCACTTTGGGGAATTTGCAAAATAAAGGGAAGTCTCCTTCAAATACCGAGGTAAACCCACGAGAGCATTGCAATGCTATTCGATCGAGGAGTGGTACCGAGTATGATGGACCTATGCCAAAAGATGATGAGCGTGAGAGTGGTGATTCTAATGAAAAAGAAAAGGTTGGTGAAGACGAGGCAATGGAGGAAGAAGTGGAGGACGAGTTCGAGAGAATGAATGAAGATGAAGAGGAAAAAGGAATGATGAAGGATTTGGAAAATGAAAAAAGAGAGATGGAAGAAGCAATGTCAAGGAAACAAGGAAAGGTGCTTGAAAGAGGTGAAGGGTCAACCCGAGTTCCTAAGTGGAAGATAGCCAAGGAATTGAGGGAGAAAGAAGATCATATACCTTGTGACCGTTGGGGAGTGCCCAAGACACCTATCCCACCTCCCTTCCCAAAGAGATTCATGAAGCAAAAACTTGAGGAAAAATTTTCTAAATTCCTTGAAGTCTTCAACAAACTTCAAATCAACATTCCATTATTGGATGCTCTTGAGCAAATGCCACATTACTTGAAGTTCTTGAAGGAGCTCATGTCGAAAAGAGGAAGTTCATTGACAATGGGACTGTCAACTTGACCGAAGAGTGCAATGCTATTCTTAAACGAAATCTTCTAAAGAAGCTTCAAGGACCCCGGAAGCTTTACGATTCCTTGTGAAATTGGTGGGAGTGCGAAGATGAAGGCACTTTGTGATTTGGGGGCGACCATAAACTTGATGCCACTCTCCATATTCAATCGTTTGGGGCTAGGAGAGGTGAAGCCTACATCCATTAACCTTCAATTGGCGGATAGATCGGTCACCTATCCTAAGGGGATCATTGAAGATGTGCTAGTGAAGGTTGATAAATTCATCTTCGAGCTTGATTTCGTTATCTTAGATATGAAGGAAGATGAGGATGTGCCACTAATCCTTGGAAGACCGTTTCTTGCAACCGGGAAAGCAATGATAAATGTGGAGAGTGGAGAGCTCAAGTTGAGCTTCAATGGTGAAGAGATCACATTTTCGATCTATGATTCTTTGAATGATGACTCAAGCAAAAAGGAATGTCACTCGATCCAAACCTCCACTCCTTTGAGAAAAGAAGATAAGGGGAAAAGTAAAGAGATGTCTAAAAATTGCCTTTGAAAGACCCGAAGAAGAAGAAGAAGAAGAAGAAGAAGAAGAAGAAGAAGAAGAAGAAGAAGAAGAAGAAGAAGAAGAAGAAGAAGAAGAAGAAGAAGAAGAAGAAGAAGAAGAAGAAGAAGAAGAAGAAGAAGAAGAAGAAGAAGAAATTGAAGCAAACTACCAAATTTTGGAAAATTGCAAGTTTGGGGAAGCTGGATAAAAGAAAGTCTTCCAATGAAGAAAAGAAAGAAAAATGCTTTGAAATAGGAGATGCAGTCACGTGGTGTGAGTCCAAGTGGAATGGATTGCTTTGTGGGGAGAAGCTAAAGAATCGAGAAGTGTTGATCGTAAGAGACGTGCAAGTTGGAGAAAAACTTGAACTTGAAGACAAATGGGGTGGTCGTCTCTATACCAAAGAGTCATTCGTGAAGCATGTGAACCCTCCTATCCCGAAGGAGGTGCCAAATATCGAAGCAAAAGGGAAGTTTGAACTCAATGGAGTTCCGTCCGGCATAGGACGTTAAACCTAGCGCTAGATGGGAGGCAACCCATCCTTTTCTTGCTTTCTTTGTTTCGTGTTTGTTTTGTGTTTTCAATAAGTGTGTTTTGTGTGTTTTGTAGGAAGTCGAGGCGTGCGAGTGAGGCTTGGTGATGTTCTCAAGCTTTGAGAAAGGGGGTACTTGAAGACTTTTTGGTACAACACCTTCTCTAGACTTAGACTTGTCTAAGTTTGGGGGAGGTGTGCCTCTTTTCATGCTTTTCCATTTGCACCGGCGCACTTCATTGTTGGGCTTACATGATATACTATACTTGTAAATGTATTTTGGGTGTTGAGCTTTCATTTCGTAGTAGGTAGTTGTGTGCAACTCAATTAGCTAACTATCTTACCAAACTTTTAATTGCTTGGCAATGAAAAAGTTTGGGGGTGTGTTAGTTTAGCGATTTTCGTTGCACCAACTTGCCTCTCATTAGCATGAGAAAATTTTTGTGAATTTGGAGCTTATTGGTGGATTAATTGCATATATTTGAGTTGATCTTTCTTGAGAAAAGTTGTTTTGGAGATTGTTGTTATGTATGGGGGTATATGATTTGAGATTATGTTCATAAGCATGTGTGCTTGATTGGTGGACATATTGGACTTTGATGTGATCATGAGTTGGTATGTGGCTTGATGCTAGCATGATGAATTGTTGTGTGATGATGGATGTGAGTGAGAATGCTTGATTCTTTGCTCAATTTTAAGCCCGTGAGCTTTTGTGCCTTTTGAATCGTACATATTAGACGGTTTATTCCTTATTGAGTGCATCGTTCATGAATTTGCATGCTAGAACTTGCCTAGAGACTTTGTCAAAATTGAGTTTTGTGTGGATTATGTGAAGATGATAAGAGGCCTTGTTTGTTTTGAAAGACAATTAGCCAAATTTGACCCCACTAAAAATATTGATTTCCCTAGTGAGCCAATTTGAGCCTAAAATCCTTATTTCTTTGGCAAGCTTGTGAAATTGAAACCATGTTGTCTATCCTTATGAGCCTTTTTGTCCCTATAATTAGTAGAGTATGAATTGTTGACAAAAGAATGGTGAGTGAAAAAGAAAAGTGTGGTGGTTTGATTTGCTAAGTTGATAGGAAAAAAGGAGTTGAGAAGAAAAAAATTGAATTGCGAAAAAATGGAAAATGAATGTGAAGAAAGAAAAGTCAATTTTGAGCTTGAAAATGCAAGAAAGTCTCAAAAGAGTTTGGTGGTGAATTGTATTTGAATGGAAGAAAAAGGAAAGAAAGAGTGATGATTGATTGAAATTGTGGTGTAGTTGGCATTGAATTGTTTAGTCAACTTTCATCTCGCTCTACTAATTAATGAGTTACTTGTCCTAAAATTCACCTACCCTTCTCCAAAGAGCCTACATTACAACCTTTGAAAAAGTCCTCTTTGATTCATGTTTGAAGCATAAAATAAATAATTGAGATTGAGTCTATTGGCAAGCTTATGGTGTTCATTTTTGTGGATTGATGATTGAGTGCTTATCATGCCTTTATACACTTGGGAGTGAGTGAAACACTCCTTGGGAGGAGCATTGAGTTGAGCATTTGAGATTGCATTCGTCTAAACATGACAATTCTTGAGTGACTAGTTGATTGTTGCATTGAAGCCTGTTTTCATTGAAGAGGTTTGATAGTCCTATTTCGTTCTTGTGCTCGTTGAACATAATTACAATCAATTTCACCCTAATGTACTTTATTGTCTTGTTGTTTGAGGACAAACAACGCCTTAAGTTTGGGGGAATTTGATTAGGGTAAAATTGCTTATGAGTTGAATGCTTAATTATCTTAATTTGATGATGATTTATAGCTTAATTCACAATTAATTGTCAAATTGCATTTGATTGTTTGAGTTGGAGTTGTGAGTTTGAATTTGTAGGTTTTAAGCGAGCTTTGAGGAAAACTTGAGGACTGTTAACATTGTTAAATCAAAGGAGAACTTAAATGGTTGGAAAGAGGGTCGAGAGAGCTTCACATAGCAAAACGAATCACCCAAATCGGAGTTCCTACGCAAAAGATATGAGCGATTGAAGCGGAGGTGGCACACGGGGAGAAGTGACTCGACGAGCTCAAGTGACTCGGTCGAGTGAAGGTAGTGTTGCCCGAGTTGGCCAATTCCGTAAGAAACTCCACTCGACCAGAGACAAGGCTACTCGGCCGAGTGAGAACACTAGTGGCCGAGTCATCTCATTCCAGGATAATCTTTACTCGACCATAGCAAAGGCGACTCGGCCGAGTGAAGCGTGATGCCCGAGTCATCCCACTCGGCCATGAGCATGGTGACTCGGTCGAGTGGGGTGATAAATGCCCGAGTCACATTTTGCCGTAATGAATTTTACAAAAATTTTACAACAATTTTCTAAGTATGGAAGACTACGTATCGAAGCGAACAAATTAAAGCCGAGATAAATTGGAACTTAAAAGCGAAGATTTCATTAACAACAAAAGGGGGCCAGCGGCTAATTACAAAGTTGGCACTTCGGCCGGTTACAAAAGACCCCGAAGGGTGTACTGATTGCGGTAATCGGGCAAGCGATTTTAACACAACCAAGTATATCAAACCCAAGGGAAAAAGTATGCAATGAGGCCCTAGGAATAAAAGTTCTCTATGACTATTGTTGCAAAGCGGTTTTGGCTTTAAAACTATAATACAAATGCAAAAATACAATCAAATAACTAGGCAAACAATTAATCGAACACCTTGAATGCTAGAACAAGTAGCTAAAATTCAATGGGGGAATTGGGGTGCTAGGGATAATATCCATCAAGGAATCAATGATCAACAAGCTATGATTGAATCAAATTGCAAATCAACTAAGATAGAAAGCATAAAACCATCATGCAATTAATCTCTCCATTAATCACACAATGCCTAATATGAGTATTTTTAGTGCAACTAATCCCTCAATTAAGAAGCACCCAATTCATACAATCATACACAATTATCATCCGATTAATCCCGGATCACGTTAGCTCAACTCGCCTATTGCTAGGGTGATCAAACATTAATCTAAGAGATAAAAATGCATGAAGCACAATGAGAATCACAATTAAGGATCAATCTAACTCAATTGATCATCAATCATAGCATAAGGCAATCATATCATTCTCAATTTCAATTATCCCAAGCACAAGAGTATTAGCCCATGGTGCAAAGAGCAAAACCCATGGGTAGAAAATCTAATTGAGCAATCACAAATCTAATTACAACAATCAATGAATTTAAAGGAGTAAAGTGGAAGAACATCACCGATTGGATTAAAATGATCAATAATAGGAATGCTTCAATCTTCAATGTATCTTCAAATGTGTTCTTTTCTTCAATTGAATTACAACTTAGAAATGAAAAACTATTGGATCAAAAGCAAATCTAGGGTACAAATGATTAAAATCTATCCAAAACTAATAATCTAATCAAACTACAATGAGAATTAAGCTATGGAATGAGAAATTAGCCCTAAAAACTATAAAATAAGCTCTAATCAAGGTTATGGAGATTATGCTCTGTTTTCGGCACAAAATGCTTTAAATCCAAAAATTCCGATTTTTGGCACCCTCGACTTCGAGGTTGGGGCCCTCGAGTCGAGGCTTGTGAAATCGCTAATGCGCTTCTTCAAAAAACCTGCGGCGTCGAGTGGAGCTCTAGCCCTCGACTCGAGCTTGCCGCCTTTGCCCGATCCTCGACTCGAGGGCTGAGCCTCGGGTCGAGCTTGCTCTAATTTTTGAATCCTCTTTCTTTGCTGGCAACCTCGGGTCGAGGCCCCGGCCTCGACCAGAGGTCGAGTCCAGGAATTCTCTCGACCAGACTTCGCCTCGACCCCCATTTTCGCCCATCTCGATCGTCTCTTCATCCTATGAATGCCGGTACTTTCGGTTTGGCCAAATTTCACCGATTTACCTGAAACGGGACGAAAAACATCAAATATCTCACAAGTAATACTTTTAGGCAAAGTAGTGATACTCTACACATTTAGGCACAAAATCTAACACTTTTGATCACTTTTTGCACTAAAATACCCCTAAAAACATGCATTAATTCACTCCAATCATAATACCCCCAAACTTGAAGTGTTGCTCGTCCTCAAGCAATGTAGCAAATAAGCACAAAAGAGTGAATTGATTGCAATTATGTCTCATGGCACCATAGAAGAAATATAAGACAATCGAACTCATCAATGAACTAAAGTATCAACGCAAACTCTCAACTAGCAATCAAGATGAATCATGCTCAAACAAATGCAAAATCAAATACTCAACTCATTGCTCCTTCCACGGAGTGTTTTTTTCATCTCTCTAGTGTATCAAGGTAAAATGCACTCAATCATCAAATTCACAAACACGCACACCATAAGCTTGCCAAGGGACTCAATATCAATCACTATCATTTGTGTTCAATCAAGAATCAAAGAGGTCTTTCATCAAGGTTATAATGTAGGCTCTTTGGAATGGGTAGGTGACTTTTGGGTAAGAGTGATTCAAATAGTAGAGAACTTGAATGATAGCTAAACAATACAATAAACATCTCTTCAATCTTCATCAAGCAACACTCTTTCTTTTGCACTTCAAAGTTCAAACACCACTATTCACTTGAGCTTTCTTTCTTTTGAGCTCACAAATTGAATTTTTCATCTTTTCACTTTCACACTTTCTCCTCAATTCAATTCACAACCTTTCTTTCTTTCACAATCAACTTAGCACATCATCTTTCCACTACACTTTACATGCAATCTCCATCATTAGCCACCAATCAAGATCTACTAAACATAGGACAATAAGACTCATAAAAATAGGCAAATGGCTTCAATTTCACTTGGCTTGCCAAAGAATATGGATACTAAGCTCAAAATGGCTCACTAAGGAAATCAAATGTTTTTGGTTGGGAAAAATTTGACTAAGTGACTTATCAATTCAAACATGGCCTCTTATCATATTCATGAAATCACACAAAGATCAATCTCAACAAGTCCATCGGCAAGTTCTAGCATACAAATCCATGAATGATGCATTCACAAAGAAATTAATTCAACCATATAAGATGTACGATTATTAAGGCACAAAACTCATGGGCTTCAATTGAGCAATGCATCAAGCACTTTCAATCACATTCATCATCACATAATCATCAATCATGCTAGCTTCAAGCCACATATCAACACATGATCAAATCAAAATTCAATATGTCTTGCAAATCAAGCACAAGTGCACATGTACCTAATCTCAAGCACACTCACTAAGTCAACAAAGATCACTCAAAGATAAGCAATAAATCCATAATCAAGCTCAAGACAAATCAAATCCAAAAATATGCAAGGAATGCAAGGCACAAATATAGCATAATCATCAATATAAACTATAAGCAATAAGCTCAATAAATCCAAAACCATCAAATCATCTATACACATCATCAAATAGAAATCATCAAGAACTCAAAAATCCATCAAGATCAAGTCATTAAGTACAATCCAAAGCAACCACAAATCGTCACTACAAATCATCAATCACCATAAGGAAATACTAAGTGATCTAAAGGAAACAAGAGGAGGGGGATAAAAATTAGGGTGAATCTCCCTAATCATTGGTCGGCGGCGGTGGAGGAGGGTAGTGGCCCGGCCCGAAGTTCCACGAGCCCATCTGCTGGAGGGGTGAGTACATGTCTTGTTGATTCTTGAGCACTCTTTCGCATCCTCCGCATCTCCTCGTTAAATCGACGAACTCCTCCATGACTCGGAAGCACTCGCTCTGTCTCGTGAGGCACTCCAACCGCATCCTCCGACTATCGGCCCACATCTCTTCGGTGAGTGTCCACTTTGCCTCTGTGACGAGCTCGCGACCTCAAACCGCCTACTCCGCATCTCGCCCTACGGTAGTAGTTGATCTCTAGCATGTACTCCTCATCCTCATCCATCCTAACCGGCTCCTCAATCGGCTCATCCTCTCTAGCTTCTTCTTCCTCTTCATTCTCCTCATCTCCGGCCTCGGCCTCTGCCTCGTAACCATATCCGCCTGCTGCTTCTCCTCATCATCATCCTCACGGAGGTCCACTCCGTGCTCCCAGTATAATCATCAATAGCCTCGGTATGTCTCTGTAACCACATCCGGAGGTTAATAGTCACATGCCTGCGGCTCCGAACACAAAGTGGTCAACCTCTTGTTAGGAAGAGGGAATCGGCCTCCGAGGTGCTGTTGAAAGCTCCAAGTCCTCCCAATGAGGCTCTAAAGTCTTCATCCGCCTCATGGTGTCGGTGGTCAAATCAGGACCCTCTAGTGCTTGCGGGTTGTACGTCGGAATGTCGAAGTGCTCGGAAATGAGAGTGATCAATCCTCCAAAATGAATCTTCTTGAATCGGGACCTCGTCGTCCTCTCAAACAAATAGCAAAGATAAGCAGCAAGCATTGCAACGAACCCCGTGGAGGAAGCACCATAGAACATAGAGCTCCTCGAGATACAACAACTCCTCCCTCGATCGGGCAAAAATTGTATCGATAATATCTTCTCTAAATACCTCATCACCGGCTTGCGGATCCTCGGTACTCTTAGACTTTCCCGAAATAAACTGTGGCTGCTCCGGTGCTCCCGAATCCGAGATCCTTCTCCAAAACTTCTTGGCATTATACTCTCGCCTTATGTTCAAGCAATGAGCCGTCAAGATCGGTCGGTGCACCAATAATCTCATTGATCTTGTTCACCGTCGAGTGTACTCGCTCCCTAACAACTCGAAAGTGATCGCCATGAGAACTTAGCCTTCCTAGCCTTGTCGAATGTAACTGTGTACTCGTTCCTCTTATCCAAGAAGCCGGACATGCCAACCTGCTCGAAAAGTCTGGGGATGTCTTCCTCTATCCCCATCGAGACCATACAAATCATGCTCTACAAGGCGGGTCTTCACCACCTTATTGTAGATCTCATCGTACAAGATGGAGTGCTTTATCCACTTGTAATCGTCTCACGTAATCCCCAACCGAGCCGGCATCTTATTTGCAAATCTAATGACTCTGTCTTTCTTTCTAAACTCCTCATCGGGAAAGTTATGACCATCGGCACCTCGCAATATCTTTCCTTTTTGGTCCCTCGATTTAAGCCCGTCGCTCATTCGATCAAGGAGACCGGGTCTCTTATTTTTGCTCATTTTTCACCAACTTTTAAGCACTTCTCCTTTTCGTCTTGAATTCCCTTGCAATTTCGATCTCTTTCCCATCAAATGTAGTAAGTGTACCTACAATCGGGCATAAAAATCATCAAATCATTACCATAAAGAGATGCACGTAACCAATAAACGATCAACACCCCTAAACTTGAATGTTAGCATGAAATTCAAAGTTTGGCATAAGTGATACAATTATATATGCAACTCCCATTATATATATGCAAAAGACTCATATTTTGTTGACTTTGAGAAGTAGTAAGAGCTCCCAAACGGTCCATCATCGTCATCATCATCATCTTCATAG
Organism: Paraleonurus japonicus; assembly: GCA_030762865.1. Taxonomy (NCBI): domain Eukaryota; kingdom Viridiplantae; phylum Streptophyta; class Magnoliopsida; order Lamiales; family Lamiaceae; genus Paraleonurus; species Paraleonurus japonicus. The sequence goes on along the minus strand of CM061060.1, from coordinate 20,330,427 downwards.
ACTCTATCTCCTCCACATGTGATACTCTATGATGAGCTCCACGATTAACCGATACTTGGAAAGAATCTTGGGCAATATTCTCCATAATCTCATTCATTTGCCCCACTGTCTTTGACCAAATAGAACCATTAGCACATGCATTTAAAAAGGATCGATCCCCATCCGTCAAGCCATTGCAAAAATACATAATAGTTTTTTCCTCCGAAAAGCCATGTTGGGGACAATTAATACGCAACATGCCATACCTCTCCCATGCCTCCGGTATAGTCTCTCCATTCTTTTGGCTAGAAATTAGAAATTGCCTCCTTGACTTGCACCGTCTTGGATGGCGGATAAAACTTCATCAAGAATCTTTTGCTTAGGTCCTCCCACGTACGAACGGTTCCGGGAGGGATAGAATTTAGCCATGCTTTGGCTCTCCCCTTAAGAGTAAAGGCAAAAAGCCTTAGCTTCTTAGCATCCTCGGACACTCCATTGTACTTGGTGGTGTCGGAAATCTCTAAAAATTATGTCATGTGTTGATGAGGGCACTCCTCTTCATATTTCCCTTCAAATTGCTTCTCTCTTAGCATCCTCACAAACACGGGACTTATCTCAAAATTATTAGCTTCAATTCTCGGCCTTGCTATTCCATCGTAATGCTCACGAAGTTGAGGCTCAAAGAACTCCCTCAATGGCCTACCTTGAGGTGGAGGCTCTTGCATCGGTTGTGGTTGGGCTTGTGGAATGTGAGGTGGCTCTTGATATCGTGGCTCATGGTTGTATGGCATATGAGGATAGTATGGTGGGAATTGTTGTGGATGAGGTGGATAGTATGGGTATTGGTGAGCTTGTGGAGGGTAGGAGTATGGATTTTGGTAGGAAAATTGATGTGGTGGCTGCCCTTGAGGGAAAGAGCCAACTTGAGCATTAAAAGGCAAATTGTGCCCAGTACCTCCTCCATTCTCTTGTAATCTCCCTCTCCATTTACATTGACCTCCTCAACATGAGGTTCACCAACAACTTGTTGGAACCACCGATCGCCGACTCTACGAAATTATCGATTCGGGATCATAATCACATAAATGCAGCGGATAGAATTGTACCTTTATTCACCGTAATAGGTGAAGATAAACCAGTTCTAAGGTCGAAGCTGCGATCGAAGGATGAGCCTCAAACCTCACGGTCTTCTACCGTATTCCTATCCCTTTCCCTTGGACGCCGAGTGGTCGACGATCCTCCAAGGAATCGAATCCGCCTCTCTCTCTCGATCTCACGCTTTTTCACACGCTGGAGGCTCGATGTTAGGAGTTTATTTATAGGCTACAACAGGGACCCTAAGGAGGAATTAGGGTTGGGCCTCCCGATGGGCCTAAATATCCCGTGTGTTCGGTCAACACTTTACTTAAGCCCATCAATTATAACTCAGTCCACTAAAGAGTTATAATTGAATTAATCCTAATCCCATATTATAATATGGGCTCCTTTATTGTGTACGTTTATTTCCCGTGTTTAAGATATCGAATGTCCATAAATTAATTAAATTACCGACAACTTAATTAATTTATATCTAATTCCAAGAGTAGTACCACTAATCTTTATTATTATGTCGGATTAAATCCACTGCGGGGTTTACATAATAATCTTTATGAGCTCCTCAAGGGGACATCATCATCCTCGATAATTAGGACACGATTCCTTCTATAATCAACAAAGACACCATATAAACAATGATATCTCCCAATTCACCGAGCCTATTGATTTAATAAATCTCACTCATTGGCAAATCAAAGAAATATACATTGAGTACACGTGCCCATTATTATATAGGGATTAAGAAGACATACATCCATAACAATGATGTCTTGTTCTTTTATATAGTCAGTACAAATTGAACAACCTCATATGGTCTGCTCAATACATACAAAATGTACTAGTGTAACTTTATAGTCAAGATAGACTAATACCAAATTACACTACAACCGTTCCAATGGTTTGTCCAAATCCATCTTGGTTGTGAGCTATTATTTATAATCTATAAGGAACTGATAGCATAATCTTCTCGTGTGACACCACACACCATGTTATCTACAGATAGATTAACAGGACAAAATAATGATATATATCACAATCATAAACAATAAGTATTTTGATCATAATGAATCTTATATTAAAAAGATGTTCATACTCAAAAAGATGTTCATACAAAAGCTAGGCTTATAGTATACATCCTAACACAACTCTCTCTTCATGCATCAACTCTTCACCTTCCATCATTTCTCTTCTCCTTCTCCCACGATTTCTTCGAATGGTAGATTCAATTTTCGGATTGAGTGGCAAGGGTGGAATACCACTAGACCTTGTTATCATGCACCTACAATACCACCAATCCAAGTATCAAATTCCAACAAAAACAAAGAACAAAACAAAAATAAAAACACAACAATTAGCCACTTTAAACAATTCTTAAGTCTCACTTAAGGCGCAAAAAACTAATTCCCTAGCAACGACGCAATTTTGATTGCGATAATCGTGCAAGCAATTTTAAGACAACCAAGTATATCGAACCCAAGGGAAAATGTATGCAATGAGGCCCTAGGAATACAAGTTCTCTATGACTATTGTTGCAAAGCGGTTTTGGCTCTAAAAACTACAATACAAATGCAAAAATACAATCAAATAAATAGGCAAGCAATTAATCGAACACCTTGAATGCTAGAACAAGTAGCTAAAATTCCATAGGGGGATTGAGGTGCTAGGGATAATATCCAACAAGGAATCAATGACCAACAGGCTATGATTGAATCAAATTGCAAATCAACTAAGATAGAAAGCATAAAACCATCATGCAATTAATCTCTCCATTAATCACACAATGCCTAACGTGAGTATCCATAGTGCAACTAATCTCTCAATTAAGAAGCACCCAATTCATACAATCGTACACAATTATAACCCGATTAATCCCGGATCACGTTAGCTCAACTCTCGCCTATTGCTAGGGTGATCAAACATTAATCTAAGAGATAAAAATGCATGAAGCACAATGAGAATCACAATTAAGGAGCAATCTAACTCAATTGATCAACAATCATCAACAATCATAGCACAAGGCAATCAAATCATCCTCAATTTCAATTATCCCAAGCACAAGAGTATTAACCCATGGTGCAAATATCAAACCCCATGGGTAGAAAATCTAATTGAGCAATCACAAATCTAATTACAACAATCAATGAATTTAAAGGAGTAAAGTGGAAGAACATCACCAATTGGATTAAAATGATCAATAATAGGAATGCTTCAATCTTCAATGTATCTTCAAATGTGCTCTTTTCTTCAATTGAATTACAACTTGGAAATGAAAAACTATTGGATCAAAAGCTAATCTAGGGTACAAATAATTAAAATCCTTCCAAAACTAAGAATCTAATCAAACTACAATGAGAATTAAGTTATGGAATGAGAAATTCGCCTCTAAAAATTGTAAAATAACCGCTCTAATCAAGGTTATGGAGATTATGCTATGTTTTCTGCACAAAATACTTTAAATCCCAAAATTCCAATTTTCGGCACCCTCGACTCGAGGTTGGGGCCCTCGAGTCGAGGCTTGTGAAATCGCTAATGCGCTTCTTCAAAAACCTCCAGCCTCGAGTCGAGCTCCGGCCCTCGACTCGAGCTTGCCGCCTTAGCTCCGATCCTCGACTCCGAGGGCTGAGCCTCGGGTCGAGCTTACTCTAATTTTTTGAATCCTCTTTCTTTTCCGGCAACCTCGTGTCGAGGCCTCGGCCCTCACCAGAGGTCGAGTCTAGGGAATTTTCTTGACCTCGGACTCCGCCTCCGACCCCCATTTTTGCACGTCTCGATCGCCTCTTCATCCTATGAATGCCGATACTCTCGGTTTGGCCAAATTCCATCGATTTACTTGAAAACAGGACAAAAAACATCAAATATCTCACAAGTAATACTTTTTAGGCAAAGTAGTGATACTCTACATATTTAGGCACAAAATCTAGCACTTTTGATTACTTTTGCACTAAAATACCCCTAAAAACATGCATCAATTCACTCCAATCACGTACAAGCAAATAAAAGAAAAGATAAAGTTCTAGGCCTCTCCGCCCCGGCCTCGGCTCCATCTCGCCCTTTTGTCCTCGGCTTCCTCTTTATCCTCTTCCTCGGGCTCCTCGCCGGATAGGCCATTGGCCTCGATCCGGTACCGGAGAGATCAAGCCCATGGTCCCTCTCCAAGTGTTTGATCTCCAACGTCGCTCGGAATGGAGAGGGTGGGCGAGAGCATACTCTTTGAAATACTTCTCCAGTGCTACCCGTTGGATCCCGGCCTTCTTTGCCTCCCGGATGAGGTCGGCGGAGGCCATGTAATAGGCGAACTCGCCCATTACAGCCGGATCTTGGTTGGGGGAGGACGACCGTCTGTGGGCGTAAGCCGTGGCCAGATGGCGCTCGGTTTCGGCCCGCTTGTCGGCCAACCCCACCTTTTCACCGGCGAGCCTCGGCAGCCTCCTCTCGGCTCGATCCCTTTCCCTTTGGGCCTCCGCGCGAGATCCCGCTCGGCCTACTGACTATGACAGCTTCTCGACCGCTGCCAAGGTCAACTTCGAATCGCTTTTGGGCTACGGCTGGCCCGCTCGGCTTTGGCCCCTGTCTGGCCACTTTCTATTTTAGCCGGGCGACCTCGGCCTCCAATTCCTTTGAGACCGCCCGCAGCCTTCCAGCCTTTGGCCTCTGCCGCTCGCCGCCGCTGTGCCTTCTCCTTCTCCCCGTCGGATCTCCCGGTTCCACGCCACCTCGGCGTCCCTCCCGGCCATGCACCTCTCCAGGAGAATGGAGCTCAAACCCCAAGGCTTGGGCAAGGAGAAAAGAACTCTCCAAGTTCCACTGGACTCGGCATCCGGCCGGCTTGACCCTGTGCCGAGGGGGTCTTCGCCCAGCGGACGTACTGGGGAGCTCGGAGGGGTTCGGATCCCGCCGGGAGGTGATGAAGTCAACCACGGTAGGGGGCATTTGCGCCGCGGCGAGAAGCCCGAAAAAGCGAGTCGGCAAGAAAGGAAAAGAGACAAAGACTAAAGCTAAGGCATGAGATTTAAGATACTTACTTCTCAACCAAGGCCGGATCGCGGCCAACATAGGACATGTCCTGGGGTCCCGAGTTGAGCCCGACACCGGCATGGGACTCCGCTCGTGGTGAGGCCGGGGCTCCCTTCCGAGACCTCGGGGCCTCTTGCCTCGGCAGCTTGGTGGAGCTGTCCTCCACCACCTCCACGGAGGGTTCCCTCTCCCTCCCGACCCCTCTAGACGAGGTCGGGCCGGGCGTCGGCTCCTCATGGGTCGGGGCCTCCTCTTGGGAGGGGACGACGGTCACCGCCTGGGCCGCGATCAGGACCACTGGCACCCTTCCGGAACCTAGGTGGCTGCCGACCGGCTTTTTCCCCGTTGCTTGCGGCCTTGTGGACCCGTGAGCTTTGCCCGCCAAAGATATCGTGCACGGCTGCATGATGACATTTTGAATGGACTGGAAGGGAGGATAGTTGAAACTGCGAAATTCCAAAAGTCGAATCATGTGCCGAAATAAAACATTACTCTAAAATAGCATTACCTAATTCGATGCGGAGATGGTAGGGATAACGAAGAGGCGAGCCGCTAGCCTCGACTCATAGGTGTTCACTACCGAGCACTTCCTCTCGGCGAATGGGATGAGCAACAGCTTTGCCAAGGCGAGCTCGAAGTCGAGATTCAGCTCCCTCCTTCGGAACGAACAACCCTACAAGAAAGAGAGTGAATTAGATCAGTCCCAAATGAGCAAGTAAAATCAAAAGAATCTTACTCACGGCTTATGCCGGAAGGTAGAAGGAATGTCCAAGTCGCCGCCGAGGTTGACTCGCTGGGACTTCCAAGCCCCGGCGATGAAGAACCACCGATTTGCCATCCCCGAGCTTGGACGGGATCCCATTGAAGAAGGTCCCACCCCGCCGAAGTTCGGATATACATCTCCTTCTTCGACTCGGACAGGGTGATGATGAAATTCACCTCCGCGGCGGTCGGCATCCGGTACAGCCGGAGAGTCCCTAGCCGAGTAAACAGCGTAAGAAGATTCGCTCACCCATTGGGATGAATTTGGATGGGTGCGACCTTCCACGCGTTGAATAGGTGGGTGATGTTTGGATGCAGGAGAAACCGAAGCCCGACTTGCATAATGTGAAAATTGGCGCGCCATCATCGACTTTGGCGGTTGGTCCGGCCTCTCGTCCTCGGCGGGCACGAAGAAGTGCACGCCGCTAGGGACCTCGCCATCTTGCCCGCCAGACGGCCAGATCAAGATCGGTCACCGAACTCCTTCGATCGTGGGGCATTCGTGGGCAGTCATTTCTCTCTGCCCGTCCCGAACATTTGGCGAGACCGCTCCGGCCGGGTGTACGGGTGCCTCCGCAGATACTCTTCGAAGTCAAAGGCTAGGCCGGACCCGCGATTCATCAATAAAGTGCTCCCACGCATTGTAGGAAACGGTCACCTTCGCCGAGTTCTCCGCTCGGCTTTGCCCTCCACGGCCGTCCTTCCTCCCTGGTCTCCCCCTCCTCGGCCATAGCAGGCTCGGCCTCGGCATGAAGCTCCGTGGCCGAAGGTCCATGAGATCCGGTAGAGGCCACGGCCCCGCCTCATCCTCCGTCTCCTCGCGGTCCCCGAGGAGCCTAACACCCGGCCACCATCTCGGCGGTGGCCCTTTCCACTCCGGGATCGGCTAAGCGGCACCCCCAAGTCTTCGCCGATCCGCATGTCGATCCTCAAATCCCCAAATTGGCGAATGGGGCATCACTGCCATTCTCAGGCCCTCTACGTTGGTGGAGGCGGCGCTCGAACTCCCGACACGTCCGAAAACTGGATCCAGCCCGTCACGATCGGATAAGCCATATCTACGGGCGGCATTTGTCGTTCCCCGTGAAGAACCTCCTCAGTGGCGGCGCGTGCGCCGAACACCGTAACCAACACCACGGGAAGACGCTCCTCCGAACCTCACCATTTTAATCGGTAAAAAAGAGTTTGAAGAAAGTTTGAAGTTGAAGTAAGGGATTATTACCGCTTTGATTTGCTGATTCAAGGCTTGAAGATCGAAGGAAAGTTGGGAACGCTCGAAAATCGCCGAAGAAAGCTACAAAATCTCTGTGAGTTCTCTGAAATTCGAAAGTTTGGAAAGGTTGAAATGAAGAAGGAGACTCCTATTTATAGGAAGCGGGAAGGACCTCTTTGTAAAAGCCCCAAAATTTTTCGAATTAGGGGCGTAAACGCAATTATTTGTCTAGAGGGTCAAATGACCGTTTGGCACCATAGGGGAACGCCACGTGTCCGCGCGTGGTGGTTACAGGTAGTCACCTCCAACCGCCACGCGCCCGCAAAAAGCTACTTTTGCGGCACGTGGGAAAAAGTGACCCCTTGTCCAATCCAACCGCCATTTTTTCCCCAAGTCCTTATCCAACTCCCAACAAACCGAGTCCCAAAGGGTGCTGGCGTGAGGAAGCTTCGGCACCAAAGGTGAACAACTCCTCAAAGACCAGCTCGGCCTCCGAACTCCCTCGAGACCGAATGTGGGGCAATTGTTGTATGACTATTTATTCGCCCCAAGGCCCAATGGTCAATGGGCCGGCCCAATCCACTTGGCCGAGCTCGAAGGAGCTCGCACCGCTGAAGGCGATTCGCGGATGCGGCGAAATTCCTCAGCCAACAAAGATCCCTGCCGGAGGATAGGCTGGCGGGCGCGAGTGGCCAGCCGCCCGCCTGTGTGGGGCTAGTACACCCCAATTAATTGGGGTTGTACTGTAATTAATTGTATTTTATACTTTTGTCTGCCCAAAAGGCAACCAATACCATGTATAAATAAGACCTATAAGGTGCAATAAACGGATTCAAGCATCCACTCTTAGCACAGGACTAACACTCCCAGAATTCTCTTGTTATTTACATGATTTTCAGCATTTATTCCTACATTCATTGCACTTTATTGCTTATGATTGCTCTTGGGTATTTATCATCATAAATACCCCAATCATTATTGTTTTAACCGATTAAAAGTCACATCAATCACTCATAAATATTTTGGTTAACAACAAATTCAATGATAATTATTTTATTTAATCATAATAATATTATATTTATTAGAAATCAATGATATTAGATTTTTTTATAATTTATTAAAATTAAATGATAATTATTTTGTTTTATCACAATAATATTTATAAAAAAATTAGAACTAAGAACGGTATGTAGGCGGTGACGGTTGAATCACAGAGGCGACGGTATGTAGGCAGCAAATGTAGCAGGGAAAAGGGATTCACTACAATTTTAGATCTTAAGTTTTATTTTAAATATTCGATCTTTAAGTTATTATATATAGTTATTAAATTTTTAAAATTATCATAGATAGTTTTATCCAAATTTAATTCTTAGATCTTACATAAATTATTACTTGTTTTGATTTTTTTTTTTTTGTATTTTTCATATTATAACTAAAAAAAGGACCAAAAAGAACGTGAAACTAATGGTGTTGGCTGAGAATTCTCATGGGATTACTTACGCAATTTACCCCCTTTTGGTATGACTCTTCAATAGTCATATCTTTCAAAGCTTTCTGTAGATTTCAACTCCTTTTCAAGCTTAAGACAACTGGACTTACAATCTTTGCAAATATTATTAGATGTACCTGCATTTTCTACACAAGAACTTGAAAAACAATTAACTTCTAGAATTTCCAATATTTCTTCAAATGTTGGCACATTTGACTCAACATCAAAATCATCCAAGGTAAATCATCAAGAGTATCATCATATACAATTCTTGCGTAAAAGCATACTCTTCATTTTTATCGAATCATCCTCACAATCAGATTCATCACTTAAGGTAGCATTGAAATTTATCCTTTTTCTCAAAAGAGTATTTGCACATTCATTAGCATAATGACCAAAACCAGAACATGCATCACATTTAACATTTTTCCTATATTTTGGATCATATCCGATCTTATTACCTCTATCAAATTACCTAGGTTGATTAAAATTCTTATTCTTATCGTGCAATTGACGTGAGCTACTAGTCCGATCTCTATCCCGATTTTTAATTTGCAGATTATTTCAAAGTCTATTTGTTATATTTTTCAAAACGAATTAAAGCGCTTAGTTAAGAAAGCAATGTTGTCGGCATTGTTGGCATAATCAACAACAACATCTTCATCGAGAATCTATTTCGAGTAACAAAAGGTTGTTTATCAAAACTTGTAGATGTCTCTCCTTTGAAAACATAAATTTTCTTTTTGGATTTCTCATTATCTCTTTGAGAAAAATTCATTTCATAAGTTTTCAAAATACTAACCAACTCATTTTGTGTAATAGCATCGTATTTTTGCTTCCTCAATAGCACATATTTTAGCATCAAAATGTTTAGGAACAGTTCTTAAAATTTTATGTATTAACCTTGTATTGGATATAATATCACCAAGTGCTTGAGATTCATTCGAAATCTCATTAATTCTTTCATTGTAGGATGATATAGTCTCATCTTCCCTCATTCTTAGATTTTCAAACTTGGTTCCAAGCATCCGCAACTTTGTCCTTCTAACAATCTCGGATCCTTCACAACATTTTTGTAATCTCTCCAATGCTTCTTTTGCAGAAACACAATTAGATAAACATCCGTAGAAGTGAATATGGCATTGAGTGCCTCGAGTTGAAATTGGTTGTAGTTACTTCATCATTTGTTCAATCAAGTTCTCTCTTTATTTGAGCTTCATTGTCATCATCTCGCTGGAACTATTGGTGCAGTCCATCTAGTTAGAATACTCCTCCATGCACGTTCATCAATGGATTTGATGTACATGTGCATCTTAGGCTTCCAAATAGCATAATTTGTTCCATCAAGAACTTCGTGGCCTAAAGGGTGAAGTCATTGGATAATTCATTGCAATAAAACACACCAAACACGGGATCAAAACTCGGGATATTGAGTTTAATGGCTCACAGTGCCAATTTAAGGTGTGCGTGAGTGTTTGTGAGAATGTTGTCAAGAATGTTGACACATTCGAAGAACAAAACAGACACAAAAAGATACGAAACACACAGCGAAGTCTTAAACACTTTGCAAGATGGATATCAAAATTTTGTATTAAATGTAAATAAGTCTATCTTTGTCAATCGGCGAAATATCACTAATAATTGTTAAGTGATACAATTAGTGAAAGCATAAGCCACACCGTGAATAGGTCTACGTGTCTAGTGAATAGATGTTAATCAACTAACCTATCACCTAATACAATTATAGACCCAAGTGTTGAGTGAAATGTTGGAGCATTCACCAACGGAAGCAACAAGTATGAAACATAGAATAAACTCAAATAATCTATGCTAATAGACCATGCTAGATTGTGTTTCCCTCAACTTCAAGTTTTACCTTCATAAGCGATCGTGTATATATAGATATTACGGACACTCATAGTGCGTAAAGATAACTTCCATATCTCCCTTAAAAGTAGACAACTTCTCATAACTTCCCCATGATCTTTTCAACTCCTCACTCTTGCTTTTTCAACCGCATGACTTATAGTAACTGCTATAAGTCTTCAATCTATAAAACAAAGACATTGAGCAAGATATTTCGTGGGTTAGGGTTAGTGGAAGTGGAAGTGGAAGGACGAATTCGATGTTGTGACCTGAATGTTGGCACATACAGAGCAACACTTGTCACTAACATCAACAATAACGATCAATGTCACCCGACCGTTCACTAGACTAGAGATATTTTAATTCTTCTCCAACTTTTTTTGGATCTTGAACTCGGACTCGGTCTTGTTACCCCATATACCGAGAAATTGCAGCCGTAGCACATGGATGATTACAAATATTCAAATCATGGAAGCTCATCTAACACTTCCGAAACACCTCTTTAAAACCTTTCTCCCGAAACCATCTATTATCGAATATGAACCGTTTACTTCTAATAATGGTGGGTCTAACAATGATTGCATGAAGAATAGAGTTATGTTCAAACATGAGCGACCGGGGAGTGGAGTGTTGCTTCGGAGAATCGAGAGTTCCATGTCGCATTTGCCATGACTCTATCAAGCCTCTCCTCTACTGCATTAGGCATTCCCGACTATGAGACCAAGTATAACGGTAACCGGAGAGAGGCACATCCACCAGGTTATAGTCATTAATCGCCTCTCTAAAGCCAAAGAACAACCACTAAGGATGATCCACACGACCCATTTTGTCCTCAGGAGAAAGGATATCATTGAAGTCACCTATGCACACCGGGGCAAATTATTGGTACTTGCTAGATGTCTTAAAAGATTCCATGAAATGTGGTGACGATTTCTTTTAGGATATTCATAAAAACCAGTAATCCTCCATCCTTACCAAAACGAAGTTTGGAAATTGCTTGTTAACAAAGCCGGGGCTGTGACATGAGTACGGGCTCGAGATAAAGTGCCGTGGAGAATTACATTATTGACATCAAGTTGTTGAATGGGCCAAGAGTAGGTTAAGGCAAGTGTGAGAAAAATACGAATTGTGGCGGGTTTGACAACGGGGCTAAAAGTCTTTGGCCACAAGGTGGGCCTTGTAACGGGAGATTGAGCCGTCGGGATTTCTTTTGATGCGGAAGACCCATTTGCAAACGACAATGTTAGAATTTGATGGACTAGAAATAAGGTCCCAAGTGTTATTACGGATTCGGGCATTGAATTCGCCATCCATTCACCACACCAATAGGCGAATTTTAGAGCTTGAGTGACGCACGTGGGTTCGAGAGGCTCGGGGAGCAGGATGACGGGAAGAGACATTATTGATTTTCTTGGGACATAAGATATTATTTTTAGCACGAGTAACCATTGAATGAGAGTTGATTGGAGGGGCAGGCGGAGAGGGGTCTGATGGCGTAGGGTATATAGGTGAAGAAATGGGAATTGGGACGGTAGGGCTTGGGGCTGGAGCGTCGAGAATAGGAGCGGGACGGGAAGGCACACCGGAGTGTCCGGATGGGGAGGGTGGTTGATGAGAGTGAATTGATGCATGATTTGATGTGGTATTTTTGTGGAAAAAGTGGTGAAAAGTGTTAGTTTTTGAGCTTAAAAGTGTAGAGAATCACTCTTTCGCATGAAAAGTATCACTTGTATAGAATTAATGGATTTTTATGTTTTTCATCCCGTTTCAGGTAAATCGGTGGAATTTGACCAAACCGAGAGTACCGGCATTCATACGGCGAAGAGACAAATGAGACGGGCAAAACGAGGATCGGAGGCGGACGTCGAGTCGAGAAAATTCCCTGGACTCGACCTGGGTCGAGGACTAGGAGCCTCGAACCAAGGGTGCAGCCAAAGAAAGAAGATTGCAAAAATTGAAGGAACCTCGACTCGAGGGGATAAAGCTCGAGTCGAGAGTGAGAAAATTCTGCAAGCTCGACTCGAGGGCTGGAAGCTCGAGTCGAGGCAGGGCCTTTTTAGTAAAAGCATGGGCACGACTTAAGGAAGCTCGACTCGAGGGCCACAACCTCGAGTCAAGGGTGTCGATTTTCGAAAAAGTTCCTTTCTAATCCATTTGAGCGGAAAACAAAGCATAACCTTCCCCATAGCAGTTACTTATGGTTTTTAGGGCGATTTGAGTTTCTTAGCTTAATTCTCCTTCTAGGTTGATTAGATTGATAGATTTAGATAGATTTCTATTAATTGTTGATTAGATTGGACTTTGATCCATTAGTTTTCTCAATTCAAGTTGTAATTCAAGTTAAGTGAAGATTCCATTGAAGATTCAAGCATTCAATATATTGATCATTTTGGCTTAATTGGTGATGTTCTTCTTCTCTACTAATTTCAATTTCTTAATTGTTGTGATTAGCATTGTGATTATGCAATTAGATTTTTCACCTTTGGATTTTGTAATTTGCTTCATGGGCTAGTTCACTTGTGCTTGGGATAATTGAAATTGAGGATGAATTGATTGCTTGAGCTTTGATTGTTGATGATTGTTGATCAATTGAGATAGTTAGTGCCCTAATTGTGATTCTAATTGTGCTTCATGCATTTTTATCTCTTTAGATCAATGTTTGATCACCCTAGCAACATGCGAGAGCTGAGCTATCATGATTAGGGATTAATCGGGTTATAATTGTGTATGATTGTATGAATTGGGTGCTTCGTAATTGAGAGATTAGTTGCACTAAGAATACTCACATTAGACATTGTGTGATTAATGGAGACTTAATTGCATGATGGTTCTATGCTTTCTATATTAGTTGAATGGCAATTTGGTACACTCATAGCTTGTGATCATTGATTCCTTGATGGATATTATCTCTTGCACCCCTATCCCCATTGATTGATTTTGAGAATTTCTAGCTTGTTAATTGTTCTAGCATATCTCTTGTTTAGATCATAGCTTTGTTGATTGTTGGTTGATTTTAATTCTAGCATTGTGTAGTGTAATTGGAGCCAAAATCGTATTTGCAACAATAGTCATTGAAAACTCATATTTCTAGGGACTCATGGCCATACTTTTCCCTTGGGTTCGATAAACTTGGTTGTCTTAATATCACTTGCCCGATTTTACCGCAATCAAAATGGCGCCGTTGCCGATTAGTTTTTGCGCCTTAAGTGAGACTTAGGAATTTGTTTGAAGTGGCTACTTGTTGTTTTTATATTTTTGTTTTGTTCTTTGTTTTTGTGAGATTTTGATACTTGGATTGGTGGTTTGTAGGTGCATGATTACAAGGTCTAGTGGTATTCCACCCGAGCCACTTAATCCGGAAATTGAAGCTACCATTCGTAGGAATCGTGGGAGAAGGAGAAGAGAAATGATGGAAGGTGAAGAGTTGAGGAATGAAGAGAGAGTTGGTGAACCTCATGTTGAGGTGCTTAATGGCAATGGAGAAGGGAGAGTGCAAGATAATGGAGGAGGTAATGGGCACAATTTACCTTATAATGCTCAAGTTGGCCCTTTCCCTCAAGGGATGCCACCACATCAATTTCCCTACCAAAATCCATACCCCTATCCTCCACAAGCTCACCAATATCCATATTATCCACCTCATCCACAACAATTCCCACCATATTATCCAGAAATGCCTTACCCACATGAGCCTAGATATCAAGAGCCACCTCATATTCCACAAGCCCAACCACAACCTATGCAAGAGCCTCCACCTCAAGGTAGGCCATTAAGGGAGTTCTTTTAGCCTCAACTTCGTGAGCATTATGATGGTATTGCAAGGCCTAGGATTGAAGAAAATAATTTTGAGATAAGCCCGGCGCTTGTGAGGATGTTAAGGAGGAAGCAATTTGAAGGGAAAGATGAAGAAGAGTGCCTCTCAACACATGGCACAATTTTTGCAGATTTCCGACACCACAAAGTACAATAGAGTGTCCGAGGATGCGAAGAAGCTAAAGCTATTTACCTTCACTCTTAAGGAAAGAGCCAAAGCTTGGCTCAATTCTATCCCTCCCGAACCGATTCGTACTTAGGTGGACCTTAGCAAGAGATTTTTGATGAAATTCTATCCACCATCTAAGATGGTGCAAGCCAAGGAAGTTATTTCTCATTTTCATCAAAAGAATAGAGAGACTATTCCGAAGCGTGGGAGAGATATGGGATGTTGCTTATTAATTGTCCACAACATGGCTTTCCGGAGGAGCAAACTATCATGTATTTTTGTAATGGCTTGACGGATAGTGATAGATCTTTTCTTAATGCATGTGCTAATGGTTCGATTTGGTCAAAGACGGTGGGGAAAATGAATGAGATTATAGAGAATATTGCCCAAGATTCTTTCCAAGTGTCGGTGAATCGAGGAGCTCATCATAGAGTGTCCCATGTGGAGGAGATTGAGTCTATGAAGATGATGATGATGACTATGATGGATCGGTTAGGGGCCCTTACTACTTCTCAAGCTCAACAAAGTGTGAGTCCATCTATTCCTCAAGTTGATTTGTGTCAAAGCTCAATGCCTATCGAAGAAGTGAATTACATGGGAAGGCCTCCATACCAAGGGGGCTATCAAAGCAATTATCAAGGCAATTTTCAAGGTGCAAGGCCCTATCAAGTGCCTTATCAAAATAGGCCTCAAGGTAATTTTCAACCTCAACCTCAACCTCAAGCTCCATTTAATGTCAACAATTGGAGTAGACATGAAAGTTCTCATATGCTAATCCAAGAGCCGCTGTTCAATTTCCTCCCGGATTTGATCCGCGTGCCAAAGCACCTAATAATGAAGGGAAAGCAACTACGGAGGAGCTACTTGGGATGATTGTGAAGAGGTTAGAGGCTAATGACTCAAGATTGGATGATATTGGTGTTGGAACCACCGAATCACCGACTCTATGTGATTATCTAATTCGGGATCACATGCATAAAACGCAGTGGAAAAATAAAACATACCTATTCACCTTAATCGGTGAAATCAAACCAGTTCTAAGGTCGAATCTGCGGATCAAGGATGAGCCACGAACCTCACGATCTTCTCGCCGTATCCCTATCCCTTTCCCTTGGACGCCGAGTGGTCGACGATCCTCCAAGGAATCAGAATTCGCCTCTCTCGATCTCACATTTTTTCACACGTCTAGAGGCTCGATGTAGGGTTTATTTATAGGCTACAACAGGGACCCTAAGGAGGAATTAGGGTTGGGCCTCCCGATGGGCCTAAACGTCCCGTGTTAAATCCGAACACTCAACTTAAGCCCATCAATTATAACTCGATCTACTAAAGAGTTATAATTGAATTACTCATAATCCCATATTATAATATGGGCTCCTTTATTATGTGTACGTTTATTTCCCGTGTTTAAGATGTCGAATGTCCATAAATTAAATAAGTTCTTGACAACTTAATTAATTTACATCTAATTCCAAGAGTAGTACCACTCATCTTTATTAACGTGTCGGATTAAATCCACCATAGGTTTACATGATAATCTTTATGAGCTCCTCAAGGAGACATCATCAACCTAAATAATTAGGACATGGATTCCTTCTATAATCAATAGCACACCATATAAACAGTTGTTATCTCCCAATTCACCGAGCCTATTGATTTAATAAATCTCACTCATTGGTAATCAAAGAAACATACACCGAGTACACATGCCCGTTATTATATAGGGATTAAGAAGATATACATACATAATAACAGAGGTCTTGTTCTTTTATATAGTCATGTACAAATTGAACAACCTCGATGGTCCCGCTCAATACATACAAAATGTACTAGTGCAATTTTATAGTCAAGATAGACTAATACCAAATTACACCACAACCGTTCCAATGGTTTATCCAAATCCATCTTGGTTGTGAGCTCTTATTTATAATCTATAAGGAACTCGATAGCATGATCTTCTCGTGTGACACCACACACCATGTTATCTACAATATAGATTGATCCGGACAAAAATAATGATATATGTAACAATCATAAAAGCAAGTATTTTGATCATAAAGAATCTCATATCAAAAAGTTGTTCATACAAAAAGCTAGGCTTATAGTATACATCCTAACAATTGGGAAGCAAATGGACACAAGATTCAAGACAATTGAGCACCAAGTGGGGCAATTGGCCATAACGGTTGGAAAGCTTTCATCTACGGTGGATCATTTGCAAAATAAGGGAAGTATCCATCTACCACCGAGTCTAATCCAAAGGAGTTTTGTAGTGCTATTCAATTAAGGAGTGGTGCTAGATATGAAGGCCCAAAAATGCCCAAGGAAGTTGAAGTTGAGAAAAAGGGGGAGAAAGAAGAGAAGATTGAAGAAAGTGTGGTTATTGAGAAGGAACGTGAAGAGATCAAAGCAAAGGAAGAATCAAAGGAAGAAGAGAAGTCCAAAGATGCATGGGGGTTCCCATGAAACCCGTTAAGTTCCATATCCTCAAAGACTTGGGAGGAAAAAGCTTGATGAGGAGTTTGATAAGTTTTTGGAGGTTTTTAAAAGCTTGCATGTTGATATTCCACTTCTAGATGCCCTTGAGCAAATTCCCCATTACAAGAATTTTTTTGAGAGATAATGTTAAAGAAGAGAAGATGGGATGAGAAGGGAGTAATCAAATTGGTGGAAGAATGCAAGAAGATTCTTGAGAGACATCTACCTCAAAAGCTTAAGGATCCGGAGAGTTTTATTATCCCGTGTGAAATTGGTGAGAATGGAAAAGTGCAAGGCTTATGTGATTTGGGAGCTAGTATCAATGTTATGCCTTTATCTATATTCAAGAAGTTGGAGTTAGGAGAGGTGACTCCTACCAATATTAATCTTCAATTGGCGGATCAATCTTGTGCTCATCCTTTTGGGATTGTTGAAGATGTATTAGTGGAAGTTGGCAAGTTTATCTTCCCGGTGGATTTTATAGTGCTTGACATGAAATAAGAGTTTGAGGCACCTATCATTCTTGGTAGATCTTTCCTTGCTACCGGAAAAGCCATGATTAATGTTGAAAAAGGACAGCTCAAATTGAGCTTTAATGGAGAAGATGTGACGTTTTCTAGAGCTCCATTGGAAGAAGATGCTCCAAGTACTTTGGAGAAGAAGACGTGTGGCTATAATGAGATCATTGATTTATACCCTTCAATTGATAGGGATGATTCTACCCCTTCTACTTCTTCTAATTCTTTAATTAATGAGCATTTTATTCCTTCATGTAAAGTGATTGCTAGAAGTCTTGTGTTTCTCTTGATGATCTTAGGGAGGAAAAAGCACTTATTGAACCTTTGCTAGATCCGGAAGATAGAAAGATCGAAGAAGGAGAGAAGAAAGTGACCAAGCTTGAGCAATGCTCAAATTTGGGGGTGTTAGAAGAAAGAAAGACACCACTTGAGAAGAAAGAAGTAAGTTTCGTAGTTGGTGATCAATTGGTGTGGAGCGAATCAAATTGGAGTCGATTGCTAGGAGTGGAAAGACTCAAAGAAGTCTTGACGGTCAAAGAAATCAAGAAAGGAGGAAAGCTCCTATTGGAAGACAAATGGGGATGATGCCTTTTTGTAAAGGAAAATCTAGTATGGCACAAGGATGAGCCTCACGTCCTCATTGAAAGGGAAGTATGAACTCATTGAGTTCCATCCGCAAAGGACGTTAAAAATAGCGCTAAATGGGAGGCAACCCATCATTTTTGTTGTTTTTGTGTGTTTGTGTGCTTTTTGTTTTTGTGTCTTTGTTTTTGTGGGAGAATTGGCTTGGAAATTATTTGTTGATGCTTAGAAGATTGTCATATATTGCTATGGGATTATTTGAATAATTGAGCTCATTGGAGACCATTAGGAGTTGCATATATATTTGTATCACTCTTGTGCCAACATTGAATTTCATGCTAACATTTAAGTTTGGGGGTGATGATTCTTTTTATGGTAACTTGCATCTCTTTATGGTACGAATTTAATGGTTTTATGCTCGATTGTAGGTACACTTGCTACATTGGATCGGAAAGTGATTGAAGTTGCAAGGAAATTCAAGATCAAGGAAGAAGTGCATAAAAGTTGGTGGAAAATGAGCAAAAAGAAAGAGACCGGTTTCCTCGATCGAATGAGCGACCGGGCTTAAATCGAGGGACCAAAAAGGTTAGTATGTGCATATTTGGATTCGTTGGGGTCGATAGGGTCATTTTTAGGAGTTTCGGGGCTGGCCGGGTCCGAAAATCAGTAAAAATCCCTGGACTTGACCTCTAGTCGAGGTGTCCGAGCCCCGGGTTGAAGGATCCATACTTAGATAAAATTTTGCAGAAATTACTTCACCTCGAGTCGAGGCAAATTTTTAAATCAGCTGGCACGACTCGAGGGTCGGGCCTCGAGTCAAGGGGGCTTAATTTAGGGAACCTCGAGTCGAGGGCCTCAAGCACGACTCCAGTGCTGGATCTATTTTTAAAAATTGCGCAGCAATTTTTTTCCTCACAATCCCGAGTCGAGCCCTAGGTCTCTCATATCACGATTTTCACCGATTTCACCAAAAATTGCACGAATCCTCCATTACCCACGCAGTTCAACATCACTAATCATCCATTCTTATCATCAAAATCAAAACTTTAAGGGTTTTTGAAGAATAATTTGGGGATTTTTAAGAAGAGTGAGTGGGTTCCTTCCAAATCATTCCAAGTCCAATTTGATTTCATTGAAGGAAGGTACGTAACTCTCATCCCATGGACTTTAATATTCGTTGTTGATGTGATTGATGCATGGGTAGTGGTCAAATTTTGCCAATTTTGTGTTTGAATTGTGAATTTCATTTAGGCATTTTGACCAACACCTTACATGCATTATTCTTGTGGGACGAATTTGAGCCTTTTGATGGATAGATTGGATTAATTGATGGATTAGAAGGCATGTTTAGGATTATTTGAGATAATTTGTATAGTGCCTTTGTGATTCCATGACTTGAGATTGAGTTTCATATTTGTTTGGGAATTCCAAGTGAAATGCATAGGGATATTTGATCAAAATTAGCATGTTTGATGATAGGAGTGCATGATAGATGATTTTTATTGTATAAATTACTTGATTGAGTAGCCATATTATTTTGGTATAAGTTTTATTGAGCATTTATGCATAATTTTGGTGAACTTAATTGTTGGAAATTGATTGTTAAGGCCATTTTATGGAGTATGTATATGTTGGGATTCATTGAGCACTTCTATTGCCTAATTGCTTGAGTTGAGATTTTTGACCAAATTATTTGAGCTAGTTGATTATTCACTTAGGAATTATGAGTGATTGAAGTTATGGTGCTTGTCTCGCTCATGCTTAGTTGCTATCATATGTTGCTCTTGTTGCTACGATTATATGCTGATTTTTGCTTTGAGAATTTTGTAGGAAAATATTTCGCGGAGCCGATGGTTATGAGTAGTACTGATGAGGATATTCTCAAGAGAGAGAGAGCCGTGAGGTTTGCTAATATGAAGTCGGCTTAACTTGGTATTATTTGGGATAATTACAAGTGGAGGAAGCACTCCATTCTTTATGAGGAGCTCTATAACAAGGTGGTGAAGATTCGCCTTGTAGACCACGACCGCATGGTCTCGATGGGGATCGAGGACGATATCCCCCGATTGTTTGACCAAGTTGGGATGTCCGGATTCTTGGCGAAGAGGTCACAGACTTACTTTGGTCTTACTTTGGAGTTCCTGCACCGTGACCTTCGATAAGGCGAGGAAGGCCAATTTCCCAAGGGCGATCACTTTTGAGTTACTAGGGAATGACTACACTCTTACGGTGAATGAGTTGAATGAGATTCTGGGTGCACCGACCGATCCGGACGGCTCATTACTGAAGATGAGATGGGAGTACAATGCGAAGAAATTTCGAAGATGGATTTCGGACTCGGGGCACCGGAGCGCATACAATTTACACCGGGAAGTCGAAGAGTACCGGATCCGCAACCCTCATGCGCTATTTGGAGAAGATCCTTTCTGCACTATTTTTGCCCGATCCGAGGGAGGAGCTGTAGTTTCAGAGGAGTTGTATGTGATGTGGTGCTTCCTTCACGGGGTTCGATTCAATGCCACCGCTTATTTGTGTTATCTATTTGAGAGGGTGAAGAGCATCCGATTTGCGAAGATTCAGCCTGGGGATTGATCACTTTGATTGTTGAGCACTTCGGCATTCCGACACATAATATGAGAGCTCTAGAGGGGCCCGATTTGACTGTTGATACGATGAGGAGGATAAAGATGTTGGACCTCATCGGGAGGACATGGTGTTTTCAGCATCTCGGAGGCCGATTCCCTCTTCCTAATAAGAGGCTTACTATAGTGTTCTGGAGCTGGGGCAGGTGACGATCAACCTCAGGATGTGGTCTCAGCGGCATACGGAGGCTATAGATGCTTACACGAGGGAGTACGGAGTCAGCCTCTAGTATGAGGAGGATGAAGAAGAAGAGCAGGGAGGATCGGGATCGAGAAGAAGAGGCTGAAGATGAAGAGAATGAAGAGGAAGAGGCTGCAGAGGATGAGCCGGGTGAGGAGCCGGTGAGGATGGAGGAAGATAAGGAGTATGCTCCAGAGATCAACTATTACCGGCAGTGACGAGATGAGGAGCAGATAAGATGAGGCCGGAAGCTCGTTGTAGAGGCCATGGACACTTACAGAGGAGATGTGGGCCGATAGCCGGCGGATGCAGCCTACGGCTTGAGTGCCTCACACGTCGGGATGAGGGCTTCAGAGTCATGGAGGAGACTAGGTGATTTAACGAGGAGACTCGGAGGATGTAAGAGGAGTACTTGAAGAACCAGTAGGACATGTACTCTCTCCTCCAAAGACATGAGTTCGTGGAACTTGGACCCGGGCTACTATCCTCCTCCGCCGCCTCCGACCGATGATTAGGGAGATTCACCCCTATTTCTTAATCCCTCTCTTCTAGTCTATTTAGCTATCTCTTATATTTCCTCTTGGTGATTGGTATGTTATGAATTGTGTTGTTGATTGGGTTGTACTTAATATCTTGACTTTTGATGGATTTTTGGGTATTTGATGATTGTAATGGATGATTTGATGTGATTTGGGATTTATTGATTATCATATTTTGATTGGATGTGGTTGATGATCTATATAAGAGAGTCTTGGATTTCTTGCACATATTTTTGGGGATTGATTTGTATTGAGCTTTAATTGTGGATTCATTGCATATCTTTGAGTGACATTTGTTGATGTAGTGAGTGTGCTTGAGATTATGTACATGTGCACTTGTGCTTGATTTGAAGACATATTGAATTTTTATTTGATCATGTGTTGATATGTGGCTTGAAGCTAGCATGATTGATAATTGTGTGATGATGAATGTGATTGAAAATGCTTGATTCATTGCTCAATTTAAGCCCGTGAGTTTTGTGCCTTTAGAATCATACATTTTATACGGTTGAATTAATTTCTTTGTGAGTGCATCATTCATGGATATGTATGCTAGAACTTGCCTTTGGACTTATTGAAATTAATCTTTGTGTAATTTCATGAATATGATAAGAGACCATGTTTGATATGATAAGTCACTTAGCCAAAATTTTCCCCATAAAAACATTTGATTTCCTTAGTGAGCCATTTTGAGCCTAGTATCCATATTCTTCGGCAAGTGATTGGAGTGAATTGATGCATGATTTTAGGGGTTATTTTAGTGCAAAAAGTGATCAAAAGTGCTAGATTTTGTGACTAAGTGTGTAGAGTATCACTACTTTGCCTAAAAAGTATTACTTGTGAGATATTTGATGTTTTTCGTCCCGTTTACAGGTAAATCGGTGGAATTTGGCCAAACCGAGAGTGCGGCATTCTTACGATGAAGAGACAATCGAGGCGGGCAAAAATAGGGGTCAAAGGCAGAGCCCGGGTCGAGAAAATTCCTAAACTCGACCTCCGGTCGAGGTCCGTGGGCGTCGACCCGAGGTTGCAGTGCAAAAACATGGAATTCAAAATTTGGAAGCAGCCTCGAGTCGAGGAGTAGGCAAAAGGGGCAACCTCGAGTCGAGGGTTGGGCCTCGGCTCGAGGGATCAGATTTTTCAAATTCGTCTATTTAAAGCAGAACCAAAGCATAATCAAGAGAACATTCCATAAAGCGATTACCAGCGGTTTTGGGGTGATTCCTTAGGCCCCAAGCCAATTTCTCCTTGTATGTAGATTAGATTGGTAGATTTAGATAGATTTTCAATTGTTGTTGCTTAGATTAGCGTTAGATCTCTTGTTTTCTCAATTCAAGCTTGTAATTCCTTTGGAGAAGAAGTTACTTGAAGACTCAAGCATTCCAATTTTTGTTGATTTAATCCAATTGGTGATGTTCTTCCTCTTATCTCTTTTAAATTTCGTAATTGTTGTGATCTTCTTCTTAATTGTGCACTTAGATTTTCTACCCATGGTTTTTGCTCTTTGCACCATGGGCTAATACTCTTGTGCTTGGGTTAATTGAAATTGAGGATGATTTGATTGTCTATGCTATGATTGTTGATGATTGTTTATCAATTGAGTTAGATTGTTTCCTAATTGTGATTCTCATTGTGCTTCATCCACTTTTATCTCTTTAGATTAATGATTGATCACCCTAGCAATAGGCGAGAGTTGAGCTAACGTGATCCGGGATTAATCGGATTATAATTATGTATGAATGTATGGATTGGGTGCTTCTTAATTGAGAGATTAGTTGCACTAAGAATACTCACATTAGGCATTGTGTAGTTAATGGAGTGATTAATTGCATGATGGTTTTATACTTTCTATCTTAGTTGATTTGCAATTTGATTCAATCATAGCTTGTTGATCATTGATTCCTTGATGGATGTTATCCCTAGCACCCAAATCCCCATTTATTGTTGTTAGTTGTTCTTGCCTTCCAAGTGTTTGATCAATTGTCTTGTTGTGTTGTTTGAGTTTATTTCTAGCTTTTTGTTGTGTTTTTGTTTCCAAAACCGCTTTGCAACAATAGTCATCGATAACTTGTATTCCTAGGGCCTCACGTGCATACTTTTTCCCTTGGGTTCGATATACTTGATTGGTCTTAATACCGCTTGCCGGAAACCTAAAATCAAAATGGCGCCGTTCTTAGGTAAATTAGTTTTTGCGCCTAAAGTGAGACTTAGGAATTTGTTGGAAGTGTCTACTTGTTGCCTTTGTGTTTGTGTTTGTTTTGTTGTTTTTGTTTGAATTTGATACTTGCTATCTTGTCTAGATGGATGGATATGACTCATACACATGGAATCAATATCATTATCAAAAGAGTATGGTTTATCCTCCACACTATGAAGGATTTTGCTACGATGATTGGGGGAACTATGATGATAATTCTCTAATGCAACAAGTTCCATCCGATTATCAAGAGTGGAGATGCGATGAAGTTCCTCCCGCACCTCAAGAGATGTTCCCGTATTATGAGCATTGTGATCAAACATTCGATCCACGGATTGGATTTGAATTTCAAGGAGCATCGGAAGGAGATTTTTATGATGATGGGAGAAGCAATGAGTATTATTATCCAATGCCACAAGCTTCTTCTCATTATGAAGAATGGGGACTCCATGATGTGAGAGTTATCTTGAAGGAGATGCTTGGAATGTTGTTGGAAAAATTTGAGGAAAATGACCCTAGATGTGAAGAAATGTTTCCTTTGTATGAGAACATTGATGAGACCAAAACAATGGTTGATTCAATGATAGGGGAACATGGAGATCACTGAAGCTCAATTCATGGTTTTAAAAAGTCAACTCAAATATTTTCTACTCCAAGTGAAGAACATAACCATCATGGAGAATCATCAAGAAGAAGGGGAGGAAGAAAGTAAAAATTAAGATGAAGAATAAGAGGGTTCAAGCAAGAAGGATAAAATGAATAATTTCCTTGTCAAAAGTGATGAAGAGGAATGTCCATTAATGGACATGAGCAATGAAGAACAAGAAAATCTAGATGCGTCGAATGGAGCAATGAAGAATGAAATGAGAAATTTTATACCTTCAAATTCTTCAATTTGTATTTTAAGTGAAATTGATGCTTCTAATGATTTCATTTTACCTCTTGTGAACTTTGATTATAGGAAAGAATTAATGAAGTGCTTGGGCATCCTTGAAAGAAAGGAATGGAGAAGGATGATGGCGAGAGCCAAGGGGGACAACCATGGACATTGTGCTTATATCGGTGTGGTTGGCCTACCAATGAGGAGAACCTCCTCGATTTCAAGCTAAGAGATTAAAGTATAATGGCAAGGAGGACTGATATCCTTGGCCATTCCGATGAAGGAAGTTGGAAATGAACGAATAAGTTCGGCATAGGACAATAAAAATAGCGTTTGATGGGAGGCAACCTATCCTTTTTGTTGCTTTTGTGTGCTTTTTGTGTTTTTGGTCTTTATTTTTGGAGAATTGGCTAGGAATTGAGTTGCTCATGCTTAGGAGGTTATGATATCATGCTATGGGATTATTTGGTTTATTGAGCTTATTTAATACCATTTAGAGTTGCATATTTATTTGTATCACTTTCATTCCAAACTTTGAATTCATGCTATCATTTAAGTTTGGGGGTGTTGATCGCTTATTGGTTATGTGCATCCTCTTATGGTAATGATTTGATGATTCTATTGTTCGATTGTAGGTACACTCACTACATTTGATGGGAAGGAGATCGGAAATTGCAAGGGAATTCAAGACGAAAAGGAGGAAAAGCTTAAAAGTTGGTGAAAAATGAGCAAAAGGAAGAGACCCGATCTTCTCGATCGAATGAGCGACCGGGCTTAAATCGAGGGACCAAAAAGGTTAGTTTTTGCATATTTGGGTTCGTTGGAGTTGAATAGGTTATTTTTAGGAGTTTTGGGGATCGACCGGGTCCGAGAATCCGTAAAATTCCTGGACTCGACCCCGGATCGAGGTGACCCAGCCCTCGGGTCGAGGGAGCCAGACTTAGTCAAATTTTGCAAAAATACTTATCCCTCGAGTCGAGGTCCGAGCCTCGAGTCGAGGCTGAAGATTTTTGCAACCTCGAGTCGAGGTCAGCCGATTTTTAAATTTGCAGATTCAGTTTTTAGATCCCCAATGCACGACTCGAGGTCGCCTCTATTTCCCCCATTCCCCTCGCACATTCTTCACACATTTTAGACCCATTGGCATAGTTTTCCCGATTAATTCCCTTGTACATTACATATCATTCATCATTTGCATCAAAATTGCATCTTTGAGGGTTTTGTGAGAGATTTTGGAGATTTTTGAAGAGTTGCGTGGGTATTCGTCAATTTTCGTTCCTAGGCCAAATTCATTGATTCAAGGTACATATTGCTCACTTCTTGGTTCTCAATTTCGTTCTTACATTGATTATTGAATGGGTGTGGTCGAATTTGTCCAATTCTATGCTTTGTATATGAAATTCAGTTGGGCATTTCTACAAACACCTTGTATGCATGTTGAAATTGACAAATTTGAGCCGTTTGAGTGATTAATTTGGATTTCTTTGTGAAATAGAAGGCATCCTAGGAGTATTGTGATTTATTGCTTATGCCTTAGTGAAATTTTTGGCTTGGGAATGAAATTGCATATTTATTTGAAAATTCCTAGTGAAAGTATGTATAAAAATTGGTCAAGTGTTGCATGATTGGTGATGGAAGTGCATGAGTTGTGGTTGCTATTTGTTTAAATACTCGACGAGATGGCTTATTTTTGTTGGACATTTTATTGTGCCTAATTGCATAATTTTTGTGAGTCTATTTGTTGATGTTGATTGTTGAGGCCATTCTTTTTAGTATACATTTTTGGGGATTTATTGAGCACTTCTATTGATCCTATTTGCTTAGTTGGATTTTTTAACATTTGTTGAGGTTTATTGCTTATTCACTAAGGGATTGTTTGTGATTGGAGATTGAGTTGTGATGATTGACTTGTTCATGTGCTTAATTGCTATCATTTTGCTCGTATTGCTATTATTGGGCCAGCTCGCTTAGGAATTCAATGGGATAATTATAAGTGGAGGAAGCATATCATCTTGTATGCGGAGATCTATAACAAGGTGGTGAAGACCCGCCTTGTAGACCATAACCGTATGGTCTCCATGGGCATAGAGGAGGACATCCCCGATTATTCGAGCAGATTGTCATGTCCGGCTTCTTGGCTAAGAGGCGGCGGACCTACTTGGGGCTCACTCTCGAGTTCCTCTCGCACGGTGAAGTTTGATAAGGCCCTAAGATGAAGTT
This sequence comes from Paraleonurus japonicus, assembly GCA_030762865.1. Taxonomy (NCBI): domain Eukaryota; kingdom Viridiplantae; phylum Streptophyta; class Magnoliopsida; order Lamiales; family Lamiaceae; genus Paraleonurus; species Paraleonurus japonicus. The sequence continues at coordinate 20,303,790 of CM061060.1, read as the reverse complement.
TCCCGAGCTATCACATTTGAGTTGCTTGGCAACGAGTATACATTGACCGTGAACGAGGTCAACGAGATCATAGGGGCACCTACAGATCCCGATGGCTCACCGCTTAACATCCGAAGAGAGTACACCGCTAAGAAATTCTCGAGGAGGATATCAGATTTGGGAGCACCCGATCAGCCGCAGATCATTCCGGGAAGTCCAAGAGTACGAGGATCCAGTAACCCGTGATAAGGTATCTTGAGAAGATCCTTTCTAGCATGATATTTGCTAGATCTCGAGGGAGGAGCCGTAGTATCCGAGGAGCTTTATGTGCTTTGGTGTTTCCTCCATGGAGTCTATTTTAATGTTGCGGCTTACTTTTGCTATCTATTCGAGAGGGTGACGAGCACTAAATTCAAGAAGATACATTTTCGAGGGTTGATTACAATGATTATCGAGGACTTGGGCATTCCGACGCATAACCTACAAGCACTTGAGGGCCCAGATTTGACGATCGATACCATGAGGCGGATGAAGACTCTCGACCTCATTGGTAGGACTTGGTGCTTTCAGACACCTCGGTGGCCGATTCCCTCTTCCTAATAAGAGGTTGACGATAGTGTTCGGTGCTCTAGGATATGTGACTATCAACATCCGGATATGGTCACAGAGACATGTTAGGATGTATACTATAAGCCTAGTTTTTGTATGAACATCTTTTTGAGTATGAACATTCTTTTAATATGAGATTCATTATGATCAAAATACTTATTGTTTATGATTGTTATATATATCATTATGTTGTCCTTATTAATCTATATTGTAGATAACATGGTGTGTGGTGTCACAGAAGATCATGCTATCAGTTCCTTATAGATTATAAATAATAGCTCACAACCAAGATGGATTTGGACAAACCATTGGAACGGTTGTAGTGTAATTTGGTATTAGTCTATCTTGACTATAAAGTTACACTAGTACATTTTGTATGTATTGAGCAGGACCATATGAGGTTGTTCAATTTGTACGACTATATAAAAGAACAAGACCTCGGTTGTTATGGATGTACATCTTCTTAATCCCTATATAATAACGGGCACGTGTACTCGGTGTATGTTTCTTTGATTTACCAATGGGTGAGATTTATTAAATCAATAGGCTCGGTGAATTGGGAGATAGCATTGTTTATATGGTGTGTTGTTGATTATAGAAGGAATCTGTGTCCTAATTATTTAGGATGATGATGTCCCCTTGAGGAGCTCATAAATATTATTATGTAAACCCCGCAGTGGATTTAATCCGACATAATAATAAAGATGAGTGGTACTACTCTTGAATTAGATATAAATTAATTAAGTTGTGTTAATTTAATTAATTTATGGACATTCGATATCTTAAACACGGGGAAATAAACGTACTACATAATAAAGGAGCCCATATTATAATATGGGATTAGATAGTAATTCAATTATAACTCTTTAGTGGATCGAGTTATAATTGATGGGCTTAAGTAAAGTGTTCGGACCGAACACGTGATATTTAGGCCCATCGGGAGGCTCAACCCTAATTCCTCCTTAGGGTCCCCGTTGTAGCCTATAAATAAACCTTAACATCGAGCCTCCCGACGTGTGAAAAACGTGAGATCAGAGAGAGGCAGATTCTCGATTCCTTGGAGGATCGTCGACCACTCGACGTCTAAGGGAAAGGGATAGGAATACGGCGTAAGACCGTGAGGTTTGAGGCTCATCCTTCGATCGCACTTCGACCTTAGAACCGGTTCCGTCTTCACCTATTACGATGAATAAAGGTACAATTCTATCCGCTGCGTTTATGTGATCGGGATCCCGAATTTGATAATTTCATAGAGTCGGCGATCGGTGGTTCCAACAAGACATACCGAGGCGATCGACGCCTACACCCGAGAGCATGCGGTGAATCTGAATGAGGATGATGATGAGCAGCAGTGTGATCTCGGGGTCCGGTTCTGCTACGAGGAGGAGGCCGAGGCCGCAGAGGAAGGGAACGAAGAAGAGGAAGTCAAGAGGAGCAGCCGAGGAGCCGGTGCAGATGGATGAGGACTTGATGCCGAGATCAACTACTACCGGGCAGGATGAGATGCGTAGCCAAGAGTACGAGGCCGGTAGTTCATCGCAGAGGCAATGGACCCTCACCGAGGAGATGTGGGCCGGCAGTCGAGAGGATGCGGTGGAGTGTCCGACGAGGCAGGATGAGTGCTACTGCATGATGGAGGAGTCCTGCCGCTTCAATGAGAAAACAAGGAGGATGCAGGAAGAGTCTCTCAAGAATCAGCATGATATGTATTCACTCCTCCAGAGATGAGCTCGTGGAATTTGGGGCGGGCCACTACACTCCACCGCCGCCATCCGATACTTAGGGCAACTCCCCTATTTCCTATCCCTATCCTCTAGTTCATTTAGCTCTTTTTATTCCTCTTGAGTGATTGTATTGATTTTATGATTGGATGATGATTATGATGTGTTTTGGACCTATTAAGCTTTATTATCTTTGGATGATTATGTTATCTTGATACTTGGGTTCCTTGTATTTGATTTGCAAGATATATTGAATTTTGATTTGATCATGAGTTGATATGTTGCTTGAAGCTAGCATGATTGATAATTATGTGATGATGAATGTGATTGAAGATGCTTGATTCATTACTCAATTTAAGCCCGTGAGCTTTTGTGCCTTTATAATCATACATTTTATACGGTTGATTTGATTTCTTTGAGAGTGCATCATTCATGGATTTGTATGCTAGAACTTGCCCTTGGACTTGTTGAGATTGGATCTTTGTGTGATGTCATGAAAGTGATAAGAGGCCATGTTTGAATTGATAAGTCACTTAGCCAAATTCTTCCCCACCAAAACATTTGATTTCCTTAGTGAGGCATTTTGAGCCTTATATCCATATTCTTTGGCAAGCTAAGTGAAATTGAAACCATTTGCCTATTTTTATGAGCCTTATTGTCCTATGTTTAGTAGAGCTTGATTGTTGGCTACATGATGGTGATTTGCATTATGAAGTGTGGTGGAAAGATTGTGTGCTAAGTTGATGATTGAGAAGATGAAAAGAAAGGTTGAGAAAATTGAGTTGTGGAAAAAATGATGAACAAGAAAAGAAGAAAAATTCAATTTGTAAGCTTATGTGAAAGAAAGCTTAAAAGAATGGTGGTGTTTGAACTTCAAGTGCAAGAAAAAGAGTTGATTGATGAAGATTAAAGAGATGTGTATTGTATTGATTAGCTATCATTCAAGTCTCTACTATTTTAGTCACTCTTACCTAAAACATCCTACCCATTCCAAAGAGCCTATATTACAACCTTGATGAAAGACCTCTTTGATTCTTGATTGAACACAAATGATTATGATTGAGATTGAGTCCATTGGCAAGCTTAATACTCTTGTGCTTGGGTTAATTGAAATTGAGGATGATTTGATTGTCTATGCTATGATTGTTGATGATTGTTTATCAATTGAGTTAGATTGCTTCCTAATTGTGATTCTCATTGTGCTTCATCCACTTTTATCTCTTTAGATTAATGTTTGATCACCCTAGCAATAAAGTAGAGTTGAGCTAACGTGATCCGTGATTAATCGGGTTATAATTGTGTGTGAATGTATGGATTGGGTGCTTCTTAATTGAGAGATTAGTTGCACGAAGAATACTCACATTAGGCATTGTGTAGTTAATGGAGTGATTAATTGCATGATGGTTTTATACTTTCTATCTTAGTTGATTTGCAATTTGACTCAATCATAGCTTGTTGATCATTGATTCCTTGATGGATGTTATCCCCAAAGCACCCAAATCCCCATTTATTGTTGTTAGTTGTTCTTGCCTTCCAAGTGTTTGATCAATTACCTTGTTGTGTTGTTTAAGTTTATTTCTAGCTTTTTGTTGTGTTTTTGTTTCCAAAACCGCTTTGCAACAATAGTCATCGATAACTTGTATTCCTAGGGCCTCACGTGCATATTTTTTCCCTTGGGTTCGATATACTTGATTGGTCTTAATGCCGCTTGCCGGAAACCTACAATCAGCAAGCCAAGTAAAATGGAAGTCATTTGCCTATTTTTATGAGCCTTATTGTCCTATGTTTAGTAGAGCTTGATTGTTGGCTGGAAGATGGTGCATTGCATGTAAAGTGTGGTGGAAAGATGATGTGCTAAGTTGATGATTGAGAAGAAAGAAATAAAGGGTTGAGAAAAAAATTGAGTTGTGAAAAATTGTGGAAGAAAGAAGAAAAATTCAATTTGAGAGCTTATATGAAAGAAAGCTCTAAAGAAGGGTGGTGATTAAACTTTCAAAAGCATGAAGAAGAAAGAGTGTTGATTGATAAAAAAATGGGAAGAGAAATGAATTGAAGTGCTTAGTTAACTTTCAAGTCTCTACTAGTTTGAGTCACTCTTACCAAAAGTCACCTACCCATTCCAAAGAGCCTACATTACAACCTTGACGAAAGACCTCTTTAATTCCTGATTGAACACAAAAGAAAGTAATGGAGATTAAGTCCTTTGGTAAGCTTATGGGGTACATGTATATTAATTTGATGATTAAGTGTCATTTCACCTTGATACACTTGAGAGAAGAGAGAAACATTCCATGGAAGGAGCAATGATTTGAGTATTTGATTTTGCATTTGTTTGAGCATGATTCATCTTGATTGCTAGTTAAAAGTTTGCATAGATACTTGAGATCATTGATGAGTTCGGTTGTCTTATTTTTCATCTATGGTGCCATGAGACATAATTGCAATCAATTCACTCATTTGTGCCTATTTGTTTCGTTGCTCAAGGACGAGCAACACTTTATGTTTGGGGGTATTATGATGAGAGTGAATTGATGCATGATTTGATGTGGTATTTTTGTGCAAAAAGTGGTTAAAAGTGTTAATTTTTAGTTTAAAAGTGTAGAGTATCACTCTTTCGCATGAAAAGTGTTGGTCCGGAAAGTTGAGTTGATTAAAACCTTGAGTAAGCTTTCTAGAACAAAATCTAGAAAGGGGGTTTGAATAGATTTTGTAGATTTTTTAAATCTTTCAAAATCAATTCAAAATATCGATTAAACACGGATTATGATTGAATTCTCAACTTTTATAAGATCAAAAGCAAGGTTGATATTCTGATTTTAGTTAAGATTCTGAACTTTAATCTTGATGTAACACAATTGTAAATCAAACAAAACTAAAGAAAGCAAGAAATAACACCAGGATTTATAGTGGTTCGGATTTTAATAATCCTACATCCACTCTCCTTCTTCAATTTGAAGAAGGGACTCGCTTCGCTTACTTTCTCACTTCCAAATTTACAACTTACAACTTGTACAATTCTTCAAATCTTCAATCTCCTAAACTCTTCTTCTAGAAATCTAACTATTACAAAGTGTGTATCGGATTTTGAAGATTACGTAAAAGTGTTCTAAAAACACTTAGAACTTTTTGGAAACTCACTAGAAATACTTGTGAAAAGATTGTGATTGAAATCGAGTAGTGAATTGAATGAAAATTTAATATGCATAAGTGTTCTATATGAAATATGAAAACCTAGACCTATATATAAGTCCGGAAAGTCGGTTAGTTTGTTAGTTAGTTCTAACAAACTTGAAATCGCTTAACAAACTTAATCTTGAAAACCGCTTAAGACCTCTACTGATTCTTCCTACTCGTCTCAGACTTGGTGAAGATTAGCCTTTCTTATTCTACTCAGCTTATCTTGACCTCGTCGAGCTCTTTATACTTGTCTCGGCAGATGATTAGGATTGAGGTTGTCTCCAGATGACTTGTCATTCCTCGTCTCCAAATGACTTGAACTAGTCTTGACCTAGTCTCGATCAGCCTTCGTACTAGAACTTAGTCTTGATTCTTTATCATAGTCTGCTCATCTGGGAATCAGCTTTTTAACTCATCAAAACAATCTTGGTCTAACAATTTCCCCTTTTGATGAAGTTAAAACCTACAAGAATAGACACACTCACAAGAAGTTAGTCCGTAGTTTATCAAGATCAAATAGATAGGTATATCAAAGCACATTCTTCACATTACAAATGATTTATTCACATATAAAAACTTTAGATCTTTTAGACTCCCTTTTAAAAAAACTTAGAAAACCAAATGAGTCTCAAGACTTAGATTAAAAATTTAAAAACATTTTTAAGTCTCGAGAGATAAAATTCTCGATGACTTATACTTAAGAAAATTTTAAGTTTTTCTTAAAGCGAAAAAAACTTTAAGAAATTAAGACAAATAAAATGAATCAAACAAAGTATATTCACATTGAATTTACAAAGATTACAGATGAGAAGATAATAGAAAAATAGAAATAAGGAAAAGAAAAATCCTGTTTCTATCGGGCCTTCCCACCGGTCTTCAACTGGGATCATCACCAATTGAATACACGCCTCCTAAGCCGTCGCATCTTCATCTTGAGTAAGTCCAGATTCAGCCTCTGCCTTCTTCAAAATACCCTTGACCCAGCCTAGGTCCAGGATCCATCTCGATTTTCTGGGCGAGGATGGCATACTCAAAAGCTGGAGAGGTCAGGTTGACGTTGAACTCTACATCGGCTTCTTCCAGCAGACGATGATAGAACTCCGCATCTACCTTCTACATCCACTCATGCCAAGCTAAATCTGGATCTTGCTTTGAGATGCTCCGGCCCTTGAGAATATACCAGAAGTATATCCACATACCCTCCAGATTTTTGTCTTTGTATTCAAGCAAAGCATATTTTCCGCAGCGCCTTAGGAGGAGCAGAGGCGTATTGTGGAATGGCCTGAATTTCCCAACGCCTTGATCTTTGATTAACCATTTCCGCTCGCCAGTTGCTCCGTAAGACGTTGGAGTCTTTCTTCTTTCTCTCGCTTCTTCTTTTCTTTCTTGCCAAAATATTCCATCTCTCTCTTAATTCTCTTGATCTCGCTCTTCCGAGAGATTGGAATAATCAGCCTTCCTCTTTCCTTTTCCTTTAGCGGACCACAGTAATAAGTTCGGGTGATCTGGGCTCGGATCGCTACTTCCTTTCCTTTCCCCTTGGCTCCTCTGATTCGGATTCTTTTAGCCGAGCCAAGAGCTTCTCTCGTTCTTTCCTCCTCATCTTTCCTCCTCTTCTCCTCATCTTCCTTTAAAGCTTCCTCCGGTTGACTCACCCTCGGTGGAGAGCGGCCAACTCATCGTATTTGATCCGAGCTTCCTCCTGGCTGCCTCCGGATCAGGCTGTGTTGGCCTTCATGCCCACATCTTTCTGGTCTCCTCGACCACAGTGTGAGGGCTTGTCTTTTCTCTGCTTGACTTTTTCCCCCTTTTTAACTTGGCCAAGTCTCGAAAGTTTTTCATCTAAAGCGTTGCACTTGACCACGAAGTCCGAGTGGTCTACAGCCCAACTCATTCACAACCAGCTGATTATAACCCATAACTTCCTCCTTCAATGCCCTCGGCTCCTCCTCCATCGATTTCACTTTACCGGCCAACAGAGTTAGTGACATCTATAATTTTATCGAACAATGTTACCTCAACTTCTCTCATCTTTGGCTAGCATTGTGTCGATTCTGACTTTGACCATCCTCCTTGTCTTTCTTTCCATTTTCCGTCTAAATGTAGCATTGACCTTTTTCTCGACAAGGGATAGAATAGAGGAGATAGCTGTGGTTGGGCTTAGATCGTTGTCTTCATCCTCGGTTGAGGAGTCGACGAGGAGAGTATTTGTTACGGTTGAGGAGATGGGAGAGGAATAGATTGAGTTTGGATAGTTGGTAGAGAGGAGTAAGATATTATTGGTATTGGAGAGGTTTGGTGGGGAGAGGTATTTGTTCGGATGGGGTTGGGAGAGATGTTTGAAGTTGTGTAGAAGGAATGGATAAAGGGGATGGGGTAGAATACGTAAGTGGGGTTTGGATTTGGGTGTAGGGGAGGTAGAGGTGTTGAAGAGGCTCGAGTACCGGATCTGGGATACTCCTTCATTGCCAATTTGGAATTGTGGGGCTTCGGTGAGGCACGGGCTCGAAATGCCACTGGGGCATTTCTTCTTTGCCAGTACGGGAGATAAGGTAGGAGATGGGGAAAGACTTGTACCTGCCTCTGGAATCGGGAAAGAACAGCTTCCTTGGTTGGGGAGAGAGGAACCTCCAGGTGACCAACCTCGGCAATCTGAAGGACCCGGGACCTCCTCCGTAGCAGTGGTTGATAGTTCCATCTGCTGTTCGGAGCTACGTGATTTGGTGGATCCTTGAGCTCGGGCTGCTCGTCTTGGCCTCCTTACCAAGGGGATTTACCTTCCTCCTCTTCCTCTTCATCCGAAGCAACTTTGGCGGGAGCAGCAGACGAGCTTTCCCCCTTCTTCTTCTCCGAGGCTTTCACCAACCTCCTCTTCCTCCTCTGAAACATCCTTGGGACCGCAGCAATGCTTCAGATTGTACTTAAGGTGCGACCTCAGCTGCCGCTGCTTCATGTCCCTCTGTTTCGACCTCCACTGGGGTCACCTCAATCGGTTGTTCTTTGGACCACGACCCTCTGCACTGCAGCTCGCCTTGACCTACGAGCCACGGCCGCATCGAGACTCATCCGAATCTGGATTTCCTCCAAGCTGTCATCCTTTGTGAGGATTCCCTTCGCTTGGAGTACTTTTTAGTACCCACTCTCGGTCGACCTCCTATTCAGCCCTTCAATCAAAACGGTGATTTTATTGAAGAGACTGATTGTAGAAGTAGGAACCCACCCTCTGCAGATGACTTGAAAGTCAATCGCTTCTTCTCCTCCACGAGCTTGTATATCGGCAAATCCACCCAATTCACTTGCACTCCATCCAAGATGGCTCGCATCACACACAACTGGGTTTGGTTAACCCATCATGTGAGCTCTGCTCACCCAAAGACCGCCTTAGTAACCACGGTCATCGCAACCTAAACCTCCTTCTCAACGAGTTCTTCTTTAAATCCTCGCGAGTTCCCCGTAAGTGACCCTCGCCATCATATCAAAGGATTCTTCCCACTCATCTTCTTTGTACGTCAATGGATTAACTCCCTCCATTGACGTATCAAAATCTGGCAATATTCTCCCTAGAATAGCTCGGTGTCGCTCGTCGACAAAAGTATCAAATCCTTCCCGAGTGTCCTCCATTCTCGCCAAAATTCTGCACCCAAAGAAATCTGCTGTACATTTTTTGCGGAGACTTGAGTGATAGAAAACCTCGAGTCGTGAAGCTTCGAGAAGACGAAGGATTTCTGCAGATTCTGGGTCATTTGTGGTTTGAAATCAACATACATTTCCGCTTTCAAGCGGTTTTGAAATATTCCTCATTCATTTTGAAATGAGAAATATTTGTGGAAATGTATTTGGGTTTATAAGTTTTGGTAGTTTTTGAAGAGGATGCAATTTGAAGGTTTTGTGAATTTGAAAAGGGTTTGACAATATGTGTAGATTATGCGAGAATGGAAAGAAAAAGATTTTGGGAAGAAGAAGATGCATTTATAGGGGGAAGATTGGAAAGAGAAACCGCCATTTTTGAAAATATGATTCAATCTCAGCCATTTATTCAAAAGTTTTTACCGAGTATTAATCAACGGTTAAAAACTAAGATAAGCGATTAGGATTCAGCGCGTGAATTGTAATCGCCTTTGGAATGCGTAAATAGTTACTTTATAGTGTTGATTTGACCGATATAGGTTACTTTATTCGGTGAAGTAAGTATACCGACGTCACCATGTGGTATCTTACTTCAACTAAAGGTTTAAAGCAGATGAGTTTGAAAAGCAGATCGGCTTAAAAACAGATGGGTTTTAGAAATTCATCCGATAGAGTAACCTGTCGATCCTGAAAACCAACAGTTTAGATGTAACTTTTAGCAATTTTCAAACCAAGTTTAAACAAAGCAGACTCGCATTTATTTTTCTAAAACAAATTTTTAAAAGAAAAAGAATAAGGAGTTTGAATAAACGAATGAAAGCAGTATTATCGAGACCTGTTCTGCAAAGACATAAACTCAAAAGAAACCATCGAAGCTTAAGGTAAATCGATAGAATGTAAATAGTCATCTCGTTTTTCAGGAGATCGATTGACTATTGTGTCCTTGTGCGATTTACTCAATGTCGCACAAGTAATTATCAATTCGTATAAGGTCAATATGACTAATCCTTGATTCTTGATTCCTAAAAGGAGATCAATGATATCAGCTACCGATTGCCCTTTGACACATATCTAGTCCGATAATTCTTTCTAGACATTAATTTAAAGAAAGGAAAAGAAATAAGGAAACAAATGCACACAAATTAGAAACCAGCTAAAGATGCATCAAGTAATCCTAATTCTAAACACATTTCTTTAAACCTAGATTCGGCTAATGGTTTTGTAAGAATATCGACTTTTTGTGATTCGGTGGCAACTTTCTCAATTCTAATGTCATTCTTTTCAACATGATCCCTAATGAAATGATGCCTAATATCTATATGCTTACATCTAGAATGTAAAACAGATTGTAAGTCATTGCTATTGCACTATTACTATCACGGTAAATAGGAACAGTGATGTTTGAATATTATAGTCTCTAAGTCATTGACTAATCCAGAGGAGTTGAGAGCAACAACTTCCGGTGCCATGTATTCGGCTTCGATTGTGGAGGTGGCAACAGATGTCCTGTTTCTTGGATAACCAAGAAATTAATTTGTTGCCTAAGAATTGACAAGTTCCGAAGTGGATTTTCTATCAATCTTACATCCTCCAAAGTCTGAATCAATAACTGTTAGCTCAAAGTTGTCATCACCGGGTACCATAACCCTACTTGCAAGGTTCCTTTGAGATATCTAAGAATTTTCTTAGCGGTGTCAGGATGAGTTTTCTTGGGATTAGGCTGGAATCTTGCACATACCCCATTGCAAAGGCTATGTCCGGTCTATTTGCGGTGAGATAGAGAAGAGATCCAATCAGTCCACGATACTCCGTTGCATCGGTGGGTATCCCTGCTCATCCGAATCCATTGAGAAGTTAGTTGCCATAGGTATTTTGACTTCTCTACTAGTAGTCATTCCAAATTTCTTAATCAGGATCCTTAGCATACTTAGGTGATGTATAAATATACCCTTACTCATCTGTTTAATTTGTAAGCCTAGAAAGTATGTTAATTCTCCCATCATTGACATTTCAAACCTGTTTTTCATGAGAATGCTAAACTCTTCACATAATTTGATTAGGTGAGCCAAAAATTATGTCATCTACATAAATTTGAACTAGTAAGATGTTGTCATCTACTTCCTTTCTAAACAAAGTTCTATCAATCTTACCTTTAGAAAAACCATTTGATGTCAAGAAATCGAGATAGAGTATCATACCAAGCTCCGGGAGCTTGTTTCAGTCCATATAGAGCTTTGTTGAGTTTATAGACCTTGTTATTGGTCTTAAACCCAGGAGGCTGCTCTACATAAACCTCCTCAAGTAACACACCATTAAGAAAAGCAGACTTAACATCCATTTGAAAGACTTTGAAAGATTTATATGCAGCAAATGCCAAGAACAATCTTATTGCCTCTAATCGGCATTTGGAGCATAGGTTTCATCATAGTCTATTCCCTCGCAGTGTGAATAACCTTGTGCAACCAGTCTTGCCTTATTTCGAACAATAATATTGTTCTCATCATTTTATTTTTAAACACCCATTTTGGTGCCTATAATCTTTACGTGTAAGGTCTTTCCACTAGATCCCATACATTTTGCCTTTCAAGCGATGCGCTTCTTCTGCATGGTCATTATCGATTTGGGTCGATAATGCTTCCTAAATAGACTTGGGTTCAAGAAGCGACACATAACAACCGAAAAGACTTTGTAGTCTAGCATCATTCGTGGTTCGCACACTACTAGATGGGTCTCCTATAATCGATCGAGATGGATGATAGCTTCTCATCCTTTTGCCTATATGAGGAGAAGGATCCTCATCTTGAGTCTCGATTGGCAACTCATCCGACTCAACCTCGGTGGACGTTCCCCCTTCATCGGCTAACCCTTGCTAATCGGTGATGTCAAAGGTGTTCGATCTGAAGGAGTGATCGAAGTTGTCTTCGATTATCGGATGGGGATTCTTCTTCATCGATTGAATCAAGACTAGGTAGATAGACAGTTCTATGTTTAGTCTTGGATAATTCAATTTTATCTAGATTTTCAGAAATTTGATTCACTTTATACGAGAGGGAATACAGCTCATCAAAAACAACATGAGGAGTTTCCTCCACACAAAGGGTTGTCTTGTTAAAAACTCTAAATGCCTTTGAAGTATTAGAATATCCCAAGAATATTCCATCACCGCTTTAGCATCAAAAGTTCTTAACTTAGATTTCCCATTGTTATGAATGAAACACTTACAACCAAAAGCTTTGAAGTATGAGATCCTTGGAATCTTACCCTTCCAAATCTCATAAGGAGTCTTACCCTTGTCTTTGACAACTAAGCACTGTTGCAGGTATAGCAGTGTGTTGATAGCTTACGCCCCGAGAACCTATGAGGGGTATTATACTCGGCCAACATGCTCCCGGCTGCTTCCTTCAAAGTTCTATTCCTTCTTTCAACCACTCCATTTTGTTGAGGAGTTCTTGCTGAAGATGTCTCATGAATAATTCCATACTCATTGAAGAAATTAGATAAACAAGAATTCAAAAATTTTGTACCCTTATCACTCCTTATTTTAATAATATTAACTCCCTTCTCATTACGAATTTATGCGAGCAGATCGGGAATCTTGTTCATAGTCTCATTTTTCTTGAAAAGAAATATAACCCAAGTGTATCTAGAAAAGTCATCTACTACAACAAGAGTATATTTCCTTCCACCGAAACCGAGAGGTGTAACAGTCCAAAGCAGATCCGGATGAAGGAGTTGCAACACTCTTTCGGATGAGGAGGAGTTAATACTCTTAAATGAGTGTCTAGGTTGTTTACCTTTTTGACAAGCATCACATTTAAGATCGGTTGATAAAAGTTTTCAGGTAATCCCTTGACAAGAATCTTCTTAGCTTGACTTACTAAGGGTCTTGAAATTCGGATGACTAAGCCTTTTATGCCATAGCGGTGATATCTTCTCCACCCTTAGCCATCGAGACAAGTATCTTGGGGACAACTATTAAAGTTGGCCACATAGACATTACCATGTACGAAGCCGAGTTAATAGTACCTTATCGAGGAATTATCCAAAATATCACATTTATCTCTTGAAAATTTTACAAGAAAACCTTTATCACAAAGCTAAGAAAGCATAATGTGATTATGTTTCAAACCTTCAACAAAATATACCTCGAGATACTGAATATCCTTGATAATCAAAGTACCTACACCTTTAGTCCGACCACAATTATTATCACCAAATAAAACTCTTGGACCATCAATGCTTTGAAAATTTGATAACGACTTCTTGTTATGGGTCATATGTTGTGAACACCACTATTAATGTACCATATTGAAGCTAAGATCTCTTCCTTGAGTGATGATCCTGTGAATCCTGTAAAACAGATTAGTTTTGAGGTACCCTAGTGATCTTGGGTCCTTTTGGGTCAAGAATCACTTTAGGAATCCAAATAAACATCTCATCTGCAGACAATAAATCAAACTCGATTTTCTACCAAATCTGTCTACAATTATATCATCTTTAAATGACAACTTGTTGTATTGATTAGGTAATTTTCCTAAACTTAGGAAATCTAGGATAGCATTTGCTCCTTCCATCAAAAGAATTATAATAAGATAATCTTCTTATTTTGGTTCTTGGATTCCTTCTAGTCGATAGGGATTCTTCAATTTGAATTCTTGGTTTCGGTGGAAGTTGTAGTCCTTATCCGACTAGTTGGTTTCCATGGACCAATTTTAATATCCTTTGATTGAGCAGATGCTTTCACAAATTTCCTAGGTTTTGAACATCTGATTTATTGTTCCTATCATAACCAAGTCCTGTCTTATCATGAGATTTTTGGGAAGTATTAAAAATATGATCTATTGCGATTGTGAATTATTAAGGTGACTAATTTTGAAGACAAGCTTCTCATTGTCTTTCTTAATTAATTCATTTTCAGCACAGACTACTTCAAATTTATCTTTTAAAGTTTTGATTCATTTTCCAACCTTTCGGGTAAGGTGGTGATGTACTAGCTTGATCAGTGAAAACATTCCCTTGAATGTTTCCTCGGTCTCAAAGCTGTTCATCACACCTTGCCTTTATTTAGAATTTGAATCGATCCTTTAAAACTAAATTCTCTGTCTCCACTGTTTATAAGCAGCTAAAGATGTCTTTAAATCTCTCAATAACTCATGAATAACAGTTTGGTCATGATCGGATGCGGATCGACAAGAATCATTATACGAAGATGAATAATAGATTACCTCATTGGCCATGAGACAGATCTCGTCATCCGATCCAAAATCGGATGAGGATGATGAAGATGATGATGATTTCTTTGGCTCTTTTTCTTCAGCCAACAAAGCTCTTTGATCCGCAAATCTCTGTCTCTTTTCTTCCTCTTTTCTTCCCTTTCTTTAGGAGTCGATTGAGGACAGTCATAGCTGAAATGTCCTGGCTTGTTGCATGTATAACAAATGTCACTCCTATCCGATCTGGGGTGAAGTATTTCTTGACGAGGTGATCTGTATCTTCTTGTGCAGCTCTTGTTTTTGTCATCATCTGAAGATTTATCTACCTTCCTATACGATCTGGATCTTTGTCTATCTCTACTGCAAATCTCAATTTATTTCTCTTATACTTCATTCTCAATTTATCATACCTTTTTGTAAGTAAAGCCATCTCGCTCTTTCAAAGATAGATCGGCTCCTGCTGACTCTGTTGACACCTTGTCTTCTTTACTAACAAAGGCAGAGACTTGGATGAGGTGCTTGACTCCATCTCATCTTCCTCATCTTCTATCTGGATATCATACTCTAAGGCTTTAAGATGAGAAAATAAAGTATGGTGAGTAATAGAGGATAAATCTTGAGTTGCTTTAAGGATATTGGACTTTTCCCTCCATCTCTTGGTTAATGATCTCAGAATCTTGTTATTAATCTCCTTCTCTGAATAATTCTTTCCAAGGTCAATTTGCTTTGTTGAGAAGATTTGTCAACCTAACATCAAAGTGATCCACGAGACTCATTTTCTTTCATCTTGAATGTTTCAAATGTATGCAATCTTCTGTAGCTTGTTCTCCTTAACTTGATCGGATCCTTCACAAACATTAGCTAAGGTTTGCCACATTTCTTTTTTGTTTTACATCTCTTAACCTTCTCTATCCAATCTTTACTCAGAGTCTCAATGATTTCTGTTCTAGCTACTTGGTCAAGATTGTGGACCTTCCTTTCATCATTAGTCAATTGAACTCTTCTTTTCTTGCCTAGTTCTTGATTCATTTGTCTCTGCTCTAGTCTTTGGTGCCTCCATGGAAAAACTTTATAGGGCCTTCCTCAAGAACCTCCTCCATTCTATCATGAATGGCTTTTAGATGATTTTCCATCCTAAATTTCCAATAATCATACTCTTCAATGGAAAATTCAGGAAGATTCCTAGACTTATTACTTTTACCTGATGACATGATGAAACAAGGACAAAATACTCCACAAAAGCTTATTAGTAGCACTGTTAGAAATGAAAGAAAATGAAGAAAATCAAGATAATTCCAGAATCTTGTTCAAGACCTAAAATCAATATCGGAAACGACTTAACACCTGCTCCGATACCACTTGTTGGTCCCGGAAAGTTGAGTTGATTAAAACCTTGAGTAAGCTTTCTAGAACAAAATCTAGAAAGGGGGCTTGAATAGATTTTGTAGATTTTTAAATCTTTCAAAATCAATTCAAAATATCGATTAAACACAATGGATTATGATTGAATTCTCAACTTTTTATAAGATCAAAAGCAAGGTTGATATTCGATTTTAGTTAAGATTCTGAACTTTAATCTTGATGTAACACAATTGTAAATCAAGCGAAACTAAAGAAAGCAAGAAATAACACGAGGATTTATAGTGGTTCGGATTTTAATAATCCTACATCCACTCTCCTTCTTCAATTTGAAGAAGGGACTCGCCATCGCTTACTTTCTCACTTCGACTTACAACTTACAACTTGTACAATTCTTCAAATCTTCAATCTCCTAAACTCTTCTTCTAGAAATCTAACTATTACCGGTGTGTATCGGATTTTGAAGATTATAGAAAAGTGTTCTAAAAACACTTAGAACTTTTTGGAAACTCACTAGAAATACTTGTGAAAAGATTGTGATTGAAATCGAGTAGTGAATTGAATGAAAATTTAATATGCATAAGTGTTCTATATGAAAAATGAAAAACCTAGACCTATATATAAGTCCGGAAAGTCGGTTAGTTTGTTAGTTAGTTCTAACAAACTTGAAACTCGCTTAACAAACTTAATCTTGAAAGCGCTTAAGACCTCGGTGATTCTTCCTACTAAGCGGTGACTTGGTGAAGATTAGCCTTTCTTATTCTACTCGGCTTATCTTGACCTCGCGAGCTCTTTATACTTGTCTCCGCAGATGATTATGATTGAGGTTGTCTCCGGATGACTTGTCATTCCTCGTCTCGGTGACTTGAACTAGTCTTGACCTAGTCGATCGGCTTCGTACTAGAACTTAGTCTTGATTCTTTATCATAGTCTGCTCATCCTGGGCAGTCTTTTAACTCATCAAAACAATCTTGGTCTAACAAAAGTATCACTTGTATAGAATTAATGGATTTTTAATGTTTTTCGTCCCTTTTTAGGTAAATCGGTGGAATTTGACCAAACCGAGAGTACCGCATTCATACGGCAAAGAGACGAATGAGACGGGCAAAAACAAGGGTCGGAGGCATAAGTCGGGTCGAGAAAATTCCTGGACTCAACCTCTGGTCGAGGTCCAGGAGCCTTGACCCGAGGGTGCAGCCAAAGGAAGAAGATTGCAAAAATTGAAGGAACCTCGACTCGAGGGGTGAAGCTCGGGTCGAGGGTGAGGAAATTCTAGCAAGCTTCGACTGGAGGGCTGGAAGCTCGAGTCGAGGTAAGGCCTTTTTAGGAAAAGTGTGGGCACGACTTAAGGAAGCTCGACTCGAGGGCCCCAACCTCGAGTCGAGGTGCCGATTTTCGAAAAAGTTATTTTTTAATCCATTTGAGCAGAAAACAGAGCATAACCTTCCCCATAGTAATTACTTACGGTTTTTAGGGCGATTTCTAAGTTTCTTGGCTTAATTCTCCTTCTAGGTTGATTAGATTGATAGATTTAGATAGATTTCCATTAATTGTTGATTAGATTGGACTTTGGTCCATTAGTTTTCTCAATTCAAGTTGTAATTCAAGTGAAGTAAAGATTCCAATTGAAGATTCAAGCATTCAATATATTGATCATTTTGGCTTAATTGGTGATGTTCTTCTTCTCTACTCATTTCAATTTCTTAATTGTTGTGATTAGCATTGTGATTATGCAATTAGATTTTTCACCCATGGATTTTGCAATTTGTTCCATGGGCTAATTCACTTGTGCTTGAGATAATTGAAATTGAGGATGAATTGATTGCTTGAGCTTTGATTGTTGATGATTATTGATCAATTGAGATAGTTAGTGCCACTAATTGTGATTCTAATTGTGCTTAGTGCATTTTTATCTCTTTAGATTAATGTTTGATCACCCTAGCAACATGCGGGAGC
This sequence comes from Paraleonurus japonicus, assembly GCA_030762865.1. Taxonomy (NCBI): domain Eukaryota; kingdom Viridiplantae; phylum Streptophyta; class Magnoliopsida; order Lamiales; family Lamiaceae; genus Paraleonurus; species Paraleonurus japonicus. Next base: position 20,286,149 of record CM061060.1, on the reverse strand, counting down.
TAAGTTAACGTGATTAGGGATTAATCGGGTTATAATTGTGTATAATTGTATGAATTGGGTGCTTCGTAATTGAGAGATTAGTTGCACTAAGAATACTCACATTAGGCATTGTGTGATTAATGGAGACTTAATTGTATGATGGTTCTATGCTTTCTATCTTAGTTGAATGACAATTTGATACATTCATAGCTTGTGATCATTGATTCCTTGATGGATATTATCCATTGCACCCCTATCCCCATTGATTGATTTTTGAGAATTTCTAGCTTGTTAATTGTTCTAGCATATCTCTTGTTTAGATCATAGCTTTGTTGATTGTTGGTTGATTTTAATTCTAGCATTTTGTAGTGTAATTGGAGCCAAAACCATATTTGCAACAATAGTCATTGAAAACTCATATTTCTAGGGACTCATGGCCATACTTTTCCCTTGAGTTCGATAAACTTGATTATCTTAATATCACTTGCCCGATTTTACCGCAATCGGTGGTCACCGAATAACGGAGGAGGGTGCGGTGTTAGGGATATAATGAAAAGTATGCTTTTAGTGCTACTTTGTATATTGAACTGATTCTTGCACTTTTTATGAGAATAAATTGGTTATCACTGTTTGCATTAAATATTATGAATGTTATTTATTTTTATGCAAAAACGTTCAATATACTTTACATTGTAGACAATGTGGTGTGTAGAAGATCGCAGAAGATCACATTGTCGGTTCCTTGTAATAACTTGTAATGACTATAAGAAGATTCACAACTTAGGTTTTTAAAGTTGAGGTGTAAGGCTCGGATTGGTTTGTTTTGACCAAGAGATTACACTAGTGCATTTGATGTCTTGAATAGGACCTACAATGAGATAATTCTTCTAGACTTACTTGAAAGAAGAATTAGATCTCGGTGGTTGTTTATTTCTTAATTTCTCGCCACTTAATTGGGATTGTGTATAATTGATTGATGTTGCTTTGATTTATTGTGAGGAAAGAATCATTGGGATTCAATTCTAGATATTTTGGGCGACATTATTAATTATATGACAAATTGCTAAATTATTACGTAAAATCGTGTCTTGATACGTCAAGTTGATAATGTCCCCTTGGTGGGCTCGTAATGTTTATCATATCAAATCGGCGATGGATTAAGTTCCGGTATGATAATAATGTTGAGCTGTCTTTTCCCATGGAATAAAATATATTAATTAATTAAAGCATTCAAGAGCTTAAATTAATTAATGGACATTGGTTCTTAAACACGGAAAATAATAACCGGGAGCCATATTTACGTAATATGGGTTAGGATGGGTAGTGCAATATTAATTCTATAGTGGAGTGAATTAATATTAATGGGCAAGAATAATATTGTGACTCAATATTAGTTTCTAGGCCCATTGGGAGGCCTAATCCTAATTCTTTTAAAGGCCCCTTGGGTAGACCAATAAAAGCTCAATTAACTAAGGTGGTTAAAAGATAAGAATTAATTATTGTTTTATTTGATATTTTGAAAATTAATATGGAGAGAAAGAAGAGATCTAGTCTTTCCATATTTTGTGGAGAAATATAAGGAGATCGAATCTTGTGGATTTTTCTTCCTCTCCAAGGCATTAAAAATCAGCTAGATACATTGTATTTAGTAAGGCTGAAATTTTCGAAAAATAAGTTTGAAAAATTTGAAAAATAAGTTTGAAATTTTTTTGAAAAATAAGGGCTAAAATTTTCAAAAAATAAAGCTGAATTTTTCGAAAAATAGGGCTGAAATTTTCGATATTTTATGCATTATTTATGCATGGGATTTTTCCGATCAACTTGTAGGTTGAGATAGAGAGAAAATTCCAGAGTGCTGGTTTTTCTTGAGAGAAAAATAAGAGCAACGGTGAAACACTAATTCTTTCCAACAGAGTTAAAAGGCTTATAGGATCTCCCACTGCATCCACAAGCTTGGGCTTGGGGAATACCCGAGAAGGTGTTTGGGTTGAATCAACCGACATTTTTTCTCGAGGGTTGTCTCAACGGAACTCAAGGCGTCATTAATTATCTCGAGATGCGCTTTTTCTCCGATCAAGAGGTAATTACTTATCCCTTAGTTCCGCATGTTTAGGGTTATGTATGTTTTACCGTTATTCCAATTGCATGAATTTATCTTGATTTAATTTCTTTAAATCATGTTGTTAGGTTTATGATAATTTGTATCTAAATAACGCCCGAATAGATCTTGGATATTCAAATTTTCCCAACGGCGGCGAGGGGTGAGCTAGGGCCGAAGAAGTAGGGTCTCAAGTAACGTTGAGTGAGGGATAAGGAGGGGATGGAAGGTGGGGTAGGACAACCGAGAAGGGAAGAATCGGGCGACGGGGCAGGTTATGAAAGGGAAAGATATGCTCAACAAAGTGTATGTGGCGAGAGATGTAAATTTATCTGTGGAGATCGAGGCGAGTACGCATGATGGGCGAGATCATAACCGATGAAGACACAAGGACGGGACTGGGTCAAGTTTGGATCTTGTATAGAGGCGCAGCCAAAAGTAGCACTGAGACAATCGAATTGACGAAGAGAGGCGTTTGAGGGGTCACGGTGAAAGAGAGAAAGATACGAGACTCTTTTTATTCACATTTGGGGATGACGGCCCGATTGATTAAGTAGTCGGTGGTGTGAAAGGCATTAGGCCAGTAAATGGAGAGGATAGAGGCGTGGTGTAGGAGCGTGCAAGCGGTTTAAAAGATATGACGATGGTGACGTTCAACAATACCATTGAGTTTTGGAGTGCGAGAAAGAGTAATTTTATGAGCAATGCCGAGAGAGGTAAGTTGATGTTTGAGTGCAATGAATTCACCACCATCATCGGTGTACAACAATTTTAAAGAGTGATTGAGTTATTTTTCAACACCACGTAGAAAAATAGGAAAAATAGTTGAAACATCGGATTTTAATCGTAGAGGAAAAAACCAAGTATATTTAGAAAAGTAATCGACAAATATAACATAAAAACGAAAACCCTCAAGAGAGGTGACAGGACTGGGACCCCAGGCGTCCGAGTAGACGCTTTCAGAGGGGACCGACTCGTAATGCTAGAAGCGCTAAAGGGGAGCTTATGGCTCTTATTGCTAAGACACAAATCATAATGAAATGAGGTCGGGAGAGATGATGTCGTAGAGGGAGGATAGTAGACATAAATTGGTTCGTTGTGTCTGAGACGGATGATCGAGACAACCATGCCGCAAGGAAGGAGATACTGGGAGACGAGTTGTGAGAAGGGAAAATGGACGGCAGTGAATAAGACGGCCAGACATATAATTATCCTTTGCTTGGCCCTAAGAAGGACTTTGTGGGTATGAAGATCCTTAACAACTAACATGGAAGGAAAGAAATAAATGGATGTATTATTGTCACACCCCAATTTTACAAATAGTTTTAACGCTGACTCAAAAACATTTTCCTTTTTGTTTCAAAAATAATTTAATAAATACCAACAACGGAAACATGACCATTAGAATCCTTAAAAACGTCCAACTAAAATAAATTGCATAGTTTGTCTCAATCTACTTAAAACACTTAATTCACTCAAAACATAATCTTACTAAAAGAAGTTAAAGTCGTGTTATGAATTAAAAATTGCTAAAATAAATAAAACCAATCAATCCACCATGCCTCATTGCGCCACTCGATATTTTTAATCGCAAAATATTAATTTGATTGGGGTGAGCAAACAACTAGTTCGGTAGGGGCTCCCTTTGTCACGATTAAATATCACACATAAAAAGGAATTATTAACTCACAAACATGCATATTAATACTTATTCCTTGGCTAAACCAAGAATACGCTGGCTAAACCAACGATGCATGGTTTTCCGCAAAATAAATTAATACTTGTTTCTTGGCTAAACCAAGAATGCGCTGGCTATACCAACGATGCGCTTGGTTAAACCAACAATGCACGGTTTCCCGCGAATAAACATGCGTTAACGAATGACTTTAAAAGCCATAACATGCGTTAACGAAATTCATATCATACGATGTGGTAAGAAACAACACCATTTACGTTAAATATTTAAAAGTGACAAATTCACCAATCCCGATTAGGAAAACCCACGAAAAATTATTTTCTCCATTCACGTAAATTCAAGTTTTCACTTTGGAGCATCGAAAGTATTTGTCTCTCATTTCCTTGCGATATCGATAACAAATTTTACCCTCATCTTTGTTAATTTAATAAACTCTTTTAAGGTTAGTATTTTTCTTTTAAAAAAATTTATTTTCCAGCTTTTAAGTACTACAACAATACACTTTTATTCGTTGTTACCAACTCAACCGATCGTTATGCCGAATCTTCAAATTTATTTATGATTCTTAAAAATTCTTTTATATATATATAACAATAATAATAATAATAATAAAAGAAAAAAAGGATGGAGTTTGGCGAGTTGCCTATTTGATATGGGTAGCAATTTGTGTTGCCTATTTTATTAATACTTTGTTAATATTATATTTATTTTCATAATAATTTTGTTTTTATATTCGGTTTAACTAGGTAGTCTACGTATGATATGTGTACTCATTTTTAGAGAGTTATTCTTCAAATTACATTATTTTATTGATTTATTATGATACTAAATTGGATAATAATAATACTAACAGATTTAAAAATAAAACTAAGACTAAGACTTACAAGTTTAATAAATATAACACTAAAATAAGTTTATTAATTATTATTTTAGGTATTAAGGAGACCACGCTCTAAAACTTTTACCAAGGATAATCAAGGTGTAAGGTGGGTTTTCTTAATCGAATTGGTGAATTTGTCACTTTAAATATTTAACGTAAATGGTGTTGTTTCTTACCACATCGTATGATATGAATTTCGTTAACGCATGTTATGGCTTTTAAAGTCATTCGTTAACGCATGTTTATTCGCGAAAACCGTGCATTGTTGGTTTAGCCAGCGCATCGTTGGTATAGCCAGCGCATCGTTGGTATAGCTGCGCATTCTTGGTTTAGCCAAGAAACAAGTATTAATTTATTTTATGGGAAACCATGCACCGTTGGTTTTAGCCAGCGCATTCTTGGTTTAGCCAAGGAATAAGTATTAATATGCATGTTTGTGAGTTAATAATTCCTTTTTATGTGTGATATTTAAGCTGTGACAAAGGGAGCCCTTCCGAGCTAGTTGTTTGCTCACCCCAATCAAATTAATATTTTGCAGTTAAAAATATCAAAGTGGCGCAATGAGGCATGGTTGATTGATTGGTTTTATTTATTTTAGCAATTTTTAATTCATAACACGACTTTAACTTCTTTTAGTAAGATTATGTTTTGAGTGAATTAAGTGTTTTAAGTAGATTGAGACAAACTATGCAATTTATTTTAGTTGACGTTTTTAAGGATTCTAATGGTCATGTTTCCGTTGTTGGTATTTATTAAATTATTTTGAAACAAAAAGGAAAATATTTTTGAGTCGAGCGTTAAAACTATTTGTAAAATTGGGGTGTGACAATTATTGTGAAGACAAAATTGAGAAACAAAAATTATTTCGCATTTCATAGATGGGACACATTAAACATTGGACAGACTAAATTAGAGGAAAGAGACGTGGAACCAACATGAGATGCACTAAGAGTGGAATTGTTACCTAGAATCACATCATCGGGGCCATCATAGAGCTGATGGTATGATAAGTCGGCAGAGTGTTGGAGATGACGTGGTGAGACGCACCGGAGTCGAGAAGCCATGAAGAGGGAGCAGGGGACATAGCCAAAACTCACCGGGCTGCATGGAACGGACGGACGGAGCGGGCGGAGGTGAGGGAATAAATCCCAACACTTGTCGGTCGTGTGGCCTTTACGGCTGCAGAATCGACAATAGACAGTGGTCACGGGCGGATGACATACCTTTGCGGGCATCACAGGAGGCCCCGCGATCCCGTAGGCGAGATGTAATTTACAGACGGCAGAGGCGAAGGCCCGGAGTAGGGGCGCCGGGCGGCGGACGGCGATGCCGATGCAACGATGATGGTGGGCGCTTGTTACGGTGGCGTCGCCTTCATCGGCGAAGCGGCATGGGTGCGAGGGGGATGAGCGGAAGGCCGGACGGGGAACGAACGAAATTCTTGTTAGAGATGAGGCAATGTGATACCATGTACACACCGATTATTTTAAGGCTGAAATAATTTTTCTATTCATGCGTAAGTGATGCATATATACAACTAGAGTTTTCTACATTCTTGGGGACAAAGTAATCTACTCTATTCTAGAAGGGAATCATATAAACAATACAGAAACAAATAATTGTATACGGGAAATAGTCTATGAATAAGTTTTATGAGATTTGTCGTCCATTGTGTGCGAGATCCTTGCTATCTTCGATCGTGGGACGACTTACATACTATATCCGTAATAGAACTATCAAAAGTAATACCGGTGTAATATTGTTCCGTACAAATTGTGATACTGATTTTTTTTTTTTTATCGAGTTAGTTAGACAATTCTTTGATTTTGAATTTTGACGAGACGAAAATAGATTAGATCACCATGAAAATTTTCATACAACACCATCACATTATTTATTTTCATTTTATAAATAAAATAGTACCCCGTCCCATAGAACCCTTCACACTTTCTTTTTCCGTCTGTCCCACAATAAGTTTCATACTCTTAAAATGGAAAACACTCAATACACTCCACCCTCACAATATCCAATAATTTACACAAAATATCATTACTTTTGGACTCAATCATACACACAACCCAATAATTTTATTTACTTTATAAATAAAATTTTACAAAATTACCCATCAATATCCCAATCATTATTCTTCTTTTTAAAAAGTAAACGCTCCTCGTATGAAAAGTTATATAGAATGGAGGGATACGAAATTTAAATTTTAAAATTCCAAAATATAACACCTGATTTTCGAAATTTGAAAATAGAACAAAATTTTAATTTCCAAACCCCAAATGCGTGGTGTTACTTTTGAACAAGCAAAGCCAGTTGCAACGCAACCCACCTTTTTCAAAAGTATCCCTTCCCCATCAAAAGAAAATTCCAACTCAAGCTCTTTTTCTCTCCCTTCCTCGATTTCAATTTCATTCCAATTACTCATCCTTACCATTAAATAACTCAAAAATTAAAAATAGATGTATTATTTTTTTATACTCAAAATAGTAAAAAAATAACTTTTTTTTGACAGATAGTAAAAAAATAACTAGACATTCTCAAACTAAACTTTTGCAAACATCTTTTATACCTTCTAAAACTAAATTCTTACAAACTTTTTCTTATTTGAATAAGTCTTGTTTGAGACCGTCTCACAAATCTCATATCGTGAGACAAATTTATTTTTAATAAAATTTTATCACTTTTATACTAAATTGTATTACTTATTAAAAAATATATGTAAAATGTACATTTAGTTCAAAAATTAAAAAGTGATACACTTTATATTAAAAAATTTTACAATTTTACAAAAAAATGTAACATGTATCATTTTAAGAAAAATAGATTAAAAAGTGATATCACATCACATTATAAGTAGTAAGAATTTATTATAAAATGATACTAATAATTTTATCATTGTCTCACGAAATGAGATTTGTGAGACGATTTCACACAAATTTTTGTCCTCTTATTTACACTAGCTCGTGCCACTTAATTTTCCACCGTTTAATCTAATAAAGTTGAAGCAACATTTTTACTCCCTTCGTCCCAAAAAGTTATACACATTTTTCTTTTTCCGTTTGTTCCAACAAGTTATGCACACCTAAAAATGAAAGGGCGAAGTCTCTTGTGAAATATTTCACATGAAATATCGATTAAAAAAGGAAAAAAACTCATGGGTCACACCATCAAAACGGGTCAAACCATTAAGAACGCAGATTAGGCAGATTATAGCGCGAGCGACGACGATAATCTACGGCGCAGATACGGCGCGATCATGAGACAATAAAAACAATGAAATCCGATGAAAACAACAACGAAATTCAACTACGAGATCAAATTGAGGAGAAGAGAGCAAAAAAGGAGAAGACATGGATGATTTTTTAAAAAATTCGAGATAATTAAGTGTTGGATGATCCGATTGATGAAAAACAATAGTAGATAAAATTTAAACATTGATGAATACAAAACTTATGCGAACTTCGATGATAAATTTTTATTTCGTTTAAACTGAATGAATATCGCAACTCCTAATCTGGTCTTGATTTATTCATATAGTAACACACATTTTTCCATAAAGTAACATATTTTTGTTCATGTAGTAACACATTTTTTTCTTCATATAGTAACACATATTTCTCTATACGGTAATACATACATATTTCTCTATACGGTGACACGTTTGTGTTCATATAGTAACATATTTTTTTCAAAAGTATGTGTTACTTGTAAGAACAATTATGTGTTCTTGTAAGGGTAAGTACGTGTTACTAGTCCTTAAAAGAATAAAATATTAGTTTTGTTCATTAATAACACATTTTTCTTTATACAATAACATGTGTTTGACCTAATAATAACACAACCTCGAGAGTAAAAATTTATTTTTACCTTCGCACAAGTTTAATACACACATTTGCCCTTACAATAACACATATTTACCCCAAAATCTTATACTTGGGGATCAAATAGACCCATGATTTTTTTCTTAACACATTAAAATCATTTCTCTTTAATATTGAGATCAAATAAGTCATCATCTTAATAAAATCACACTCTTTTAATAAGAATAAAGTTGTCGAAGATTAAATACTTATTTGATTCACACATATAATTAGATTAGATATTTATTTGACAATTTTTTCATTTTTATTTTTGCATTTGGACGATTATTTTTAGACAAATACATATTATTTGTTTTATAGTATCACATATTTATCGTTTAAGTAATATATGCGTAACCTAATAGTAACACCCCAGGAGCACTGGAAGCAAAAATTGTATTTTTGTCCTTGAGCGAGTTTTTTTAGCCAAACACGACCTAACCCGCCAGGATCCGCGAATTTTATTATATGGATGATTTCACGGATCTTAGATCCATGAAATATTGCATATAAGAATTTGTCAAAAGGAAATATCACACAATATTAATACCCTGCTTATAATATTATTTAAATTTCAAAAATACTACTCTTATTATGCTCTACTTTATTCTCTCTCTTCCTTTATGTCATTAAATCACTCAAAATACTTTTACACTTTATTATGTCTCTTATTTTTTATTTTAAAAAAATTAATAAAATTAATTTTTAGTTTGTGTGTCTGGTGAGAGTATTAAAATTCATTTCATTTGATTCTGTGTAATATAAATAGTAAATAAGAGAGAATCATTTATGATCACCATCCCCTTTCCTGATTTTGTTGGTTGGGTACACAGTCAATCTCCACCACCGCGTGAAGAATTAAATTGAAAATTATTATCATCCTTAAAAAGTCAAGCAAGAGTAGAACCCACCACCGACCCTTCCTTCTTCGTTTAGATTCCGGCGCTGAATTCCATGCATAATTCATATTCATACATCAATGGTAGTACATATTGATTCTAATTCACAATTCAAGAATGGACACCCCGTTTGGGGAACTGCGCGTGGACATTTCTCCGTCGGAGCTCCGGGAAACCGCCTATGAGATCCTCATCGGAGCTTGCCGGAGCTCCGGTTCCGGAAGGCGGCTTACGTACGTTTCGAGTTCGAACTCAAAGGAGAGCGCTCGACAGCTATCTCCGTCACCGTCGATGCAGAGACCTGTGTCGTCGGCGGCGAGTAAGGTAAAGAAGGCACTGGGACTCAAGTCGAAGAGGAAGAAGAGCGACGAAGACGGGTCGGGTGACCCGGCCCGAAAGATGGCGGTGGGAGAGCTGATGAGGGTTCAGATGAGGGTTTCGGAACAAACTGATTCCAGAGTCCGACGTGGTTTCTTGAGAGTTGCTGCTGGTCAGGTCAGAAATTTGGCTATGGGAATTATTGCTACAACTCATGTTTTTAATTGAAATTGAAAATAAAAGTGAATGGGTGTTTGATTTTGCGTCTTTTTGCTTTTCGGCAAAGCAAGTACATTGTAAATTCCGTTTTAAATGTCGTTTTAGAGATTGATATTTTATTACGTTGGCTATATATAATTGTAAGGGTAGGTCTTGCATGAGACGGTCTTGACACTGAACATAATTTGGGAATGATGATGAATGTTAATTTGTGCTAGTTTGTGATTCGTTTCACCATGAGACCGTCTCACACAAGTTTTTGTCATAATTGTATTATTTGAACATTGATCTGATTCTTGAGTCATGCCATTAGGTGTAGTATTTGGACATTGATATATAAGCACAGTAGATTATAGAGAGGCATGTCTTCCCTTCATTAGTGAACGCTTCTGAAATTGAGTTACATTTTCTTCTATGAGCTCAATGGATGTCCTGCCACTTTTGTATATGAGATGTGACAATTATTTATCACAATTCGTTTTCGACCTATGCTAGTACTGAGCTTTTCTTGGTTTGTTAGCAGCTAGGAAGACGTATTGAGTCGATGGTTCTGCCATTGAAGCTATTGCAACACATCAGATCATCAGATTTTACTAGTGAGAGAGAGTATGACACATTTCAGAAAAGAAACTTGAAAATCCTGGAAGCTGGACTCCTTTTCCACTCACACCTGCCTCTTGATAAATCGCAAACTGCCCCTCAACGCCTTCGTCGGATCCTGCAGGCTGCATTAGAGAAATCTATTGAAACAGGAAAGCACAGTGAATCAATGCGTAGTCTCCAGGACGTTGTAACTTCTCTTGCTTGTAGATCATTTGATGGTTCCATATCTGATGTATGCCACTGGGCCGATGGGATTCCACTAAATCTACATCTTTACAGGATACTTTTAGAAGCCTGCTTTGATGTAAATGATGAGGCATCTGTTATTGAAGAAATTGATGAGGTATTAGAACAAATAAAGAAGACTTGGGCGATCCTTGGGATAGACCAGGTGTTGCATAATATTTGTTTTTTGTGGGTTTTATTCAACCAATACCTTGCTACTGGTGAAACTGAAGACGACCTTCTTTGTGCTGCTGATCATATGATGGAGGAATTGGTGAGCGATTCGAACTCATCTCGTGATCCAGAGTACTTGAAGATATTAAGATCAACAGTAAAACTTATACTCGATTGGGCAGAAAAGATTCTTCATAGGTACCATGATGTTTTTTATAGGGATAACATAGATGTAATGCAAATTGTTATATCCCTTGGGGTATTGGCTGCTAGAATATTGGAGGACATATCACATGGAGATGGTAAAAGAGGAAAGAAGTTGATGTGGCATGGAGCAGGGTCGATGAATTCGTCAGGTCGTCAGTGCGCAATGCTTTCTCTCAGGCAAGTATAAGTAAATTTATTAGTTAATCATTACTAATCAGCGCCTTTGGAGATATTTGAGAGTAAATATCAATAAAATTGACTATACTACAATTATTTTTAATGAAATAGAAAAGTACAGTGAAATTTAAAATATATTAGCATTAATTATTTTTACTTTTATCATAATTCATGATATTAAAAATGATTCAGTTATCATTTTCTTTGTGTTTCCATGAATTTATCATGATCAACCCTATTTTGGAGTGAAAATCCAACAATTGTAAAGTTTCATAGATATGAATATTCAGCATACAAATTGATAAATATTAGTTGCTTTTATTATTCAGTTTCTATTGCCAATGTTTAAGAACTATATTAAACACTGTAGTTTAGTGCTGGTGATGAAAATTTTTGTATTAGAACGTCATTTTCATCGAACAAGCATTATTGATTAAAGGCTATCTTGTGTAAGCTGTAATATTTTATTGTCTTTATTATTATCTTTCTCCTTCTAAATGTGAACTCAGGCCCCTGTTTGCTCCATCTGAGGACAGGAAAGAGAGAAGCTTCTCTCAAGCAGGAAGTCTTCAAAAAATCCACAGAGTCCACTCCCTCGTATTTGTATCCTTGCCCAAAATACTTGTGATTTGGCATTTAATGAGAAGGAAATATATACCCCTATTCTGAAAAGATGGCACCCCCATGCCACAAGTATAGCTGTTGCTACTCTTCATGCTTGCTTTGCGAAAGAGCTTAAGAGATTCATTTCTGGTATAAATGAATTAAATCCAGAAGCTATACAAGTGCTTCTAGCAGCTGAAAAACTTGAAAAGGATCTAGTGGAAATGGCTGTTGTTGATTCACTAGACAGTGAAGATGGTGGAAAGGCAACAATTCAGGAGATGACTCCTTATGAAGCTCAGGGTGTGATCATCAACCTAGTCAAATCCTGGATACAATCTAGACTAGATGGACTCGGTGAATGGGTTGACCGGAACTTGCAACAAGAGGTACTTTTCCTTTGCCTGCTGTTTGAATTTTTGCTCTGGCTTTCATGTGACATCAGTTAGGATTCACCTTCAAGTCTTGCGCTGATTTAAACTTGCAATGTTGTAAATCTAAAAGTTGGAGTTGTTATACCTAGATGATACGGAGTTGTTTCTTTGCTCATAGAACAACAATATACATGATAATATGTGCCCTGTTAAAGAAAAAGAAACCACAAATGTAGAAACATTCAGGGAAACACTAAGGTGGCGTTTGTTGGAGGATGGAGGTGGATGTGGGTAATACAATGAATAATAAATCTGTGTTTGGTTAGGGATGGAAGAGTAAGGGTGGATGGAGCTTTACGTCAAATAACAAATGACATTGTATTATTTTATTATTGTTATTTAGAGAAAAGTAGTAGACAGAATGAGTGGATGGGAGAAAAAATAGGAGCGGGAAATGAGTAGGGGAAAAGTAGGGGAGAGATTGAGTGGGTAGATGTGGAAGTCAGATGTTAAAATCCAAAAAGTGGATGTGTATATCTCCATACAAACATGGTCTAAGCTATTGTAATTATTTAATTAATCTTCAAAATGCTTATTCAGTTTACAAGGCATCTCTTAATGATTGTAGCTGTCCATTCTAGTGCATCAACGCATTGTCCTCGCCTTTTCTTCTATTTTTGTTTTGGTTTTGTTGGGGGCAGCGCTCAACTGTAAGTTGGAAAGAGGAATTACCCCACTTAAGAATCTCGTTAGTATAACTGGAAGTTGCATAGGCTTGACTACTGATGAGGAGTTTAATGGAAGTCTTTATATATTTATATAATACCAGTGTACAAGAGATACTATATATTAACTAACTTATAATATTATATATCAGTTAGGTATATTACATATGTGCGTGTATATATAGTACGAGCAGAGTGTGCCAGACACAATCTGTCCAATCCATTTGATAATTGTATCTGTAATAAATTGAGAGTTTAGTTGTGATGTTTTTTGCCACAAAACATTTATTTGTTTTCTCTTCTTATTTTTCATTATTTATTTTTGCTATATTTTCTTCTCCATTTACATTTTTTCTGAAACTTCGACATTAAAAGTAATTTATGCATTGGTGTAAGAATTTTAATGGGGAATTGTAGTTATTGTTAGTAAGTTTATGTTTAATTTGAGATTGGTGTTCCAATTAGGGTTTTGTTTTTTTATTTTGACCAATTTAAGTGATGAATTGAAATTATCTTCATGAAGTCAAACCATCAATATAATTGGCAATGAAGGGTGATGATATTTTATTATATGAATTTCCTATTAAATTTTAGGTTGTGGGTATGGTAGCATAAATTAGGTTTTGTTGGTTTTTTGATGAATCTTGGTGATGATTTTAAAGAATCTACTTTTTGTGCTAATGCCTAATGGGCTTTAGACCTTATGTCACAGTATCCATAATTTATGAGATTAATTTTGCCTTCTTTAAAAACTATTGGATGAATACTTGACCTGTTGAGCCTAATTCAATTAGGGGTTTTTGCCATAATTCATGGAAAATGATAAAAATGAAAAAGAGAGGTTCCGGGAGATAAAATTACCTGGAAATTTTGTTTAGGCTGCAAGCTGAAAAACACGAACTAGAGGTTCAATTGGAAAAAAAGAATTAGTACAAATTACTAATCGAAACTAACACTTCTATATTATTTTTTTACTGTTGACAACAGTTTCATAGGTGCAGTATAATTTGACCTTTTCAAATGTCTTACTTAATTTTGAAAGTTATTTCTATATTTCTGTTTCGTGTTTCGTCCTTAAACAGGACCAAATAATATGCTACTTAACAAAGTAACAGATTATATTATTTGTATGAATACCTTTATATAGAAAGGTTGAATCTATTTTAAAAATGGGAAGTAGGGGTGGGGGTGGGGGAGGTATTCATAAGACTGCCTCTAATATAGATTATAGAGTAGGGCTAGGGAGGTGTTGGGACATCGGAATCTTGAAGCCAGGGATTATAGCTTTGGTCTGACTCTTCGTTTCATAGTTTTGGCGGGACAACTACTTTTGGTGATCATTTGAGTCTGGCTGAGAAATGAAGTGTAATCTAATTATCAGAGTCCTATTGTTAATTTTTGCCGCATTATTATTATTATTATTATTATTATTATTATTGTTGTTATTGTTATTGTTATTATTATTATTATTATTATTATTGTTATTGTTATTGTTATTGTTGTTGTTGTTGTTGTTACTATTATTATTATTATTATTATTATTATTATTATTATTATTATTATTAGTTATAGTTATAGTTATAGTTATAGTTATAGTTATAGTTATAGTTATTATTATTATTATTATTATTATTATTATTATTATTATTATTATTATTTATTATAGTTATGGTTATGGTTATGGTTATGGTTATGGTTATGGTTGTGGTTATGGTTATGGTTAGGGTTAGGGTCTTTTAAATTTATGTTCTTAAATAAATAGCCCATGTGCTTTATTGCTTGTGATCTAAGTTAGGTTTAGGTTTAGAATTTTATTTATATTGCGTTGTTTTATGTCGTCAGGGTATCTAAAGGGATCATAGAATTTGAGAAACTACAATTGTTACCCGGGCAGGATTTGGTCCTGTAAAACCTTTTACTCCCTCCATCCAAAGAATTTAGTCCTGCTTCCTTTTCTGGTCTATCCAAAAAATTTAGTCCTGCTTTCCTTTTCGGTCTGTCCAAAAAATTTAGTCTTTTTCCAAAAAAAGAATACAACACTTTATCCTTATCCTTCAAACATCTCTTTAAATACTCAAATTAACAACCACTTTATTCATAAATGGACCCTATAATATCCCATAATACCCTTCGACATATCTATTTTACACATAAACTATTATTATATCTTAAAACTTGTGTAAAAAGAAATATGACTGAATTCTTTAGATGGAGGGAGTATATTATATTTCTACTGTTTTCTTGTTTCTCGACCCTCCCCTCTATCACATGTACCATACTATCCTCTCATTAGTGGTCGTGAGATAACTATTTCCTGTTTTTGACGATTCTCTCTCCCAATTAAGGAATTTAAGAGCATATTGTTACAGATACACCAAACTGGAGAAACGAAATATCTTCATAATGGGACCAACATTCTTTTTACAGGATTGGAATCCTCAAGTAAATAAAGGGCGTTTTACACCATCTGCTGTGGAAGTTTTACGTATCATAGACGAGACTTTGGAAGCATTCTTTTTGCTGCCAATACCAATGCATCCAGCTTTGCTTCCTGAGTTGATGGGTGGTTTAGACAAGTGCATCCTCAACTATACGATAAAGGCAATATCTGGATGTGGTAAAAACTATATTCAACACATTTTCCCTATTTTTGGTGCAAAAATAGATACTGACACTGAGCTACTAAGCAGGATCTCGAAATACCTATATTCCATCATTGCCCCAGCTCACCAGATGCTCTACTGGTTCAAAACTCCGTGCATTTAAGAGGAAAGATCGTTCTCTTATGAGTCCAAATAGGAAATCACTGGTCAGTGGGGATGACTCGTTCAGTGTACCGCAACAGTGTCTTCGCATTAATACTTTATACAATATCCGCAAAGAGTTGAAAGCCCTAGAGAGGAGGACAATGTCCAATTTGAGAAACATTAACGATGAAAATGCCCCAAATGGGAATTTTGGGCTTTCAACGGCTTCCTGCATGGAAGGAATCCGGAAGCTCTCTGAGGCAACTGCATACAAGGTTGTATTTCATGATCTGAGTTATGTCCTCGGGATAACCTATATACGGGTGATATTTCTTCATCAAGAATTGAACATTTCCTCGAGGAGCTGGAGCAATATTTAGAAGTAATATCCGTGACAATCCATGACAGAGTTCGAACACGTGTAATTATTGATGTGATGAAAGCATCTTTTGAAGGGTATCTGTTGGTTTTGCTTGCTGGGGGCCCTCTCGTGCGTTCATTGTGCAAGATGCTCGGATAATAGAGGAGGATTTTAAGTTTCTTACTGACCTCTTCTGGTCGAATGGGGACGGTCTACCTACTGATGTGATTGATAAGTTAGCAGCTACTGTGAAAGGCGTCGTCTCTCTCTTTCAAATGGGTAGCGATAGCCTCATCGAGCAATTGAAAACGTCACTCTGGATAACAATGGAGCTTCTGCAACATCAAGGCTGCCTTTACCTCCAACAACAGGTCAGTGGAGTCCAACTGATCCTAACACAATTCTACGCGTTTTGTGCAATCGAAATGATAAAATGGCATCCAATTTTCTCAAGAAATGCTTCGATTTGCCAAGGAGAAGTTAAATGTGAACCATTGTACAATTCATAGCATCTAATCTGTTTTGCTTTTTCTCTGAATTATTTTATCATTTATCTTGTTACAGTAATAGCTTCTCATTATGTGTGTTGTTTTAATTCCTAACCTTGGTTGTACATGTGGGGTGTATTTATTCATTAGGTTTTGCCCCTGAAAGAGTGAATAAATTAAGTTCTACATATGTGTATTCTATCTAGTTTTAGAGGAAGTATTGTATGAGAACGTATCACGGATCTCATTTAGTGAGATTGATTCAATTTTTAATAAAATTTTATCACTTTTATACTAAATTGTATCACTTTATAAAATTGTATGAAAAATATACATAAGTCTAAAATTGAAAAGTGATACATTTTTGTTGGTCCCGGTCCAATCAAGTTTATACAAACGGGAAATCTAGAAAGGGGGATTGAATAGATTTCAAAACCTACTCAATTTTTTCTTTCAAATTAAACAAAGATTACCCAACTAAAGTCGATTCTCTAAGTATCAAATTTATATAGCGGAAGTAATTTATACTTGATTCGATTGATAATTCTTTGAATGAATGTTTGATTATTCAAGATAGAAAGTAAACAAGTAAAGTAAATTGAAGAAATACTGAAAGTAAAGAAAACAACGATTTATAGTGGTTCGGATTTATAAAAATTCTACGTCCACTCTCCTTTCATAATCTCATGAAAGGGTCTTCACTACTTACTTACTTTCTTCCTTTTTTACTCTACTTACAAGTGCGGTGAAGCCTTACAAGTAATTCTTCCCGATTTGAATTCTATGGCTTGAAAATTTGAATAACAATGTTCTATAAACATTGAAAACTATGAACGTTTAGAGCGTTCTTTTTGTGTGTGAGTATGAGTTTAGAGAGTCTTTGATTGTTATACAAATTCTTGTGAATTACAAAGTTTCAAAAGTTGTTCTATTCTAAACAAGGGATCTATTTATAGAAGACTAATATTGGTAGTTGTAACTTCCTTGTTGACTTTTCATGAATTTGTTGAAACCAACTAATCGAATCTTGTAACTACTTCTTGGTTAGTTATAAAAATCTTGATGTTAGTTATAACTTCCTTGTTTCTTTAATGCTTCTAGTCATTTGTCCTTCTTGTCTTCGTGACGTGGTCCACATCATCTCGATCATCTTCATGTCTTTATATTACTACGATCTTGAAGTGCCTAGTGCCTCGCTTCCTTGTCTTCATCTCGAGTCTGTCTCTGTCGACTCACATCTAGTCTTCATCTTATTATAAGTACTTAGTCTATTACAAGATTTTTACTCATTACATCAACTGCTATACAATAATTCAAATTGGTCACCTTATTTTACATACTCATCCTAACTTCATCAAAACTAAGACATTTTTCTTCCTAACAATTTTTCCCTTTTTGATGATGTTAAAACTTTACCCAAGAAAAGAAATGAATTAGTAAAATAAAAATATGAGAAAAAAAAAAAAACAAATAAGATAGACAATTAAGACAATCGAGATATACTCGGTTTATCGAGAGAATTTTAAGTCAATCAAGTCTTCGAGAGAATTAAGTCAATCAAGTCTTGCGAAGGATTAATGTTAATAGATTTTAATAAATTTTTAAGAATAAGTGAAACAAGTTAGTAAAACACCAAACAACTTCATATGAGCACAGATCAAAATATATTCACAAGTCATCTTTTGATTTACATTGATCAAGACATAAAAGCAAACAAGGATCAAGTTGAAAGATGAGATCTAGTCATACCAATTGTCTTCTTCTCGAATGCTCATCCATCGAAGACACGCTTCTTTAGGCTTGTTGTCTCCTCCTTCAGCCAGTCAGTGCCGCCTCGGCTTGGATTAGCATCTGCTTCACCTTTTCTCTGTCTGCACGACCATCTTGTGTAAGAGGAGGAGACATCGTTGAGTAAGATGGTGCGACTATGTCAAAATTAAACTCGACGTCGGCGATGTCTATCGGATATTGGTAGAAGTCGAGTCCTTTGCCTCCAACTATTCATGAAATGCAATGTTCTCGTCTGTCCCCCAAGTGATCTTCTTGCAGACATGGAAAAGGAATATCCATTACGCCTCATAGGCTCTCCATTTCTCCTATTGATCCATTAGAAGGATCTTCTTGGGTACAACTTTGGTCCGGTGGAAGGGGCGAAAGAACTCTTCTCCTTAATCATTTTTCGACCTGCGAACCCACTTCCCCGTCTTCTGTCATATGTCTTCCCACCGCCTTCTCCTGCTTTCTCCTTCGCTTAACATCTCTCCTTTTGTACTTAGCAACTTCTTCCATCTTCCTCTTTTTAATCCTTTCTTCTTCTTCCACCTCACTGGGGTCTTTTGAGGTTGACTTGATTTTGCTTTCCCACCTGATTTAGATGAAGACGAGGGTTGAAGTGTGCTAATTGGAGCGAGGATCTTGCACTTGGTAGCTCTCGACGCCCTCGGACTCGGTAGGTTCATCCGACTTCTCTATCGCCTCGATCCTCATTTCAATCTCTTTAAGACACGGCTGGGACTTGTCCTCACCGCCTTCTTTCTAGCCTCCTTAGCTTGCGCAGCCTCTTCAAAGAAGCTTGTCAATCTTAAGATTCGGCGCCGGGATCTTATCATCTTGGGTATCTATTCTTTTATTGAGCTCTTTATCTTTCCTCTTTTTAGCATCAAGAAACCGAGTGTTGTAGATGGTGGCAACTTGCTCGATTTGTCCCATAAGCTCATGTCCGATAAGACCCGTCTTCGATCTAGCAAATCAAATCTTTTCTTTTGAGCCGCTTCAACTAATCAATTTATTTTCCAAATAATTCTTGGTGATTGTTTGACAAGGCTTTCTTCATGGCGAGTCATCCTTAATATTTATCGAAAAGAAGCTTCTTTAGCACTCCATGCTTCCTTTGCTTGATCTTCGACTAGATCTTTGATTTCCGGTAAGCATCTTGGATGTACTGTTTAACTCAAGCCTCTTGCTTGTTCTCTTCTTCACTATTTTACGTGTCACCTCTGCCATTTGCTCTTCATGTGCGATCCTAGATAAGTAGAGGTCTATCTTGGTCTTCTCATGAACAATTTGCCTCTACATTCTCTCTTATAAACGAGGTGACAAATCCAGGGAGCATCCGGAATGCGTTTAGATAAGCGGTTTTCGGGCTTGCCACCTCGGCTTTGAGTGTTTCTACTTCGGATGCGAGATGCAGCAGTTAGGCAAGAACTTCTTACGATGGAGAAGATAGAGTTAGATCTATCTCCTCAATCTCTCTTGGTTGGCTCGCCTCGATCGGGAATCTACCCAATGTGGCTTTTGACTTGGCACTTGTGATTCCTCGGCGGTTGGTACTGCTCGCTGCCCTGCTCTGCAGTGCCTCCTCGCTCTATCCATCTCGGCATGCTCATCGGCAGCCTTCACTGCTTTCCTCCTCGCCTTCTTCCTCCTTCTTCTCGCCTTCCATTTCCACCGCCTACCGCCTCTGTCTCCATCTCCTTCTCAATTGGTTCCTTGGCGGGGAGCCTAGATAAACCCTTCTTAGAATGTAATCGAAGAAGAGATCCTCGAAAATATCTCTTGAACGATTTGAGACCAGCCTTTTTAGGACTTGTCTTCTCGGCTCGCTCGGTTGTTCCCACCGCTCCCCAATGAGGATGGCCGTCTTCTCAAAATACCACTGTCCTTAGCCTCCTTAGCGGCCATACATCTACTAATTCCTTTAAAAGCTCCGACTCTTTAGCTAAGATGATTCCTTTTTAAGGATAAACCTCCTTCCAAGCACCCTCAAGGAATGTTCTCATAGGCCTATAATGCCGATGGGTTTGGAAGGTTTAAGAATAGAGCGGGTTTAAGCGTAGATGGTGTGGATAGGAAAGAGAAATGGTCACCGAGGTTTGAGGTGGTGGGGGTGTTGGACTATCCGGGGTGGAGTCGTTTTGGAGACTCGGCGGCGACCACATTTGTCTCTTCATTGCCAAGTTGGGAAGTGGGTGGCTCTCTGTCCGATACGTCCTCGTATAAGGACGATGATGATGATGATGATGATGATGACTTAGCCTTCTCCGATTCTTCCCTTGAGGACACTTCCATTCTCTCTTCCTCCCGCCCGAGGTCCCCGCAACCTCACCTCCGAGACACTTTCCCCTTGGGAAGCCGTTCTCTCCACCCTTGACTCCTTTTCGTCGACTCCTCCTCGGATGAGGATTCATCTGCCACAAAGTCTCGATCTTCTTGGCCTTGGCCTTAGTTGCCCTCTTCTTTGGTGCGGTGAGGCGGCTGGAGTGACCTTGTCTCCTTCATAGTCGGAAGGGCCAAAGATTTTCTCATCTTCAAGAAGGTGCCCTTCGCTTTGTGTAATTTTTCACCCCAACCTCCCGGTTGAGGTTGTCGACCACTAATTTCACCTCCGGGATCGAGTGATCCTGTTCATCATGCTCGTCATCATCTCCAGTGGTCCACCTTAGCTTGTTCTCGAGATATACTCTTTCAAAAATCTCTTCTTTCCTCAACCGGCCTCGTGAACGGTAATCTTGCCCGGTTCACCTCAACTCCATCAATAATAGCTCGAAGGCGGCAAATCCTTGGCCGAGTCAACCCATTAACTCTGTTGCTCTCCCAAAATGCACTTGGTGAGAATCAACATCGATCTGTACTTCCGCCTAAGCATTGGCCGCTTCAAATTCGTGGTTGTATTCTTATATGACCTCCTTGCCATCGGTTTGAAACTCTCCGATATTCTTCACTCTTGTAGTTGAAAGGATCTACACCCACGGTGCTTAATCCGAATATCTCCCCAACCTCAGCTCATCCTCCATAGATTTCACTTTACCACCAAAGACAGAGTTAGTGACATTTATGATCTTATCGAGCAGTGTTACCTCTACTTCTCTCATCCGGCTAGCATCGTGTCTGTGACGGCTTCGACCATTCTCCTTGTCCTCCTCTTCATTTTTCTTCTGAAGGTTGAGTTTATCTTTTTCTCTACAAGACCGAGGATGGAGGAGATGGCGGAGGTGGGGCTTAGGTCATCGTCGTCATCCTCAAATGAGGAATCGGATGAGGAGGGGATAGACTCTTTTTGAGTAGAAGGGAGAGGGATAGTACGAGTTTGTATGGTTGGGAGGGAAGAGTAGGATATGATTGGAACAAGTGAGGTTTGGATTGTGGGGAGATGGATTTGTTCGAGATGGTAGAGGAGATGATGGTTGAATTTGTATGGTGGAGGTGATGATGGGAGATGATGTGAGTAAGATGGGGGCTGATGGTTGAGGTGAGATGTGTTTAGGATCTGTGGGTGAGGTTTGGGGTTGGACTGTTGGGAGGTAGGCCGTTGGAGAGGTTTCGGGGTACTACTGATACCCCTTCATTGCCTATTTGGACAGATGGGATGTCGAGCCGAAGTTTGAGGCTCGAAATGCCACTGGGCATTTCTTCATTGCCGGGTGCAGGGGATAATTGAGGAGATGGGGAAAGACTTGTACTGCCTGGAATAGGGAGAGAGCAGCTTCCTTGGTTGGAGAGGGGGAACCTCCGGTGACCAACCTCACCGCTATCTCAAGGACTCGGGACCTCCTCTCGCAGCGTGGTTGATATCTCCATCTCGCCGCTCGGAGCCACCAGATTTGGTTGATCCTTCCGAGCTCTGCGTTGCTCGTCCAGGCCGTCTCACCAGAGGAATTTCAGCCTCCTCTTCCTCTTCTTCATCTCGAGGCGGCTTTGGCCGAAGCAGCCAGATGAGCTTTCCCCTTCTTCTTATCCACCGCTTTCACCAGCCTCCTTTTCTTTCTCCTCACGAAACGTCCTTGGGACTGCGGCACTGTTTCAACAGATTCTTCTTGAGGCGCGACCTCAGTGCTGCCACCTCATGTCCCTCTGTTTCGATTTTAGCTGAGGCACCTCACTTGGTTCAATTTGCTGGTCTCTCGAGCTTCTGCATTCTTTGCCTCAAGCCTCTCGAACCTGGTGCATCGGACTCATCATCTCGAGTCTGGATTTCCTCCAAGTCTGTCATCCTTTGTCGATTCCTTCGCTTGGAGTACTTTTAGTACCCACTCTCCGATCGGCCTCTTTATTTAGCCCTTCAATCAAAACAAGTGATTTTGTTGAACAAGGCGATATCGAGGTAGGTATCCGGCCTTCTGCAGACGACTTGAAGGTGAGGCGCTTCTTCTCCTCCCTCGGCTTGTGGATCGGCAAGTCCACCCGGTTTACTTGTACTCCATCAGAATGGCTCGCATCACACACGATGCGGGTTTGGTTAACCCATCATGTGAGCTTTGCTCACCCAACACCGCCTTCGTCACCACGGTCATCATCAACAACTCGTACCTCCTTCTCAATAGATTCTTCTTTAAATCTCTTCTCGCTCCCTTCGAGAAACCCTTGCCATCATGTCGAAGGATTCCTCCCACTCATCCTCCTTGTATGTCAATGGATTAACCCCTTCCATTGACGTATTGAAAATCCCGGAGATGTTCTCCCTGGTATAGCTTAGTGTCGTTCCATCAATCGAGGTATCAAACCCCTCCCGGGTATCTACCATTCTTGCTAGGAATTCTGCCCCCAAGAGATCACTGTTACATTGCAGGGAGATTTCATTGAGAGAAAACCCCTGAGCCGCGATGCTTCAAGAAGACGAAGAATTTCTGCTGATTGGTCTTGGGTTGTTTCGAAATCAACATACATTTCTCGCTTTTAATCGGTTTTGAAATATTCCTCATTCATTTTGAAATGAGAAATATTGGTGGAGATGTATTAGGGTTTATGAGTTTTGGTGGTTTTGGAAGAAGATGCCATTGGAAAATTTTGTGAATTTTGGAAAAGTGTTTGAAAGATATGCGAGGTTTTACGAGAGTGAAAAGCGATTAAGGGAAGAAGAAGATGAATTTATAGGAGGGAAGATTGGAAAGAGAACCGCCATTTTAGAAAATTTGAATTAATCTGAGCCATTTATTCAAAAAGTTTTCTGCGCATAGATCAACGGTTAAAAATTAAGATAAACTATTGGGATTCGGCGCGTGTAGTTCAGCGATCTTTGAAATGCGTAAAAAGTTACTTTATAGACTATTGATTTGACAAATATATGTTACTTTATATAGAGAAGTAAGTATCACAGCCGTCACTAGGATTACCTTACTTCGAATAAGGGTTTACAAAACATATGATTTGAAACCAGGTGGGTTTGTAAAGTCATGATAAAGTAACTTTGTCTGATTTTAAAACACACGACTTAGGTTTAACTTTTTAGCAATCTTAAAAGCAGCTTAAATAAGCAGACTCAAACTTAATTTTCTAAAATTAGGTTTTTTTTTCATCCAATCAATCCAAAAATATTTTTATGAAAATAAGAATATAGGGTCTACTTTAGGAAACAAATGTTGGAACCACCGATCGCCGACTCTACGAAACTATCGGACTCGGGATCATAATCACACAAACGCAGCGGAAAGAATTGTACCTTTATTCACCGTAATAGGTGAAGACAAACCAGTTCTAAGGTCGAAGCTGCGATCGAAGGATGAGCCTCGAACCTCACGGTCTTCCGCCGTATTCCTATCCCTTTCCCTTGGACGTCGAGTGGTCGACGATCCTCCAAGGAATCGAATCCGCCTCCCTCGATCTCACGTTTTTCACACGCTGGAGACTACGATGTTAGGGTTTATTTATAGGCTACAACAGGGACCCTAAGGAGGAATTAGGGTTGGGCCTCTGATGGGCCTAAATATCTGTGTTCGATCCGAACACTTTACTTAAGCCCATCAATTATAACTCAGTCCACTAAAGAGTTATAATTGAATTACCGTCCTAATCCCATATTATTATATGGGCTCCTTTATTATGTGTACGTTTATTTCCCGTGTTTAAGATATCGAATGTCCATAAATTAATTAAATTCTCGACAACTTAATTAATTTATATCTAATTCCAAGAGTAGTACCACTCATCTTTATTATTATGTCGGATTAAATCCACCTGCAGGGTTTACATAATAATCTTTATGAGCTCTGAAGGGGACATCATCATCCTAAATAATTAGGACACGGATTCCTTCTATAATCAACGGCACACCATATAAACAATGCTATCTCCCAATTCACCGAGCCTATTGATTTAATAAATCTCACCCATTGGTAAATCAAAGAAACATACATTGAGTACACGTGCCCATTATTATATAGGGATTAAGAAAACGTACATCCATAACAACAGAGGTCTTGTTCTTTTATATAGTCGGTACAAATTGAACAACCTCATATGGTCCTCGCTCAATACATACAAAATGTACTAGTGTAATTTTATAGTCAAGATAGACTAATACCAAATTACACTACAACCGTTCCAATGATTTGTCCAAATCCATTTTGGTTGTGAGCTATTATTTACAATCTATAAGGCACTCGATAACATGATCTTCTCGTGTGACACCACACACCATGTTATCTACGGTATAGATTAATCTGAACATAATAATGATATATATAACAATCATAAACAATAAGTATTTTGATCATAATGAATCTCATATGAAAAAAGATGTTCATACTCAAGAAAGATGTTCATACAAAAGCTAGGCTTATAGTATACATCCTAACAATCTCCCACTTATACTAAAAGACTATGCTTCCATAATTCGCCATACATCCGATTCCCATCCCTTCAACATGCCCATCAAAAGCTTTATTTGGAAGAGCCTTTGTGAAAGGATCTGCTAGGTTATCCGCTGATGCAATCTTGGCGACAACAACTTCTCCTCGTTTTACGATGTCTCGTATCAGGTGGTACTTGCGCTCAATGTGTTTGCTTGCTTTGTGGGCTCGTGGTTCCTTCGAGTTTGCCACTGCACCATTGTTATCACAATAAATTGTGATAGCTTTAGGCAAACTAGGAATCACTTCTAAGTCCATCAAGAAGTTTCGAGCCATACAACTTCTTTGCTGCCTCAGAGGCTGCTACATACTCATTGCCATGGTGGAGTCCGAAACGCATTTCTTCTTTACACTCCTCCATACTATGGCTCCACCTCCCAAGGTAAACACATAACCCGAGGTAGATTCTTGTTGTCCCTATCCGATTTGGAAATCGTAGTCGTGTAACCCTCGGGAAGTAAAGTATACGCTTGGTAAACTAGCATATAATTTCTAGTCCTTTTCGTGTACTTTAAAATATGCTTTACCGCGATCCAATGTCCTTGTCTGGGTTACTTTGATATTCTGCTAACCATGCCCACGGCAAAACGGATATACGGCCTCGTACATAGCATTGCATACATTAGGCTTCCTACAGCCAAGCATAAGGAAGCGCCTTCATGTCCTCTATCTCCTTTGGTGTCTTAGGACACATCTCTTTAGATAAAGGTACTCCATGTCGAAAAGGTAGAAAACCTTTCTTAGAGTTTTGCATGTTAAAACGAGCCAAGATAGTATCAATGTATGAAGCTTCGAGATAAGCACAACATTCTTTTCTTGCGATCCCTTATAACTTTGATCCCAAGAATATGTCCAACTTGTCCCAAGTCCTTCATATCAAAGCGCTTGGACAACCATACCTTTACGTCGACAACACCTTGACATTGTTGCCAATGAGCAAGATGTCATCTACGTATAGTACAAGAAATACCACCACGTTTCCGTCACTCTTCTTGTATACACATGACTCATCCGGACATTGAATAAATCCATAAGATGGATTACCTCATCAAAACGGATGTTCCAAGATCTCGAAGCTTGTTTCAACCCATAAATGGACCGATTAAGCTTACACACAAGATGCTCTTTGCCCTTTGCGATGAATCCTTCTCAGTTGCTTCATATAGATGTTTTCTTCAAGACTTCCATTAAGGAAAATTTGTCTTGACATCCATTTGCCAAACCTCATAATTCATATGAGCGACAATAGACAAAAGAATCCGGATAGACTTAAGCATGGCTACCGTGAAAAGGTTTCCTCATAATCGATTCCTTCTTTTGAGTGTACCCCTTCGCTACAAGCCTTGCTTTGAAAGTTTCTACTTTCCCGTCTGATCCTCTTTTTCTTTTGTAGACCCACTTACAGCCAATGGCTTTTACACCATTTGGTGGTTCTACTAGCTCCCAGGACTTGATTAGAATCCATAGATTCTAATTCAGATTTCATTGCTTTTTCCCAAGATTCTGCATCTTTATCTTGGAGTGCTTCGTCATAGCTCCGTGGATCCGATTCGTGTTCACCGTGTACTAAGTCCGAAGACTCTCCCAAAAACATGAATCTATCGGGTTGTCTAACAACCCTCCCACTACAACGAGGCACTTGTGGTAATAGTGTATCATTAGTAGCAGATGGTCTGACACATGTGGTATCTCGATCTTGTACTCTTGGTACTAAGGTAGAAGTTTCTCCCCTTATTTCTTCTAAAATAATTTTACTCATGGGCTTGTGGTCCATTACATAGTCCTCTTCTAAAAATCGGGCATTTGTGCTAACAATTACCCTCGATCTTTAGGACTATAAAACAAACCACCTTTCGTTCCTCTAGGATAGCCCACAAACAGCCGAACTTCGTCACGAGATTCCAACTTATCGGCATCTCCTTTCAGCACATGTGCTTTGGACTACCCCATATCCGAATATGTTTCGGACTAGGCTTACGCCCATTCCACAATGCAGTGGGAGTAGAAGATACTGTCTTAGAAGGAACCAAGTTCAAAATGTACGCTGCCGTTTCCGTGGCATACCCCCAAAACGAACTCGGCAATTCCGAATAGCTCATCATCGATCTAACCATTTCCAAGAGTGTCCTATTCCTTCGTTCCGCCACACCATTACATTTGGGGTGTACCAGTGCAGACAATTGGGATTGAATCCCAGCTTCGATAAGTAATTCCTAAACTCTCCTAAGAGGTACTCGCCACCACGATCATATCGTAGTGTTTTGATATATTTACCATGACGCTTCTCCACATCAGCCTTGTACTCTTTGAATTTATCAAAGCACTCGGACTTGCGGCGCATCAAATAAATATATCCATATCTCGAATAATCATCTATAAAAGAGACAAAATATTCGAAACCACCCCTTGCTTGAGTAGACATAGGACCACATAAATCAGAATGAACCAATTCCAACACTTCTTTGGCTCTATACCCCTTGGCTTTAAAAGGCCTTTCGGTCATTTTTCCTTCCAAGCGGGACTCGCGAGTCGGATAGTTTTCCACTTCCAACGAACTCAAAGGTCCATCGGCTATCAACCTTTGAATCCTACTCAAGTTAATGTGACCTAATCTTAGATGCCAAAGATATGTTTGGTTCATTTTTGAAGGTTCTTTTCGCTTATTTGAGTTAGAAGATGTACTATTAATTTCCATTTGTTGCTTTGTGGGAGTTATTGGATTAAGAGTATATAATTTGCCAATCAACGTGCGAGCAGGATAATAGCACTATTTTTCTTGACAACCACTTTGCTATCAAAAGAAACAGAATATCCATCCAAAAATAACTTAGAAACTAAAATCAAGTTCTTTCTAAAACAAGGTACGTAAAGACAATTTCTCAAAACCAAAGTCTTATTCTTACTAAAAATAAATAAACATCTCCCATCGCAATAGCAATTTGCTACTCTCGTAGCGTCGCCCATGTAGATGGTAATCTCACCCTCACTAAGCTGCCTGGTTTCCTGGAACCCTGCAAAGAATTGCAGACATGATCGGTGGCTCCCGTATCTACACACCGGTGCCGGTAGATAACACCGCTAAACATGTTTCAATAGTTAGTGAATAAGATATACCTTCTTTTTCCTTTTTACGGGGCAATCTACCTTCCAATGTCCTGGCCGCTTGCACAAAAAGCATTTGCCCTTAGGCTTCTTCACGCCATTTGGTGGACCAATTTTCTTTGGTTCACCCGCTTTCTTTGCCAAACCAGCTTGTTTCTTTTTCTTCATCACTTTGCCTTTTGGCTTAGATGTAGAAACATTTTCAGCAATATAAGCTTGAGAAGCTTGCGAAATAACCCTTCTGCTTGGAGTTCGTGGAAGTTCCGCCATCGAATACAACCTTTTGTTCATGTTGTAGTTCAGGCGAAACCGCTCAAAACTCTTAGGCGATTAATACGGAGAACGATATCGACCTGGGTTTCCCATCGATTTCAGCTCCAAGGACTTCCATCTCATTCAAATGAGCCATCATCTTGAGGATATGATCCCTTACGGGTGTCCCCTCGGTCATGGTGGTCGTCATTAAGTTTCTCATGGCTTCTTGCACGGCAGCCCGACTCGGTGTCCGAAGAGTTCTTTGAGATTGAGCATCATCTCATAAGCGAGAGGTCATGGCTCGATGCCGATGTTGCGGCACATTTGACATAGAAGCCAAAATGTAACACCGCGCCATCTCATCCGCCTTGACCCACTTCTTATAAGCCTCTTTCTCCTCTTCACTAGAGTTTTCATCGGGTTTTTCAGGACAAACCTCGGTGAGTACAAACTTGTACTCTTCAGCCAAGACAATGTCCAAGTTTCTTTTCCAATCAATGTAATTAGGACCCGAAGTTTGTTTTCTTTAAGAATAACAGCAAGTGGATTGAAAGCCATGATAAATCCCGAGAAACACGTAAATTCATTATGATCAAAATTAAGAATTTAAATCAATATTGTTTCCCTCAAACAATACAATTAAATTCACCAACACCTCAAAACACCGTGAAGTTTGTATGCCACGATAGTGTGGACGTATACTAATTCAATCATTTGCAAGAGGAGGTTTTAACCATTAATTTCATCATTTTGTCAAACAAAATAAAAATTAATAGTTGGTTTATCTTTAGCCATACAAATAACAACACTTACTCCGATGGGGAGGATACTGTCATATGCATCTAAGTGTATACCATTTCTTAATACCAAGTCAATTACCTAGGTTTGTGCCTCTTCCGATGGAGAAGATAACACGCTCCTAAATAACTTACTTATAATTATCCATAAGAAAGTTTGATCTAGTGGTCCGCAAACAAACACATCCGATATGGAAGAAGGCACTTAAAACCAACGTTCATGTTTGAATGCATCACTTACAAACCAGAAATGGAGGCTATGGGATTTGTTGAAAAATAACCCCTCTCCCACTTAGTTATTTAACATGAGGGATATTAATATGCACGAAATATGAAACACATAAAGCATGCTAAACACAATAACACATATGAGAAAGAATAAACATGGAAAATAAAATTCCAACTATTATGGCCTCTTTCATGCTCCCATGTGCTTGAATGTTCGCCGTCGAAACGGGGTGCGGGGCAGCGCCCGCAATACGAGATCGACACGGCCGCCAGTCGCGGGATCGACCGCCGGTCAAAGTCGCGGGTGCGGGCGGCGCCATGCAATACGGGCAGCGCCATGCAAACCCTAATATGACAGATTTACAAATACCATGCAATCTTATTCAATATCAGATCAAGAAACCCTATTATAACATATCAAGAAACCCTATTATAACAGATCAAGAAACCCTATTATAACAGATCAAGAAACCCTATTATAACAGATCAAGAAACCCTATTATAACAGATCAAGAAACCCTATTATAATAGATTTACAATAATCATGCAATCCAAATAAATCAGATCTATGAAAAGCCGAATCAATTTCATAGAGTCGAAAACACGGCTACGATACCAATTGTTGGAACCACCGATCGCCGACTCTACGAAACTATCGGACTGGATCATAATCACACAAACGCAGCGGAAAGAATTGTACCTTTATTCACCGTAATAGGTGAAGACAAACCAGTTCTAAGGTCGAATCTGCGATCGAAGGATGAGCCTCGAACCTCACGGTCTTCTCGCCGTATTCCTATCCCTTTCCCTTGGACGTCGAGTGGTCGACGATCCTCCAAGGAATCGAGAATCCGCCTCCCTTTGATCTCACGTTTTTTCACACGCTGAGACTCGATGTTAGGGTTTATTTATAGGCTACAACAGGGACCCTAAGGAGGAATTAGGGTTGGGCCTCCCGATGGGCCTAAATATCCCGTGTGTTCATCCGAACACTTTACTTAAGCTTCCATCAATTATAACTCACCCACTAAAGAGTTATAATTGAATTACCGTCCTAATCCCATATTATTATATGGGCTCCTTTATTATGTGTACGTTTATTTCCCCGTGTTTAAGATATCGAATGTCCATAAATTAATTAAATTACTCGACAACTTAATTAATTTATATCTAATTCCAAGAGTAGTACCACTCATCTTTATTATTATGTCGGATTAAATCCACCGCAGGTTTACATAATAATCTTTATGAGCTCTGAAGGGGACATCATCATCCTAAATAATTAGGACACGGATTCCTTCTATAATCAACAAAGACACCATATAAACAATGCTATCTCCCAATTCACCGAGCCTATTGATTTAATAAATCTCACCCATTGGTAAATCAAAGAAACATACATTGAGTACACGTGCCCATTATTATATAGGGATTAAGAAGACGTACATCCATAACAACAGAGGTCTTGTTCTTTTATATAGTCAAGTACAAATTGAACAACCTCATATGGTCCTCGCTCAATACATACAAAATGTACTAGTGTAACTTTATAGTCAAGATAGACTAATACCAAATTACACTACAACTGCTCCAATGATTTGTCCAAATCCATTTTGGTTGTGAGCTATTATTTACAATCTATAAGGCACCGATAACATGATCTTACGTGTGACACCACACACCATGTTATCTACATGATAGATTAATCGAACATAATAATGATATATATAACAATCATAAACAATAAGTATTTTGATCATAATGAATCTCATATGAAAAAGATGTTCATACTCAAGAAAGATGTTCATACAAAAGCTAGGCTTATAGTATACATCCTAACAACAAAGATGTCTCGAGTAAAATATTTGAGAATCGGATGAGGTGAAACAAAGTATGATCCGTGACCTAATCCCGCAAAGACATAGACTCAAGGAAAACCATTAGTAGCTTGAGGTAGATCGATAGGGTGCAGATAGTCATCTGCTTTTTCGTAAAATCACCGACTATTGTGCCCTTGTCTCGATTTACCATATGTCGATAAGGTCAATATGACTAATCCTTGATTCTTGATTCCTAAAAAGGAAATCAATGATATCAGCTACTGATTGTCCTTTGACTCGCATCTAGTCCGATAATTCTTTCTAGACATAATAAACTAAAAATTGAGAAAGACAAAAGAATAAAAATACAAAATTAGAGATTTACTAAAGAAGCATCTAATAATCCTAATTCTACAGATAATTCTTTAAACCTTGTCTGCCAATGGTTTTGTCAAGATGTCTCGCTCTTTGGAAGTCACCAAGATCTTCTCAAGTCTCGATATCTCCTTTTTCTACATGGTCTCGGATGAAATGATGTCTCGATATCTACATGCTTGCATATTGTATGAAGGACTGGTTCTCGAGTAATAGCTATGGCACTATTACTATCACAAAAGATAGGTACATCTTTGGTGATAATATTATAGTCCCTTAGCCGTTGACTTATCCAGATCAACAGGAACAACAACTTCCAAATGCCATATACTCGGCTTGATTGTGGAAGTAGCTACAGAGGTTTGTTTCTTAGACAACCATGAAATCAGCTTACTTCCAAGAAATTGGCAAGTACCAGGATGTAGATTTTCTATCTATCTTACACTCCACCAAAATCTGAATCGAGTATCCAGACCGCTCAAAGTTGTCATCAATTTGGATACCACAATCCAACATTTACTATTCCTTTCAAATACTTGAGGATTTTCCTTGCCGCTTCAAGATGGCTTTTCTTAGGATTAGCTTGAAATCGAGCACAAACTCCAACCGCAAATGAAATATCGGTCTACTAGCGCTTAAATATAATAAGGAACCAATAAGACCTCGATACTCGGTTTGATCGGTGTCTTCTCCTTCTTGTCTGGATCCATTGAAAAATTTGTCATCATAGGTATCTTAGCTTCTACTGGTACATATTCCATATTTTTCAATAAGATCTTTTGTATATTTGGCTTGGTTGATGAATATTCCCTTCTTTGTCTGCTTTGACTTGAAGTCCAAGAAAATATGTCATTTCTCCCATCATGGACATTTCAAATCTGCTTTTCATAAGACTACTAAATTCTTCACATAAAGATATGTTAGTTTATCCAAATATTATATCATCAACATAAATTTGAACTAACAAACCAAACTCTTTTCTAAAGAGAGTTCTATCAATTCTACCTTTAACAAAACCATTTTGAATTAAATATTCAGACAAGGTGTCATACCAAGCTCTTGGTGCTTGTTTAAGTCCATATAGAGCTTTCCTTAGTTTATAAACCTTGTCTCCTTTGACAAAACCAGGGGTTGCTCTACATAAACTTCCTCGGCTAGGATTCCATTTAAAAATGCTGATTTAACATCCATTTGAAAACTATGAATCTTTTAAAAACAAGATAGACTAAAAACAATCTTATGGCTTCCAGACGAGCTACAGTGCAAAGGTTTCATCATAATCAATACCCTCGATTGTGAATAACCTTGAGCAACTAGTCACGGCCTTGTTTCTAACCACAATATTGTTTTCATCCTTTTTGTTTTTAAAGACCCATTTAGTTCCAATGACTTTTTGATGATGAGGCCTTTCAACAAGCTCCCACACATCTTGTCTTTGAAACTCGATTTAGTTCTTCTTGCATGGCATTAATCCAGTTGGAATCGATTAGAGCTTCGTAATTGATTTAGGTTCAAGTAATGACACATAGCAATCGAACATACAATCTTGATTTAGTTGGGTCCTCGTCTGGACACCAGTCTAAATCTCCAATTATCTCGCTCACTGGGTGATATGACATTACTTTCTTACCTTTATCTTTTACAAGATGGTGTCTTGTCTTAATTATTTATTTCGGATGATTCTATGTTACCTTCGATAACTCTACTTGATCACCGATGTGTCGTTGGTCGTCCGATCACCGATGTGTCGTTGGTCATCCGATCGGTTGGTAGATCAAATTGCCGAGGAAGTTCTTTCAGTTCCTTTCCTTTGTCTCGATTCTTCCTCTTCATCTGAATCGATTCTTGATTGTAGAATTTTATGGTTGATACTTTGATAGTCATCTGATCCAGACATTCGATATCTTTGTGATGTCCCTGTCTTATCAAACTCAAAAGAAGATTCATCAAATACCACATGGGGTGTTTCTTCTACACACAAGGTTGTCTTATTAAAAACTCTATATGCCTTTGATATAGATGAGTATCCTAAGAATATCCCATCTGCTATCTTGGCATCAAAGGTTTTTAATTGAGATTTCCCATTATTGTGTATGAAACATTTACAACCAAATATATGAAAATATGAAATTTTGGGAGATCTTCCCTTCCATATTTCATAGGGAGTTTTACACTTATCCTTGATAATCGGACTTCTATTTTGAACATAGCAGTCGTATTCACCGCTTCGCCCAAAACCTATGAGGAGTGTTGAATTCAGGATAACATTGTTCTCGCCGCCTCTTTCAAGGTCTGTTTCTTCTCTCAACAACTCCATTTTGTTGTGGAGTCCTTGCCGCAGATGTTTCCCGAGCTATGCCATTCTCAATGCGGTAGTTATAAATCAATTTATTTAGAAATTTAGTACCTTAATCACTTCTAATTTTAACAATATTTAATCCCTTTTCATTTTGAATCTTTTTAAGGAATTCCGGAATCTTAGTCATAGTCTCATTCTTTACTGTACAAGAAAATAACCCAAGTAAATCTTGAAAAGTCATCAACAATTACTAAGGTGTATTTTCTTCCACTAAAGCCGAGAGGAGTTCTTGGACCAAACAGATCCATATGAAGAAGTTCCGTAATCCTTTCGAAGAAGGACTACTTATTGTTTTAAAAGAAGCTTTGGTCTGCTTTTCCTTTTTGACAAGAAACACATACATGGTTCTTTGAAAATATTTTATCAGGGAGTCCTTTAACTAAAGATTTCCTTGCTATTTTGTTAAGAGTTTTGAAGTTTAAGTGACCAAGTCATCTGCGTGCCACACCCAACTTAAGTCATCGAACTCTTAGCAACAAGACAAGTATCCTTAGAACAGCTTTTGAAGTTGGCAACATAAATGTTACCTTGTCTTACTCCAGCCAATAGAATATTTTCATTTAAACCATTTATTACATAGCATGCATTATGAGTAAATTTAACACAAAACCCTTTATCACAAAATTGTGAAAAAGATAGTAGGTTGTGCTTCAATCCTTCCACGTAGTAAACTTCTTGAACTTGAACATCTCCAATCATTAGTGTTCCTACACCTTTAGTAAGTCCATAGTTGTTATCACCAAACATCACTCTAGGTCCATCAATGGTTTGATAGTTAGAGAGAAGTCGTCTTTCATAGGTCATTTGCTTGGAACAAATGACCACTATCAATGTACGGATGACCTCAAGAATGTCTCCTCTATCAACTATCTTCTTATCTTCCCGCAATCACAAATTTATTGCTTAGGTACCCTTTGTACTTTGGGTCCTTTCATGTTAAGTTGGCTTCTAGGAATTGATTAAAATATCAATATTTCTTAAAACCATAGATTGAAGCTTGCATCCATATCTATCTACTAAAATAAGACTTTCAAGATCAATCTTATTTAATTGATCTTTGAAATTGTCTTGAATCTTGGTAAGAATGGATAAGATTTGCTTCTTCCATCAAAGCTATTATACCTAGGATAGATCTTTGATTTAGTCTTAGATTTAGCCTTAGGAGTTACTTTCCTCGTCTGGTTTTTTTTTCGAAGTATCGGATGAGGTAATTAATTCCTTTGGTTTCCAGTGGACCGAATAAAGTTTCTACCTTAGGTTTAGTTGCTTTAACAAAAACTCTAGGTTTTATTGGATCATTCTTCTTACTCCTATCAAAACCTAATCCGGCTTTTATCACTAGACTTTTGTGAAGAATTGAAAATTTTATCAATTGTGGTTTGAGAATTATTCATAAGTCCTAACTTGAGATTTAATTCTCTGTTAGTCCTTTTATAATTCTCATTCTCGGAATAGATATTTGAAAATTTTACTTTTAAAAAACTCAATTCCTGTTCTAACTTATCTGTCTTATCGGACAAGGTCTGGTGATCATCTCGATCGACATTCCCCTTGAATGTACGATCTGGTTTCTCACTTTCCTTAGTTTGATTGACCTTAGTTAGATCAGAAATTTGATCCTTTAAATTAAGATTTTCAGTCTCTATCTGTTTATAAGCGAGATAGAACAGTCTCCAAATCTTTCAAAAGTTTATCAATAAGATCGGGATCGATTTGAGATAAGGTGTCACGGTCATTATCTCGATGATGAATAGTAATGTACCTCTTTAGCCATTAGACATATGTCATCATCGACCCAAAATCGGATGAGGATGAGGATGATGATGTCTCACGAGCTTCTTCTTTCTCGCCTAGGAGAGCTCTCAGTCGGCATACCTTCTATCTCTTTTCTTCCTCTTTTCTTCTCTCTCTCGGGAGTGAGTTGAGGACAATCATAGCTGTAGTGACCAGGTTTGCTGCATGTATAGCATATATCTCCTCTCGTCTGTTTTAGACTACTATCTCCTTGTCGATAGGTGACTTATGACTTCTTGGTGATCCTTCTTTTTATCATTATCTCGAGCTCTTTTCATCCCTGTCGATCTATAGTTCCTTCGACTTAATCTGTCTCTTTTGTTTCTTTTGTATTTCATCTTGATCTTTCATACCTTTTCAACAAAAGAGCCATTTCTTCTTTTACGGACAAATCGGATGCTTTGGAGATCTTTTCGCATTCATCTTGATGAACAAATGCTACTGCTTTTTCCAGATGTAGATGACTTCGCCTCATCTTCTTCATCTTCAATGTGAATGTCATATTCCGAGTGCTTTAAGATGAGAGAAAAGAGTGTGATGTGATATTGCCGACAAATTCTGTGTTGCCTTGAGAATATTAGCTTTCTCTCTCCATCTTTTTCTCAAAGATACGAGTACCTTGTTGTTAATTTCTTTCTCGGTGTAAGTCTTACCCAAATCGCTGCTTTGTTCACAAGATTAGTCGGTCTCACGTCCAATTGATCTATAGTTTCACCATCCTTCATTTTGAACGTGTCAAATGTATGTAGAACAGATGAAGCTTATTTTCTTTGACTTGTTCAGATCCTTCACAAATTCCAGCAAGAGTCTCCCACATTTCTTTGGCATTCTTGCATCTTTTAACCTTTTCAATCCAATCCTTACTTAGAGTCTCAATGATCTCGGTTCGAGCTACTTGATCAAGATTATGGATCTTTCTTTCATCATTTGTTAACTCGAGCTCTTCTTTTCTTGTGCAGTCTGGATTGGTGACTCGGCTCGATCTGGTGCCTCCATGATAAAATTTTATAGGTCCCTCTTCAAGAACCTCTTCCATCCTATCATGAATGGCTTTTAGGTGATTCTCCATCCTAAATTTCCGGTAGTCGTAATCTTCAATAGAGAATTCAGGAAGATTCCTTGACTTCTTGTTTTTCCTTGATGACATGATGAAACAAAGGAACAAAATACTCCACAAACTAATTAGTAGCACTGTTAGTAATAAAGAAGAAAATGAAGAAAATCAAGATAATTTGAGAATCTTATTCAAGACCTAAAATCAATATCGAACTGACTTAACACCGCTCTATACCACTTGTTGGTCCCGGAATGTTGAGTTGATTAAAACCTTGAGATAACCTTCTAGAACAAAATCTAGAAAGGGGGTTTGAATAGATTTTGTAGATTTTTTTAAATCTTTTCAAAATCAATTCAAAGTATCGATTAAGCACAAGCAGAAAACAATTTTAAACTCAACTTTTAACAAGATCAAAAGCAATGATGATATTCAGATTTTAGCTAAGATTCTGAAATTTAATTTTGAATAACAAATTGTAACTTGAACAGAAATTAAAAGAAAGCAAGAAAGAACACGGATTTTATAGTGGTTCGGATTATAACAATCCTACATCCACTCTCCTTCTCCAAACTTTGAAGAAGGGTCTCCACTAGCTGCTTACTTACTTACAATCTTTTACAAATTACAACTCGATCTTCAAACCTTCAAAGATGCTAATCAACCTTACGAAACCTAACTCTAAGACTAAGAAGTGTATTTGAAGATGTGAAGTGAAGTGTTCTACAAAACACTTAGAAAATTCTATAAAGAAATCGTGAAAAACTATTTTGTGCATTTTAGAATTTTGTGAAAATCACTTGTTGAGAAACTTAGATGTTCTGTGTATTCTCTATATTCGTAATGAAGTGCCTAGACCTATTTATAAGTCTGAAAGACGGTTAGTTTGTTAGTTAGTTCTAACAAACTAAAGCTACTTAACAAACTTAATTTTGAAAACCGCTTGCTCTTGGTGACTTTAATCTCCTCATCTACGGTGACTTGGTGAAGACTTGCCTTTCTTATTCTACTCAGCTTGTCTTGACCTTGTCTGAGCTCTTCATACTTGTCTCCTGCCGATGACTAGACTCGGGCTTGTCTCCAGGATGACTTGTGATTCCTAGTCTTGGTGACTTGAACTATCCTTGTCCTAGTCTGATCGGCTTAATCTTGGAACTCGGTCTTCCATTCTTTATTATAAATGCTGCTCATCTGAAATAATCTTTTAACTCATCAAAACAATCTTGTTCTAACAAATTTCGACTCTTGACCTCGGTGATTTCTTCTACTCGTCTGCAGTGACTTGGTGAAGACTTGCCTTTCTTATTCTACTCGGCTTGTCTTGACCTCGTCTGAGCTCTTTCTAATTGTCTCCTGCAGATGACTAGACTTGAGCATATCTCCAAATGACTTGCGGCTTCGATCTCGGTGACTTAACCGAGTCCTTGACCTAGTCTCGATCGGCCTAGTATGAGCACCTTATCTCGGCTTTTCTTATTAATTGTCTGCTCATCTGGATTGATCTTTTAACTCATCAAAACTTTACTTGATCTAACAATTTCCCCCTTTTTGATGAAGTTAAAACATACAAGAAAGAGACACACTCACATAAAGTTAGTTTAGAGTTAATCAAGATTTAACAAATAGGTATATCGTAACACATTTTCACTTTAATCGATTCAAATATCATAAAGCACTTAAAATTTTTTAAGTCTTTTAAACTTTTAAGTCTTAGGACTTAGAAAATTTTAGACTTAGAAAAATTTTGATAATTTTAAGTCCGAGATGATAAATTTCTCGATGATTTATACTTAAAAAATTTTAAGTTTTCTTAAAGCAAGAAAAAAACTTTAAGAAAATAAGACAAGTAAAACTCATAAGTCAAACATATGTATATTCACATAAGATTTACATGATACAAAAATATCAAAAATAAAAAGATAAGGAAAAGAAGATGATCCTATGATCGGACTCCCCACCGATTAGCTTCGGGAATGGCCAACCGGTGAAGACCCTCTTCCTTAGCTTTTTGAGCTCTTCTTCATCTTTCAACCCGGACTCTACTTGACTTTGGCAATGATGCCTTTAATCCAGCTTCATGTCAATCGAGCCATCGGGGTTGGTCTTGGGTACAAAGATCGGCATTGAAAAATTTATCCGCTTCGACCGGCAGCCTGCGATAAAGATCTTTGTCTTCCTTTTCGATCCACTCGTGCCACCTCGAGTCCTCGTCTTGAGGCTGTTGAATCGGACCCCTTGAGAATGTACCGGTGATACATCCATCTCGGCATCCAGATTCTTCTCCTTGTATTCTTTGAAGAGTTTTCCAGACGACCTTTGGCGGGTTGAGTGTCCGATGATAAGGCCTCAAGTCGGCTTTGTGCGCCCTTTCATCTCCCATTTTCTTATATCCTTACTCCACCTCATCTCAAACCCTTTGTTTTTCTTTTTCGACTTCTTCCTTTCCCTTTCTCCATAGAATGCCTGCTCTCTCATGATCCTGCTGATCTGTTCCTCAGGCGATTAGAGTAGTCGGGCTCCCTCTTTCTTTTCTCGACAAGGTGGGCTTGGGACTTAGCACTTTTCTTTGGAGCGAGACTCTTCGACCAGCTTCCCCTTCCCTTTCCTTTCACCTCATTGCTTGCTTTTGAGACTCTTTGATTTTTGCAAGCGGTGGCGGACTTGTCTTCCTCTTCCTTCTTCCTCCTCTCGCTCATCCTCCCTTAAGGCTTCCTCCAATTGGCTGACCCTCGGTGAAGTGCGGCCACTCATTGGATTTTATACGAGCTTCCTCCTGGCTGCCTCCCGGCTCGGTTGTCTTGGCTTTTGTATCAACTTTGTTCCTCGTCTCATTCACAACGGTTGTGAGGGCTGCTCTCTTTCTTTCACCTCCTCTTCCCCCTTTTTCACTTCATCGCCTAAGGTAGTCGGCTTCGTCTCCAGATCTTTGCATTTCACCTCTGAAGTCGACTTGTCCAAAGCCAATGAATCCACCACTATCGCATTGTAATCTGTCACCGATTCTTCACCCTTGCACTTCCTCCTCTAAGGCTTTCACCTTCTCGGCAGAGAACAGAGTTAGTAATAGAAGTAATCTTTTGAGTTAGATTTACCTCTACTTCCTCATGTTCGAGATCATTGCCTCGATGTTGCCTTCACCATCGTCTTCGTCTTCTTTTTCATCTTCTTCTCAAAAGCTTGCTTTATTTTCCTTTCCATCTCGAGCTATAATAGACAGAGATGGCTGAAGAGGGCTCAAGTCACTTTGTCCTCATCCTCGAGAAGAGGATTCGGATGAGGAAGAAGTGGGAGTGTGGGGTTCAGAAATTTGGGGGAGAGGGACTGGTGAGCTCATTTGGATATCCTCCGAGGAAGGAATAGGAAGTTATGTCTATCTGCTGGTGGAGGTGTGGTTTGTGTTGGAGAAGTGGAAGGTTGAGTTTCAGATGGGGTTAGGGTAGATGAAGTAGGTTGTTCAATTTGTAGGATGGTGGGGGTGGGGGTGGTTTCGGGTTAAGTGGAAGTGGGGATGGTTTGGATGGGGTTGAGGTTGATTCAGGTTGGATTTGGACTATGGGAGTTGGACTGATAGTTTGGGGCAATCGTGGCTGTTGTAGAGGCTCGGAGGTGCCAGTGGCACACCTCTTCATTGCCGGTGGGGATTGAGTAAGAGATAGAGATGAGTTGGTACCTTCCTCTGGATCGGAGAGAGTGCAGCTTCCTTGGGCTGGAGAAGAAGGAACATCCAGCTTTGCAACCTCGGTTGCAATCTCCAAAGACCGGAACCTCTTCGGGAAGTAAGGTTGAGGTTTCCGTCGGACGACGGAGCTGCCCAAGGATTCGAGATGTCTGGAGGACCTCCTGCTGAAGAATGAATTGATTGTCTTCAGAGTCCTCGTCGACTATTGGCTTGTAGTAGCTTGAGACGGCTCGGCGAGATGGTTTATTCTACGAGGCTTTGACAAGCCTCCTCCTCGGGGACCTCACTTGTAGTTCTTGCCTCCTCATTTGTCACTTCGATTACAGTGGATCCTCGGCTGGTTGAGCTTCGTTGCGAGGCTCGGCGGCCCATTCTTGGAATACGAGGTTCGGCCGCCTACCTCGAGCCAGCTGCGGCTGCTTCTTGCTCTCTCTGTCTCCTCGCATCATCCGACTCATCATGAGTCGGGCAATCCACCAATTCTTTCATTCTTCGTCAACAAGCCTTTACGCTTAGAATACTTTTTCAATCCTTCCCTTGTCTCGAACCTCTTGTTCGAGACCCTCCATTAATACTTGTGCTCTTGTTAAACAAGCTCACGAGTTGATGAAACTATCCAGTCTCCTCCATCCGGGTTATACAACAACCTCAACTTCTCCTCCTTCACCTTCTAAACAACAAATCGATCCAATCAACTCGTACTCCATCAAAAATGGCCCTCATACAGCACAAATGTGACTTTGTCACTCCATTATGGGAGCTTTGATCTCCAAGGATTGACTTGGTCACTATTGTCATGAGCAGCCTATACTTCCTCCTCGGCATATGCTTCTTCAAATCTCTCCTTACCCCTCTCGTAGGTAATCCTCGCAAACAAGTCAAACGACTCCTCCCATTCATCCTCCTTATACGCCGGAGGATTCACCCCTTCCATCGAGGTATCTAGAATCCTTGCAACATTCTCCTTCGAGTACTCCGGTTGAGTACCTTCAACATTGGTTTTGAAACCATTCTCTGTAAATTCACTTTTGGCAAGGAACTCTGCTCCAATGAAATCTGCGGTTTTGTTACGTGGAGATTTGAGTGAGCAAAATCCTCGCAACCTTGAAGCTTCCAATAATCCTAAGATTTCTCTGTATTCTAGGTTATCGGTTGTGTCAAAGTCTACAAACATCTCAACTTTGAGTTTGTTTTTGTGATTTACGAAATCATTTTGAAATCCGATTTGGCGGAGGTTATATAAGTAGGGGGTTTTGGTGTTTGAGAAGAAGAAGAAGCCATTGAAAGATTTTGAGAGATTGAAAATTTTTAGTAAAATTCGATCGGGGGAATGTGAAAGAAAAATTTTAAAATGATGAAGGTAAGTTTTTAAACGAAGGGGAGAGAGAGGGAAAGTTGGAAAGGCGATACGTGGCACGATCTCGAGTTTTAATTTTAAACCGTTGATTTAAAAAGCGCGTGTAAAACATCGACGGTTTAGCGAGAAAATCGCTTTGAATTCAGGCACGTGGCCTCTACGCCGTCTTGAATTGCGTAAAAAGTAACCGTTTAACCTACGGATTAGACAGGTTAATAGACTTGCTTTATCGAAGTAATTAGTATACAGACGTAAGTAATGAGATGCCTTTCTTTGCAAATAGGTTTTCTATTTCAGACTAGATTAATACCATACTTGGTCAAAGTGACCTTGTCTTGTATTTTCAAAAAAATTTCTCCTAGTCCGATTTTGAAAAACACAATTTTTTAAAAAAAAATTTAACACGGTATTTTTAATTTAGTCACTAGCATGCATTATTTTGAAAATAGCGGAGACTTAAGAACTTTATTTGAAAACAAAAGTTTTGAGGAAAAACAAAGTTGAGGGTTTTCTGATTGAAGAGATTTAGAGACAAAATCGATATACCATTCTCGCAAGCAAACTCATCAAAACTATTAGTAGCCGAGGTAGATCGAGATAGGGTGCGAGATAGTCATCTGTTTTCTAGAAATCGGGTGACTATTGTGCCCTAGTCTCGATTTACCGAATGTCGAATAAGTAATCATCAAGTCGAGATAAGGTCAA
This sequence comes from Paraleonurus japonicus, assembly GCA_030762865.1. NCBI lineage: Eukaryota > Viridiplantae > Streptophyta > Magnoliopsida > Lamiales > Lamiaceae > Paraleonurus > Paraleonurus japonicus. The sequence continues at coordinate 20,243,358 of CM061060.1, read as the reverse complement.
TATGACTAATCCTTGATTCTTGATTCCTAAAAAGGAAATCAATGATATCAGCTACTGATTGTCCTTTAACTCGTATCTAGTCCGATAATTCTTTCTAGACATTAATTTAAAGAATAGAAATGACCAGAAATAAGGAATACACTTATCGAGATGCAAGCAATTTAAAAAAATAGATAAGGATGCATCAAGTAATCCTAATTCTAAGCATAATTCTTTGAACCTAGACTCGGCCAATGGTTTTGTAAGAATCTCTGCTCTTTGTGATTCGATGGCTGATTGGAGTGTATAGGGTAAGAGTTATTAAGACCAATCAACAAAAATATCGAACCCAAGGGAAAAAGTATGCACATGAGGCCCTAGAAATACGAGTTCTTAGTGACTAGAGTTGCATCAATGATTTGGAACAAAAACAACAAAACACAAGCAAAAATACAAAATAACAACAAGCAAACAATAGATCGAACACTTAGAATGCGATAACAAAAATAACACTAAATGGTGGGATAGAGGTGCTAGGATTAACATCCATCAATGAATCATCAATCAACAAGCTACAATTGAATCAAATTGCAAATCAACTAAGGTAGAAAGCATAAACCATCATGAAATTAATCACTCCATTAAAATCACAATGCCTAATGTGAGTATCCTTAGTCTTTTCCATCTCTCAATGTAGAAATCCCCAATTCATACAATCATGCAAAATTGAAACTCGATCAACACCTAATCACGTTAGCTCAACTCTACTTATTGCTAGGGTGATCAACCATTAATCTAAAGAGACAATTTAACATGAAGCACAATGAAGAATCACAATTAGGAAGCAATCTACTCAATTGATCTCCAATCATCAACAATTATAGCATCATCAATCAATTCATCATCAATTTCAATTAATCCAAGCACAAGAGAGTTAGCCCATGGTACCACAAACAATACCCATGGGAAGAAGATAGAATTGAACAAACACAAAGCAAATCACAACAATTAAGAAATTAAAGAGATAAGAGAGGAAAAACATCACCAAATGATCTTCAATCAACAAAAATAGGAATGCTTGAGTCTTCAACAACAATCTCTAAATGAATTACAAGCTTGAATTGAAAGGATTACAATGATCAAATGCTAATCTAATGCTAATCTAACAACAATTAATGGAAATCTACTCCTAATTCTAACTTCTACTCTAATTTAAGATGGAAATTGGCTTGGGGCCTGAGAAATCGCCCCAAAACCGCTACTAACTGCTACTATGAACTCCTCTCCTGCTCTCTCGAATCGCCCGCTTAAATACGAAATTTTGGAAAAACCTTCCTCGAGTCGAGGGTCGGGCCTCGACTCGAGGCCCCTGCAAAAATCCTCGCCTCGACTCGAGGGTCATGTCTCGAGTCGAGGCTCATGCCATTTTCTGAATTTGGTCCTTTCTACACATCCTCGACTCGAGGCTCTTGTCCCTCGACTGCAGCTCGAGTCTAGGGCACTTTTCTCACACGGGGCTTCGGCCCCGACCGCCGTTTTCATCCCGGATGTCCGTCTCTTCATTCTAAGCCTAATGGTACTCTCGGTTTGGCAAAAATCCACCGAATTACCTGCAAAATGGACGAACAACATCAAAATCTCACAAATAATACTTTTAGGCAAAAGAGTGATACTTTTCACATTTAGGCACAAAACTAACACTTTAGCACACTTTTTGCACTAAAATAGGCCCTAAAAACATGCATCAATTCACTCCAATCATACCCCCAAACTTGAATTGTTGCTCGTCCTCGAGCAACGTAGAAACTAAGAACAAAGGAGTGAATTGATTGCAATTATGTCACATGGCACCATAGACGAAAAATAAGACCATCGAACTCATCAATGATCACTTGTATCAATGCAACTCTTCACTAGCCCTCAAGATGAATCATGCTCAAACAAATGCTCAATCAAACACTTAACACATTGCTCCTTCCATGGAGTGTTTCACTCTTCACTCAAGTGTATCAAGGTTTAAAGCTCTCAATCATCAATTGCATGAACAAGTACACCATATGCTTGCCACAAGACTTAATCTCAATCAAAATCAATTATGATCAATCTAGAATCAAAGAGGTCTTTCTTCTAGGTTGTAATGTAGGCTCTTTGGAAAGGTGGGATATTTTTGGATAAAAGTGACTAAGTAGTAGAGACTTGAATGAAAGCTAATCAATACAATGCATATCTCTTCACTTTTCATCAAGCAACACTCTTTCTTTAGAACTTCAATGATCATTCCACCATTCACTTGAGCTTTCTCTTTTAAAGCTCACAAATTGAATTTTTTTCTTTTCTTTCCACTTCATGCATTTTTCACAATTCAACTTTTCACAACCTTTTTCTTCTTTCAATATTCATCACTTAGCTCATCATCTTCCCATACTTAACAATCAAATCACCATTATTAGCCAACATTCAAGCTCAACTAAATATAGGACAAGAAAGGCTCATCAAAATAGGCTAAATGATTTCAATTTCACTTGGCTTGCCAAAGAATAAGGATCATAAGCTCAACATGGCTCACTAAGGAAATCAAATGTATTTGGTAGGAAAGTATTTGGCAAAGTAACTCATCATATCAAACATGGCCTCTTATCACTTTCAAAACATCACACAAAGATCAATATCAACAAGTCTAGTGGCAAGTTCTAGCATACAAATCATGAATGATGCACTCACAAAGGATTACTATCAACCGTATAAGATGTACAATTATTAAGGCACAAAAACTCACGGGCTTAACTTGAGCAATGAATCAAGTATCATCAATCACATTCATCCTTACACAATAAATCAAGAAACTAGCATCAAGCTACAAATCTACTAATGATCATATCAAAATCCAACTAGTCTTGCAATTCAACTCAAATGCTCATGTACATAACCCCAAACATACTCACTACCACATGAATGATACTAAAAATATGTCAATGAATCCACTATTAAGCTCAAGATAAAGAACATGGAATCATGGGAATAAAGAAATCCAAAGGATCATCAAGGTATAATCATCAATAGACAGTACCAAACTCAATAAGATCAAGATAATAACATCCATCAATAAAATCATCCAAAATCCAAAACCAATCATCACAATCATCAAGTCAAGAGTACAAGCACCATCCAAAGTACAAAGGAAAATAAGAATATCAGAATCTAAAGATCAACAAGAGGGAATGAGGAATAGGGGATAGCCCTAGTAGTCGGACGGCGGCGGTGGAGGAGGGTAGTGTCTCGCCCGAAGTTCCACGAGCTCATCTCTGGAGGAGTGCATACATGTCATCTTGAGTCTTCGAGAGACTCTTCCTGCATCCTCCGAGTCTCTTCATTAAATCTGCGGGACTCCTCAAGCATCCGGTACATCTCATCCTGTCGGGTCGGACTCTCAATGTGCATCCTCTCGACTGCCTCGCCCACATCTCCTCGGTCAAAACCCACGGTCTCGAGATGAACTCCCGCCTCGTACTCTCTACTCCTAATCTCGCCTGCCAGTACATGTTAATCTCGGCTGGTAATCCTCGTCCCATGCATCTTGGCGGCTCCTCTTGCTCTGCTCCTCATCATCCTCGTCCTCGGAATCATAATCTCCGATCTCTACCTCTGCTCCCTCTGCAGCTCCATCACCCCGATCATCATCGTAACCCGATTTCTTGACCCCCATCGTCATCATCAACCTCTCTAAGCACATCCCCATGCTCTCTAGTGTAGGCATCTATCGCCTCGGATAATTTGTGACCACATACGCAAGTTGATAGTCACAAATGCCCGAGATCCGAAAATCGCCAACCTCTTATTAGGTAGAGGGAATCGCCACCATGATGCTTGCTGTAGGCACCACGCCCTACCAATGCGGTCTAGCGTCCTCATGCGCCGCATGGTATCAAGAGTAAGGTCGGGGCCCTCCACCGCTGCGAGGTTATGCGTCGGAATCCCAAAATGCTCGGCGATCAATGTAATCATGCCACCGAAATTAATCTTCTTGAACTTCGTGCTAGTGGCTCTCTCAAATAAGTAGCAAAGATAGGCAGCCGCATTGAATCGAACTCCATGTAAGAAGCACCAGATAACATACAGCTCCTCGGAAACCACGGCTTCTCCCTCCGATCTCGCGAATATGGTGCTCGCGAGAATCTTCTCAAGATATCGGATGACCGGGTTCCAGATATGTGTGCTCTTAGACTTCCCGGAATAAAATCGGGCTGATTAGGAGCCCCGAATCTGAAATCCTCCTCCAAAATTGCTTAGCATTATACTCCTTCCCGATGTTCAACGGTGATCGGTCGAGTGCAGAGGTGCTCCAATAATCTCGTTGACCTCGTCCGCAGTCAGCGAGTATTCATGCCCCATGAGCTCAAATGTAATACTCCTCGGGAATTTGGCCCTCTGGCCTTATCAACTCTCACCGTGCACGGGAACTCGAGAGTGAGTCCGATATATGTCCTAGGCCTCTTAGTCAAGAAGCCCCCATCCCAACTTGCTCAAATAAGCGAGGAATATCCTCCTCGATCCCCATCGATATCATGCACTCGTGGTCCACTAGTCTAGTCTTGACCACCCGGTTATAGAGCTCGAGAATATAACTCAATATGAGTCCTCCATGGTGCTCATCCCACTGAATTCCGAGCTCGGCGGGCGTCTGTGTGCACGTCGGATGGCAGCTTCTTTCTCGCGAATCTCCGCCTCGAGAGAGGTTATGTCTGCATCGGCCCCTCTAGACATTGTTCACCGCAAAACATTCCCAAGAGCAAAAATCAATACCAACAAATACAATACGAGCTCGTAAAAATATCAAGCATACCATGAACGAGTCAACGATCAAGAATCATCTCAAATGAACAAAATCCCTAGTAACTAGCAACAAAGCCTCAACAATGGTCAATGAGTAAACTAAACAAATATATCCAATAGACGTGCTCAAAATAATCCTCAAACATGTATACTTACTAGAATGGCCCCACCAATTAATTCACAAGTAGGCTCAACAAATAATCATGCAATTAAGCTCAATAAAATCCCAAAACAATCATAGGCCAATTAGCAAGTAATTAAACAAATATGCATCATCAATTCATACACTTCTATCCTAAGAATAACTCCACTTCGACCAATTGATCCAAACAATTATACTAGGAATTCCTACAAATGCCATAATTCACAATTCCAATTCAAATTCACAAACAAACGAGCACAATATCAAATTCAATTCTAAACATGCTCCTATTCTCATCAAACAATCCAAATATACTCATACAAGGCTCCAAATCATCCACAATAATCATGCATCTCAATTGTCTATCAAAATGCCCAAATGAAATATTCCAAATTCAAGAATTCAAGCACTACTCATAACAACACCCATGCAATAATCATAATATATCAACGAAATTGAAGCCAAGATGAGTATAGATTACGTACCTTGTTGGAAAAATTGTCCAAAACGACTTTGAAGACACCCAATCTATTTCAACCAAAAATCCCCAAATTTGCTTCCAAAACCCTCAAGAATCAATCTTTATGCAATGTAAATGATAAAATGATGAAATGATGATGATTCAATGGTGAATCGATGCAAAAACGACGGAAATGGATGGGGGAAGAAAGCTGGAAAACGGCCTCTCAAACCCTCGACTCGGGATTACGTGGTTCGCCTGCGCTGCGTATTTAAAAATAACACGCGCCTCGAGTCGAGGGTCAGGCCTCGACTCGAGGGATTCAAAATTCCACCGCCTCGACTCGAGGTCTCACGCATGACTCGAGGGAAATGCAAAATCCAGCTCCTCGACTCGAGGGATGTGTCAAATTATGAAATTTTGCCTAAGTATAAATCCTCGACCGGGGCCATGCACTCTCGACTCGGGTCGAGTCCAGTGGAATTTTTGACGATTCCCGGGCCCGACCCGACCCCGAAACTCCTAAAAATGACCTCTATACCCCTAACGAACCCAAATATGCAAGAAATTACCGTTTTGGTCCTCGATTTAAGCCCGGCCGCTCATTCGATCGAGAAGACCGGGTTCTCTTCCTTTTTGCTCAATTTCACCAACTTTTAAGCTCTCCTTTCCTTTTCTATTCCTTGATTCCTTTTTGTAATTCCGATCTTTTTCAATCTTCGTAGTGAGTATACCTACACACGGCCAAAACGATTCATCAAAATTATCATCACTAAGAGATGCATTTCTACCCTAAATGACACACACCCCAAACTTGAATGAAGTCATGCATTCAAGTTTGGCTCCAAATACATGCAACTCATAATGATATCAACCATTAAGCTCAACAACATATGAATCTCAAAGCATAGAGCATCAATTACTAAGCATAAGCAATTAAGTAGCAACAAGCTAATTCTTTCTAAAAAAACAAAAACACTAATCTACCAAAAACACAAGAAAAGAAAATAAAACGGATGGGTTGCCTCCCATCAAGCGCTATTTTTATTGTCCTATGCCGGACTTATTCTTCACATCCAACATCCTTCATCGGAATGGCCAAGGGTAGCGATCCTCCTTCCCATTGTATCTAGATCGTTGAGCTTCATAATCTAGGAGGTTCACCGAATAAATAGGACAACCACCGATAGATATGCAAAGTGTCCATGGTTGTCCCCCTTTTTCTCTTGCCATCCTTCTCGATTCTTCTTTCCTTTCAAGGATGCCCAAGCGTTTCTTTAATTCTTCCCTATAGTCAAGATTCACAAGAGGCATAATCAAATCATAAGAAGCATCATTTTCAATAAAATCACTATTTGAAGAGTTAGAGGGTATAGAAATGCTCATTTCGATCTTCAAAGCTTCATTCGATGCTCTTTGATTTTCTTCCTCATTAAAGCTCATGTCCATCAATGGACACTCCTCTTCCTCCTTTTGACAAGGAAGTCTTCTACTTTTACCTCTTCGCTTGGACCCTTTTCTACATCTCTTCTTTCACTTTCTTCCTCCCCTTCTTTTTCTTGATTCTCCATGATAGTCATGCTCTTCACTTGGCGTAGGAAATCTTTGAGTTGACACTTAATAAACGTGAAATGCACTCCGGTGATCTCCATGTTCCCCTATCCATGAATTTACCTTTTCTTTGGTCTCATACATTTCTTCATACAAGGGAAGCATTTGATCACATCTAGCATCATCTTCCTCAAATTTTTCCAACACAAATCCAAGCATCTCTTGCAATATAAAGAGATTAAAGAGGAAAAACATCACCAAATGATCTTCAATCAACAAAAATAGGAATGCTTGAGTCTTCAACAACAATCTCCAAATGAATTACAAGCTTGAATTGAAAGGATTACAATGATCAAATGCTAATCTAATGCTAATCTAACAACAATTAATGGAAATCTACTCCTAATTCTAACTTCTACTCTAATCTAAGATGGAAATTGGCTTGGGGCCCGAGAAATCGCCCCAAAACCGCTACTAATGCTACTATGAACTCCTCTCCTCGCTCTCTCTCGAACCGCCCGCTTAAATACGAAATTTTGGAAAAACCTTCCCCTCGAGTCGAGGGTCAGGCCTCGACTCGAGGCCCCCGCAAAATCCTCGCCCTCGACTCGAGGGTCATGTCTCGAGTCGAGGCTAATGCCATTTTCTGAATTTGGTCCTTTCTACACATCCCTCGACTCGAGGCTCTTGTCCCTCGACTGCAGCTCGAGTCCAGTGGCACTTTTCTCACACGGGGCTTCGCCCGACCGCCGTTTTCATCCCGGATGTCCGTCTCTTCATTCTAAGCCTAATGATACTCTCGGTTTGGCAAAAATCCACCGAATTACCTCGCAAAATGGACGAACAACATCAAAATCTCACAAATAATACTTTTAGGCAAAAGAGTGATACTTTTCACATTTAGGCACAAAAACTAAAACTTTAGCACACTTTTTGCACTAAAATAGGCCCTAAAAACATGCATCAATTCACTCCAATCAGTGGCTATCTTCTCAATCCTAATGTCATTTTTCTCCACATGATCTCTAATGAAATGATGCCTAATGTCTATATGCTTACATCTAGAATGCGTAACAGGATTGTAAGTCATAGCTATTGCACTATTACTATCACAAGAAATAGGAACAAGCGATGTTTGAATATTATAATCTCTAAGCCGTTGACTAATCCAGAGGAGTTGAGAGCAACAACTTCCACCGCCATGTATTCGGCTTTCAGGAGGTGGCAACAGATGTCCTGCTTTCTTAGATAGCCAAGAAATTAATTTGTTGCCTAAGAATTGACAAGTTCTTGAAGTGGATTTCCTATCACTCTTACATCCCCAAAGTCAAAATCTGAATAACTGTCACCAAAGTTGTCATCACCGGGTACCATAACCCTACTTGCAAGGTTCCTTTGAGATATTTAAGAATTTTCTTAGCCGTCTCTGATGAGTTTTCTTGGGATTAGACTGGAATCTTGCACATACCCCAACCGCAAAGGCTATGTCCGGCCTACTTGCGGTGAGATAGAAAAGAGATCCAATCGCCACGATACTCCGTTGCATCTGTGGGTATCCCTGCTCATCTCGAATCCATAGAGAAGTTAGTTGCCACAGGTATTTTAACTTATCTCGCTAGTAGTCATCCCAAATTTCTCAATCAGATCCTTAGCATATTTAGATCGATGTATAAATATACCCTTACTCATCTGTTTAATCTGTAAGCCTAGAAAGTATGTTAATTCACCCATCATTGACATTTCAAACCTCGTTTTTCATAAGAATACTAAACTCTTTACATAATTTCGATTAGGTGAACCAAAGATTATGTCGTTTACATAAATTTGAACTAATAAGATGTTACCACCTACTTCCTTTCTAAACAAAGTCCTATCAATCTTACCTTTTGAAAAATCATTTGATGTCAAGAAATCGATAAGGTATAATACCAAGCTCGGGAGCTTGTTTCATCCATATAGAGCTTTGTTGAGTTTATAGACCTTGTTATTGATCTTAAACCCGTGAGGCTGCTCCACATAGACTTCCTCAAGCAACACACCATTTAGGAAGGCAGACTTAACATCCATTTGAAAGACTTTGAAAGATTTATATGCAAAGCAAATGCCAAGAACAACCTTATTGCTTCTAATCGGCAACTAGAGCATAGGTTTCATCATAGTCTATCCCCTCGTGATCGTGAGTAACCTTGTGCAACCAATCTTGCATTATTTCGAACAATAATGTTGTTCTCATCTCTGCTTTTGTTTTTAAACACCCATTTGGTGCCTATAATCTTTCTCGTAAGGGTCTTTTCACTAATTCCCAAACATTTTGTCTTTCAAACCGATGCAGATTCCTCCTCCATGGCGCTTATCCAGTTTGGATCGGATAGAGCTTCCTCAATAGACTTGGGTTCAAGAAGCGACACATAACAAACTGAACAAACTTTCGTAGTCAAGCATCATTCGTGTCCGCACACCGCTAGATGGATCTCCTATAACTGATCGATGGATGGTAGCTTCTCATCCTTTTGCCTATATGAGGAGAAGGATCCTCATCTTGAGTTTCAGAGGTAACTCCTCCGACTCTACCGAGCCGACGTTCTCCTTCATCACCGACTCGCCGATCACCGATGTCAAGGGTGTCTGTTTCGATGGAGTCTCGATCAAGTTGTCTTCGATTATCGGATGGGGATTCTTCTTCATCTCGATTCTCGAATCAAGACTAGGTAGATAGACAGCTTCTATGTTTAGTCTTGGTCGGTTCAATTTTATCTAGACTTTCAGAAATTTGATTCACTTTATCCGAGAAGGAATACAACTCATCAAAACAAACATGAGGGGTTTCCTCCACACAATGGGCTGTCTTGTTAAAAACTCTAAATGCCTTGGAAGTGTTGGAATATCCCAAGAATATCCCATCACCGCCTTAGCATCAAAAGTTCTTAACTTAGATTTCCCATTGTTATGGATAAAACATTTACAACCAAAGCTCAAATATGAAATTCTTGGAATCTTAGCCTTCCAGATCTCATATGGAGTCTTACCCTTGTCTTTAACAACCAAGCACCTGCTCGGGTATAACAAGTTGTATTGATGGCTTCACCTAATCTGTGAGGGGTTTCATACTCGGCTAACATGCTCCCGGCCGCTTCCTTCAAGGTTCTATTCCTTCTTTCAACCACTACATTTTGTTGAGGAGTTCTTGCTGAAGATGTCTCATGAATAATTCCACACTCATTGAAAAAGTTAGATAAACAGAATTCAAAAATTCCGTGCCCTTATCACTTTTTATTTTAATAATATTAACACTCTTTTCATTCTCGAATATGTCCAACAGATCAGTGGATCTTGTTTATAGTCTCATTTTTCTTGAAAAGAAATATAACCCAAGTGTATCTAGAAAAGTCATCTACTACAACAAAAGTATATTTCCTTCCACCGAAACCGAGAGGAGAAACAGTCGAAACATATCCAGATGAAGTAGTTGTAAAACTCTTTCGGATGAAGAGGTGTTAATACTCTTAAATGAGTGTCTCGCGCTTATTTACCTTTCTCGACAAGCATCACATTTAAGATCAGTAGATAAAATTTTCTCGGTAATCCCTTAACAAGATTATTTTTAGCCAGCCTTACTAAGGGTTTTGAAATTCAGATGACTAAGCCTCTTGTGCCATAGCCACCGAGATCATCTCCACCCTTAGCTATCATACAAGTACCTTTAGGACAACTATTAAAGTTGGCCACACGTACATTACCATGTCTCGAAGCTGTAAAAGTACCTTATCCGAGGAACTATCTAAGATATCACATTTATCCTTAGAAAATTTGACAAGAAAACCTTTATCACAAAGTCAAAACAGATAGCGATTATGTTTCAAACCTTCAACAAAATATACCTCGTATACTGTAATATCCTTGATAATCGAGTACCTACTCCTTTAGTCGACCACAATTATTGTCTCCAAATAATACTCTTAGACCATCAATGCTCGGAAATTTGATACTTGACCTCTTGTTATAAGTCATGTGTTGTGAACAACCACTATCAATGTACCATGTGGAGGCTAAAATCTCTTCCTTCAGAGATGATCCTGTGAATCCTGAAAAAGAGATTAGTTATAAGGTACCCTAGTGATCTTGGGTCCTTGAAGGTCAAGCATCACTTTAGGTAACCAGATAAAAATCTCATCTCCAAATAATAAATCGACTTGGTCTCTCTACCAAATCTGTCTACAATTGTATCACTTTTAAATGATAACTTGTTGTATTCAGATTTAGTAATTTTCTGAACTTAGGAAATGTGGGATAACATCTGCTTCTCCCATCAAAAGGATTATAATAAGAGTTTCTTCTTATTATTTTGGTTCTTGTATATTTCTCTTAGTCTTATAAGGAGACCTCAAATGAATTTTTGTTTTCAAGTGGAAGGTGCAATCCTTACTTGACTAATTAGTTTCCAAGGACCAATTTTAATCTCTTTAGAGTGATCGATGCTTTTACAAATTTCCTAGATTTCGAACATCCGATTTATTATTTCTCATAACCAAGACCTGCTTTTGTCATGGGATTTTTGAGATGTATTAAAGATGTGATCTATTGCTGATTGTGAATTATTAAGTTGACTAATTTTGAAGACTAGCTTCTCATTATCTTTCTTAATTAATTCATTTTCAGACAGATTGTTTCAAATTTGTCTTTTAAAGTTTTCAATTCACTTTCTAATTTTTCAGTAAGCCGGGCCGATGTACTAGCCTCACTGGGAAAACATTCCCCCTTGAATGTTTCCTCGGTTTCTGGATAGTTCATCACCGCTTTCCTTTAATTAGAATTTGAATATGATCCTTTAAAGCCAAATTCTCTCTCTCTAGCTGTTTATAAGCAGCCAGAGATGTCTTTAAGTCTCTCAATAATTCATGAATAACAGCTTGATCATTATCGATGCAGATCGACAAGAATCATTATCGAGAAGATGAATAGTAGACTACCTCTTTAGCCACGAGATAGATTTCATCACCCGATCCGAAATCGATGATGATGATGATGATGATGATTTTCTTAACTCTTTTTCCTCAGCTAGAAGAGCCCTTTGATCTCGCAAATCTCCGTCTCTCTTTTCCTTTTCTCTTCCCTTTCTTTAGGAGTCGATTGAGGACAATCATAGCCGAAGTGCCTGGCTTGTTGCATGTGTAGCAAGTGTCACTCCTATCTCGATTTAGGGCTGGATGGATTTCTTTTAACAGTGATTCGAATCTTCTCGCCTCGGCTCCTATTCTTGTCATCATCTCGTAGACTCATCTTCCTTTCATCTTGATTTGCATCTTGATCTTTCCTTACCTCGCAAATCTCAATTTATTTCGTTTATACTTCATTCTTAATCTATCATGCCTTTTGGTGAGCAGAGCCATCTGCTCCTTCGAGAATAGGTCACCTCCTGCAGATTCAGTTGACATCTTGTTTTCTTTGCCGACAAAGACAACAGACTTGGATGATGTGCTCGACTCCATCTCATCTTCTTCATCCTCTATTTGAATGTCATACTCTAGAGCTTTAAGATGAGAGAACAAGGTATGGTGAGTAATAGAAGATAAATTTTGAGTTGCTTTAAGGATATTGGATTTTTCTCTCCATCTCTTGGTTAATGATCTCGTATCTTGTTATTAATCTCCTTCTCTGTATAGTTCTTTCCAAGGTCACCGCTTTGTTGAGGAGATTCGTCAACCTTACATCTAACCGATCCACGTATTCATTTTCCTTCATTTTGAATGTATCAAAGGCGTGTAAGACCGATCGCAGCTTATTCTCTTTTACTTGATCTCGATCCTCACAAACATTTGCCGTAGTCCCGCCACATTTCTTTGGCTGTTTTGTATCTCTTAACCTTCTCAATCCAGTCTTTACTTAGAGTCTCAATGATTTCATTCGAGCTACTTGATCTAGATTGTGGATTTTCCTTTCATCATTTGTCAATTCGTAACTCTTTTTCTCTTGTCTCGGCTCTGGATTCAAATTGATTCAGTGCCATTGCTAGTGCCTCCATGATAAAATTTTATAGGTCCTTCTTCAAGAACCTCCTCCATCCTATCATGGATAACCTTGAGATGATTCTCCATCCCGAATTTCCAATAATCATAATCTTCAATAGAAAATTCAGGTAGATTCTTAGATTTCTTGCTCTTGCTCAAGACATGATGAGATAAAGAAACACAACACTTCCACAAGCTTGTTAGTAGCACACTTGGTACTACTAAAGAAGATGAAGAAAATCAAGAAAATTTCGAATCTTAGTTAAGACCTAAAATCAATATCGTAACAAATTTAACACCGCTCCGATACCACTTGTTGGTCCCGATTAGTTGAGCATTAGGTAAAACGTGTATCACCTTCTAGGAAAATCTAGAAGGGGGTTGAATAGATTTTTCGATTTTCAAAATCTTACAAAATTTATTCAAGGTACCAGATTAACACAAATGAAATTTAATATTAATCTCAACTTTATTAAGATAAAAAACAAACCGATATTCAGATTTTAACTTTGATTCGAAATTAATCTTTGAACAATAAATTGAAAATTGAACGAGATAAGTAAATAAAAGCAAAGAAAGAACACGAGATTTTATAGTGGTTCTGATTATAACAATCCTACATCCACTCTCCTTCTCCAATTTGAAGAAGGGACCCGCTTACTACTTTCTTACTTCACGACTTACAACTTACAACTTTCTTCAAATCTTCAAAATATTCCTAACTCCTTCGATAAACCTAAGAATTACAGTGAATAATGGATTTTTGAAGATTACAGAGAAGTGTTCTATAAACACTTAGAAACTTTTGAAAACACTTTGTGAATTGAAATCGAATAGTGAAAGGTGTGAAAAAAATCAAATTTGCATAAGTGTCTTGAAAAATAAAACCTAGACCTATTTATAAGTCGGAAAGACAGTTAGTTTGTTAGTTAGTTCTAACAAACCGGAAACCGCTTTAACAAACCTAATCTTGAAAACCGCTCTTGACCTCGGTGATTTCTTCTACTCGTCTCAAATGACTTGGTGAAGACTTGTCTTTCTTATTCTACTCAGCTTGTCTTGACCTCGTCTGAGCTCTTTCTAATTGTCTCCCGCAGATGACTAGACTTGAGCATATCTCCAGATGACTTGCACTTTTCGATCTCCAGGTGACTTAACCAGCCTTGACCTAGTCTGATCACCTAGTATGAGCACCTTATCTCGGCCTTTTCTTATTAATTGTCTCGCTCATCCTGGATTGATCTTTTAACTCATCAAAACTTTACTTGATCTAACGCAGTTATGAATTAACATTGTTAGATCAGCATGAATCTTCTAATTTGAAAAACCCCCTCACTTGCTTCAAAACCCTTTTGTTTTTCTTCTCAAAACTTGTTTTCAAAACTTCTCCCATGCCTCATCTATTTCAAAATTTTTCAGATGAGTTCATCTTTTGAAAACCTAAATGAGTCTAATATTCTTATATACTGTACATTTGGATAGTGCTTGGTTTATTTAAAATTCTTTATTTTCAAAAATTCAAACTTGGAGGAATTTAAAAAAATGAAACAAGGTCATTTTGACCAAGTCTCGTTAAAACCTGGTCAAATAGGAAACCTTTATGCAAAGAAAGGTATATTTTGGCTTACGTCAAGTATACTTACTATCTCTCGCATAAAGTAACCCTATTTGCCGCCTAATCCGTAGGCCGGGCGGTTACTTTTTACGCTTTCAAGACGAGTTAATGCCAGCGCAGCAGTGAAGCGACTATCTCATATAGTCTTGATATACTCCACGCGCTATAGTCAATCAACGGTCAAAATTAATCCTAATCTTGTCACGTATCCATCTTCTCCGGATTTCCCTCTCTCTCCTTCGTTTAAAAACTTACCCTTCTTCATTTCAAATTCACTTTTACAAATTCCTTCTCCAAAAATTACTGCAAATTCTTCTATCCAAAATTTCTTACCCTTTTCAGCTTTCAAATGGCTTCTACTTCTTCAAAATGCCCCAAACCCTCACTTTTGTATCCACTCGTAAATCAAATTTCAAAATGAATACAGAAACCTTCAAAATAAATTAAAAGCTTAGATGTATGTCGATTTCAATACCACTCGAGATCGAGAGTTAAGGGAGATTCTCGTGCTATTGGAAGCATCTAAACTTCGGGGTTTTTGTTCTCTAAAATCCAAAGAGAACAACACCATGGATTTAATCAGAGCAGAGTTCCTCACAACCGTAAATTCTCTAATGATGGCTTTGACACCGAGGTGGATGGGACTCGATTGTCATATACAAAGGAAGCGGTGGCTAGGATTTTTTATACTTCGCAGAAGGTGTAAATCCGATGGTGTATAAGGAGGATGAATGGGAACAAATTCTTCAAATGGTGGCTAGGGTAACATACAGAGGAGTTTGAATGGACTTGAAGAAGAACCTTCTTTGCAGAAAGTATTGGTTATTGATGACCATTATCACCAAATTAATTCAGGGTGAACAAAGCTCACACGATGGCTTATCAAAATAAAGACTTTGCCGCATGAGGGCTATTATAGACGGTGTTAGGGTGGATTGGGTGGATGTCTTGGTGAGAAGGATGAAGGAGGAAAAACAGAGGTTGACCTACAACTCGCTTTCCGGTTATTGGACAACCCAGACGACGGTGAGTTTATTCAACAAGATCACGCTTCTTGTTGAAGGAATGAATAAAGTCGTGGATTCTAAGGAAGGATGGAAAAAGTATGTGAAGCGTAAGGGGCTGCTTACGAAGAATGAAAAATTGGTAGCTTGCCCGACTCGATGATGAGTCCGATGAAGCTAGGGACCAGAGAGTTCATGCAAAGAGTAAGAGGCGGAGAGGCCAGCCGCTGCTCAAGAAGTAGTCCTGAAGCGTAAGGAGTGGCTTCTCGCAGTAATCAGCACTGAGGAGATCGGGGCGTAATCACCACTCTAGAGGAGACCCAAGAGGAGGCTTATAAAAGCCTCGCATAAGAAGGTAGTAGGGAAGTCATCTCGCCGCTCCCTCGTGTCTTTGTCTCGAGGAGGTGATCTTCTTGGAGGTAGCAAGCAGCTGCAGTGGCCGGGCGTAAGCACCGGAGGAGCCTGCTCCGAGAGGATCGCATCCGCCGAGAAGCCCATCTCAATAGGTACATCCTCTAGCTTGTCTTCATCTCGCTAATTTCCAAACCCACTTAGGCGATGAAGAGGTACGCATGGCTGGTACCTTGGAGCCTCTCGAACAAATTCTACTCCCACCGTTGTCCAAATTCAAATCCCACCTCCAAAAATAACTCCCACCCAACCAACCTCATCTACCCAAACAATCCCAGATCAACCCATCCCCGAAATCATCCCTCAACCTTCTCCACAAACCTACGACTTCCTAGACTTCATCTCCTCAAAGTACCCCTCTCCCTCTACCCAAATTAGTCCAATCCATACCCCAATGCCGATGGCTCGATGGGCGCTTTCGAGCTTTCCTTGAGAGCAGATGGAAAGAGAAGGCCGACAGAGCTCATTCCCGAACTTCAAGATAACATCAAGTGATGAAGAAATCAGTAGAAATTTGGCTAGTTCATCACCCGAGGGCATGATCTAGAAGAGCCGAACTTGTTGTCGGAGGAAGTTGGCTGGGATAATCTTTTGAATTGGGAGAGAAAAGTCTTGGAGTCTCGCTGGAATTGCGACTATCTCATCTATCCTCGCAGAGGAGCAGCTCCATGACCACATCGTAAGCCGACTCGGATCGCTGGCTCCACCCGATGTCCAACCCAGCAGCCTCAGTGGTCCACCTTCTCAGCTATTCTCAGCCGATGGAGATGAGGATGGAGGAGAGATTTGCCTGCATGCTCCACTCTAAGATGTACCCGATATCGTGGACTCGGTGAGTGTCACGATGGAGGACATGCTTAAGGCATCCGAGGTAAATTTCTTGGCTAAAATTTCTGAACTGCTAAACCGTCTCACAAGGAGGAGGTAGCCGAGGTGAAGAAGGAGGTTGATGAATCAAGGTTCAAGTACGAGCAGATAATCAAATCGGCCGATGAGATCTTGAGGAACTGCACCTCGGCCTTCCACCTATTTTACCGCTGCCAAGGAGTAACTTCAAGTGCTACTTGTTGATGTTAAAATGGGGAAGATTTGGTCGTGGTCCAAGCTGATCCGAATCTCATCAAGCACTCAGCCAAGAATCGGGCCGAATGAGCTCGCCGCCCTAAGGATGCGCGTAGAGCAGATAGAGGAAGCGATCAGGCGTATGAGCCGGGCGAGAAAAAGGGAAGCGGATTCAAGTCGAGAAGCTTATGGCCAGGATTAGGGAGAAAAAGGAGGAAGCGAAGGCCAAAGTCAAGCCGATAAAGAAAAAGGCAAGGGTCTTGAGCTAGTCTCATCTCCGGTCAGCAGAGCTTAATGTCAAAAGTTGCCGGTAAGAGACCCTTAGAGAAATCAGCCGAGTAGATCCACATTGAGGGAGAAAGGGACAGAAGGATAAAGGCGGAAAAGGCCTTCTATGGCCGCAGAGAGGCGAGAAGGAAAATCAAGTCAGCCAAGGAGGCAGGTTGGATTTTTTATCGAGCTTCTAAAAGATGGGTTATTCCAGCAGCAGCACTGGGGCCCTCTTGGAGAAGCCGATAAAGCTCGGATACGGCCTCAAAGCATAGATGAGATGCTCCACCTAAGATGATTGCACATCCTTCCCGGGCTAGAGAGTACATGAAGTATGAAGCGAAGTGGACGTTCTTCCGGTACATCTACAAAGGAGTCGGTGCCTCGCCCGAAGATGAAACAATAGCCTGGCATGACTGGATGGAGAAAGAGAACCTGAGCTTTACCGTAAGCTCATCACGTATGAGCTCCGGCCTTCTCAATGTAGACTGGTAGCTCCGGCCTTCTCAACCATTCCAATCAAGGTCACCGACGATGGCTCGATCGACAAAGACTTGATCGATCAACTATCAATTATGGTTAGAATCAGATGAAGTTAACTCGATCCGAAGCGACATTGCAGAGCCGAGGAACCGAATCTTCAATCTGGATGCAGCTCAGAGAAAGATAGGTGGATAGACTAGATAAGCTTAATTTTCTTTTCCTTTACATCTTATCTCGATCCATCTCGTAAATTGTAATCGTGCTTCATCCGAATGGAAAATTTGAGGCCTATCTCGAACTATCTTGTCTTATGTTTAAGTTTCGTTACTACTTTCTAAGAAAACTTAATTTTTTTAATTATTAATCATCTGAGGAAATTTCTATCTAAGGTAAAATTTTTCCTAAAATTTTCTAAGTCCTAAGACTTAAATTTCTCTAAGTACTAATAATCTAATATAGTCTTTAAGACTTAACCTTTTCTTAAGATTCTCTTAGAATTTTTCTATGTATGAATTAAGTGCTCTTATGTGAACGTATTCGAAATAAAGTGCTTATGTGCTTAAATGTGCTTATCTCGATTATCTTGAATAATCTTGACTAACACCACTGTGAGCTTGTTTCTTTCTTGTAGTTTTAACATCATCAAAAAGGGAAGAATTGTTAGATCAAGTAGTTTTGATGAGTTAAAGAAGTATAGACTAGAGTCACCATCAGTAGATAAGATGACCAAATTTGAGTATGTATAGAAATAGCCGATGTAATGAACACTAGTGATAGGCCGATTAGACTAGGTAGAACTAGTATAGTCACCGAAGTCAAGAAAGAGAAGGTCATCTAAAGACGATCTTGAAGAAGTCATCTGTTGGAGCAAATAATTAAGAGCTCAAGACGAGGTCGAGACCAGCTAAGTAGAATAAGAAAGGCAAGTCTTCACCAAGTCAGAGACGACTAGCTCGAGATCACCAAGTCAAGATGGTTTTCAAGAATAAGTTTGTTGAACGATTTTTAGTTTGTTACAACAAACTAATCGCCTCATAGTCTTATAAATAGAAGTAAGCACAGCTTCAAAAGAACTTCTAGCATTCACAATTCTCGATACTCACGATTTCAAAGGCACTCACAAGTTTTCCATAAAGTTTTCATAAGTTTCTAAGTATTTATAGAACACTCTCTTGTATATCTTCAAACATCTTGCACCGTAACTTTCAAGTTTCTAGATAGTTTGATAGATCAAGATAGAGTTGAAGAAGAAGATCTTCACATCGTTGTAATTGTAAACTCGGTAAGTAAGTAAGCAAGTAAGTGAGTCGAGACCCTTCTTTAAGTTGAAGAAGGAGAGTGGATGTAGGATCACTTTGATCCGAACCACTATAAATCCCTGTGTCTCTTATTTTCTCGCATTTACTTTCTTGTTGATAATTAATTACTTAAACAAATTAATTTCAAATTAACTTCATATTGCTTTTTGATCCTAAAAAGATTGAGTCTAAATTTGTTTCACTGTTCAACTTTGATATCTTGAATAGATAATCTAAATTTTGAAAAATTAGATAATCTATTCAACCCCCTTCTAGATTATCTCCGGGAGGAGTGCTAAGTCGCTTTTTTAATCACTCAATCTCGGACCAACATTACCCAACTAAAGTCAGATTCTCTAAGTATCGATTTATACAAATAAAGTAATTTTATACTTGATTCGATTGATAATTCTTTGAATGAATGTTTGGTTATTCAAGATAGAAAGTAAATAGTAAAGTAAATTGAAGAAATACCGAAAGTAAAGAACACAACGATTTATAGTGGTTCGGATTTATAAAAATTCTACGTCCACTCTCCTTTCACAATCTCGTGAAAGGGTCTTCACTACTTACTTACTTTCTTCCTTTCTTACTTTACCGTTTACAAGTGCAGTCTTCAACCTTACAAGTAATTCTTCCCGATTTCGGAATTCTATGGCTTGAAGATTTGAATAATGTTGTTCTATAAACATCCGTAAACTATGAACGTTTAGAGCGTTCTTTTTGTGTGTAAGTATGAGTATAGAAAGTGTTGATTGTGATACAAGTTCTTGTGAATTACAAAAGATCTATTTATAGAAGACTAATGTTGGTAGTTGTAACTTCCTTGTTGACTCTTCATAAGTTTATTGAAACCAACTATTGTAATCGCTTCTTGGTTAGTTATAACCAATCTTGATGTTAGTTATAACTTCCTTGTTTCTTTAACACTTCTAGTCATTTGTCCTTCTTGTCTCCAGACGTGGTCCACCTCATCCGATCATCTTCATGTCTTTATATTACTCGATCTTGAAGTGCCTAGTCGCTTGCTTCCTTGTCTTCATCTAAGTCTCTGTCGTATGACTCACATCCAGCCTTCATCTTATTGTATGTACTTAGTCTATTACAAGATCTTTACTCATTACATCACCGGTCACCTTATTTTACATACTCATCCTAACTTTTTCAAAACTAAGACATTTTTCTTCCTAACAATTTTGTATTAATAAATTGTACAATTTTATAAAAAATTATATGTAAAATGTACTCCCTCCGTTTCGAGAATGTTTGCACACTTCATTGTACTCACTTTTTAAGCAAAGTTATTTTTTGGACTTGAAGACTTAAATAAAGGACGGGTAAGATAGGTATTTGAGTGTAAGTTAATTGAGATTAACTTACACTCAAAGGTTAAAACCTGCCGCCCATGAACAGCTTAAAAACAATAAAGAGTAGCAAAGAAAAGTAAAAATTTCAAAAGCTGCCAATTTGAAATATTTTTACAAATTTCCTCCTAGTACAAACCTAATCAGCTTACATTAATGGCTGATTAGATCAAAAATTTCCCACCAAATTCAAAGAACAAAATAAAGAGTCATAAATACTCCATTACAACAACATTCTCTTACAATAAATACTCCATCACTATACACAAATAATACTCCTACATTAAATGACTAGAACTAGAAGACAAACTGATCTCACACCAGTGAGAAGTAGTTAATCTATGATTTCCTCAATCAAAACTTGATAGGCTTAAAAGACAACACTCATCGCTCAAGTGTAAAGAAATCGTGTAGCTAGTAAGTTACCCGGTTAAATTATCGAACCACGGAAATCAAGTGTGAGATATCCCTAAATTTAGTAATTTAATTGCAATTGTAGCACAAGCAATATAATAGGGTGGATAGGATTTAAACTACGACTAATTAATTCAAATAACTAAATTACTTACAACGAAATTTAATCAATAATAAAGACGTGCTCGGGTGCTTATCAACTAATGGGTATCAATCACGCGACGAATTCAAATGAGTATTTGTTATGTCAATTAATTAATAAGAGCAATCTTTAACACAAGCAATAATCCCGTACTTGGTAAGCCTAGGAACTATGCTACATGAAACGCACGAAAGATTGAAAGGACTAAGTCACCCTTTCCTCCCGAGACAAGATCACGAGTCAATAGGTTACCCTAGCATGACTCCCTTCGATACTAAGACACCTTACCTATGGTCTCTTCACTAATCACTCGACTACTAATCTAAGTAATTATTGTGAATTAATGTATTTCTAATGGTATTAATCAAGTCTCCTTGCATTAAACCAATATTAACTCTAATTATCCAATTAATTCCCTCACCCAATTGAGTTATCTAAATACTCAAGTCTCCTTGTGATAATTAAACAACTATGCATGAAATTATAAATTAATTAACAATAGATCTATCAACCCTCATTAATCCAATTAATAAATCAACAATCAAAATTACTCATAAGAATTCCTCACGAATCAATCACCCATAAGTATCAAAATACTCCTAGCACTATGAATTTAACCCAACATAATTGAAGAAATTAAATCCATGAAATTAATTGAATAAACGAAAGTCATAACGAGAAATTGAATTGATAAAACTGAAACTAAAAGTTGAATGTCACCTAGATGGCGTCCAATCATAAAGAAATCATCCGTTGATCGCCTAAATTGAAAAAGAAATCGAAACCCTAACTATGTGTGTGAGAAAAATGTGTGTTCTTGATCTTCTTCTCTCCCTCTTGATAAAAAACGCCCGTAAAATTGTGTATGTTCGTGTATATATATGTATATAACTGCTCGCCACGTGTCACGCTCGGATTGGATGGAAAATTCAAAATAATCCCGCTGGCGATCCCTCGCCTCGAGGTCTGGCCCTCGAGTCGAGGCCGGCTTCTCCTCGACTCGAGGCCTCGGCCTCGACTCGAGGCCTGGCCTCGACTCGAGGGACCTTCAAAATCCAGCTTTTTCCTTTAGCCCCGAGCCTCGACTCGAGGCTTCCCAAGCTCGACCCTAGGTCGAGACCAGGGATTTTTCTAGGCCCGATATACACCTCAGACCCCGTTTTCACCCTATGCGTTCATCTCATCGCCATATGAATCCCGATACTTTCCGTTTCGTCAAATTCCACCGAAACTCTAAAAACGAGACAAAAACCAAACGAAATGCATTAGTAATACTTTTAAGCATAAGAAGTGATACTCTATACTTTTAAGCTTAAACAAGAATACTTTTCATCATTTTATGCATTTAAATCCTCAAAACTCATGCAATAATTCATCCTAATCAACTCCCCTAAACTTAAAGTGTTGCTCGTCCCGAGCAACAAAACAAATAAGCACAAAGGGTGAATAGATTGCAACTATGTCTCATGATACAAAGTGAATACAAGTCTTCAATGTCACTTTCAACGAACACTCAAAAATTGTTATGCTTTGATAAGATGCAAATTCAAATACTTTCTCAATGCTCTTTCCAAGAAGTGTATCTCTCATCACTCAAGTGTGTAAGGACAATTAAGCACTCATTCATAAAATCACAACCATATACACCATAGGCTTGCCACAAGACTCAATCTCAATCATCATTTTGTGTATCAACTATGAATCAATGAGGTCTTTTCACAAGGTTGTAATGAAGACTCTTTGGATGAGGTAGGTAAATTTGGAAATAGTGCCTCAATGTTAGTAGAGCAATGAATGTTGATCAAATAATGCAAATGCAATTTATACATCATCTCAACAAACCCATCTCCTTCTTTCATTTTCTTCTTTTTCACATAACATTCACCACCAACACCCTTGAGACTTTCTTTTGCACTCAAGCTCAAATTGAATTTTTCTTCTCATGATTTTTCATTTTTTCACACTTCAATTTTTCTTTTTTCTCTTTTTATTCATCTCAACATACTTATCCAATCATACCACCACAATTTTTCAACTTCACTTCACCATTCATTTGCCAACAATCATGCTCTACTCAACATATGGGAACAAAGACTCATAAGGAAAGACAAAATAGCTTAATTCCACAAGCTTACCAAGAATAAGGCTTTAAGGCACAAATTGGTTTACTAGGGAAATCAATGACATTGGTGGGGTAAATTTGGCTAAGTGGCTTAACAAATCAAACATGGCCTCAAATCATCTTCATAGATCCACACAAAACTCAACTTCAACAAGTCTTTAGGCAAGTTCTAGCATGCAAGATTGCAATTGATGCACTCCACAAGGAATCAAACCGTTTTTCATGCACGATTTAAAAGGCTCAAAAGCTCACGGGCTTAAAATTTGCAAAGAGAAAGCATTCTTCATCACACTCATCATCACAAGACAACTTCTCATGCTAGAGTCAAGCAACAAATCAACTCATCAACACATCATAAATTCATCATGTCCATCAATCAAAACAAATATGCCACGTACATACCTCCAAGCATAACACCTCATCAAATTCACATAAAATAGACTTAAAGATAAGAATGAAATCCAGATTTAAGCTCAACAATCACAAAAATTTTCACACAATTTTCTCACTACAAATGAGAGGCAAATTGGTGCAACAAACATTGCTAACTAACACACACTTTCCCCAAACTTTTCATTGCAAAGCAATTAAAAGTTTGCCAAAGATAGTTAGCTAGGTGAAGTTACACACAACTACCCACTACGAAATCCAAATGAGCACATAATAAAAAGAAAGGAAGAACGAGGCACACTCTCCCCCAAACTTAGACAAGTCTAAGTCTAGAGAAGGTGTTGTACCGTAAAGGCTTTAAAATTTCTTTCATCGTCAAGCTTGTAGCACATCAAGCCTCACTTGCACACCTCGATCTCCTACAAGAAACACAAAAATAAATTACACACACTTATTGAAAGTAATAAATAAATAAATAACTAAAAACGAAAGCAAGAAAAATGATGGGTTGCCTCCCATCTAGCGCGGTGTTAACGCCCTATGTTGGACGGAGCTTGAGACGCTCAACTTTCCTCAAGAAATAGCATCCCCACCACCCCAACATGAGATGGTACAAAGTAGGGCTTCACTCTATGGACATTCACTATAAACCTTTCATCCTTCTCATTTGCCAACTCAAGGTATCCACTAGGAAATGTCTTAGCAACTCGAAATGGGTCACTCCATCTTGACTTCAACTTACCCGGAAAGAGTTTCAATCTTGAATTAAAAGTAGAACTTGATCACCTTCTTGAAACTCCTTCTTCTTGAGCTTTTGGTCATGTCATTTCTTTGTTTTCTCCTTGAAAATCTTAGAGCTCTCATAGGCATTTGAACGAAATTCATCCAACTCATGGAGTTGGAGAATTCTCTTCTCCCCATAGCTTCTTGCTCTAGCTCAACGGGCAAGTGACATGACTTTCCATACACGAGTTGGTAAGGAGACATCTTCAAAGGAGTCTTAAAAGCCATCCTATAAGCTCACAAAGCATCATCTAAGCATATAGCCCAATCCTTTCTATTCACCATAACCGTCTTCTCAAGAATTTGCTTTATTTGCCTATTAGAGACTTCAACCAATCCATTGGTTTGAGGGTGATAGGCTGTGGAAATCTTGTGCTTTACCCTATACTTCTCGAGCAACCTCTTCATGAGCTTGTTCACAAAATGTGAATCTCCATCACTAATCAATGCTCTTGGCACACCAAATCGTGAGAAGATGTTCTTCTTCAAGAATTGAAGCACAACTTGGGCATCATTCTTCTTAGTTGGGATGCCTTCGATCCACTTGGACATATAGCCAACTCCCACCAATATATAGAGATAACCGAAGGATTGTGTAAACGGTCCCATAAAATCGATGCCCCATACATCAAATATCTCCACTTCCATGAAAATTGTCATGGGCATTTCATCCTCGTAGTAATCGATCCCATTCGTTGACAACGATCACATCTCTCAACAAATGCCTTACTATCCTTGAAGATTGTTGGCCAATAAAACCCGAATTGAAGAACCTTTATCCCCGTTTTGGCTCCCCCAAAGTGACCACCACTAGGCATAGAATGACAATGCTCCAAGATGCTTTCCACGCCTTCTTCGGGAACACATCTTCGAATTATAGAATCTAATCCTCTCTTGAAGAGTAGAGGGTCTTCCCATATGAAGCTTTTTACATCCCTCAAAAACTTTTTCTTAACATACGATGGCATGTCACTAGGAAGCTTCCCACAAGCCAAGAAGTTGGCATAATCCGCAAAACCAAGGAACTCTCCCACTTGTCTTCTTCACAATGCTCTCCTTAACAAGATGCAACCTCAACTCCAAAGAGCTTCTCATCCGGGAACTCTTCTTGAACCTCCCCATCTTTTTCAATGAACTCTTGCCCTCTCTCGAGCCTTGATAAATGGTCTGCTATTACATTGCGCTTCCCTTCTTGTCTCAAATCTCAATATCAAACTCTTGTAACAATAGAATCCATCGAATAAGACGTGGCTTTGCATCCTTCTGGTCATCAAGTACCATATGGCTGCATGATCCGTGTACACGATGGTCTTTCCTCCAATCAAGTAGGGACGAAATTTGTCTATGGCATAGACTACGGCTAAGAGCTCCTTTTCGGTTGTTGTGTAATTTGCTTGGGCGGTATTGAATGTCTTTAATGCATAATAGATAGCTCGAAAGTTCTTCTCCCTTATTTGCCCCAAAACTACCCCCATCGCGAAATCACTAGCATCACACATTAGCACAAAAGGCTCCTTCCAATTGGGGCTCACAAGAATAGGTGAAGAGATCGATGCATCCTTAAGAGACCTGAAAGACAACAAACACTCTTCATCAAAATTAAAAGGAACATCCTTTTCAAGCAATTTAGAAAGAGGTTTAGAGAGTTTAGAAAAATCCTTAATAAAACGGCGGTAGAACCCCACATGACCAAGGAAAGATCGAATCCCCTTCTCACTAGATGGAGGTGGAAGCTTTTCAATTTCCACCATCTTTGCTTTGTCCACTTGTAGGCCCTTCGATGAAATGTGATGCCCATGCACGATCCTTTCATTAACAATAAAGTGACACTTCTCTCAATTTAAAACCAAATTAGTATCCTCACACCTTTGCAAAACAATCTCAAGGTTATGTAAACAAGTATGGAAAGAATTACCAAAAACCGAGAAATCATCCATAAACACCTCCATAATATTTTCAATAAGACCATGAAAATGGACATCATGCAACGTTGGAAGGTGGCCGAGACATTACAAAGCCCAAACGGCATTCTCCTCCATGCAAAAATGCCATAAGAAGATGTAAAAGACGTTTTTCTTGGCCCTCGTGTGCAATCATTATTTGATTGTACCCGAGTACCCGCCCAAGAAACAATAGTGTGAGAACCCACTAAGACGATCTAGCATTTGATCCATAAAAGGCAAGGGAAAATGATCTTTACATGTGGCTTTGTTCAACTCCCTATAATCAACACAAACTCTCCATCCGGTAGCAAGCCTAGTAGCTACAAGTTCATCATTATCACTCTTAACTACGGTCATACCCCCTTTCTTAGAGACTACATGCAATGGTGAAACCCACTCACTATCAAAAATAGGAAAAATCATAATAATCTCTTTCCTAATAACCTCTTGAATAACGTGATTCACTCTATAGGCTTCCTATCCTTTTCAAGACGAATCCTATGCATGCATATAGATGGGTTTATGCCTTTGATGTCATTAATGGACCAATCTAGAGCACTCTTATGCTTTCTAAGCACATCTAACAACTCACTCAACTCATTATCACTAAGGGAAGAAGAAACGATTACCGGACATTCATTACCATCTCCAAGGTATGCATACTTGAGATGTTCCGGAAGTGGTTTAAGCCCTTCTTTCTTTTCCTCTTGTGGGACACCATGAACCGGCTCACGAAGTGGTAAGATTGGAGCCTTCCTATCCCATAAGGAGTGAATCTCTTCCTTATCCATCAAACACCTATCATCAAAGCAAGAAGAAGAATCATCAATCTCATAGCAAGTATCATAAAGAGGATTATAAAAACATTAGAACAATAAGGGTCAAGAGATGCTTCAAGATTCTCAATGACACATCCATCCACTATATCGATACTCTTGCACTCTCCTTCCTCCTTAGGATGCTTCATAACTTCATAAATATCAAATGTGAGCTCCTCTTTGTCCATCTTCAATGTGATCTTCCCGAAAACATATCCACAACCGCCCTTGCGGTTGCTAGGAAGGGTCTCCCTAGGATCAATGGCACTTTATCATCCTCTTCCATGTCTAGCACCACAAAATCGCCACAAAAACGAACTTGTCAATTTTTACCAATACATCCTCCACAATACCACTTGGATATGTAAATGACTTATCCGCAAGTTAAAGAGTCATGGGTGTGGGCTTCATATCACCAAGCTCCAACCTATTAAAGATGGATAGAGGCATGAGATTGATGCTTGCCCCTAAATCACATAAAGCTCTCCTCTTCTCCTTGTTGCTAAGCTCACATGTGAGAGTGAAGCTCCCTGCATCTTTCTTCTTTTGAGGTAAACTTCTTTGGAGTAGTGCACTACATTCCATAGTCAAGCTAATGGTTTCCCTCTCATCAACCTTCCTTCTTCTTGTAATCAAGTCTTTCAAGAACTTGGCATAGGTTGGCATCTCCTCAAGGGCCTCCATTAGTGGAACATTGATGGTCACATTCTTGAAAATTTCCAAGAATTTTGAGAACTTTTCATCAAGCTTTTGTTTCATTAACCTTTGTGGATATGGTGGAGGGACATAAGTTTTGGGAATACCCCATCTATCACACTCCACATTGGCCCCCTCAAGCTCCTTCTTCTCCTTCTCTTTCCTTAGCTCTTTTGCTTTTTTCCACTTTGGTACTCTTTCCTCATGCTTTGGTTCCTCTTCTTTCTCTTTCTTACCCTCTTTTGCTCTTCTAGAGTCTCTTGAGCATCCACCATCTCAAACTCTCCTCCTTCTTTCACTTCTTCACCCCCATTCTCTTTCTCCTCTTCCTCATTCGGCATTGATGGACCCTCATACTGTTCCACTCCTCAATTTAATCGCCCTACAATGCTCTTTCGGGTTCACCTCCGTTGTTGATGGGAACTTTCCTCTTTGATTTCCTCCACTTAAGGATGCTACTTGCCCAATTTGGAATTCAAGATTCTTGACTTGGTTGGACAACGAACTCACAATATTCTCCATCTTTTCCATCTTTTGATTTTGAGCACCCATAAAACTTGTGAGTAAATCCTCAAGGCTTGGCTTTTCCTCATTGTTAAGTGCACGAGCACCGGATCAATTCCCTGAGGTAGAGTAATGGCCGCCTTTTGGTTAGCATAGGAGAAATTCTCATGCTTATGGAAATTTGGGTTGTAGGGAGGATTATTTGCTTGGTAGGGAGGTGGGTGACAGGTTTGATTTTGGAAGTTGGATGGAGCATTATGTGGATAACGATTTGGGTAATTTTGGTGGTGAGATTGATTTGGGAATGAAAGGTTACCTTGGTAATTTTGTTGGAAATATGGTCTTCCCATATAGTTTTCTTCTTCCACTTGATCAACCATTTGAGGAGCTCCGTTACCACCCCCATTCCAATTCTCGTGCCACCTTCTACTATCCCATCAACTTTTGTAGCCAACTTTTTGAACCACATCCGCTAGCACCTTCAACGCCTCATTCTCATCTACTTGAGCAATCCCGAAATGACCCCTTCTCTCGGCTTGGTCTTGCGGTATTGCAAGCTATGTTCTCAATCAACTCCTTAGCTTCTCTTCCGGACTTGTCAAAGAGTGATCCACCCGCACTTGAAATAAGAATTCTCCGAGATGGTGGATCAAGTCCATAATAGAAGAAGCTCACTATTTGCTCATCTACAAAACCATGTTGAGGGCACTTCCGAAGTAAGCTATTAAACTTTTCCCAAGCTTCATGCATATTCTCCCCTCCATTTGATGGAATTGAGCAATCAATGTCTTGCATTGGAGGGTCATTGAAGGTGGGAAGAATTTCAAGAGAAATTTCTTAATCAATTCTTCCCAAGAACCCAAGTTATCTCGTGGTAGAGAGGCAATCCAATCCTTGGCTCGGTCTCTCAAAGTAAATGTGAAGAGACGAGCTCTCCAAGCATCCTCGGTCACTCCATTCATCTTCACCGTATCAGATACTCAAGGAATTGAACAATATGACAATTTGGGTCCTCCTTGGAATCTCCACCGAATTGCTTGCTTTGGAGAATGTGTAGCAATGCCGGCTTGATCTCAAAATTATTAGCCATCAACATGGACGAGCTATACCATCATAGTGGATTTGGGTGGAGGATCAAAATACTCTCGGATAAGTCTTTCCCTTGGATTTTCTCTTGGATTCTCTCTTTGATTTTCTCTACGATTCTCTCTCCTATTGACCGCATCTTGGTCGTTATTCTCCATTTCGAGTTCTCTTTCTCTTGCTTGGGCTTGAGCCCTTCGACGATTTCTCTCTTGGTTTCTCCTTCTAGCGGTTGCTTCGATCTCCAAGTTAATAGGTATTTGTTCAACACCACCGGATCTTGTGTTCATGCACACCTAGAAAACACTCAAGTATCAAAATCCTCTCAAGACAAGCCAAACAAGATAAACAAAAATAAAAGGCACTATCAACTACTTTCAACTTTCAATCTAAGTTATCTCAAATACTGATTTCCGCAACGGCGCCAAAACTTGATAGGCTTAAAAGCCAACACTCATCCTTCAAGTGTAAAGGAATCGTGTAACTAGTAAGTTACCCAGCTTAAATTATCGAACCACGGAAATCAACCGTGAGATATCGCTAAATTTACTAATTTAATTGCAATTGTAGCACAAGCAATTTAATAGGTGGATATGATTTAAACTATGACTAATTAATTCAAATAACTAAATTACTAACAACGAAATTCAATCAATAATAAAGACGTTTCGGTGCTTATCAACTAATGTGATCAATCACGCAACGAATTCAAATGAGTATTTGTCATGTCAATTAATTAATAAGAGCAATCTTTAACACAAGTAATAACTGCACTTGGTAAGCCTAGGAACTATGCTACATGAAACGCACGAAAGATTGAAAGGACTAAGTTACCCTTTCCTCTCGGGACAAGATCACGAGTCAATAGGTTACCCTAGCGTGACTCCCCTTCGATACTAAGGCACCTTACTCGACTACTAATCTAAGTAATTATTGTGAATTAATGTATTTCTAATGGAATTAATCAAGTCTCCTTACTTTAAACCAATATTAACTCTAATTATCCAATTAATTCCCTCACGCAATTGAGTTATCTAAATACGTAAGTCTCCTTGTTAAAATTAAACAACTATGCATGGAATTAGAAATTAATTAACAATAGATCTATCAACCCTCATTAATCCAATTAATAAATCAACAATCAAAATTACTCATAAGAATTCCTCACGAATCAATCACCCATAAGTATCAAAACACCCTAGCACTATGAATTTAACCTAGCATAATTGAAGAAATTAAATCCATGAAATTAATTGAATAAACGAAAGTCATAACGAGAAATTGAATTGATAAAATTGAAATTAAAAGTTGAATATCACCTAGATGACGCCCAATCATAAAGAAATCATCCGTTGATCGTCTAAATTGAAAAAGAAATCGAAACCCTAACTATGTATGTGTGAAAAGTGTGTGTTCTTGATCTTCTTCTCTCTCTTGATCAAAAATGTCCAAAACATTGTGTATGTTCGTGTATATATATGTATATAATCGCCCGCCACGTGTCACGCTCGGATTGGACGGAAAATTCAAAACCCGCCCGGCATATCCCTCGACTCGAGGTCTGGCCCTCGACTCGAGGCCGGCTTCTCCTCGACTCGAGGCCTGGCCTCGACTCGAGGGACCTTCAAAATTCAGTTTTTTCCTTCAGCCCCGAGCCTCGACTCAAGGCTTCCCAAGCTCGACCCTAGGTCGAGACCAAGGATTTTTCTAGGCCCGATATGCACCTCAGACTCCCCATTTTCGCCCTACACGTTCGTCCTCATCACCATATGAATTCGGTACTTTCCGCTTTTGTCAAATTCCATCGGAAACTCTAAAAATAAGACAAAAACCAAACGAAATGCATTAGTAATACTTTTAAGCATAAGAAGTGATACTATATACTTTTAAGCTTAAACAAAGAATACTTTTCATCATTTTACGCATTTAAATCCCTCAAAACTCTTGCAATAATTCACCCTAATCACCAACACAACACAAAATGAGTCATTCATAAAGACAAATTATCGAGGCTAGTGCATCATTTGGAGTATGCAAGAGAACGGTTCAAAATATTTAGAAAATGGAAAAAGACAATAATACAATCACCTCTGTGATATTCAAGTCTAGAAGGTTAGGTGTTCCCAAATGTGTTCAAAGTCAACTATATACCGAGATGATGAAGAACATACCATTTGAAAAATGAGGGACCATCCGAAGGCTTGCTAAGGAGCTGGATGTGAGCAAAAGTAAAGTAGGCAGTGGGTTAAATTAGGGACAATCAAACCACACACAAATGCTATCAAGCCGATCTTACAGAGGGCAATAAAGTTCATAGGCTCAAGTATTTTTTGAATGCATTGCAGCTTTGATAGAGAAAACAACAAATTGTGGTTTGAAACCATGCACAATGTTATTCACATCGACGAGAAATGGTTTTACATGACAAGAACAAATGAGAGGTACTACATGTTGCTAGGGGAAAGTGAACCACATAGGACTTGTAAAGCAAGAGGTTCATCCCAAAAGTGATGTTTATGTGTGCGGTGGAAAGACCCCAATATCCAAGTGATGGGACACTTATTTGGGATGGTAAAATAGGTATTTTCCCTTCACCGAAAATGTACCAAGACAAAGAAATAGCAAAAATAGGGTTAGGGGCACCTTGGTTACCAAACCCATTGACAACATCACTAAAGATGTCATCAAGGGTTGTTTATCGCACTGGTAACCCTTAAACTATCAGAAAACATTCATCATTTAGTTTACATTAGTAAGTCTCCAAAATAGGAAAACAAACTATTTTCCTATTGATGACATTACTTTTTACATTCAGTAATCCTTAAACTATCCAAAAACATTCATCACAGGGTTTAATGCATTAACAAGTTCTAAAATAGGAAAACGCATCAAGCTTTTCCTACCGATGACATTACTTGCACTAATTTTTTCCTGATTATACCAAAGAATCAAAGCAAATTGGCCAGCAAGTGCAAGCAAAGATATATACATTCAATAAAGACAATGCAAAGCCACACATTAGCAACAATGATCCTGCGTTTATAGCTGTTGCAAGCTCGATGGATTTAATATCCAACCGATTTGCCAACCACTCCAACTCACCGACACCAATATTAAAGATTTAGGGTGGTTCAGTGGCAATACAATTATTATAAGTAGACACAACTTCATACAATATGGAAGACTTGATGAAAAACATATTGTTATCTCGCTGAGAACCTAACACACACTACACTTAACAATATTTTCTTAAGTTTACGGGTTGTATGCTTGAAATTATGAAAGTAGATGGTAGCAACAACTACAAGCCAGCCACACATGAATAAATCAGCTTTAATCAACAAAGGAAGACAACCATTAACACTAAAAGTTGATGAGGTACTAGCAAGAGAATGCATAGACAAATTGATGGCAATCGGGCATATTGAAAGTGCATCATATGATCTTGGTTCCTTAATGTCAAGTTTAGGGTATGATTAGGGGGTCAACTTTTTGTCTCATTTTGAACCAATCTTTTACAAGATGGTTATGTTTACAACATAAACATAAGTTTCCTATTGCTTTGGTTATGTTTACAACATAAACATAAGTTTCCTATTGCTTAGGTTGTAAACATGAATATATGTGCAACCCTTTTCCAAGTATTGAATATAAAGTGTTTAATTTTGTTGGCAACAACAAATACACATGTTTCACACTGTCACAATTCTAAGAAAACATTCATTACATGGTTTATATAAGCCTCTTATACTATAGTGGAACTATAGTGGTGACATTATACGGGATTCACATAATCGATCATAACCACCATCATATTACGGTCCTAACCCACTACCTCGTAACACATTCAATCGATCATGCCCTCATAATCATAATCGTAATGTAAAATTTCAATCGATAAAGCTGGCCCTTAGAATCATAATCACAATAGAAAATTTCAACAAATCATGCTATCAAGTAAACAATAAAAAATTCAACAGATCATCATAATAAACAAGAAAATTGAGAAATGGACCTTTGCATATTAAAGTTTTCACCAGATGACACCAAATGGCAAGGGCTTCATAGTATTGGTTTTGCATCTCAATTGATGTAAACGGACTAGGAGCGAAACAGCCACCGACTCGGCTTCCACATCATCGCCGTGTAATCAGGCACCATGATTGCGGTATTTTTCGTGTAAGTATTATTACAACCCAACCAAGTCGTGGTGAATGCAATGAGGCCTTAGGATACGAGTTGATCACTTACTATTGAAGCAAGTCCGATCTAATCAATCTACTAATGCAATCTAATGCAATATAAAATGCAAATGAATCGACTAGCAAAGTGTAAATGAGAAACCAACAATCTAACTTCAAAGAAGTGCGAATGGAGGAGGAATGCTTCGGATAATTTCAATTACGGACTCCATGATCACAACTATAATTGCACCAAATAAAATTCTATTTAAATTGCATTGGACATCATACAACAATATCTCTATTAATCATATAATGCCTAATTGTGAAAGTTCTCAACACTAGAAATCTCCCGATTGCAAAGCACTAAACACATACGATCATACACGTATTTCCATTCAATTAATCCCTAACAATGTTAACTCAATTCTTATTTGTTGTTAGGATTGCTAAAGAAGAATAAAATGAAAATACATGCATGAAGCACAATAAGATCATCAATTAGGATATTCAACTATTTCTATCAAACATCAATTGGTTATAATTATATCTAAAACAATCAATTCATCCCTAATTTCAATTACCCAAAGCACCAAGGAATTAACCCATGGTGCAATAAGAAAAATCCATAGGGAAACAAGCAATCAACATGATCAACATACCAATGAATTAATTGCCCCTAAATCGTTGAGAAATTGATCCTAACTAATCTATGCTCTGTTTTCGCGTCCATGGTATTTAAAAGCAGAGAAAATTGATTTTGAAATGCATCGAGTCTTGGGACCTCGACTCAAGCCCGAGAAGCGTTAGCACGATTTTGCAAAATTGCGCAGAGCTCGGTCGAGCTTAAACACCTCGGGTCGAACTTGGCATTTGCCCCGGTCGAGCTTCGACACTTAGCTAAATTTTGCCAATTTTTTCATTTTGACTCTGTGCTCGAGCCGAGCCATCCGAGCTTCGATCTATGGTCGAGTCTAGGAATAGTTGGACTCCCGACTTTCACTTTCGATCACCATTTTCACCCCACTCGCTCGTCTCATTCCCGTGTACATGCCTCTATGCTCGGTTTGGTTAAATTCCAACGAAAACCCTAAAAAGAGACAAAACATCTTGCAAAACCATCAATCTCCAAATAATAATACTTTTAGTGCAAATGAGTGATACTCATTTCCTTTAAGCACAAATACTAACACTTTTCATCAAAATATGCAATTAATCACCTCAATATTCATGCAATAATTCACTCTAATCACACCACGGAGGGAATAATCAACAAAATAAGGCTCGAACTCATTAGGATCAACATAATCGCCTAGAGGGCTTTCGAGAACAGAGAGAACCATTCGGAATCTTCCGAATCATGCACCACACCAAGAGATAGATCAAGACAAGGTGTATCCTCCAACCACTCGGTGGTCACCGACTCCACCGTCTTAGGAAGAGGGGTGAAGGGCGACTTCGGTGGCATATCCTTTGTCGAGAAACTCAAGAGAGAAGCCCTAAGATCGGAGAATGGAGACGAAGATCGGAGAAGAGAGACGAAGATCGAGAAGAAACCGAAGATCAAAAAATCCCTAATCGTAATGTAGAAGAGAGACGAAGATCGGGAAAAAAAACCCTCATAATCGAAATGGAGAAGATATTCCCGATTTCAAAGAATAAAGATCATGGGAAAAATATCATAGATTTCACATATTCTCAATTTTTTTATCAAAGAAGAGAGAGAGAGAGAGAGAGAGAGAGAGAGAGAGAGAGAGAGAGAGAGAGAGAGAGAGAGAGAGAGAGAGAGAGAGAGAGAGAGAGAGAGAGAGAGAGAGAGAGAGAGAGAGAGAGAGAGAGAGAGAGTGTTAATTAGTGTTGTAGTAGGGTTTAATTAATGGGTTGGGTTAACTGGGTTTAAGGGTTTAAAATGTTTAATTGAGTTAGTTAAAGTAATAACATGAGTGTACTTAAATAGGTATTGTGAGGATAATATTTATGTAAAAACATTCCATTTATGGGTGAGTAAACAATTTTGGGACGGGCGAATAAGACAAGTGTGCAAACAATTGTGGGATGGAGGGAGTATTATTTTAAGATAAAAATTAAAAAGCAATACACTTCACATTAAGTGATAATTAATTTGTTAAAAAGTGATAATAATTTTAAAATCGTCTCACAAAATGAGATCCGTGAGACGGTTTCACACAATTTTTTATTGTAGTTTTATATGAACATGGTTCGTGATATGAACAACTGTTCAATTCTTGATACTTTTGATTAAATACTTGATACCTTAAATGTTTTCTTTAAACATAAACACTGTGTGTGTGTGTTTTTTTTTATTAAATATAAAATAATTTAAATAGTAAAAAAATCAATTGTTGTTAATATTATTAAATAATATGATACTACAAATCTTAATTTTTTATACTCTTGTTGAGACTCTTAATACTTTAAGGTCTCGCTTTGGTTTCCTTTATTAGGGGTGTATTGATCCCCAATACAACTTTATCACTTGTTTGGTTTGTTGTATACATTATACTTCCAGCCCGTTATTAAGAATGGACCCGTTTCAAATAATATCTAATACATGGTATTATAGATTCCAAGTTTTATATGGTATTTATAATACTTATATTTCTCCAACATCTATTAAATTTTAAAATACCAAAAACACCCTTCACTTTTCAAATCACAATATAAGTTTATGACCCTTCACTTCATGGTATTATTTTTATTTATAAGGACAAATTAGTCTAAAATAAATTAATACTAGTTATAATACTTGCTACCAAACATAATATTGATAGCTAATCACTAATTATTTAACTCAAGTTTTTGAAACCAAACAAAATATTGATAAATAAACTGGTATTACAAATATATGTATTATAGTTCGTATACTATCCAATAAAGGAAACCAAACGAGGCCTAATTGAATATTTAATACATTAATTTTTTGTAAAACAGTTTCATAATAAATTTATCATATACCATTTTTAATTCGCTTTGGCCATCTAGCACTCAACTTGGCCGCCTAAACTCATTTTCAATTAAAACATTGAAATTGTGAAAAATTGCATCTGTTAGGTCGATTTTTAAATGGAGATTGTACGTCGTCAAGGAGTTTTATGTATAGGGCGGCAACCATTTGTATGTAAAACGACAGGCGTCACAGGCATGCATTACTAGTTACTAGTTACTAGTTACTAGTTACTAGTTTTACTAACAAAACATTCAAACATATTTTCATTTCAACATATTTTGACTTTTGTAATCAAAATATCACCCAACAATAATTGATAATAAAATCCAGACAAAATCTTGAAACAATTTCATAGTGTGAAAGTAATATTATTATATTCATTCACTAATACTATAATTTTTATTTAATGATACTATTATATTTATAAATTGATATCACAATATAAAATAATTATGATATCAGTGAATGAATGTAATGATATTAGTGAATGATTCTAATGGTACAAATTTTGAAATTTATTCGAGTGACTCTAAAATCAAATATATCGTGGAGTTTTAATTGTCATGTGCAATTTTCTTTAGTAACAGAAATAAGCCACTTTAATTACTAGTGACTCTAAAATCAAACATGGTGTCTTTCTGAAAATGACTAGAGGCTGATAAAGTACAACACTTGCAAAATAAGCCACCTACTATTATTAAGTGTAAGTAACAGAATTGATGTTTCAATTTTAACCACTTTAATTATGAATGTTAATGAATTAATCAAAGTGAGAGTTTTATTGAGTCCATCTGTAAAAGAAAGACCTAATTAATAATTTAGCCATATTTTTTCTATTTTTACCGACAATTAAGTTATGAACCTATTAGACTCTCTACACATTTCTTTTGGGCACAAAGATTAATGTAAAGTAATATAATATAAATATAGTATAAATAATGGGCAAATATTAGTGTGCATATTGTGCACACTAAAATATAGTATGCACAATGTTTTAATTTAATACTACACTATAACTAAACTAATATTATACAATAACTAAACTAATATTATACAATGTTGCTAATACTACACCGTAACTAAACTAATACTATACAATGCCCGA
This sequence comes from Paraleonurus japonicus, assembly GCA_030762865.1. NCBI lineage: Eukaryota > Viridiplantae > Streptophyta > Magnoliopsida > Lamiales > Lamiaceae > Paraleonurus > Paraleonurus japonicus. The sequence goes on along the minus strand of CM061060.1, from coordinate 20,205,735 downwards.
AATAATACCGCACTTAACCAAACTAATACTATACAATACCCGAAATAATACTACACTCGTAACCAAACTTTGTGCACATAATCTTTTATTGTGCACAATATGCACACAAATACTACTCTAAATAATGTGATGGAGAGAGAAGAAAAATTAAAAGATTTATATAAAAGTAAGGGTAAATGAGTGACATATATGTAAATAATAGAAAAATGTAGGAATTTAAATTTAGTGGGTAGAGTAGTAAAAATAGAATGAGTAACTTAAAATGTAATATACCAAAATTAAAAAGACAAAAAAATTTGTGTGAACCAGTGCATACGATTAACACTATTTTTACTATTACTATGATGCAGATTCATTATCATCACATACACATACACTATCACCGTTATATTTACTTACAACAAAGTGCATATGTATGACGATGATAAAAAAAAAATTAATCGTATGCATCCGGTTCATACAAGTGTTACTCAATAAAAAAATAGATAATTTATATTGAATAGAGGAAGTATATAAGTGGTTGTCATGAGGGCAATAAACTATAAACCAATTTGAATCCACCGAAAGCTCACAAAGCTAGCACTTAAAAACAAGTTGTTAAAAGTATATTTTTTAAGTAATTAAACAAACACAGTGACGGAGTGTAATCAACTAACAAATAGAGTGGAGATGATAAAAGAATGGGTTAGTCTAAACGAGTCTAACAGGTGTGAAGGAGGAAATAAACTTGTAGGATATTTTTTTAATTCCTTGTATTGTACTAAAAACTCATTTGTTAAGTGCTTGTTTGGTTGGACCGATAAGTGCCTTATCGTGTGTTAATCGGTTGAAATCGATCGCTTGATAGAACTCTAACAGGTCCAAGGCTGCAGTAGGGCCCGAGCTTAAATATGTGCAATTACATTTCTACCCCTCGGGTATATAACTCCTTAAACCCTAGTTTTCTCCCAATTTTTTCATTTCATTGTGTCGTACACTCTTCATTCTTCACCGTTGCCACTGTACGCTTTCGTGTGGTGAGTACCGCTAATCCATGAGTACCCCTTAAGTATCGCCGTTCACCGTCGCATCTTTATAGATCTATTGCTTACTACTTTGTCCGACTTTCTCTATGTAGTGATCGATCGGTGGATATTCGGTGTTCTTGCTTGATTCTCTTGTTTCGATTGTCCGGGTAAAGTATTATTCATGCACACATATATTACATGTGCATGTGAATCTATTTTGATTTACGGAATTGAGATGAACGATTATTATATATATGTGCATATTGGTATCGCAGATGGTTATTCATGGTGCAATTTAGTTTAGAATGAAACATTTTTTCCTGTTATTGCTTGGCCCCCTCTCTCTCTCTCTCAATGTGCAATTCTGATTCTCTCTCTTAGATGTGCATCTACAGAATTTCCGAGACTACTAAAAATTGTAGGATACACCACTTTCTCGTTTATTGTCAATTGATTTTCCAACAAATGGAACTTAATCGATTTTTAGTGAGATTAATCAAACTTTATTACACGTATTACATTGTGAATCTATATATTTATATTTCGTTGAAGAACAAGGGATTCCTTAGTGTGTCATTTATCATCATGTTAATCTTACTACAATATGCATATGCCAAGTCATCATCCTTTTATGTTCTAATATTTTATTAGCAAATGTGATTGCCTAATTTTCGTATTTCCAAACAGGTTTCGTTAGTGGTTGGATATATTTTCCAATTTTGTCATATTTTTGGTGCAATTTTAATTGTCATGTAATATCTCTTGAATTTCAAATTTTATATTGAGTGATATTTTATATGTTTGACGTTGATAAAATATATTACAGCTTATAATATCACCGGGTTCTTGCCGTTAATTATTTATCATGTGCGAATATTTCTAATTATGTTAATTACTTTCCGGATATAGAACAAGTTATATTGAGCACAAGCAGTCCATAAGATGACTTCATTCAAAAAGAATAACGAACAACTTTATTTGTTGCTCGAGGAAATCATGCAACACGCGATTTTTGTAATCTCCATAATAATTGAACTCTTGAAAAAGGACAACCGTAGAAGGTCCCATCGGGCTATTAGGTACAACAGGGTAGACCGTATTCCATACCAAATGTTAGATCAAGTAGTTTTGATGAGTTAAATTGTATAGATTAGAGTCGGCTCTTGTAAGTAAGATAACCAAATTGAATGTGTATAAAGCAGACTAATGTAATGGATTGTGATGTTAGTGACGAGTGTTACTCGAGAATGTGCCAACATTCTCGGTCACAACATCGAATTCGCCCTTCCACTTCCACTAACCCTTAACCCACGTTTTGTCTTGGTCAATGTCTTGTTTCTTTCAGAATGAAGACTTACGGCAGAATCGAAGTTATGCGTTTAAAAAGGCAAGCAAAGAGAAGTTATAAAGATCATGGGGAAGTTACATTGAAGTTACCTATTCTCAAGGGAGACGTAGAAGTTATCTTCAAGCATTAAGAGTCCAGATTATCTATATATACATGGCTGCTATGAAGATTAAAACTTGGAGTTGAGAGAAACACAATCTATCATAGTCTATTGGCATAGATTATAGAGTTTATTGTATGTTTCTATCTCGATACTTCCGTTGGTGAATGTTACTACATTTCACTCAACACCGGGTCTTTATTTGTATTAGTGATAGGTTAGATTGAATATTATCTAGTCACTATATACGTAGATCCATTCACGGTGTGGCTTATGTTTTCACCGATTGTATCACTTAACAATTACTAGTGATAATACGCCGCTTTGACAAGATAGACTTATTTATAGTCTATACAAAATTTTGATATCCATCTTGCAAAGTGTTTGAGACTTCCGTGTATTTCTATTCATTTATTTTCGTCTGTGTTGTTCTCGATTGTGCCAACATTCGTAACAACATTCTGCAAAACACTTACGCACACTTTCAATTGGCACCAGAGCCGTTGAACTCGTTATCCCGAGTTTAGATCCTCGTGTTTGGTGTGATTTATTACGATGGAATATCCTATGACAGCTCCAATTAGGCCACCATTCTTGATGGAACAAATTATGCAATTTGGAAGCTTAAGATGTGCATGTACATCAAGTCCATTGATGAACGTGCATGGAGGAGTATTTTAACCGGTTGGACTCCACCAACAGCATTCCAGCCATACAATCTTGAAGCTCAAATCAAGAGGGAGTTAGAATAGACAAATGATGAGGTGACCATGGCCAACTTCAATTCAAAGGCACTCAATGCCTTATTCACTTCCACCGATATTTCCATGTTCAAAATAATTTCTAAGCTGGTGTATCTCGCAAAAGATGCATGGGAGAGATTACAAGAACATTGTGAAGTATCTCGAGAGTGTTAGAAGGATAAAGTTACGGATGCTTGGAACAAAATTCGAAAATCTAAGGATGAAGGAAGATGAGACCATATCCTCCTACAATGAAAGAATCACTTAGATCTCCAATGAATCTCAAGCACTTGGTGAAGCTATATCCAATACAAGGTTAGTACATAAAATCTTAAGAACTATTCCTAAACGTTTTGATGCTAAGATATGTGCTATTGAGGAAGCTAAAGATATCGATGTTATTACTCAAAATGAGTTGGTGAGTATTTTGAAACCGTATGAGATGAATTTTTCTCAAAGAGATAATGAGAAATCAAAAGAAAATTTATGTTTTCAAAGGAGAAACATCTTCAAATCTTGATAAACAACCGTTTGTTAATAAAATAGATTAAGTGAAGATGTTATTGATGATTGTGCCGACAATGCCGATAACATTGCTTTCTTAACTAAGCAAACTTTAATGCATTTTTGAAAAAGAAAGCAAATAGACTTAGAAATAATTTGCAAATTAAGAATCAAGATAGAGACCAGATTGGTAGTTCACGTCAATTGCACGATAAAAATAGGAATGTTAATCAACCTAGACAATTTGATAGAGGTAACAAGATCAAATATGATCCGTAATATAGGAAAAATGTTAAATGTGATGCATGTTCTGGTTTTGGTCATTATGCTAATGAATGTGCCAACACTCTTTTGAGAAAAAGGGTAAATTTCAATGCTACCTTAAGTGATGAGTCCGATTGTGAAGATGATTACGATAAAAATGAAGAATATGATTTTTCTCGCAAGGATTATATATGATGATACTCTTGATGATTTCTCGGATGATTATGATGTCGAAGTCAAATTTGAGCAACTCACGCTCCGTCCGGCATAGGACGTTAAACCTAGCGCTAGATGGGAGGCAACCCATCCTTTTATCGCTTTCTTTGTTTTGTGTTCGTTTTTGCTTTCAATAAGTGTGTTTTGATTGTGCTAGGTGATGATTTGTGCTAATAAGAGTGTGAAAATTTACGAGATTCGAGGAGACGTTGTGGGATGTGAAAGGAAAAGAAGGGTGCAAGAGGTGCAATATAGGTAAATTTTTGGTAAGGAACCACAGGCTCGAACTTAGGCTTGCTTGCAATGTCTAAGTTTGGGGGATTTTATTTGTTGAGCATGTTGACATTGCACCGCGCACACCATTGTCGGGTTATATTCATGCCTTGAATTGTAATTCTTGATGGATTTTTATGCTTGTGATTGAGCTCTTATTGTTGTTGTTGTTGTTTTGGGCTTATTAGCTATTTAGTGCACACTCTATTTGAAACACTTCTCGTTCCAAACTTTTTAATTGCACGGCAATGAAAAAGTTTGGGGGTGTGTTCATTTTTCATTTCGTGTTGCACTAAATGTTCTTTTGGTGTGTTGTGTTTTATTTTTGGTGTTTTGTTGAGTTGGGGTATGATGCTTATTTGTTTAAGGCTAAAAAGTTTGATTATTTGAGAAAAAATGGTGTATTTGTGAGAAAACAGGGACAGTTCGAGTTGAAACATGACTTGGCCGAGTAAGGTATCACTTGGTCGAGTAAGGATGTCCCAGAAGAGATGTGACTCGGCCATGAGTAGTATGACTCGGCCGAGTGGGGACCGAGGAGGCCGAGTCGGTATATTTGCAGAAAGATTCTCACTCGACCGGATCCCAAGTGACTCGGCCGAGTGAGAGGAGTGACGGCCGAGTTGAAAACTTCGATAAAATTCCCACTTGACGAGCATAGGAGACTCGGTCGAGTGAGAATTGAGAAGCCCGAGTGAGACACTCCCGAGAAAAGAAGCCACTCGACCAGAGCATAGGCGACTCGGCCGAGTGGAAGGAGGGTCTAGCCGAGTCACGCGCGTCTCGGGTAAGTTTTCTTTTAATTTTTGGTCTCTCTTCTTTCTTTAATTGCATTTTAACCCCTCCCCTTATTTTTAAAACCCCATTTCGCATTATTCACACACTCAAACACACACAAACTCACGCTGTCTCTCACGCTCTCTCTCACCATTTCTCTCGGATACTTCACTCGACCATCCCACACGGCCGTTTTACTCTCAAAACCTCAAGGTATGTGCTTCTATTCCTCATTCACTACTCTTTCTCTCATTCTCTTGGATTAATTAAGGCATTCTCTACTTAGGGTTCTTATTGAAAAATTGGGGATTTTGTGTAGTTGATGATGAATGTGATGAAATAGCCTAGAATTGATGTTGAATCATGTTTATATGTTATGGGCATCCCAATTCCTTGTCAATTTTGTGCCAATTTGTTGAAATTTTGAAAGAAATTGAAACTTGCATTGTGAATGATTCTTGAATTCGAAATTTATGGGTAAGAGGTGTTGTTGATGCTTTGATGCAATTTTCTTCATGTAGTTGAGTTTGTTAATTCATATATGTCATGGGTTACTCAAATGCTAGGTCAATTTCAAAATTCTCTTGATATATTTTTGTGAATTTGACTTGGCTAAGGGGAAATTGTTGAAAAAGTTGATTGTTGTGTGAAGGAATTGAGAAGAGTGTTGCTTAGATTGTTAAAAATCCTTGAGCATGAATTAAACTTATAAGAGACTAATGTTTGCTTGTGATTATTTAAGTTTAATTACAAATTGTGCTAGGATAGGATTGAAATTGAAGTGACAAGAGTTGTGAATGGAAATTTTGAAATTTGTGTAAGAAATTGCATATGCTTTACTCATGGAATGAATGATTTTTGCAGAAAATGAGTAAAAAAGCATCGACTTCTCGGAATCAGAGCAAAAATTCAGCTGAGGAGGAAATGAATGCTCGGTGCCAAGCCTTGTGTGGAAAAAAACCATCGAGACTATGGAATTGTATTTGGCCCTGAGAGGGATGAGTTTGCTTTGAAAAGTTTGTGAAGTTGGTGAAGACAAAGATGAGGCCCACCCGATACTATGATCCGGTGGTGGCCGAGAAAGATGGGAATCAAGGAAGAAGTGGAGCAACTCTTCGACAATATCGGATGGAAAGATTTCTGGAAGTCCCAAGTGAAACTTACTTGGCACCGGTGCCTCGAAATTCTAAGCACTTTGGAGGTGTACACTGACAAAAAGGACATTCCGTAAAAATCAAATTCGAGAAGAGGGAATGCCAACAAGGTATTGGGAGAGAGCAGCTCAACATCCTTTTGAGACTCGACGAAATGTCCCCGTCAACTCGTATCAAGCAATGGAAGATTTCGACAAAAATGCGATGTGGGACGGCATTTCAAATAGAGTTCACGAGGAGAGATGCGTGTTTGATGCGGCACGCTCTAAGGCGTCCAACATCTTGAACCCCGTTTTCCGGCTAGCACATGATTCTAGCAAACACATTGTTTGCTAGACAAGAATGTGGATCGGTGCGCAACGAAGAGCTATATATCTTGTCTTGCATGGCTAACCGTATCCCTTTGAATTTTGGGATCTACTTGATTGGGCGAGTTGGGAAGACAAGACAAGGTGAAGAATTGCTCAATTGGTGGATTGGTAGTCAACATAGCCGAGGGAGACAATTGGGAGCCTAGCTCGGATGAGAAGCCATTAGGCAGGGGGAATAGATTGGATAGCAAGACATTGGCGAGAATGGGTGTCATTGAGAAGATAGAGGACACAATCTGTATTTGCATGCATGATGGAGTGAAGTTCCCTATGAACAACCCATCTCTCATCACCGTGACAAACGAGTAAATTGGTGGATGAACTCTCGAGCTCATGAAGAGTGTGTACGTGTCTTTATGCATGGCGGAGCGGAAGGATGGGAGAAGAGACCAAGAAGTGATATAGGAGAATCTAGCCGTGTCCAAGTCCATAAAGAAGCTAATGAGATGCAGCAAGAGATGGAGACACAGGCACCACAACGAGTTCAACTCTCTCCGGTACACATACGTGAGGAGAACGGAAATGTAATGCTTAACTTCGAGCATGCAATCTATGAATGTCCGTATGCGAAAGCTTGGAAGAAAGGCAAGAGGGTTTGGCACTCGGATGAGCAGCATGGAGGAGAGACAGTTGGCGATGGAGAGCCGGATGATGGAGATGGAAGCGGCAAACAAGGCTGCTCATGATGAGCGACTTATGATGCGGCGAGCAATGTACGAGTGGCACGTGGCTCAAGGGCATTTTCCGAGTTATACCCTCCACAATGAATTGATCGGGGGTGGTATCAAGACTCTTATCTCTTGTTCCTTTTGATTCTGAACTCCTTGTTATTCATGTCATTTGGGGATTGTATTAATTTTTATTTGATGGATGTTTTGGATGTTAACTTTACTCGTGGTTAATTCGATGTGATGCTTTTGTTTGTTGAGATGATTGGTGGATTTTACGTAGGTAGTTGTGTACAAACAAAATTGCCCTTCTTATCTTACCAAATTTTTAATTGCATGGCAATGAAAAAGTTTGGGGGTAGGATAGTTGTGCAATCTTTTGTTTGTACCAATTGGCCTCTCATTTTTATGAGAAAATTTTTGAAAAAATTGATTGTGATGAGTATTGTTGTGAATGGAGGTATTTGTTGAGGTTATGATCATGAGCTCATGTAATTGATTAGTGGATTCATTAGACTTTGGATGTGTTAATAGGTGGATGTGTAACATAATGCTATCATGATTAGACGGTTTACTCCTTGTTGAGTGCATCATTCATGAATTTGCATGCTAGAACTTGCCTAGAGACTTGTCCAAATTGAGTTTTGTGTGGATTATGTGGAAATAATAAGAGGCCATGTTTGATTTGAAAGCAAATTAGCCAAATTTGACACCACCAAAAACATTAATTTCCCTAGTAAGCCCATTTGTGCCTTAAATCCTTATTCTTTGGCAAGCTTGTGAAATTAAAGCCATTTTGTCCATCCTTATGAGCCTTTTTGTCCCTATAATTAGTAGAGCATGAATTGTTGACAAAAGAATGGTGAGTGAAAAGAAAAGTGTAGTGGTTTGATTTGCTAAGTTGATAGGAAAAAGAAGGGTTGAGAAGAAAAAAATTGAATCGCGAAAAAAATGGAAAATGAATGTGAAGAAAGAAAAAGTCAATTTTGAGCTTGAAAATGCAAGAAAGTCTCAAAAGAGTTTGGTGGTGAATTGTATTTGAATGGAAGAAAAAGGAAAGAAAGAGTGATGATTGATTGAAATTGTGGTGTAGTTGGCATTGAATTGTTTAGTCAACTTTCATCCGCTTCTACTAATTAATGAGTTACTTGTCCTAAAATTCACCTACCCTTCTCCAAAGAGCCTACATTACAACCTTTGAAAAAGTCCTCTTTGATTCATGTTTGAAGTATAAAATAAATAATTGAGATTGAGTCTATTGGCAAGCTTATGGTGTTCATTTTTGTGGATTGATGATTGAGTGTTTATCATGCCTTTATACACTTTAGAGCGAGTGAAACACTCCTTGGGAGGAGCATTGAGTTGAGCATTCGAGATTGCATTCATCTAAACATGAAAATTCTTGAGTGACTAGTTGATTGTTGCATTGAAGCCTGTTTTCATTGAAGGAATTTGATCATCCCATTTCATTCTTTTGCTCGTTGAACGTGATTGCAATGAATTCACCCAAATGTGCTTAGTTGTCTTATTGCTTGGGGACAAGCAAATCTCTTAGTTTGGGGGAGTTGATTGGGTTCATTCTTGCATGATATTTGATGATCATTTTATATCGTATCTGGTGTATTTCATTGCAAATCTTAAGTTAATGGGCTTAATTTTTGTGGAACTAATACTTTAATGCAAGTGTTGACTCATTTCTAGGAAAAGGTGAAAAACGAGCAAAGAATCGAGCTAGACAACAACTTGGTGAGCAAGATCCATTCTAGGAGGAGAGGTAGCCGAGAAGTGAGAAGAAAGTGATCAAAAGTTCAATGCACAAGTTTTGATGAGGCAAAAATCTTGGAGAAGGGTCAAAAGTCGAGAACAAGAGGAATTGAAGTCACTTGGCCGAGTGGGATGTCACTTGGCCGAGTGAAATGAAGATGCCGTTGTCAAGTTTGTCTTGAAAGATGCCCACTCGACCACAGCCTATATGACTCGGCCGAGTGAAGACATATATGCCCGAGTTGGCAAGTTACGAAGAATTCCCACTCGACCGAAGCAAGGGCACTCGGCCGAGTGAGGACACTAGTGCCCGAGTCACATTTTGCCGTAAGAAATTTCACTTGACCATAGCAAAGGTGACTCGGCCGAGTGAAGGCAAGAGTGGCCGAGTCGCCTCATTCCAGAAGAAATTTCACTCGGCCATGAGCATGGTGACTCGGCCGAGTGGGATATGTAATGCCCGAGTCACATCCACCAGCTTTAAATCTCACTCGACCAGCACTTAGCCACTCGGCCGAGTGGAAGTCCTATTGGCCGAGTGGGACCACCCGCCGCACGATTTTGAGTAGAATTTTATCATTTTCGAGGCCCTTAATTGCAAAATGGAATTTGTAACTTTGCCCCCACTATAAATACCCCCAATTCAGCTGATGGAGAAGTTTTTTTCACACTTAGCACATTTCATAGGGATTTAGTTTAGAATTACTCTCTGCACACATTTACACATAGTGATAGGTGTTCTTAGCATTTGGAAGGATTTGAATTACTCAAGAGTTATAGCTGATATAATTGAGCATACAAGTTGTATTAGACTCCATCAAGGTGACTTCTACCATTTATTTTCAATTTTGTTAATTAGTTCCAGCTTATTCATGTTTTCTATTTACTTATTGTTCATGGGTTTCTTTTAATTAGCCATGATTGGCTAAATTTCATATGTGCTTGGGTGTAATGACCCCTTGATGAGTTGATTTTGGTGAATTGGTGATTGGGTGTTCATTTGTTGAGGTGATTACTTGTCTTAATGATTCTTTGAATCATTTAATTGCTTAAGTTAGCCTTGATCTTGTGTTTATTGGTTTGATTAACTCAAGGATACTTGGTTTATTGAATTGATGCATAGGTGTTAGGTTTACTTGTGTGATTGAAGTGAATATTTGGTTAACTCAAGGATACTTGGTTGATTAATTAGAACCTCATTAAGGCACATTGATTACTTGTTGTTTGCTTGTAATTAGTGAGGGGGTGAGAGTGCCGTCTCTTACATTCCTACGTGTTTAATCGATCATTTAGAACCTAGGCTTATCCAAGACGGTTTTATTTGAATTATTTGTTGGTTATCCCTATGATCCCTCTTAGAATGAACACTTGATTGTTGATGATCCGAAATTGACGAAGTCTTTGGTGATTTGCACCCGAGCACTACTATCTCATCCTTGGTGCTTTTGCTTTGTGTTCCGTTTAATTTTTTTTTTTTTGGAATTTTGTTGTTATTTGGTCTCTTAATTTTGCAATCTTGACTAGCTGCTATAATACTTGAAAACGTGCAATTTCATGGCTTTACTTCATTCCTAGTCTTTTGGGTTCGATATATTTGGTCGTAATTTCTATCCACTAAAATACGACGATCAGTACTTTTAGCTTAAGGAAAGCATCTTGGCTTTCTTTGTTCCAAGAGAATTTTTGTTTCTTAATGGTAGTAAAGAAAGACTTACTTTTGTCGCCTAGGCGGGAAATAAATCTATTCAAGCCCGCTAGACATCCAGTGAGCCTCTGGACTTGCTTGACATTGCGGGGCTCCTCTACGTCGAGGATGGCCTTGATTTGGGGCGGGGTTAGCCTCGATTCCCCTTTCGCTCACAATGTGGCCGAGGAACTTACCGGAGCTGACCCTAAAGCTACATTTCTTAGGGTTGAGCTTCATATTGTATTCCGGAGGATCGTGAAGGTCTCGCCTAGGTCTCTCAGGTGATCCTCTTTTTCACACTCTTGACAACAATGTTGTCTATGTAGACCTCCATTGTCTTCCCAATTTGCTTAGCGAACATTTTGTTTACTAACCTTTGATAGGTTGCCCCCGCATTTTCAACCCGCAGGCATCCTAAGCTAGGAGTAAACGTTATTTTCGGTGAGGAAGGAGGTATGCTTGATATCCTCAACGGCCATCGGGATTTGGTGATAGCCTGTAAATGCATCCATAAAGGACATCATCTCGTGGCCGGCAGTCTGGCCCACTAGATGATCGATATGCAGGCATTGGCAAATGATCCTTTGGACATGCCACATTTAGATCCGTGAAGTCTATACATAGCCTCTAGGACCCGTTGGTTTTCGACGAGCACGGCGTTTGCTACCCATTGGGGCTCGTCCTCCGCTTGCTCGATCAATTTATTGTCGAGCAGCTCCTTCACCTCCTCGCCCAGAGCAAAGATACTTCTCTAGGCCGAATTTTCGCCTTTTCGCAAGATAGGCTTAAGTAGTAGGGTCGATCTTGATGTGATGATAGGCATGTTTTGGGTCTATGCCGATCATATCTTGATGCGACTCAGGCAAAGACGTCCACATTACTTCGAGGAAGTCTATGATATCCCCTCGTATTTCGACGGGAATTTTGGAGCCGATTGAGACTTCCAGCCCGGGCGAGCGGAATCCACCGGAATGCGCTCTAGCTCTTTGACCGAGCGGTGCGTTTCAGCCGCGGGCCATTGAGATCCTCGGAGATTCCCCCTGATCAATGTCCAGGGGCATCGGCTCGAAGCCGAGGCGAGGTTCCGTGTCTTGCTCGCCGCCTCGGCCGAGCTCCAAGGAGTCGGGGCCTAGTGAGCGAGCTCGCCCCGGGCCTGCTCGGCTTGAGGAGGAGTTGGTGTGCAATCCATTGGGGTTGCTTCATTACGATCGATGTTGAGCTCGCTAGGCGGGATGCGTTCTTGAGGGAGCTCGGTATTTTGTTGTTCGGCAAGAATAAAAATGAAAGAAGAGTCTAAACTAAGTGCGGAAATTAAATCTAGACACAAGTAGTTCAAACACTTCTTTGACATTTTCCTCGATCACCTTTTATCGTGCCAACCTCCCTTCAACAAAGAGGGAACTTGACACAATTAAAGTAAGAAGAGGCAACCGCCTCAAAAGTTTCAAGAAAAGTGGCTACCAAAAAGCCATTATACATGTTCGACAGTCAACAATTACAAATTCAACAGGCCTAGTAATCCTAACACTATCATTTGCAAAGTCGACTAGCTCGATAGACAGCTTAATCTTCGTAAACCATGGTGTCGCCGAAGCCGTAGAGTTGGAGGACGTAGAGCTTGATGTATTTGGCGAGATCGCCCATCCGGTCCAAGGCGGACTTGAAGATGATGTTGCAAAAGCTCTCATTGTCGACTGTAACCCACTATAGTCATTCCCGGGATATTGGTCGAGATGACCAGAGCATCATTCTTGGGGGCACGGACCCTCGCGGTCAAAGCATTGAAAAAGAAACTACCGCGGTCTTGGAGATGGTGGGCTCGCGGCGCGGCCACCAAGTGGATGTGGTCAATGGCCCTTAGCCGGGCCTTTCTCTTCTGTTTGACCGGCCAAAACCTCAACCAGATCCGCCGAGGCTACCTCTTGGCTTGGATCATGTTGATCCGTCCACCCAAGCGGGCAAGGTGGAGGTCGTCGCGGACGACTCCATATCAGCCCATAACCTCGACACCTGCGATCCTATCGTGGAGACCACCCTTTGTCGCCTAGGAGCTCGCTCTTCATTGTCCGGCCGTGGGGAGGCCTTTTGACAAACTTATCGAGAAGTCCGTCCTCGAATGACCTCTGAGCTATTTCAGCAGCCTCCCGCGCCGGCTGGTGTTGTGCCGGGAGAATCATGGTAGGCGTAGAATTTGCCGGTGTTCGGCTTGGTGGGGTCTACCCTAATGAGTTTGGGCTTCGGGATCAGCTCGGTATGCCGGATCGCGTTGAAGACAAAAGCCGGGAGTATCTCGAGCTTCTCCATGACCTGGATGGATTTGTGCGGGGCGGGGGGGTCCTCGAAGCTCTTCAAGGTCCCCGGCACCCTTTTGTTGGCCCCCTTTTATAGTTGGAGCTGCGTCTCGGCGGACGAGGGTGCCTTGGCCGCGGCCTTGTCCGCTTTCTCCTCCTCCTCCTTCTCCTCACCTAGCCTTTGGGCGAGCATTTTCTCGCGAGTGATGAGCTCGCCGCCCACGGTGGAACTCGGCGTAAGAGGTGGGGTAGTTCTTGGTCATATACCGTAACATGTGGGACTCCGGTCTTTGGGCCGGTGAGGGGCGCGTGCGCTTGGAGCTCGTCTCCAACCAGATCCCCCTTGAGGTGAACCTCGTCCGAGGCGATCGAGATAGGCCTCGTCGCTCTCACTCTTCCCCGCTTGATTCCCATCAGTCTTTACCGATTCTCGGCTCCGAGAATCTTGGAGGCAAAGTAGGTGGTAAATTTTTCGCCCACCTCGTCAAACGTGCGGATCGAGCGGGCGAAGAGAGACATACCACTTATGGGCGAGCTCGCCCAAGGTTAGTGGAAACCGACGGCACTTGGTAGCATCGGAGGCCCCTCCCAACCATGTAAATATTGTATTTATCGAGGTGGGTCTTGGGTCGATCTTCCCCTCATAAATGCATATCCGAGGGGGAGGATTTTGGGTTGAACTGCCGCATGTTAATTTGTATTAATATCGGTAAGTGGTATTAAGACCAATCAAAAATATCGAACCCAAGGAAAAAAGTATGCACGTGAGGCCCTAGGAATACGAGTTCTCGATATTGATACAAAGCGGGTTTGGAAATAAAAACACGACAAAAAGCAAAAAAATAAACTCAAACACTACAAAGAGGCAAATGATCGAACACTTAAGAGGCAAAAACAAATACAACAATAAATGGGGAATTGGGGTGCTAGGGGCTAACATCCATCAAGGAATCAATGATCAACAAGCTATGATTGTATCAAATTACAAATCAACTAAGATAGAAAGCACAAAACCATCATGAAATTAATCACTCCATTAATAACACAATGCCTAATGTGAGTATCCTTAGTGCAACTAATCTATCGATTCCAAAGCACCCAATACATTCATACACAATTAAAACCCGATTAATTCCGGATCACGTTAGCTCAACTCTCGCCTATTACTAGGATGATCAAACATTAATCTAAAGAGATAACTATGCATGAAGCACAATTGAAAATCACAATTCGGAAGCAATCTACTCAATTGATCTCCAATCATCAACAATCATAACATAGGCAATCAAATCATCCTCAATTTCAATTAACCCAAGCACAAGAGAGTTAGCCCATGGTGCCAAGGGTAAAATCCATGGGAAGAGAATCTAAATGAGCAATTAAGAAACAAAACACAACAATTAAGAAATTGAAAAGACAAGAGAGGAAGAACATCACTAATAGGATTGAATTAACCAAAATAGGAATGCTTGAGTCTTCACTACAAATCTCCAAATGAAATACCAGTTTGAATTGATGAACAACTAGATCAAATGCTAATCTAAAGCTAATCTAATCAACAACAATTGAAATCTAAATCTAAATCTACCATCTACTCTACATTCAAATGGAAATTGGCTTGGGGCATAAGAAATCGCCCCAAAACCGCTACGAACCGCTTCTACTAAAAGTTATGGAAGTTATGCTCTGCTCAAGCTTTTAAATAGACGAATTCTGCAAAATCAACTCCCTCGAGTCGAGGCTCAGCCCTCGACTCGAGGCTTCCACTTTTAGCCCCTCCTCGACTCAAGGCTCAGCCCTCGAGTCGAGGCTGCCTCTATTTTCCGATTTTCATCCTTTAGTGTTATCCCTCGAGTCGAGGCCTCTCGGTCCTCGACTGCAGGTCGAGACCAGGGCATTTTTCCGGCCAGACTCCTCCTCTCGACCCCCGCTTTAGTCCGTCTTGTTCGTCTCTTCATCCTAAGAATGCCGGTACTCTCGGTTTGGCCAAATTCCACCGATTTACCTGTAAAATGGACGAAAAACATCAATAATTTCACAAATAATACTTTTTAGGCAAAATAGTGATACTCTACACATTTATGCACAAAATCTAACACTTTGCACCACTTTTTGCACTAAAATAGGCCCTAATAACATGCATCAATTCACTCCAATCATAATACCCCTAAACTTGAAGTGTTGCTCGTCCCTGAGCAATGTAGCAACTAAGCACAAAGGAGTGAATTGATTGCAATTATATCACATAGCACCATAGAAGAAATAGAAGACAATCGAACTTATCAATGATCATTAATATCAATGCAACTATCCACTAGCAATCAAGATGAATCATTCTCAATCAAATGCTCAATCAAACACTTAACACATTGCTCCTTCCATGGAGTGTTTCACTCTTCACTCAAGTGTATAAAGGTATAAGGCACTCAATCATCAAACTCACAAACTTGCACACCATATGCTTGCCAAAAGACTCATTCTCAATCAAAATCAATTGTGTTCAATCAAGAATCAAAGAGGTCTTTCATCTAGGTTGTAATGTAGGTTCTTTGGAAAGGTGGGATGTATTTGGATAAGAGTGACTAAGTAGCAGTAGACTTGAATGTTCACTAATCAATACAATTCACATCTCTTCACTTCTCATCAAGTAACACTCTTTCTTTTTCACTTCAATGTTCAAACACCACCATTCACTTGAGCTTTCTCTTTTTAAGCTCACAAATTGAATCTTTCTTTTCTCATGATCACAACTTTCTTTTCACAATTCAATTTATTCACAACCTTTCTTTCATCATCACTTAGCACATCATTTTTCACCACACTTCACAATCAAACCACCATCTATAGCCAACAATCAAGCTTTACTAAGCATAAGACAAGAAGGCTCACAAAAATAGGCAATTGGTTTCAATTTCACTTGGCTTGCCAAAGAATAAGGATAATAAGCTCAACATGGCTCACCGAGGAAATCAAATGTTTTTGGTGGGGAAAAATTTGGCAAAGTGACTCATCAATCCAAACATTGCCTCTTATCATTTTCATGAAATCACACAAAGATCAATCTCAACAAGTCTAATGGCAAGTTCTAGCATACAAATCTATTAATGATGCACTCACAAAGAAATTATCCAACCGTATAAAATGTACGATTATTGAGGCATGAAAGCTCACGGGCTTAAATTGAGCAATGAATCAAGCATTATCAATCACATCCATTTTTACACAATTATCAAGAATGCTAGCATCAAGCTACAAATCAACTCATGATCAAATCTAAATTCAACATATCTAGTAAATCAAGCATAAGTGCACATGTACATAATCCCAAGCACACTCACTATCTTAAGAATGATACTAAAAGATACGCAATAAGTCCATAAGCTCATGATAATACTAGCCCAAAAGTATGTAAGCAAGAAAGCCAAGAGATCAAGATAATACAATCATCAAGAGACAAGAAGGCTCAATAAGATCAAAACTATATCACAATCATCATCCAAATCATTATACAATCCAAAACATCATCACATCAAATCCATACATCAAGTACAATCACCAATCAAAATCAATCCATACTAAACACTAAAGAGGAGATAAGAATTGAATGAACTAGAGAAGAGGGATGAGGAAGTAGGGGAGTAGCCCTAATAGTCGACGGTGGCGGTGGAGGAGGGTAGTGGCACGGCCCAAAATTTCACGAGCTAAACCGCCGGAGGAGTGCATACATGTCCCCGTCGAGTCTTAAGAGACTCCTCCCCGCATCCGTCGGGACTCATCTGGTAGCACTCATCCTGCCGTGTCGAGGCACTCGAGCTACATCCGCCGGCCGCCGCCCCACATCTCTTCCGTCGTAGTCTACCGCCTGCGAGATGAGCTACGGCTTCAACTCCCGGCTCCGCATCTCGCCCCGCCAAGACATGTTAATCTCTCGGCCGATAGTCCTCGTCCCATATGTACGGCTCATCATCTCGAGCCTCGCTCCTCTTCGTCATCATCTCCACCTCGGTCCTCACTGCATCTGCCCCTCGCCTTCACCCTCGGCCTCATCATCCGAACTCCGCATGCTTTGTCCTCCCTCCTCATCGTCATCATCCCGGGAGGACATCTCCATGCTCGCGGTGTAGGCGTCAATCGCCTCTGTATGTCTCTGTGACCACATACAGAGGTTGATGGTCACAAATGCTTGAGCACCGAAGACAGAGTCAACCTCTTGTTAGGAAGAGGGAATCGACCACCATGATGCCGCTGGAAGCACCATGTCCTACCGATGCGGCCGAGAGTCCTCATGCGCCGCATGGTGTCGATAGTGAGATCGGGCCCCTCCAAAGTGCTCTCGATTATGAGTAGGTATGCTGAGATGCTCGGTAATTAATGTGATCATCCCCCGAAGTGAATCTTCTTGAACTTTGTGCTCGTAACCCGCTCAAACAAATAACGAGAGGTAGGTGGCGGCATTAAACCGGACTCCATGCAAGAAGCACCAAAGAACATACAATTCTTCTAAACCACGGCACCCCCTCCGATCTCGCAAATATGGTGCTCGCGAGGATCTTCTCCAAGTATCTCACGTCCGGGTTCCGGATCCTAGTGCTCTTGGACTTCCCGGAATAAACCGAGCTCGATCAGGAGCTCCCGAGTCTCGAAATCCTCCTCCGTAACTTCTTAGCGTCGTACTTTCGGATGTTAAGGAGTGATCTATCGGTCTGTGGGTGCTCCAATGATCTCATTGACCTCGTCCAAGGTCAACGTGTACTCTCGTCCCATAAGCTCGAAGGTGATGGCCCGGGAAATTCAGCCTTCTTGGCCTTGTTGAACTTGACGGTGCGGAGGAACTCGAGAGTGAGTCCCAAATATGTCCTCGGCCTTTTCATCAAGAAGCCGCCCATACCGATCTGCTCGAAAAGTCGAGAAATGTCCTCCTCGATTTCCATAGACACCATGCGGTTGTGGTCGACCAAGCGGGTCTTGACCACCTTGTTGTATATCTCTGCATAAAATATGATGTGCTTCCTCCACTTGAAATCGTCCCACTGAATACCGAGCTCGGCGGGCATCTTATGCGCAAACCTAATAACCTCCTCTCTCTTTCTGAATTCCTCGTCCGAAATGTTATGACCATCAACTCCCCTAAACATTTTCTGCTAAAATTCCCCAAGGCAACAATAAGCTCCCGGATATAGCAAAACGAGCAAAACATGATAGCAATCAAACCATGAACAAGTCCATAAGCACCAAAATATCCAATCACAAATAATTCCTAGTGACTAAGCAATAACCTCACCAAATGGACAAATCGCCAACTAAGCAAATACTAATCAATAGAAGTGCTCAATAATATCCCAAAAATGCATACTCAACTAGAATGGCCTCAACAATTATCAACAACAAGTAAGCTCACTAAAATTATGCAACTAGGCTCCAAAAAGTGTCCAAAAATAATAAGCCATTTATCAAGTATGGGCACATAATCATCACTAATAATACACTTCTATCATCAACTATCTATACTTGACCAATTAAACAAACATATCATCACTAGAAATTTCCACAATATGCATAAATCAATTCTAAGCCAAAATTCACAAATATACTGGCAATACATCCCACTCGTTCCTAAACATGCTTCTAGTCTCATCAAACAATTCAATCTAATTACTCAAAAGGCTCGATTCGTCCAATTTCAACATGCACACAAGGTGTTTGTAGAAATGCCACAATGAAATTCCCAAACAATTGAAAAATTGGCAAAAATGCAAACTACCCATGCAATTTATCACCACAATAACGAAATTGAGAGCCACATGAGTAAGAATTACGTACCTTAATCGTGAAATTCGGACTAGAGATGAATTATGTAGGAACACCCACACTCTTCACAAGAAATCCCCAAATTGGATTCAAAAACCCTCAAAATGTGACCTTGATGCAATATATGATGTTAATGATGTGAAAGAATGGTGAAAGATCGGTGAAATCGAGCAAAATGGCCGGAAATATATTTGGGATGAAGGGGATCGAAAAAGGGCAGAAAACATTGACTCGGGGTGTGCGGCATCGAAACCGCCTGCGCATTTAAAAAAACCGCCAGCCTCAAGTCGAGGCTCGGCCCTCGACTCGAGGGATCCCGAAAAACCAACGGCCTCAACTCGAGGCTCCTCCCTCGAATCGAGGAGTACTAAAAATCAATAGCCTCGACTCGAGGGCTAGACCTCGAGTCGAGGATATGCAATTTTAGGCAAAATAGTGATACTCTACACATTTATGCACAAAATCTAACACTTTGCACCACTTTTTGCACTAAAATAGGCCCTAATAACATGCATCAATTCACTCCAATCACATGTTCAACCTCCATAGAAAGTGGGTCGCTCACCACACTTCGCCGGCTGCCCATCGCAGCCCCGAAGGGATTCCATCTCATCAATTTTCTTCTCGCATGGCTACGAGAAGAGCATCGTGAGAGTCGAGTTCAGGTTCGCGGCAAGGGCTTGGGTGGTCGAGTGCTCGGTGAGCCGGGCCTAGCCTATCCTTAGCCGAGACCACCCCGGCCTCGCGTTCGAGGCGCGCTAGGCCCAGGGGTCCTATTGATGGGCCGACAATCCTCGGCCGCCCGCCGAGCCGTGGTGCTTCTTATCCTGGACTCCATTTCAGATTCCAATCCGAAGTCCAGTTGGGAAGACGATCCAAGTCGCTCGAAAATAATCCTAGACCCCACAGGTGGTCACCCCTCTTGGGGATCCGGCCATCCCGAGCTTGCCGGGCCTTCTTCTTCTTCCCCTTGTTCTTTTGGGAGGCTGCCCGGATGGGCAGGGATGGCGTAGCAAGCTCACGGCCTCGAGCTTGGAGGAGCTTGATAGCCGTCTGAATACGCTCAGAGTCCGATACTCCTGGAGGGATGGGGATAAACCCCAGCGGCCTGGTGGGGGTGACTTCCCGGGCTGTTCATCCCCATGAACATGCACGGGTTCCATGCAAGCGGCATCAACGGCGGGGTTTTCCCCCATCGGGATCTTCTTTAGAAGGGATGGGTTGCGTAATGAAGAACAAAGGATGTTCTTGAAGGATTTTGACTCAAAGAACAAAGTGAGTAAGATAGCTACCCTCCTTCAAGCGCCAATTGTTGTTAACGAAATATTTATGAGTGATTGATGTGGCTTTTAATCGGTTAAAACAATAATGATTGGGGTATTTATGATGATAAATACCCAAGAGCAATCATAAGCAATAAAGTGCAACGAATGTAGAAATGAATCTGAAAAGCAAGTAAAGAACAAGAGAATTCTTTGGGAGTGTTAGTCCCAAGCTAAGAGTGGATGCTTCAGATCCGTTTATTGTGATTTATAGGTCTTATTTATACATGGTATTGGTTGCCTTTTGGGCGGACAAAAAGTATAAAATACAATTAATTTTGTACAATCCCAATTAATTGGGGTGTACCAACCCCCGCACAGGCGGGCGGGCAGCCACTCGCGTCTGTCAACCTGTCCTCTAGCAGGGGATCTTTTTGTCGGTGAGGGAATTTCTTTCCTTTCCAGGTAAGGTTGACATTAAATTAGGACTGCTACCTTGTACCGGTGCTATTCTAAGGAGTGGCTTGGTCGGCAAGTCTCTCGCATGCCGAGTGGTTCGCCAAAAGTCTTTACCGAGCTCGCCATCTTGTGCCGAGCTTGATGCTTTATCTTGCTTGATTCGTCCGCTCGCCGGATGGGTGCGCCCGCCTCGGCGGGTGAGCGGAGTCCCACTACGAGGCCGAGCCGAGGGTCTGCTCGCTCGGTGCCGGGCTCGCTCGCTGCGTCCCTGGCCGAGCCGGTTTCAGCCGGTGCCGAGCTCCTTCGAGCTCGGCCAAGTGGGATTGGGCCGGCCCATTGACCATTGGGCTTTAGGGCGAATAAATCGTCATACAACGTAATTTTAATAAATTTAATATTATTGTGATAAAATAAAATAATTATCAGTGAATTATGATATTACTTTAAAATATTCAAGATTATATATTAATTTTTGAAATTATAAAAAAATCTAATAAAAAATATCAAACGAATTGAAAAATATTAATCGTAATTTTTTAAATTTAAATTATGATATTATTCTAAAATATTTGGGATTATAAATTAATTTAATTAATTATAAAAAAATCTAATAAAAATTATCAAATAAAATTCAAAAGTTTAAATCATAATACTTCAAATCTAAATTCGATATTATTCTAAAATATTCAAAATTATAAATTAATTTTAATAATTATAAATAATAATTTAAAATATAAATAAAAATTTATACTCCCTCATTTGAGAGAAATTTGCAGATTGACTTTTCAACATTTTGTGTGAGAATTATTTCATAGTAATATATGAAAAAAGTTGGTTTATAAGAATGGTATGCTAGCTAATAATATCAACTAGCATATCATTTATATAAAACAACTTTTGTAAACGTATTACTATGAAATAACTCTCTCACAAAAAGCTGTTGAAAAAGTCAATCATGCAAATTCCTCTGGATGGAGGGAGCATAAAAAGATTCAAATTAAAAATAAATCGATTAATTAACAACTTATTTAAATATTTTTAATAAAAAAATACATGTTAAAACTTGAAATACAATCTTACGGGACTAAAAGTGCTAATGGCAAATTCGTATGGGACTAAAAGTGCTAGCAGTGCGTGTCATTCACGCGCTAACAAACCGTTAGTTTTTAAAGGAAAATTCGTATGGGACTATTTTTGTTAAAAAATGACCATTTTTGTGAGACACTATTCTCATGGGACTACTTCGCAATTACCCCTACCAAAAGGATTTGGCGACAAAGCTTGAGGTCATATTGACAAGGAAAGATCTGGAAATATGCAACCTTAAAAAGGAGCTTAAAGGCACAACACCGAATTTGAGAAAATATTCGAGAATGTACAACAAGGCTTGATGATGCACTAACAATTGGTAATCTTGGTAAACATGGTCTTGGTTACAATGGTAATATTGCTCGGTTTTTAAGCAATAATAAACTGTTGTGTTTACAAAACCTCTTGATGAACGTGAAATTTCTTCGAAAATCAAGTATGATTACGAAAAGAAGTTTATTTGTCATTATTGCTTTCTTGAAGGTCATAAGAGACCAAATTGTTTGAAGATGAAACGGGATAAGAAATTTGCTAAAATGTCTTCGAAAATGATGTTACATTACATTTAACACTCGAAGCGAGATAGTTCAAAAATTTCACAAAAATCTATTAAAAATTCTACCCGAGTGATGAAGTCAAAATCAGTATGTAATGTCGTTTATACCTCTTTGAAAGCATGTGTTCCTGGACTTTGGTATTTTGATAGCGGTTGCTCTAGGCACATAGTGGTGAAAGTTTTCTCATAGATTACAAAGTATATGATGGTGGAAATGTGACATATGGAGGTGGTTCAAAAGGTAAAGACAAAAGTCTTGCATGTTAAGGGTTTACTTGGGAACTTGATTAGCAATTAGTCAATTATGTGATGATGATCTACATGTAAAATTTGACAAAAATTCATGCTATTTATTGAATAATGATAATGATTGTCTTATGATTAGAAATAGATCAGTTGATAATTGCTATGTTAGGTAGGGGTGTAAGTGAGTCGAGTTAGCTCACGAGCTACTCGTGCCCGACTCGAAAAAGATCGAAATCAACTCGAAATTAATCAAGTCGAGTCGGAGTTTCGAGCTACTCGAGTAGCTATCGAGCTCGAGCTCACAGATACTCAGCTCAAAGGCTCGTGAGCCTTATCGAGCTTGTACTATATTTACAATTTTGCCATTTATTTTATTAATTAAATACATTTATATTATTAATATATAAATAGGTAAATTAAAAATAACAAAAAAAGGTTATCCGAGTTGAGCTCGAGTCGAGCTTAGTTTATTGAGCTTCTTATCGAGTCGAGCTTGAGCTGAAAAAATAAGCTCGATCGAGTTCAAGTCGAGCTCGAGCTTCGAGTATTGCAATCGAGTCGAGTTTCGAGCTCGGCACTACTCGGCTCGACGCGACTCATTTACACCCCTAATTTTAGGAGAAAAATGTTAGATCAAGAAAGTTTTGATGAAGGTTCGAGATGATCAAACGACTACGAAGAACAGTGAGATAAAAGTCTAATCTTGAGTTGATCGGACTAGGTCATCAATCGAGCAAGTCACCAAGACTGGAAAGTTGCAAGTCATGCGAAGACAAGCTCAATTCTAGTCATCTACAGAAACGATTATGAAGAGCTCGACGAGGTCAAGACAAGCCGAGTAGAATAAGAAAGGCGAAGTCTTCACCAAGTCACCGCAGACGAGTAGGTTAAAGTCACCGAGGAGCAAGCGGTTTTCAAGATTAAGTTTGTTGAGCAATTTTTAGTTTGTTAGAACCGACTAACAAACTAAGCTGTCTTTTCAGACTTATAAATAGATCTAGATTTTCATTTTCAAAACAACTTTTAACTTTGCACATATCACGATTTGAGCATTACTCTCTATTCAGATTTCACATCAAATTCACAAGTTTTCAAAAGAGTCTTCAAAACAATTCTAAGTGTTTATAGAACACTTTACTTGTAGTTTTCAAATTTTCTCTACTTACTGTAATAGTTAGATTCCGTAAGAGAAGTTAAGAGTTTTGAAGATCGAAGAATTTTGTAAGTTGTAAGTTGTAAGTTAGATTGTAAGTAAGTAAGTAAGTAGTAAGCTAGTCCCTTCTTCAAGTTGGAGAAGGAGAGTGGATGTAGGATTATTCATAATCCGAACCACTATAAACCCCAGTGTTCTCTATTGCTTTACTTTACTTTTCGTCAATTTTAATTTTCAGTTTATCAATCAAAGATTAATTTCAGAATCAAAGTTAAAACTAAAATCTTAGTTTTCTTTTGATCTTTATCAAGTTGAGTTTAAAATTGAATTCATTGTGCTACTTGAGTGTTTTTGAATAATTTTAAAAGATTTGTAAAAATCTAAAAATCTATTCAACCCCCTTCTAGATTTTTCCTAGAAGGATAGTTCAAGTTTTCTCTAAGATACTCAACTAAGTGGGACCAACAAGTGGTATCGGAGCGGTGTTAAGTTGTTACGATATTGATTTTAGGTCTTAACCAAGATTCTAAAATTTGTTCTTGATTATCTTCATTTTCTTTGTTTCACTAACAAAGTACTACTAACAAGATCTTGTAAGTGTTTTTGGTTTTCTATCTCAAATATGTCTTTTGTTAAGAGCAAGAAATCAAGGAGTCTACCTGATTTCTCAATTGAAGAATATGACTATTGGAAGTTTAGAATGGAGAACCATCTCAAAGCAATTCATGATAGAATGGAGGAGGTTCTTGTAGAAGGACCTATCAAGTTTTATCATGGAGGCACAAGTGATGAATGCTGCGGCCGGTGAAACAAGAGTGAGGCAAGAAAAGAAAAGCTCAAAACTCACAAGTGATAAAAGAAAGATTCATAATCTGGATCAAGTTGCTAGAACAGAGATCATTGAAACATTGAGTAAGGATTGGATTGAAAAGGTGAAAAGATGCAAGTCGCCAAGGAAATGTGGGAAACTCTTGCTAGAATGCATGAAGGATCGAGATCAGTCAAAGAAAACAAATTGCAATCAGTATTACATGTTTTTGACACTTTCAAGATAAAAGAAGGAGAATCCATTGATCAACTTGATGTAAGACCCGACTAATCTTCTAAACAAAGCGGTGATTTGGGTAAAACCTATCTGAGAGAAAGAAATCAACAATAAAGTGTTGAGGTCATTAAGCAAAAGATGGAGAGAGAAAGCTAATATTTTGAAAGCTACTCAGAATTTATCTTCAATTTCACACCACACTTTATTTTCTCATCTGAAGGCATTAGAATATGACATCCAAATCGAAGATGAAGAAGATGAAGCGAGAATCTTCAACATTTGGAAAGATCAGTAGCATTTGTTCATCAAGATGAATGCGAAAAGATCTCCAAGGCATCTGATTTGTCTATTAAGAAGGAAATGACTCTTTTGTTAAAAAGATATGAAAGGTTGAGAATGAAGTACAAAAGACATAAGAGAGACAGATCAAATCGAAGAAATTACGAGATCGAAAAAGAAGAAAAGAGTTGAGACAATTGAGAGAGACAAAGAATGAAAAACATAGAATTATAGATTAACTAAAGAAGCTTCTAATAATCTTAATTCTACAAATAGTTCTTTAAACTTTGTCTCTGCCGGTGGCTTTGTCAAGATGTCTGCTCTTTGGAAATCGATCGAGAATCTTCTCTAGTCCGATGTCACCCTTCTCTACATGGTCTCGGATGAAGTGGTGTCGATATCTACATGCTTGCATCTAGTATGTAGGATCGGGTTACGGGTAATAGCTATAGCACTATTACTTTCGAGATACTTAAGAATTTTCTTATTTGCTTCAAGATGGCTTTTCTTAGGATTAGCTTGAAATCGAGCGCAAACTCCAACCGCAAATGAAATATCGTGTCTACTAGCGATTAAATATAATAATGAACCAATTAGACCTCGATACTCGGTTTGATCGAGTGTCTTCTCCCGTCTCGTCTGGATCCATTGAAAAATTTGTCATCATAGGTATATTAGCTTCTCGGCTCGTACCTATTCCAAATTTTTCAATGAGATCTTTGTATACGTGGCTTGATTGATGAATATTCCCTTCTTTATCTGTTAGATCAAGATTGTTTTGATGAGTTAAAAAGCTTTCCCGAGATGAGCGGACTATGATGAAGAATCGAAGACTAAGTTCTAGTCCGAAGCTGATCGAGACTAGGTCAAGATTAGTTCAAGTCGGCTAGAGACGAGGAATGACAAGTCATCCGGAGACAAGCTCAAGTCTAGTCATCTGCGGGAGACAAATATGAAGAGCTCGAGACGAGGTCAAGATAAGCCGAGTAGAATAAGAAAGGCTAATCTTCACCAAGTCATTTGCAGACGAGTAGGAAGAATCACCGAGTTTTTAAGCGGTTTTCAAGATTAAGTTTGTTAAGCGGTTTCAAGTTTGTTAGAACTAACTAACAAACTAAGCGACTTTTCAGACTTATATATAGGTCTAGGTTTTTCATTTTTCGGATATAACACTTATGCATATTCGATTCACATCATTCACTATTCGATTTCACAATCTTTTCACAAGTATTTCTAGAGAGTTTCTAAAAAGTTTTAAGTGTTTTTAGAACACTTTTCTGTAATCTTCAAAATTCAATACACACCGTATTAGTTAGATTTCTAGAAGAAGAGGCTAGGAGATTGAAGATTTGAAGAATTGTACAAGTTGTAAGTTGTAAGTGGAAGTGAGAAAGTAAGCGATAGCAGAGTCCCTTCTTCAAATTGAAGAAGGAGAGTGGATGTAGGATTTTAAAATCCGAACCACTATAAATCCTGGTGTTATTTCTTGCTTTCTTTAGTTTCGTTTGATTTACAATTTGTGTTATATCAAGAGTTAAATTCAGAATCTTAACTAAAATCGGTATATCAACCTTGCTTTTGATCTTATAAGAAGTTGAGAATTTAATCCTAATCCATTGTGCTTAATCGACATTTTGAATTGGTTTTGAAAGATTTGAAAAATCTACAAAATCTATTCAAACCCCCTTTCTAGATTTTGTTCTAGAAAGCTTTCTTAAGGTTTTAATCAACTCAACTTTCCGGGACCAACAAGTGGTATCGGAGCGGTGTTAAGTCATTACGATATTGGTTTTAGGTCTTGAACAAGATTCTGGAATAATCTTGATTTTCTTCATTTTCTTTCATTTCTAACAGTGCTACTAATAAGCTTTTGTGGAGTATTTTGTCTTTGTTTCATCATGTCATCGGGTAAAAGTAATAAGTCCAGAATGCTGAATTTTCAATTGAAGAGTATGACTATTAGAAATTTAGGATGGAAAATCATCTAAAGGCTATTCATGATAGAATGGAAGAGGTTCTTGAGGAAGGTCCTATAAAGTTTTTCCATGGAGGCACCAAAGACCGGAGCAGAGGCATTTGAATCAAGAACTAGGCAAGAGAAGAAGAGTTACGAATTGACTAATGATGAAAGGAAGGTCCACAATCTTGACCAAGTAGCTAGAACGTAAATCATAGAGACTGCGAGTAAAGATTGGATAGAGAAGGTTAAGAGATGTAAAACAGCCAAAGAAATGTGGCAAACCTTAGCTAATGTTTGTGAAGGATCTGACCAAGTTAAGGAGAACAAGTTCTGATCGATGTGCATACATTTGAAACATTCAAGATGAAAGAAAATGAGTACGTGAATCGGTTTGATATGAGGTTAACCAATCTTCTCAACAAAGCGGTGACCTTGGAAAGAATTATTCGAGAGAAGGAGATTAATAACAAGATTACGAGATCATTAACCAAGAGATGGAGGGAAAAATCCAATATCCTTAAAGCAACTCAAGATTTATCCTCTATTACTCACCATACTTTATTTTCTCATCTTAAAGCTTTAGAGTATGATATCCAGATAGAAGATGAGGAAGATGAGATGGAGTCAAGCACTTCATCCAAGTATGTTGCCTTTGTCGATAAAGAAGACAAAGTGTCAACAGAGTCTGTAGGAGCTGATCTATCTTTGAAAGAGCAGATGGCTTTACTTACAAAAAGGTATGATAAATTGAGAATGAAGTATAAGAGAAATAAATTGAGATTTGCGGGAAGAGATAGACAAAGATCCAGATCGAGATAGGAAGGTAGATAAATCTTGAGATGATGACAAAAACAAGAGCCGAGACAAGAAGATACAGATCACCTGTTAGAAGAAATACTTCCAGTCCCCGAGATCGAGATAGGAGTGACATTTGCTATACTTGCAACAAGCCGGGACATTTCATTTATGACTGTCCTCAATCGACTCCTAAAGAAAGGGAAGAAAAGAGGAAGAAAAGAGACAGAGATTTGCAGATCAAAGAGCTTTGTTGGCTGAAGAAAAAGAGCCAAAGAAATCATCATCATCTTCATCATCCTCATCGATTTTGGATCGAGATGATGAGATCTGTCTCATGGCTAATGAGGTAATCTACTATACATCTTGAGATAATGATTCTTGTCAGTCTACATCCGATCATGACCAAACTATTATTCATGAGTTATTGAGAGATTTAAAGACATCTTTAGCTGCTTATAAACAGTGAGACGAGAATTTATTTTTAAAGGATCGATTCAAATTCTAAATAAAGGCAAGCAGGTGATGAACGGCTTTGAGGCGAGGAAACATTCAAGGGGAATGTTTTCATCGATCAAGCTTGATACATCAGCGGTTTACTGAAAGGTTAGAAAATGAACTGAAAACTTTAAAAGATAAATTTGAAGTAATCTGTCTTGAAAATGAATTAATTAAGAAAGACAATGAGAAGCTTGTCTTCAAAATTAGTCGACTTAATAATTCACAATCGATAATAGATCATATTTTTAATACTTCCTAAATCTCATGATAAGACGAGGACTTGGTTATGATAGGAACAATAAATCGAGATGTTCAAAAACCTAGGAAATTTGTGAAAGCATCATTCAATCAAAGGATATTAAAATTGGTCCATGGAAACCAACTAGTCGAGATAAGGACTACAACTTCCAGTTTGAAACCAAGAATTCAAATTTGAAGAATTCCTATCGGACTAGAAGGAATCCAAGAACCAAAATAATAAGATTTTCTTATTATAATTCTTTTGATGGAAGGAGCAAATGCTATCCTACATTTCCTAAGTTTAGGAAAATTACCCAATCTGAATACAACAAGTTGTCATTTAAAAATGATATTATTGTAGACAGATTTGGTAGAAAATCTGAGTCGACTTATTGTCTGCGAGATGAGATGTTTGTTTGGATTCCTAAAGTGATTCTTGACCCAAAAGGACCCAAGATCACTAGGGTACCTCAAAACTAATCTGCTTTACAGATTCACGAGGATCATCACTTAAGGAAGAGATCTTAGCTTCAATATGGTACATTGACAGTGGTCGTTCACAACATATGACCCATAACAAGAAGCTGTTATCAAATTTTCAAAGCATTGATGGTCCAAGAGTTTTATTTGGTGATAATAATTGTGGTCGACTAAAGGTGTAGGTACTTTGATTATCAAGGATATTCAGTATCTCGAGGTATATTTTGTTGAAGGTTTGAAACATAATCTGCTATCTGCTTTCTCGCCTTTGTGATAAAGGTTTTCTTGTAAAATTTTCAAGGGATAAATGTGATATTTTGGATAATTCCTCGGATAAGGTATTATTAGCGGCTTCAGACATGGTAATGTCTATGTGGCCAACTTTAATAGTTGTCCCCAAGATACTTGTCCGATGGCTAAGGGTGGAGAAGATATCGGTGGCTATGGCATAAAAGGCTTAGTCATCTCGAATTTCAAGACCCTTAGTAAGTGGCTAAGAAGAACCTTGTTAAGGGATTACACCGAAAACTTTTATCAACCGATCTTAAATGTGATGCTTGTCAAAAAGGTAAACAGCCTAGACACTCATTTAAGAGTATTAACTCCTCCTCATCTGAAAGAGTGTTGCAACTTCTTCATCTGGATTTGTTTGGACTGTTACTCCTCTCAGCCAAAGTGGAAGGAAATATACTCTTGTTGTAGTAGATGACTTTTCTAGATACACTTGGGTCATATTCCTTTTCAAGAAAAATGAGACTATGAACAAGATTCCCGATCTGTTCGCATAAATTCGTAATGAGAAGGGAGTTAATATTATTAAAATCGGGAGTGATAAAGTACAGAATTTTTGAATTCTTGTTTATCTAATTTCTTCAATGAGTTTGGAATTATTCATGAGACATCTTCAGCAAGAACTCCTCAACAAAATTGAGTGGTTGAAAGAAGGAATAGAACTTTGAAGGAAGCGGCCGGGAGCATGTTGGTGAGTATAATACCCCTCATAGGTTCTCGGGTGAAGCTATCAACACACTTGCTATACCTGAACAGGTGCTTAGTTGTCAAAGACAAGGGTAAGACTCCTTATGAGATTTGGAAGGGTAAGATTCCAAGGATCTCATACTTCAAAGCTTTTTGGTTGTAAGTGTTTCATTCATAACAATGGGAAATCTAAGTTAAGAACTTTTGATGCTAAAGTAGTGATGGAATATTCTTGGGATATTCTAATACTTCAAAGGCATTTAGAGTTTTTAACAAGACAACCCTTTGTGTGGAGGAAACTCCTCATGTTGTTTTTGATGAGTTGTATTCCTTCTCGGATAAAGTGAATCAAATTTCAAAATCTAGATAAAATTGAATTATCCAAGAATAAACATAGAACTGTTTTATCTACCTACTCTTGATTCGTAATCGGATGAAGAAGAATCCCCATCTCGATAATCAAGACAACTTCGATCGACTCCTTCAGATCAGACACCTTTAACATCACCGATCAAAGACGAGTCACCTGATGAAGGGGGAACGTCACCGAGGTCGAGTCGGATGAGTTGCCGACCGAGACTCAAGATGAGGATACTTCTCCTCATATAGGCAAAAGGATGAGAAGCTATCATCCATCTCGATCGATTATAGGAGACCCATCTAGTAGTGTGCAGACACGAATGATGTTAGACTACGAAAGTCTTTTCGGTTGTTATGTGTCGCTTCTTGAACCCAAGACTATTGAGGAAGCATTATCGACTCCAAATCTGGATAATGACCATGCAGAAGAATCGCATCGGTTTGAAAGACAAAATGTATGGGATCTAGTGGAAAGACCCTTACACGTAAAGATTATAGGCACCAAATGGGTGTTTAAAAATAAAGCAGATGAGAACAATATTATTGTTCGAAATAAGGCAAGACTGGTTGCACAAGGTTATTCACACCGAGGGAATAGACTATGATGAAACCTATGCTCCAGTTGGGATTAGAGGCAATAAGATTGTTCTTGGCATTTGCCGCATATAAGTCTTTCAAAGTTTTTCAAATGGATGTTAAGTCTCGCTTTTCTTAATGGTGTGTTACTTGAAGAGGTCTATGTAGAGCGGCCTCACGGGTTTAAGATCAATAACAAGGTCTATAAACTCAACAAAGCTCTATATGGATCAAACAAGCTCCCGTGAGCTTGGTATGATACTCTATCTCGATTTCTTGACATCAAATGGTTTTTCTAAAGGTAAGATTGATAGAACTTTGTTTAGAAAGGAAGTAGATGGTAACATCTTACTAGTTCAAATTTATGTAGATGACATAATTTTTGGTTCACCTAATCAAATTATGTGAAGAATTTAGCATTCTCATGAAGAACGGGTTTGAAATGTCAATGATGGGAGAATTGACATACTTTCTAGGCTTACAAATTAAACAGATGAGTAAGGGTATATTTATACATCGCCTAAGTATGCTAAGGATCTGATTGAGAAATTTGGAATGATTACTAGCAGAGAAGTCAAAATACCTATGGCAACTAACTTCTCAATGGATTCGGATGAGCAGGGATACCCACCGATGCAACGGAGTATCGTGGATCGATTGGATCTCTTCTCTATCTCACCGCAAGTAGGCCGGACATAGCCTTTGCGGTTGGGGTATGTGCAAGATTCGATCTAATCCCAAGAAAACTCATCTCGAGACTGCTAAGAAAATTCTTAGATATCTCAAAGGAACCTTGCAAGTTGGGTTATGGTACCCGGTGATGACAACTTTGAAATGGCTGAGTTATTGATTCGGACTTTGGAGGATGTAAGATTGATAGAAAATCCACTTCTCGGAACATGTTAATTCTTAGGCAACAAACTAATTTCTTGGTTATCTAAGAACACAGACATTTGTTGCCACCTCCACAATCAAGCCGAGTACATGGCACTGGAAGTTGTTGCTCTCAACTCCTCTGGATTAGTCAATGACTTAGAGACTACAATATTCAAACATCACTGCTCCTATTTACCGTGATAGTAATAGTGCAATAGCAATGACTTACAACCCTGTTTTACATTCTAGATGCAAGCATATAGATATTAGGCATCATTTCATTAGGGATCATGTTGAAAAGAATGACATTAGAATTGAGAAAATTGCCACCGAATCACAAAGCCGACATTCTTACAAAACCATTATGAGTCTAGGTTCAAAGAAATGTGCTTAGAATTAGGATTACTTGATGCATCTTTAGCTGGTTTCTAATTGTGTGCATTTGGTTCCTTATTTCTTTTCCTTTCTTTAAACTAATGTCTAGAAAGAATTATCGGACTAGATATGTGTCAAAGGGCAATCAGTAGCCGATATCATTGATCTCCTTTTAGGAATCAAGAATCAAGGATTAGTCATATTGACCTTATCTCAATTGATAATTACTTGTTCGACATTAAGTAAATCGACAAGGACATAAATAGTCACCTGAACTTCAAGAAAACAGATGACTATTTACATCCTATCTCGATTTACTCCTAAGCTTCGATGGTTTCTTTTGAGTTTATGTTTTTGCAGAACAGTCACGTATAACACCGATTCATTCTTTTATACAAACTCCTTTATTCTTAATACGATTCTGCTTTTGTTTAATCTTGGTTGGAAAATTGCTAAAAAGTTACATTTAAACTGTTGGTTTTCAGGATCGAGACGAGTTACTCTATCGATGACTTTCTAAAACTTATCTGCTTTTAAGCCGATCCGCTTTTTCAAACTCATCTGTTTAGAAAACCTTGATTGAAGTAAGATATCACATGGCCGACGCCGATATACTTACTTCTCTGAATAAAGTAACCTATATCGGTCAAATCAACAGTCTATAAAGTAACTATTTACGCATTCCGAAGGCGATTACAATTCACGCGCTGAATCCTAATCGTTTATCTTAGTTTTTAACCGTTGATTAATTCTCGGTAAAAACTTTTTGAATAAATGGCCGAGATTAATTCATATTTTCAAAAATGGCGGTTTCTCTTTCCAATCTTCCCCCTATAAATACATCTTCTTCTTCCCTAAATCCTTTTCTTTCCATTCTCGTAAAACCTGCATATTTTGTCAAACCCTTTTCAAATTCACAAAAACTTCCAAATGGCATCCTCTTCAAAACTACCAAAACTTATAAACCCACATACATTTCCACAAATATTTCTCATTTCAAAATGAATGAGGAATATTTCAAAACCGTTTGAAAGCGGAAATGTATGTTGTTTTCGAAACCACAAATGACCCGAGAATCTGCAGAAATTCTTCGCCTCCTCGAAGCTTCACGACTCGAGAGGATTTCTATCACTAAAGTCTCCTCAAAACAGAGCAGATCCTGGGTGCGAATTTTTGGCAAGAATGGAGGACACTCGGGAAGGATTTGATACTTCGTCGATGGAACGACACCGAGCTATTCAAGGGAAAGCATTTCAAGGATTTTTGATACGTCAATGGAGGGAGTTAATCCATTGACGTACAAAGAAGATGAGTGGGAAGAATCCTTTGATATGATGGCGAGGATCACTTACAGGGGGACTCACAGGGATTTAAAGAAGAATTTGCTTTGAGAAGAAAGTTTCGGTTGTTGATGACAATAGTGACAAAAGCGGTGTTGGGTGAGCAAAGCTCACATGATGGGTTAACCAAACCCAGATTGTGTGTAATGCGAGCCATCTTGGATGGGGTACTGATTGGAGTGTATAGTGTAAGAGTTATTAAGACCAATCAACAAAAATATCGAACCCAAGGGAGAAAGTATGCAAATGAAATTCAAGGATAAGAGTTCTAAATGGCTAGAGTTGCAACAAGCTCTTGAACTAAATCACTACAAATTGCAAGAATTTAAATGGCTAGATTATGCAAACAATTTATCAAACACCTAGAATGCAAGATCAAATAGACTAAAATTAATGAGGGAATAGGGTGCAAGGGATAATCTCCATCAAGGAATTCATGATTAACAAGCTATGATTGTATCCAAATGCAAATCAATCAAATGAGAAAGCATAAACCATCATGAAATTAATCACTCCATTAATATCACAATGCCTAATGTGAATATCCTTAGTTCTTCCCATCTCTCAATGTAGAAGTCCCCAATTCATACAATCATGCAAAATTGAAACCTGATTAACACCTAATCACGTTAGCTCAACTCTCGCCTATTGCTAGGGTGATCACCCATTAATCAAAAGAGACAATTTTTCATGAAGCACAATTAAGAATCACAATTAGGAAGCAGTCTAATTCAATTGATCACAATTGTCAACAATCATAGCATGAGGCAATCACTTCATCCCTAATTTCAATTATCCCAAGCACAAGGCTATTAGCCCATGGTGCTACAAGCAAAAACCATGGCTAGAAAATCTAAGAAAGCAATTGAAAATCTAATCACTACAAGCAATGAATTTAAAGAGATCAAAGGTTAAGAACATCACCAATTAAGCTTCAATAGGCAAAAATAAGAATGATTAATCTTGTACAATGCTTCAATTCAACTTCACTTCTTCTCAATTCTCAGCTGCAAAACTTCAATTACAATCACCAATCTACTAATCTAATGATTTAAATGTGGAATCTATCTAAATTCTAACAATCTAGTGCAATTACAAGTAAATTCAAGCTACAAAATGTAAAATTCGCTCAAAGGAACTCCTAGAAACTGCTCTGAACTCCTAGAATCAACTCCTCTCGTTTTGGCTTTCCATGGCTTAAAAACTGAATTTTTCGGTTTTGGGCACTCCTCGAGTCGAGCTTCAGGCCCTCGAGTCGAGGCCTAAAGTCGCTAACACGCTTTCTTTAAAATTCTTTCCTGCCTCGAGTCGAGGCCTAGCCCTCGAGTCGAGCCGCCATTTTCGTTCCCCTCGACTCGAGGCTCCTCCCTCGAGTCGAGCTTGCCGCTTTTTTAAAAAGATTTCCCTCGGCATGAACCTCGAGTCGAGTGCATGTGCACCCTCGACTCGAACTCGAGTTCAGGGAATTTTTATCGAGAAGGGCTCGGGCCCGACCCCGTTTCGTCCCGTATGTTCGTCTTTTCATTCTAAGAATCCCGGTACTCTCGGTTTGGCAAAATTCCACCGATTTACCTGCAAAACGGGCGAAATACATCAAAACCTCACAAATAATACTTTTTAGGCAAAATAGTGATACTTTTCACATTTAGGCACAAAAACTAACACTTTAGCTCACTTTTTGCACTAAAAATAGCCCTAAAAACATGTATCAATTCACTCCAATCATACCCCAAACTTGAATTGTTGCTCGTCCTCGAGCAACGTAGAACTAAGAACAAAGGAGTGAATTGATTGCAATTATGTCACATGGCATCATAGGCGAAAAATAAGACAATCGAACTCATCAATGATCACTTGTATCAATGCAACTATCCACTAGCAATCAAGACAAATCATGCTCAAATAAATGCTCAATCAAATACTCAACACATTGCTCCTTCCATGGAGTGTTTCACTCTTCACTCAAGTGTATCAAGGTTTAAAGCACTCAATCATCAATTCACAAATAAGTACACCATATGCTTGCCACAAGACTTAATCTCAATCAAAATCATTTGTGATCAATCAAGAATCAAAGAGGTCTTTATTCTAGGTTGTAATGTAGGCTCTTTGGAAAGGTGAGATATTTATGGATAAGAGTGACTAAGTAGTAGAGACTTGAATGAAAGCTAATCAATACAATGCACATCTCTTCACTTTTCATCAAGCACACTCTTACTATTGAACTTCAATAATCAATCCACCATTCACTTGAGCTTTCTCTTTTTAAGCTCACAAATTGAATCTTTCTTTTCATGCACTTTCTTTACAATTCAATCTTTCTTCACAACCTTTCTTTTCTTTTTATCTCTTAACACATCATCACTTTGCTCATCATCTTCTCACACTTAGCAATCAAATCACCATCATTAGCCAACATTCAAGCTCAACTAAGCATAGGACAAGAAGGGCTCATCAAAATAGGCTAAATGGTTTCAATTTCACTTGGCTTGCCAAAGAATAAGAATAATAAGGCTCAACATGGCTCACTAAGGAAATCAAATGTATTTGGTGGGGAAAAATATTTGGCAAAGTGACTCAACATATCAAACATGGCCTCTTATCATTTTCAAGACATCTTACAAAGATCAATATCAACAAGTCTAATGGCAAGTTCTAGCATACAACTCATGAATGATGCACTCACAAAGGATGATATCAACCGTATAAGATGTACGATTATTAAGGCACAAAAGCTCACGGGCTTAAATTGAGCAATGAATCAAGCATCTTCAATCACATTCATCTTCACATAATTAATCAAGCAACTAGCATCAAGCTACACATCTACTAATAATCATATCAAAATCCAATAATCTTACAATTCAAGCACAAATGCTCATGTACATAATCTCAAGCATACTCACTATCTCAAAATGATACTCAAAAATATGTCAAATAATCCACTATTAAGCTCAAAATCAAATGAACATGGAATCATGGAATAAAGAAATCCAAAGGATCATCAAGTCAAAATTACCAATAGACAATAGGCTCAACAATATATCAAAGAAATCATAACATCACTTAAATCATCCATCTAAAACATCCAAACATCAAATCATCACAAGTCAAGAGTATAAGCATCATCAAGAGTACAACGGAAAACAAGAATATCAGAATCTAAAGAACAACAAGAAGAGGGAATGAGGAATAGGGGATAGCCCTAATAGTCGGACGGCGGCGGTGGAGGAGGATAGTGTCCTGGCCCGAAGTTCCACGAGCTCATCTCGTTTGAAGGAGTGAATACATGTCATCTGAGTCTTCATTGATTCTTCTTGCATCCTCCTTGTCTCTTCATTGAACCTACGTGAATCCTCCATCATTCGGTACATCTCATCCTGCCGGGTCGGACTCTCTATATGCATCCTCTCGACTGCTCCGCCCACATCTCCTCCGTCGAGAACCCACGGTCTCCGAGACGAACCCCGCCTCGTACTCTCTACTCCTCATCTCATCCTGCCCGGTACATATTAATCTCTGGCCGATACTCCTCTTCCATCTCGGGCCAGCTGTTCTTCTTGCTCCGGCTCCTCGTCATCCTCATCCTCGTCCTCGAGACTCAACCTCCTCGGCAACATCTGCTCTAGCGCATCTCCATCATCATCGGAAGAATCGTAATCCGACCACTGGCGACTGCACGATCATCATCATCCCCTCATCTCTAAGCACATCTCCATGCTCCTGGTGTAAGCATCGATGGCATCGGTGTGACGCTGCGACCACATACGCAGATTGATAGTCACAAAGGCACGAGATCCGAAAACAGAGTCAACCTCTTATTAGGAAGAGGAAACCGGCCACCATGATGCTGTTGTAGGCACCACGTCCCTCCCAATACGATCTAGCGTCCTCATGCGCCTCATAGTGTCCGTAGTCAAATCTGGACCATCTAGTGCCACTAGGTTATGAGTAGGAATACCGAGGTGCTCGGCTATCGAGTAATCATCCCACCAAAATTTATCTTCTTAAACTTAGTGCTTGTGGCTCTCTCAAATAAGTAGCATAGGTAGGCGGCCGCATTAAATCGACTCCATGCAAGAAGCACCACAAAACATATAGCTCTTCGTAAACCACGGCTCCTCCCTCGATCTCGCGAATATGGTACTCGCGAGGATCTTCTCTAAATATCGGACCACCGGATTCCGAATGTGCGTGCTCTTAGACTTCCCGGTACAAACTCGGGTTGACTCGGAGCCCCAGAATCGAAATACGTCTCGAGAACCTCTTAGCA
The DNA here is from genome assembly GCA_030762865.1 of Paraleonurus japonicus. Lineage (NCBI taxonomy): Eukaryota > Viridiplantae > Streptophyta > Magnoliopsida > Lamiales > Lamiaceae > Paraleonurus > Paraleonurus japonicus. Next base: position 20,167,917 of record CM061060.1, on the reverse strand, counting down.
TTGTACTCCCCTCTAATGTTCAAAAGTGATCTATCGGGGTCGGTAGGTGCTCCTAGTAGCTCATTAATCTCATCTAACGTCAATTCGTACTCGTTCCCCATAAGTTCAAAAGTGATCTTCCGTGCAAACTTGTTCCTCCTAGCCTTGTGGACTTTGTTGTGCATAAGAACTCGAGAGTGAGTCCAAGATAGGTCCGAGGTCTCTTAGCTAGAAAACCTCCCATGCCTACTTGCTCGAACAATCTTGGAATGTCATCTTCAATTCCCATAGAAAGCATGCGATTATGATCTACGAGACGAGTTCGACCACCTTCTTGTACAACTCGGCATACAAAATAATGTGCTTTCTCCACTTGTATTCATCCCACTGAATTCCCAATTCAGCGGGCATTCGGTGTGCAAAGCGTATAGCCTCTTCTCTCTCTCGGATCTCAAAGCATCCGAAAAGTTGTGGCCATCCACTCCTCTAAACATGACTCCTGCACAAATAATCCCAATAGCACAAATGAGTCCAACAATCAAAAAGCTAGCTCAAAATATCACTCTAAATTATGAACAAGTCAACAACAATTTCCAAGCCCAACAAAATTCCTAATGACTAAGCAATAAATCCTCACAAAATGGTCAATGAGTCAATCAAATCAAATATAATCCATAGAAGTGCTCAACTAATCCTCAACTTATACATACTTACTAGAATGGCTTAAGACAATGAAAATCATCATGTAAGCTCACCAAAAATTCTTCAATTATGCTCCACAAATAAATCAAATACTAACAAGCCAATTAGCAAGTAATCGAACACATAATCACAAAACTTTCCTTTCTATCATCCAAACTCCACTCAATTTGACCACATATACCACAAATGCACTAGGAATTCATAAAATATACCAAAATCCTCATTCAAGCCAAATTCCACAAATAATTGAGCAAATCATTATATACCATCCTAAACATGCTCATGTATTCATCAATCAACTCAAATATCCTCAACAATAGCTTCAATTTATCCATACCAATCATGCATACCAAGTGCTTGACAAAATGCTCAAATGAGATTTCAATTCAAATAAATTCAAGCACTTTTATCAACACCCAAGCAATAATCAACACTAATCATGAAATTGAAAGCCAAAGGAGATGAAATTACATACCTTAATTGGGATAAATTGGCTTGGAATGAAAGATATGAGCACCCACACAATTTTCCTCACAAAGCCCCAAAATTGATTATAAAACCCTCAAAATCCACTCTTTGATGCAATACTCAAATAATGTGATGATATAGTGATGTTTCACCGGTGAAAACAGCAGGAAAATGTCGAGAATTATGAAGGAACGGCGAATAGGATCGTTAAAGGGAAGGAACCCTCGAGTCGTGACATCCGAAACTAATCTGCGTATTTATAACGGACACCAGCCTCGAGTCGAGGTCAGGCCTCGACTCGAGGAATCCCACTTTTCAAAAGCCTCGACTCGAGGTTCCTCCCTCGGGTCGAGGAATGTGCCATTTCCGAAATTTTCTAAGTCTAAGTACCTCGACTCGAGGTCTATGCAAGCTCGACCTCGGGTCGAGATCAGGGCATTTTTATGAATCTCAAGTCCGACCCGACCCGAGAACTCCCAAAATAGACCTCTACACGCCTAATGAACCCAAATATGCAAGAAATTACCGTTTTGGTCCCTCGATTTAAGCCCGGTCGCTCATTCGATCGAGGAGACCGGGTTCTCTTCCTTAATGCTCATTTTCACCAACTTTTAAGCTCTCCTTTCCTTCTCGATTCTTGATTCCTTTGCAAATTTGATCCTTTCCAATCTTTGTAGTGAGTATGCCTACACTTAAGCATCATTAGTCATCCACTCAACATCAATAATGAATGCACTTCAACACTAGATACACACACCCCCAAACTTGGATGAGGATATGCATTCAAAAACAAGTATGAGAATGATACACTTATGCAACCCCTTAATTGATATAACACTAAAGCACAAAAGACCAAATAAGCTCTCCATCAACTAACACCATCTCCTAGCATGAGCAATTCCTAAGAATCCAAGGCAAAAACCACAAGGCGAACAAAACACAACACACACAAAAACAATAAAATGATGGGTTGCCTCCCATCTAGCGCTAGGTTTAACGTCCTTTGCCGGACGGAACTCTATGAGTTCATACTTCCCTTTCATCTATAAGAATGTTAGGCACTTCTTTTAGGGTAGAAGAGTCCTTGTGCGTAACCAAAATCTCCCTTGTCATTAGACAACATCCCATTTCATCTTCCACTAAGAGTTTTCCTTCTTCTTTTATCTCCTTCACTTTCAACACCTCTTTGAGTCTTTTTACTCCTAGTAGTCTCATCCAATCCGATTCCTTCCATACTACTTGGTCTCCAACTACAAAGGTTTCCACCTTCTTCTCAATCGGTCTTTCTTCTAACACCCCCAAACTTGAGCATTGCTCATATTTGGCCACTTCCTTTTCACCTTCTTTTCAAGCTTCTTATCACCAAAATCAAGCAAAGTATCAATGACGGCTTCCTTCTTCCTACAATCATCCAAAGAAACACAAGATTTATTAGCCATCACATTACAAGAAGGAATAAAATGCTCCTTAATTAAAGAGTTAGAAGAAGAAAAAGGTAAAGAATCATCCCTATCAATGGAAGAACATGAATTGATGATCTCTATATAGCCACACTTCTTCTTCTCCATCTTGCTTTGTGCAACTTCTTCCAATGGCGCTCTCGAAAATGTCATCTCTTTTCCATTGTAGCTTAATGTGAGCTCCTCTCTCAACATCGATAATTGCTTTTCCCGTAGCAAGGAAAGGTCGACCAAGTATGATCGGTGCCTCAAGCTCCTCCTTCATATCAAGAACAATGAAATCAACCGGAAATAGGAACTTGCCAACTCCTACCAATACATCTTCAATGATCCCGTATGGACGAGCAAATGATTGATCCGCCAATTGAAGGTTGATATTAGTAGGAGTCACCTCTCCTAGCTTCAATTTCTCAAAAATTGCCAAAGGCATGACATTTATACTAGCTCCCAAGTCACACAAACCTTGAATGTTCACATTCTCACCTATCTTGCATGGTATAATGAAGCTCCCGGATCCTTCTTTTTTTGTGGTAAATCTCTCTCCGATATCTCTTTGCACTCCTCCACAAGCTTAAGTATACCCTTTTCATCCCAACTCCTCCTCTTAGACATAATATCTCTCAAAAACTTATTATAGTGGGGTATTTGTTCAAGGGCATCCATTAGTGGAATTTCAACATGCAAGCTCTTTAAGACTTTCAAAAACTTACCAAACTCCTCCTCTAGCTTTTTCTTCACTACTCTTTGAGGATAGGGAACCGACTTAGCTTTCATAGGCACTCCCCATGCATCTTTCTTGGACTTCTCTTCTTCTTTCTTAGATTCTCTTCTTGCTTGCCCTTCACTTGACTCTTCTTTTTCCACAACCACATTTTCTTCAATAACTTCTTCTTCTTGCACCACTTCTTCTTCAACATCTCCATCTCTAAGCCTCTTTGGACCTTCATAGCTAATACCACTCCTTAGCTTGATGGCACTACAAAATTCTTTAGGATTAGGCTCGGTAGTAGATGGATACTTCCCTTTGTTTTGCAAGTGGTCCACCGTGACGAGAGCTTCCCAACCGTAGTAGCAAGTTGCCCTACTTGATGCTCAATCGTCTTGAAGCAGTATCCATTTGTTTCCCTAAATCATCAAGCCTTGAATCATTTGCTTCCAACTTCTTCACAATCAACCCCAAGATCTCTTCCGTAGTTGCCTTCCCTTCATTGTTTGGAGCCTTTGCACCCGGATCAAATCCGGGAGGAAATTGAAGCAGCGGCTCTAGGATTGGCATATGAAAAATTCTCATGTCTCCTCCATGTATTCCCATTGAATGGAGCTTGTGGTTGAGGTTGATAACTTCCTTGTGGCCTATTTTGGTAAGGCATTTGATAAGGCCTTCCTCCTTGATAGTTCCCTTGATAGCTTCCTCCTTGATAGCCTCCTTGGAATGGAGGCCTACCCATATAACTCACCTCTTCCACCGGCAATGAACTTGGCCCAACATCAACATGAGGAATGGATGAACTAACACTTGCTTGGCTTTGTGAAGTCGTAAGAGCTCCCAATCGGTCCATCATAGTCATCATCATACTCTTCATACTCTCTAGCTCATCAACTTGTGACACTCTATGATGTGCTCCTCTATTAACCGACACTTGGAAAGAGTCTTGAGCTATGTTCTCCATAATTTCATTCATTTGCCCCACGGTTTTTGACCAAATCGATCCATTAGCACAAGCATTCAAAAATGACCTATCCCCATCCGTCAACCCATTGCAAAAGTACATAATGGTTTGCTCTTAGGAAACCATGTTGAGGGCAATTAATAAGTAACATGCCATACCTCTCCCATGCCTCCGGTATAGTCTCCCCATTCTTTTGTCGGAAATGGGAAATAGCCTCCTTTGCTTGCACGGTCTTTGATGGTGGGTAAAATTTCATCAAGAATTTCTTTGACAACTCCTCCCATGTCCGTACGGTCCCGGGCGGTAATGAATTCAACCATGCTTTTGCTCTTCCTTTCAATGTAAAGGCAAATAGCCTCAACTTCTTGGCATCTTCGGGCACCCCATGGTATTTTGTAGTGTCGGCTATCTCAAGAAATTGTGCCATATGTTGATGTGGACACTCATTTTCATCTCTACCCTCAAATTGCTTCTCCCTAAGCATTCTCACCAAAGCGGGGCTTATCTCGAAGTTATTGGCATCTATCCTCGGCCTTGCTATCCCATCATAATACTCCCTAAGTTGTGGTTCAAAGAACTCTCTCAAAGGCCTTCCATGATGTGGTGGCTCATTTACATGTTGTGGTTGTGGTTGTGGTTGTGGTTGTGGCGGCTCATGGTATCGTGGCTCTTGATTATACGGCATATTGGGATAATATGGTGGAAATTGTTGAGGATGAGGTGGATAGTAAGGATATTGATGAGCTTGAGGTGGATAAGGGTAGGGATTTTGGTAGGGATAGTTTTGTGGTGGCATCCCTTGAGGAAAGGGGCCAACTTGAGCATGGTAGTGATTCCCATTACCTCCATTTTCTCCTCCTCCTACTCCTTGTCCATGTACCTCCTCTTCTTGAGGATCACCCACTAATCTCTCCTCATGCCTTTGCTCTTCTCCTTCCATAGCTTCCCTTCTTCTTCTCACACGATTTCTCCTCAATGTAGCCTCAATCTCGGATTTAGTGGCAAGGGTGGAACACCACTTGATCTTGTTAGCATACACCTACAATGCCACAAATCCAAGAATCAAATTCTCACCAATAAAATCAACAAAAACAAAAATAAAAACAACAAATAGCCACTTCAAACAATCCTCTAGTCTCACTTATTGGCGCAAAAACTAACTCCCGGCAACGGCGCCATTTGATTGGAGTGTATAGTGTAAGAGTTATTAAGACCAATCAACAAAAATATCGAACCCAAGGGAGAAAGTATGCAAATGAAATTCAAGGATAAGAGTTCTAAATGGCTAGAGTTGCAACAAGCTCTTGAACTAAATCACTACAAATTGCAAGAATTTAAATGGCTAGATTATGCAAACAATTTATCAAACACCTAGAATGCAAGATCAAATAGACTAAAATTAATGAGGGAATAGGGTGCAAGGGATAATCTCCATCAAGGAATTCATGATTAACAAGCTATGATTGTATCCAAATGCAAATCAATCAAATGAGAAAGCATAAACCATCATGAAATTAATCACTCCATTAATATCACAATGCCTAATGTGAATATCCTTAGTTCTTCCCATCTCTCAATGTAGAAGTCCCCAATTCATACAATCATGCAAAATTGAAACCTGATTAACACCTAATCACGTTAGCTCAACTCTCGCCTATTGCTAGGGTGATCACCCATTAATCAAAAGAGACAATTTTTCATGAAGCACAATTAAGAATCACAATTAGGAAGCGATCTAATTCAATTGATCACAATTGTCAACAATCATAGCATGAGGCAATCACTTCATCCCTAATTTCAATTATCCCAAGCACAAGGCTATTAGCCCATGGTGCTACAAGCAAAAACCATGGCTAGAAAATCTAAGAAAGCAATTGAAAATCTAATCACTACAAGCAATGAATTTAAAGAGATCAAAGGTTAAGAACATCACCAATTAAGCTTCAATAGGCAAAAATAAGAATGATTAATCTTGTACAATGCTTCAATTCAACTTCACTTCTTCTCAATTCTCAGCTGCAAAACTTCAATTACAATCACCAATCTACTAATCTAATGATTTAAATGTGGAATCTATCTAAATTCTAACAATCTAGTGCAATTACAAGTAAATTCAAGCTACAAAATGTAAAATTCGCTCAAAGGAACTCCTAGAAACTGCTCTGAACTCCTAGAATCAACTCCCTCTGTTTTGGCTTTCCATGGCTTAAAAACTGAATTTTTCGGTTTGGGCACTCCTCGAGTCGAGCTTCGAGGCCCTCGAGTCGAGGCCTAAAGTCGCTAACACGTTTCTTTAAAATTCTTTCTGCCTCGAGTCGAGGCCTAGCCCTCGAGTCGAGCTTTACGCCATTTTCGTTCCCCTCGACTCGAGGCTCCTCCCTCGAGTCGAGCTTGCCGATTTTTTTAAAAGATTTCCCTCCGGCATGAACCTCGAGTCGAGGTCTGTGCACCTCGACTCGAACTCGAGTTCAGGGAATTTTTATCGAGAAGGGCTCGGGCCCGACCCCGTTTTCGTCCGTATGTTCGTCTTTTCATTCTAAGAATCGGTACTCTCGGTTTGGCAAAATTCCACCGATTTACCCGCAAAACGGGCGAAATACATCAAAACCTCACAAATAATACTTTTTAGGCAAAATAGTGATACTTTTCACATTTAGGCACAAAAACTAACACTTTAGCTCACTTTTTGCACTAAAAATAGCCCTAAAAACATGTATCAATTCACTCCAATCAGGTACAAGTTAATTGGGTGGATTTCTTGGTATACAAGTGAGGGAGGAGAAGAAGCGCCTCACATTCAAATCATCTGCGGAGGGTTGGATTCCCACTTCTACGATCAGCCTCTTCAACAAAATCACTGTACTTATTGAAGGGCTGAACAAGGAAGCTGACTGGAGAGTGGGTACCAAAAAGTACTCAAAGCGAAGGAATCCTCACAAAGGATGACAGTGGGAGGAATTCAGACTCGGATGATGAGTGATGCGGCAGAGCTCGGAGAGGCTGGCGGCTGCGGTTTGTTGAGGGTCGAGTCAGCAGTGAACAAGTTGAGGTGACCCAGGTGGAGGTCGAAGCAGAGGGACATGAAGCGGCGGCGGCTGAGGTCGCATCTCAAGTCCAACCTCAAGCAAGCAGCTGTGGTCCCGAGGATGTTTCAGAGGAGGAAGAAGAGGTTGGTGAAAGCCTCGAGAGAAGAAGAAGGGGAAAGCTCATCTGTGCTCCCGCCAAGGTTGCCTCGGATGAAGAGGAAGAAGAGGAAGCGTAAATCCCCTTGGTGAGGAGGCCAAGACGAGCAGCCCCAGAGCTCTGAAGGATCTACCAAATCTGTAGCTCCGAACAGCAGATGGAACTATCAACTCTGCTACTGAGGAGGTCCCGATCCCTTCAGATAGCAGCCGAAGTTGGTCACCGGAGGTTCCTCTCTCCCAACCGATGAACCTGCTCTTTCCCTATTCCAGAGGCAGTACTAGTCTTTCCCCATCTCCTACCTTATCTCCCGTACTTGGCGGTGAAGAAATGCCTCAGGCTGGCATTTCTGAGCCTCGTGCCTCAGCTGAAGTCCCACAAATCCAAATTGGCAATGAAGGGATATCCCAGGTGGTATCCCAGCCTCTTCAATGCCTACCTCCCTATAGTCCAAATCCAAACTCCACTTACAGAATCTACCCCATCCCCTTTATCCATTCCTTCTACCCAACTTCAAACATCTCTCCCAACCTCATCTCGAACAAATACCTCTCCCCACAGTCCAAACCTCTCCAATACCAATAATATCTTATTCCTCTCTTCCAACTATCCAAACTCAATCTGTTCCTCTCCCATCCCCTCAACGGAACAAATAATCTCCTCGTCGACTCCTCAACCGAGGATGAAGAAACCGATCTAAGCCCAACCACAGCCATCTCCTCTATTCTATCCCTCGCCGAGAAGAAGGTCAATGCTACATTTAGGCGAAAAATGGAAAGAAAGACGAGGAGGATGGTCAAAGTCAGAATAATGACACTATGCTAGCCAGCATGAAGGAAGTTGAGGTAACATTGTTGCGATAAAATTATAGATGTCACTAACTCGTTTGGCTGGTAAAGTGAAATCAATGAAGGATGAGTGAGGGCATTAAAGGAGGAGGTTATGGGGTACAATCAGCTGGTGGTGAATGAGTTGGTCAGTAGACCACTCAGACTTCGTGGTCAAGTGCGACGCTCTGGATGCAAAACTTTCCGACTTGGCTGCTTTGAAGTTAAAAAGGGGAAAAAGCTGAAGCTAAGAAAAGGCGAGCCCTTACAGTGTGGTCGAGGAGACCAGGAAAGACGTGGGCATGAAGGCCAACACAGCTGACACGGAGGCAGCCAAGGAGGAAGCTCGGATCAAATCGATGAGTTGGCTGCTCTCTGAGGGTGAGTCAACCGGAGGAAGCTTTGAAGGAGGATGAGGAGAAGAGAAGGAAAGATGAGGAGGAAAGGTCAGAGAAGCTCTTGGCTCAGTTAAAAGAATCTGAATCAAGGAGCCAAGGGGAAGGGAAAAGAAGTAGCGATCGGCGAGCCCCGAGATCGGTGAACTTATTACTGTGGTCAGGCCGCTAGAGGAAAAGGGAAGAGGGAAGCTGATTATTCCAATCTCTGAAGAACAGATCAAGAGAATTAAGAGAGAGATGGAATATTTTGGCAAGAAAGAAAAGAAGAAGCAGAGAAAGAAGAAAGACTCCAACGTAAATGCGGAGTCTTCTTTGAGCGGAAATGGTTAATTAAGGATCAAGGCGGCGGGAAATTCAGGCCATTCCACAACACATCCTGCTCCTCCTAAGCTGGCTTGCGGAAAGTATGCTATCGAATACAGAGAAAAGAAGGTAGATGCTGGTATATTCTCAAGGGCCCCGGAGCAACTCGGCAAGATCCCGATTTAGCTTGGCATGAGTGGATGGAGAAGGTAGATGCGGAGTTCTATCATCGTCTGCTGGAAGAAGCCGATGTAGAGTTCAACGTCAACCTCGATCTCTCCAGCTTTTGAGTATGCCATCCTGCCAGAAATCAGGATGGATCCTCGGACCTAGGCGGGTCAAGGGTATTTTGAAGAAGGCAGAGGCTGAATCGGGACTTTCTCAAGATGAAGATCTAAAGCGGCTTAGGAAGCGAGTATTCAATTGGTGATGATTCCAGATGAAGACCAGTGGGAAGGCTGATAGAAACAGGATTTTTCTTTTCCTTATTTCTACTTTTCTATTATCTTCTCATCTGTAATCTTTGTAAATCCAATGTGAATATACTGTGTTTGATTCATTTTATGTGTATTAATTTCTTAAAGTTTTTTTCTGTTTTAAGGAAAAGCTTAAAATTTTCTTAAGTATAAGTCATCTCGAGAATTTTATCTCTCGAGACTTAAAAATGTTTTCAAATTTTTAATCTAAGTCTTGAAGACTCATTTGGTTTTCTAAGTTTTTAAGGGAGTCTAAAAGATCTAAAGTTTTTATATGTGAATAAATCTGTTGTAATGTGAAAAATGTGCTTTGATACCTATCTATTGATCTTGATAAACTCTAAACTAACTTCACTGTGAGTGTGTCTATTCTTGTAGGTTTTAACTTCATCAAAAAGGGGGAAATTGTTAGATCAAGATTGTTTTGATGAGTTAAAAGACTGTTCGAGATGAGCAGACAATGATGAAGAATCGAAGACTAAGTTCTAGTCCGAAGCCGATCGACTAGGTCAAGATTAGTTCAAGTCACTGAGACGAGGAATGACAAGTCATCCGGAGACAAGCTCAAGTCTAGTCATCTGCGGAAGACAAATATGAAGAGCTCGAGACGAGGTCAAGATAAGCCGAATAGAATAAGAAAGGCTAATCTTCACCAAGTCACCTGCAGACGAGTAGGAAGAATCAGCCGAGTTTTTAAGCGATTTTCAAGATTAAGTTTGTTAAGCTTTCAAGTTTGTTAGAACTAACTAACAAACTAACCGACTTTTCAGACTTATATATAGGTCTAGGTTTTTCATTTTTCGATATAACACTTATGCATATTCGATTCACATCATTCACTATTCAGATTTCACAATCTTTTCACAAGTATTTTTAGAGAGTTTCTAAAAAGTTTTAAGTGTTTTTAGAACACTTTTCCTGTAATCTTCAAAATCCAATACACACTGTATTAGTTAGATTTCTAGAAGAAGAGGCTAGGAGATTGAAGATTTGAAGAATTGTACAAGTTGTAAGTTGTAAGTCGGAAGTGAGAAAGTAAGCGATGGCAGAGTCCCTTCTTCAAATTGAAGAAGGAGAGTGGATGTAGGATTTTTAAAATCCGAACCACTATAAATCACAGTGTTATTTCTTGCTTTCTTTAGTTTTGTTTGATTTACAATTTGTGTTATATCAAGAGTTAAATTCAGAATCTTAACTAAAATCGGTATATCAACCTTGCTTTTGATCTTATAAGAAGTTGAGAATTTAATCCTAATCCGCTTGTGCTTAATCGACATTTTGAATTGGTTTTGAAATATTTGAAAAATCTACAAAATCTATTCAAACCCCCTTTCTAGATTTTGTTCTAGAAAACTTTCTTAAGGTTTTAATCAACTCAACTTTCCGGGACCAACATTGTTTGTTTGACTTGGGGTCCAAGAAAATAAGTCATCTCTCCCATCATGGACATTTCAAATCTGCTTTTCATAAGATGACTAAATTCTTCACACAAAGATATGTTAGTTGATCCAAAAATAATATCATCAACATAAATACAATCGATAAAAGATCACAACCATATTCTTTTCTAAAGAGAGTTCTATCAATTCTACCTTTAACAAAACCATTTTGAATTAAATAATCAGACAAGGTGTCATACCATGCTCTAGGTGCTTGTTTAAGTCCATATAGAGCTTTCCTTAGTTTATAAACCTTGTCTCCTTTGACAAAACCAGGAGGTTGCTCTACATAAACTTCCTCGGCTCGGATTCCATTAAGAAATGCTGACTTAACATCCATTTGAAAAACTATGAATCTTTTAAAAGCAAGATAGGCTAAAAACAATCTTATGGCTTCCGTGACGAGCTCGGTGCAAAGGTTTCATCATAATCAATTCCGTCGATTGTGAATAACCTTGAGCAACTAGTCCGGCTTTATTTCTAACCACAATATTTTTTCATCCCTTTTGTTTTTAAAGACCCATTTAGTTCCAACGACTTTTTGATGATGAGGCCTTTCAACAAGCTCCCACACATCTTGTCTTTGAAACCGATTTAGTTTTTCTTACATGGCATTAATCCAGTTGGAATCGATTAGAGCTTACGTAATAGATTTAGGTTCAAGTAATGACACATAGCAACCGAACATACAATCTTGATTTAGTTAGCTCCTTGTCGGGACTCCAGTCTAAATCTCCAATTATCTGCTCAAATTTGGGTGATATGACATTAATTTCTTACCTTTGTCTTTTACAATGGATGAAGTTTTGTCTGAATTATTTATTTCGAGATGATTATATGTTACCTTCGATGACTCAACCCGATCATCACGGGTTGTTGGTCGTCGATCACCGGTGAGGAAGAGCTTCCGTGTTCTTTCTCTCGTGTTTGAATCTGGTTCTTCTTCTTCATCTCGAGTCGATTCTTGATAGTAGAATTTTATGGTTGATCTCTTGATAGTCATCCGATCCAGATCATCGATATCTTTGTGATGTCCTGTCTTATTATACTTAAAAGAAGATTCATCAAATACCACATGGGGTGTTTCTTCCACACACAAGGTTGTCTTATTAAAAACTCTATATGCTTTTGATACAAATAAGTATCCCAAAAATATCCCATCTGCTATCTTGGCATCAAAAGTTTTTAATTGAGATTTTCCATTGTTGTGTATGAAACATTTACAACCAAATATATGAAAGTATGAAATTTTGGGGAATCTTCCCTTCCAAATTTCATAGGGAGTTTTGCATTTATCTTTAACAATCAAACTTCTATTTTGAACATAACAAGTTGTATTAATGACTTCCGCCCAAAACCTGTGTGGAGTGTTGTACTCGGATAACATTGTTCTAGCTGCCTCTTTCAAGGTTCTGTTTCTCCTTTCAACTACTCCATTTTGTTGTGGAGTCCTTGCTGCAGAGATGTTTCATGAGCTATGTCATTCTCAATGCAGTAGTTAGTAACAAACTTATTAAGGAATTCAATACCTTTATCACTTCTAATTTTAACAATAGTTAATCCTTTTTCATTTTGAACCTTTTTAAGAAATTCTGGAATCTTAATCATAGTCTCATTCTTTTTGTGTAAGAAAATAACCTGGTAAATCAGACTAGGGCACAATAGTCACTGATTTCTTGAAAAATAGATGACTATCTGCACCCTATCCGATCTACCTCGGCTATTAATGGTTTTCTTCAAGTCTATGTCTTTGCAGGAATAGGTCACAGATCGATTGATAAATCAGATTGTTTCACCTCATCTGTTATAAACCTTCTCATCTGGACATCTTTACTTCTAAATACTCTCCATACATTGTGTTTTCTTATCATAATCTTATTGGATTGTTGTCATTGGTTGGAAAACCTAAATTTAGAAAATTAAATTTGAGCTGCTTATTTAAAATAAAACGCTTTTTTTTTTAACTAGTCTTTAAGTTTGCCAAAACATAAAACTAGGCTGTTTTAAAATCGACGAGTTACATTATCGGATGATTTTATAAACCCATCTATTTTTGAAAACCCTTATACAAAGTAAAGTAACCCTAGGCCGACGTCAGGCATACTTACTTCCTGCATAAAGTAACCTAGTAATCATCAAATCAACAGTCTACAAAGTAACTTTTTACGCAATTCAAAGATTAGTCAACTACACGCTACTGAATCCCAATTGTTTATCCAGATTTTTAACCGTTGATTCAAGAATGGTAAATCATTTTAAATAAACGGCTTAGATTAAACCAAATTTTCTAAAGCGGTTTCTCTTTCCAATTTTCCCTCCTATAAATACATCTTCTTCTTCGATCAAACTTTTTCACTTTCGTAAAACCATACTTATACTCTGTAGAAATTTTCTCAAAACCCTTAGCCAAAATTCTTCTATGAGCCATACCTAAATACGATTAGGAGTAACCTCAACAATGGTGGAAGTCCATACAGAAACTTACAACAAGAAGATCAAGTCGGAGATGTACATCGACTTTGACACCACCACCGATGATGAATCAAGACAGATTCTTGGTTTTATTGGAGAGGTCTGGATTGAGGACATTACATTCCAAGAAATCCAACACCAACAAAACCTTGGATATGAGAGGTATAGAGTTCTATGTCAATGGGACATATGAGAATGGAGTTTTGAACTCATGTTTACGGCGAGGAACCGATGGTGACCACGGCAGAGGTGGCCCGGATTTTTGATACAAGCGGTGAAGGAGTAAACCCCTCACCTACAAATCGGATGATTGGGTAGAATCATTCGAGATGATTGCCGGAATTCAATGAAGGAGAGAAGGTCTGAATTGAAAAAGAAAATGCTCTGATGGAGATATCGTTTGTTGATGACGATATTGACGAAGGTCATTTTAGGGAGCGAGAACTCCCATGATGGGCCGACGAGACCCAGCCGTCTTTGTCGATGACGATTATTGATGGGGTTCAAGCCAACTGGGCTGGGATGTTCTTTGGCGTGTTTGAGACAGAGAGGAAGAGACTGGAGGTAGTGAATGGGAGATGGCGAGGCTAAGTCAATCACTAGTTTGTTTAACAAAGTGACGGTAATCTTTGGAGGATATGCCGACAGCCGAGATTAATCGGGCTGATGGAGTTAGAGCCTACACAAAGCGAAAGGGCTGCTAACAAAAGATGAGCTGATTGGAGGACGGTGACTCGACGGAGGAGCGGTGAGGTCGGGGTTCAGGACCCGTCGGTTCGGGAAGAGGAAGAAGAGGAAAGGATAGAGGAGCCGACGTTGAGCTCACCTGAGGCATCGTAGCCAATGAAGTGAAGGAGAAGGCCAAGAAGAGGAGGAGGTTGGTGAAAACCTCGAGTTAGGGGAACCTCTGCTGGCGATAAGCCTAGCCTCGCCGGGCGAAGAGGCACTCACTTTGGAGATAGCAGCAAAGGTGGTCCAATCGAGAGGATGTACAGGAGATCGGCTCCGAGAGGACCCCTTCCCCTTCTCCCGTAAAGGTACAATTCTCCCCCTCCCCTCTCCAACCCAATCAGCGATGAAGAGGTGACCCAGCCGGCACCTCCGAGCCTCTAACACAGCCTCTACTCCCACTTCACCCAAGCCACAGCCTCATCCTCCCTTCCTCAAACACAAACCACTTCCTCTCCCCCATCTCCATCCGATATGTTCTTCTTCCTCACTGGACCCGTCTACTCCCCACCCCCATATCTACTGCTTTCACCCTCCAGCCTTACTCCCATCATCTCCAACTCCCCCTCAAATACAAGCTGAAACCATTCCATCTCCCCAACCCACCATTCCACGCCCAACCCCTTCTCCACCATCCACTTCATCCGATATACCACCCCCACCGAGATTCCCTCTCCACCACCATCGACGCCCCCACTTCCTCCCAACCCTTGGATACCTCCAACATCTTTGGAGATATCCACATGAGCTCCCCAGTCCAACTTCTCCCACCCCTCCTCCTCATCCGAATCGAGGAGGAGACTACCCACCAATCTCTGCCATCTCTTACGCCTTCACGGACCTTCACAAGCAAATCATCGATAAAGTCCAGAAGATGATGGAGAGGAAGACAAAGAAGGTAATTCGAGCAGTCACCGAGACAATGCTTGCCAACATGCAGATTGCCGAGGTAAATATATCTCGCAACCTTTCAGCCCAACCTTGGCACGCTGTTAGTACCCTACTGAGCAACTGGAGGAGGAGTAGAGATTGCTCAAGCAAAAGTGGCTGCGCAGATAACGAAGTCTGGTTGATGCCACAACAGACAAATTAGACTTTCGGGTTCGTTGTGCTGCGTTGGAAGATCAGCTGGACTTTCCGAATGAATTTAAAAAGGGGGAAGGAGTCAAGGAAGAATGGACACCCTCACACTGGAGTTATCTCAATAATGAGACAAGCTCGACTTCAAAGGCAGACTTCGGTGAGTTGGAGGCAGCCAAAGCCGAGATAAAGATCAAATCGGATGAGCTGGTTGCTTTGCAACCGAGGGTGACACAGATTGAGGAGGTCATCCGCGAGGATGAGGAAAAGAAAAGGAAGGAGGAGGAGGAGAAGACTGAACAACCGCTGGCGAATGAAAGAAACCGAGAAACCCGAGGCCAAGGGCAAGGGTAAAGGAAAGGCAAGAAGTCGAGAAAGTGTCATCGGTGAGCGGTTGATCGGCCTGACCATGAGAGCGGAAAAGGAAAGAACGACTACTCAAACCTCTCGGTGAACAAATCGAGAAGAATACATGCTGAAAAGGAGAGGTATGAGAAGCAAGAAAAGAAGAGGTGAAGAAGCTAGGAAAGGCGGAGCTGAAGTGGGACGAGGACACTCGAAATGGGTATCGAAAGCGGTGATAAAGCAGATTTCCGACCTGTCCACCGCTCGTCGCTCCTCCGAAGATGGTCTCTGGGCGGTTCACCAGCGAATACAAGAAGAAGGCGCTGGATGCCGATGGATGTACTATTGGTACATCTTGAAGGCATCTCCATCTCAGTGCGGTGATGAAGACATGCAATGGCATGAATGGATGGAGAGAGAGGATGTTGATCTTTATGGAAGGCGCTTAATAAGGCGGGTAAAGTTTTCAAGCTGCGATCTTGTCGCACCAGCCTACGAGCACGCCTCTCTCTAAGCTGAATGAAGATGGCACTCCGGACATGGAATGGGTAAAGACCGTAGTTACCAAAGCCGAGGTGGAATCCAAGCTCACCAATGAAGAAGATCTCAAATAGCTCATGAGCAAGGATCTTCACCCGGGCCGAGGATTCGGAAGCCAACCAATGGGGAACTTGATAGACAGGATTTTCTTTTCCTTATCTTTCATTTTTTATCGAGTTCTCTTTATACGTAAAAATGTATATATGTGAATGAATATATTTTGACTTATGTGATTTACTTGTCTTTTTAAAGCTTTCATCTGTTTTAAGAAAAACTTAAGATTTTTCTAAGTATTAATCATACGAGAAAATTTTCATCTCAGAATTAAAACTTTTCTAAAAATTTTTTTTTCTAAGTCTTAAATTTTTTCTAAGTTCTTTGAGTTTTAAAACTTTTCACTAAGTCTAAATTCTTAAGACTTAAGAATATGTTCTTAAATTTTTCAAGTGTGAATTAAGTGTTCTAATTTGAATGAAATTGATTCAATGTGAGAATGTGTTAATATACCTATCGATAATCTTGATTAATTCTAAACTAACTTTAGTTGTGAGTGTGTCTCTTCCTTGTAGGTTTTAACTTCATCAAAAAGGGGGAAATTGTTAGATCAAGAAAGTTTTGATGAGTTAAAAGAAGGTTCGGATGATCGGGGCGACTACGAAGAGCAGTGAGATCAAAGTCTAATCTTGGTGATCAGGACTAGGTCAT
Organism: Paraleonurus japonicus; assembly: GCA_030762865.1. Taxonomy (NCBI): domain Eukaryota; kingdom Viridiplantae; phylum Streptophyta; class Magnoliopsida; order Lamiales; family Lamiaceae; genus Paraleonurus; species Paraleonurus japonicus. The sequence goes on along the minus strand of CM061060.1, from coordinate 20,151,141 downwards.
CAATCGAGCAAGTCGGTGAAGACTAGAAAGTTGCAAGTCATGCGAAGACAAGCTCAATTCTAGTCATCTACATGAAACGATTATGAAGAGCTCGGACGAGGTCAAGACAAGTGAGTAGAATAAGAAAGGCGAGTCTTCACCAAGTCATTTAAACGAGTAGGTTAAAGTCGGTGAGGAGCAAGCGATTTTCAAGATTAAGTTTGTTGAGCGATTTTGATTTGTTAGAACCGACTAACAAACTAACTGTCTTTTCGAGACTTATAAATAGGTCTAGATTTTCATTTTCAAAACAACTTTTAACTTTGCACATATCATGATTTGAGCATTACTCTCTATTCAGATTTCACAACAAATTCACAAGTTTTCAAAAGAGTCTTCAAAACAATTCTAAGTGTTTATAGAACACTTTACTTGTAGTTTTCAAATTTTCTCTACTCACCGTAATAGTTAGATTCCGGAAGAGAAGTTAGGAGTTTTGAAGATCTAAAGGATTTTGTAAGTAAGTTGTAAGTCGGATTGTAAGTAAGTAAGTAGTAAGCTAGTCCCTTCTTCAAGTTGGAGAAGGAGAGTGGATGTAGAATTATTCATAATCCGAACCACTATAAACCACAGTGTTCTCTATTGCTTTACTTTACTTTTCTGTCAATTTCAATTTCCGATTTATCAATCAAAGATTAATTTGAGAATCAAAGTTTAAACTAAAATATCGGTTTGCTTTTGATCTTTATCAAGTTGAGTTTAAAATTGAGTTCATTGTGCTACTTGAGTGTTTTTGAATAATTTTAAAAGATTTGTAAAAATCTAAAAATCTATTCAACCCCCTTCTAGATTTTTCCTAGAAGGATAGTTCAAGTTTTCTCTAAGATACTCAACTAAGTGGGACCAACAAAAATGTATTTATTTTTGATGAAGTTAAATGTAAAATATGATGACCAAATGAACCTTTGTATAGCTAGCTGATGTAGTAAAAGCTTGTAATAGACTAAGTACAAGAAGACAGATGAGGACGAGCACAAGAAGACAGATGAGGACAAGCACAAAAAGACAGATGAAGACAAGTCAAGACTAAAGACAAGCTAGCATACGATTGGACACGTCAAGATTGACAAAACATTGAGACATGAAGAAAGTCGGATGAGGTGGACTGCGTCTGAAGAAGAGAAAGGAAGACGATGTAAAGTGTTATTAAATCAAGCGGTTTTAATGTTGGTCCCGATTAGTTGAGATTTTAGATGAAACTTAAACAACCTTCTAGGAAAAATCTAGAAGGGGGGTTGAATAGATTTTAGATTTTTACAAATCTTTTAAAACTTATTCAAAGCACCAAAGTAACACAAATGGAAAACAATTTTGAAACTTAACTTTAACAAGATCAAAAGCAAACCGATATTTTAGTTTTAACTTTAATCCTGAAATTAATCTTTGATTAATGAACTGAAATTGAAAAGAAACAAGTAAGTAAATCAAAGCAATAAAGAACACAGATTTATAGTGGTTCGGATTATAAAAATCCTACATCCACTCTCCTTCTTCAACTTGAAGAAGGGTCTTCACTTCTTGACTTTCTTCCTTCTTGCTTACTTACTTACAAGTGTGAATCTTGACCTTACAACGATTTCTTCCTAATTTACGAATATCTATGGCTTGAAGATGTTACTGTGAAAAGTGTTCTACAAACACTAAAAGCGGAAAACGTATAGAACGTTTGTGTTTACAACTTTTATGATTTGTGTATCTAGAATGTGTGAATAGTTGTGAATGCAAAGTAGCAAAAGTAATTCTAAAATAATTTCTATCCCTATTTATAGAGTTCTTAATTTGGTAGTTGTAACTTCCTTGAATTCTGTTTTGGTCGATTATAACAATATAAGCGAAACTTGTAACTTCCTCTTGGTTAGTTAAAGCTTCTTGAAACTTGCATGAAATTTCTACGACACTTCATAAATGCTATTTGTCTCACCTTATGCGTGTCTTCCTTCTATGGTGAAACATTGTATATTGACTTCATCATCGACTTGCGTTGTCCTCGTCGACTTTTTGTCCTCATCGATTTCTCGTTCTTATCGATGTTTATCCTTGTCTGATTTCTTAACCTAGTCGACTTCTCATCCTCATCTTATTTGTACTTAGTTTTATTTACAATTACTTCAAATTGTCTATACATAATGCTCATTGGTCATCCTATTTTACACTTTTAACACATCAAAACTAAATACAACTTTTCTTACCTAACATTCAAGAACAGATTATAACTAATCAAGAAGAAGTTACAAGATTTAGTTAGTTGATTAAAGATACAAAAGAACTGAGCAAAATCAGTCATCATGAGCTATTTTTGCATTTGAAAGCTCATGAATATGATACGAAACAAGAAGAAGACGAGGATGAAGGGAATTCAAATTCCACGTGAAAGGAAGTTACTTTTAAAGTCACTTCAAATCAATCATCTAAAGAACCTATTGGAGAGGATTTAAGCTTGAAAGAGCAGATGACTTTGTTGACGAGAAAGTTTGATAAAATGAATTCAAAATTTGGGAAATATAGAAGACATTGGAAGAATACAAAGAAAGTTGGTTTTGATTCGAAAACAAATCTTCAAACAAGAGATCGAGAAGATTCCAAAGAAGGCAGAAGGTTCAAGACTCGAGAAGAAGAAGAGAAGATAGCCCAAGAAGAAGAGATTTCTCTCCTAAAAGGGATTCTAGCCCAAGAAGATCTTCAAGAAGTGATGCTTGTTATAATTGTCATAAATCGGGTCATTTCAGCTATGATTGTCAGATTTAACTCCTAGAGAAAGAGAAGAAAAGAGATTGATGAGGAACAGAAAGTTTGTTGACAAGCGTGCTTTAGTGGCTGAAGAGGAGGATACTCTTTCAAGTGATTCAACATCATCTTGAGACTTCTCTTGAGACAATGATCTGTGTCTTATGGCAAATGGAGATGAGGTATTTTACGATTCTTGTTCTTAAATGCTTCTCGTATTTCTTTTGCGAGAAGAGTTTGACCATAACTTTGTTGATAAATTAATGGAAGATCTCAAAGCTGCTATAAACACTTACAAATCGTGTGGAAAAGGAGAATGTGAGCTTCAAAGAAAAAATTGATCTATTTACACAAGAATCTATTAGCAAGACATCCGAGACACTAACAGATCTTAATCGAGATAACTTCGAAGAGTTAAATACTCTTAAAGTGAAGTATATTGAACAGTGGTCTGTTGGTAGAAAGGTTGCTTGCCGAGAATCTTGAGAAAACCGATCAGTTGAAAATTCTACAAGCAAAGTTCGATGAACTTTTCCATCAGCATGAGTATGTAAAATCAAGTGAGGAACGTTTAAGTGTGAGGTTGGATCAAGTGAACAAAGCTTCTCATGCGGTTCAAACAATAGTTGAATCGTCTCAAACACCTAACGTAAAGAAGGGAATTGGTTTTACCATTGCCCAATCCTCACAGTTCAAACAAGTGTACTTAAGAAGAGTACACATGTTAAGGGTAATGATTTGGTAGGAGAGGGTTCCAAACCTAAACCTCTCGATAAGGGTAAAAAGGTTGCCGACCCAAAGAAATCGAGCTTGAATGGGAAGAAGAGTAATTATACTCAACAACCTAAACAACCGATGAGGTATCAAAAGAAGGGGGAATCCCAACTTAAGAAACCTCAGCAAGGTCAGAAAAGTAGACGTCGGTGAAACCATCTCTCGAGGAGACAGCCTCACCGGTGAAGACTACACAACCTAAGAAAACTTCAAAGCTTGTTGAACGGTCTACTAAGCCTTCGTGCCTGTGAGATATGAATCTTTTGATGGCTCAAGTAGAACATATCCTTATCATCAAAACCCTCGGACCATTGCACACGGCTGATCACTCCATACGAGAAGACCTCGGAAGGGTCGAAGTCTTACGGAAGGAACACATTCGACTCCCATAGACATACATTCAAGAAGGAACCAAAGGATGAGATTGTCTATGTTGATATGTATGGAAGAAGGATAAGATCTTCTCGAATTTAATAAGAAGAGTCTATTCCTATGGATTCCTAAAGACTGTGCTAACTCTCAAGGACCCAAATCTAAAGGGTACTTAAAACTTAACTAAACGTGCGGGACGCCGTGGGACATGAAAGAGAGGTTGCCGGAAATACTATCTCGTACATCGACAGTGGGTGTTCAAAGCATATGGTGAAACAGGCAACTCTTGAGCTCAATAAAATCACAAAATGGCCCACGGGTGGTATTTGGAGACAATAACTTTGGGATAACCAAAGGTGTTGGGACTCTATACATTGGAGATGTACGTGTTGAGGAAGTTTTCTACGTGGAAGGATTAAAGCATAACTTACTTTCGGTTTCACAATTACTGCGATAAGGGATACTCAATTAAGTTCTCTAGTTCTCTGTGTGTTGTTTTGAGTGGTTTAAATGATCGGGTGCTTTTAACCGGCTTGAGAAAGGGCAATATTTATGTTGCGAGAATTTGAGAAATGTTCAAGCAATACATGCCTTGTAGCAAAGAGTACTTGAAGCTAGCTGGTTATGGCACAAGAGACTTAGTCATATAAATTTCAAAACGCTAAACAAGATAGCAGAAGTCTCTTGTAGAAGGTTTGTCAAATGATGTTTTCTCAAAAGATCAGATCTGCGACTCGTGTCAAAAAGGAAAGCAAACTAGAGCCTCTTTCAAAGAAGTTTATGTACCAACGTCAAGTAGGGTACTATAATTACTTCATATGGATCTTTTTGGTCCTGTATCTCCGTTAAGCTTCAGTGGTAGAAAATATACTCTAGTGGTGGTAGATGACTATTCAAGATTCACATGGGTGATATTTATGTTCAAGAAGAATGAAACCATCACAAAGTTACGAGAATTCTTGAAGAGATTACAAAACGAGAAAGGAGAAAATGTTGTAAGGATCGAAGTGACAAAGGAACAGATTTTCTAAACTCTCACATAGCAACGTATTGCAAAGAGGCTGGGATTCGGCATGAAACATCTGCGGCTCGCACTCCACAAAGCAAAATGGTGTTCTTGAGAGGAGAAATAGGACACTCAAGGAAGCTGCCGAAGCAGAGGCGTGAATACGACATGCTATACTCGAATCGAAGCTTGCTGACCAAAGAACATGGAAAGACACCATATGAGTTATGGAAAGGTAGAATTCCTCGTGTCTCTTTCTTTCATGTTTTTGGCTGTAGGTATTTCATTCATGACAATGGAAAATCCATGTTAAAAACCTTTGATGCCAAGGTTGCCGATGGAATATTTTTAGGATATTCCAGACAAGCAAGGCCTATTGAAGTTTTTAACAGGAAAACCCTTGTTGTGGAAGAAACACCTCATGTGGTTTTTAATGAATCTATTGTTGAGTCTAAGGACAAAGGACGAGAAGAGTCTCTAGCAGAAGGATTTGGAAAACTAGAACTCAAGGATAAGACAAAATATGTCAAGGTTCACTTGCCCATTTTAGACTCAGATTCGAAGATGATCGGCAAACTTCTACGTCAACAGACTCAAGCAAGACAAAGTCTGCTGAAGAAACCTCTAAGGCTGCCGATGACTCACCCGAGAACACCAGATGTGAATTTATCAAATCAAGGGGGAATGACGCAAGATGATGTTCCAACAATACCTTGAGAAGAGTTAAACGTATCTAATAGAAGGAATTGGATGACTGATCATCCTAGTGACTTAATCTTAGGAAATCCTCAAGATGGAGTAAAAACAAGAAGGAAAATCAACCTAGATGGTTTATTTAGCTGCTATGTTTCTCTACAAGAACCAAAGAATATTGAAGAAGCATTGTTGGACACAAACTGGATAGAAGCCATGCAAGATGAACTGAATCAATTCACACGACAAGATGTTTGGGTACTTGTTGATAGACCAAAACATCAAAAATTGAATGAAACGAAGTGGGTTTTCAAGAACAAGAAAAATGAGAAAGATGAAGTCACCAGAAATAAAGCAAGGCTTGTTGCGCAAGGTTACTCACAAATGTAAGGAATTGACTATGACGAGACGTTCGCACTGTAGCGATTGGAAGCTATAAGATTATTCCTTGAGTACGTAGCATATATGAAATTCAGAGTATATCAAATGGATGTAAAGTCTGCGTTTCTAAATGGAGTTCTTGCCGAGGAAGTATACGTTGAACAACCCCAGGTTTTGTTCAAGGAAATAAAGTCTACCGTCTAAAGAAAGATCTATATGGACTAAAACAAGCTCCTCGAGCTTGGTATGACACACTATCGCAGTTTTTACTTGATCATGGATTCAGTAAAGGAAAGATTGATCGAACCTTGTTCAGAATTGAAGAAGAACGAGATATTATATTAGTACAGATCTATGTGGACGACATCATCTTTGGATCTCCAAACAAGAAGCTTTGTGAAAAATTCAGTGAATTGATGCAAAGTAAGTTTGAAATGTCTATGATGGGAGAAATGAATTATTTCTTAGGTCTTCAAGTCAAGCAAACTTCTAAAGGAATATTCATAAACCAAGCAAAGTATACCAAAAACATGCTAGAAAAGTTTGGAATGTTAACAAGCAAGGATGCAAAAATTCCAATGATAACAAACTATAAGATGGATCCAGATGAGGATGGTGAAAGTGTTGATCAGACCATGTACGAGAGGATTAATAGGTTCCTTCTTTGTATCTAACAGCAAGCAGACCTGATATTTCCTTCGCAGTTGGAGTATGCGCTAGATTTCAAGCCAATTCAAAGAAAAGTCATTTGGATGCGGCAAAGAAGATTTTAAAGTATCTCAAGGGTACAACAAACTTAGGTCTTTGGTACCTGCTGATGACAATCTGGAACTCGGTGGATATTCGATTGATTATGGTGGTTGTAGAATTGATAGAAAATCAACCACGGGCACATGTCAAATTCTTGGAAGTAAGCTGGTTTCTTGGTTTTCTAAGAAGCAAACTTCAGTGGCTACGCCAACTACGAAGCAGAATATATGGCTGCCGGAGCTGTTGCTCACAATTACTTTGGATAAGTCAACAATTGCAAGACTATCACATTGTCACTAAAGAAATTCCTATCTTTTGTGATAGCAACAGTGCCATTGCTATTACTCGTAATCCAAGATTTCACACAAGATGCAAGCATGTGGATATACGTCATCACTTTATTAGAGATCATGTCGAAAAGAAAAACATTCGAATGGAAAAGATTCATACGAGATCGACAGAGAAGCTTGAGACATTCTTACGAAACCATTGGCGTAAGCACGGTTTAGAGATCTATCTCGTAGAATTAGGTCTACTGGATCCAGGAAAATCATGTTAACACATTGCTGAAAAAGGTTACTAAGTATAAAGCCTCTGAAGAGAACATTAAGCTTCTTGAAGAGAACATTAAGCTCATTGAAGAAAGCATTAAACTTGTTGAAGAGAGTATAAAGCTTGCAGAAGAGAACTTCAAAACTGCTGTAGAAAGTTCTAAAGCTTGTTGCTACAAGATACTCAGTGGTATCGATTGATTACAATATCAACTCGATGATATGTTTCTCTCTCTCTCTTTTTCTCTCTCTCTCGTTTTGCTCTTGTTTATTTGTTTGAAAAATATTTTGGTATAAAATATTCCTTGTCTATGTGGTTAAAATAATTTTTGGAATATTTTATTTCTTCGTTTATCCTCGGCATTGGGAAGTAATTCTCGTGAATTGTCAAATCAAATCTTTTCAACCACAAATTATGGGGTAATTTTTTCCTTAAAATATTATTTCACATCCTATTTTTGCGGACCCGAAAATCTTTTAATTTTGGAAAATACCTTTTTCAAATCCAGAGCCGAGGACACGTACTTTTCGGAATTCGAACCGTTTAATTCGTGAACCGATTCGATCTAATCGCTCAATATGCAAATCAACGCTCAAATCTTATTTTGTAATTTAAAATTTAGCGGTTTCCTTCTTCTCTCTTATAAATTGATTTTCTCGTCTCTCTCTCCCTTTCATTACTCCTTATCTTCATTCTCTGCTTTTTCCTTCTTCGAAAATTGATCAATTTCTGCGTTAATATCAATGGCTCCAAAACAATCTTCTTCTTCAAAAAAGGTCGCAGGGAAACACAAGACTCTAGACCCTTTGGCCCTTTCGGAGAAAGTGAGAAGCGAATTATCAGTGGATTTTCGAACAACCGACAGCGGGAAGCGTGGAGATTTTAAATCTCTTATCTCGATCGGGGTTTGTTTGATCTTGTTCGGCTCATTCTTGTAACGACGGACTCTTGATGCCTATGTTGTTCGGCCGTTCGTGGTGAGTTTGGACGGAACAAAGATCAAAGCGACAGTGTTTGGTCAAAGTTTGACCATCGACGGCAGGATATTCATGAACACTTGGGTTTGTCTCTTCAAGGCATTGACCCAGAATTATATATGTCGGAAAATCATCTCAAAGCCTTTCGCTCTCTAGCAAAAACTTCATGTCGTCATCATGTGTCGGACTTGAAGAAATCATATCTCAAGCGAAATATAGACTGTTGTTTGATATCATGGTAAAGGTTATGTTTGGGGAACGACAGAGTATGGACTCAGTGAGTCGAGGCGTCTTTGTGCTTTGAAGGCGATTGGGGATGGAGTGGAGTGTGATTGGGTCAAGAAATTCTTTGAGATTCTGCAGAAGGAAAAGAATCGGTTCTTTCGGACCGAGGTGGACGGCCATCTAGAGGTTAAGGTGTGGGTCTGTAGAACAAGATGCGTTTCCATGTCAAATAAGATTACAGGTGTTGCTGGAGAGGGTGATGCCTAACACAAAGATGGGACCCTAAGTGGACGAAACCATATACTAAGGCAAAGTTTATCTTGAATAAGGATGAGGAGCTCGGTGGTCCTCCCGATTCGATGATGAAGAAGATCAGGCTGAAGTTGAGGAAGAGCCTGCCGATGTGTTGCCGATTACGGAGGTTGCTCCTGCAATCGATGAGATGGTGAAGGATTCGGATAACCCATCTAAGAGTGTCGGTGAACAGTGCACCAGCAAGTTCCAAGGCCGCTAATTCGGGGAGAAGACTCAAGTCTTCTCGGTAGCGAAGATCAAATTCCGATCTCACAGTTACCACAGAGGAAGGCAAAGAGGTTAACTATGGTAACTCGGAAAGACTCTGTGAGCGGTCGTACAGAGGAGCACGAGATGCCTCCTAAGGTATCTCCCGGCAAGAAAGGTTCATCTGCGGTGGATGCGATGGAGGTTGATGATTCTCCAATATCGGATGATGAAGAGATGGTCTCTCATGAATCTGCTGGTGAGAAGGAACAGTACCAATTCCGTTTCCTTCCCTTTCGAGATTCCTTCTTCTTCAAAGTCAGCTGCACCGATGGAAGTTGGCGATGATGTTGCGGGTATGGGTGCCGCCGAGCCTATCACCCAGGTTGTTGAGGGTGATCTGGAGAAGATGTGATTGGAACAGATCCGTTGGAGTCTGCATACAAATGGTAAACCTTGCTGGTAGAATACATGGACCGTTTGAGCGGTGTTTGATGGCCGAGGCTTCTACTTGGGTGGACAAAGAAGTTTCCCAGTTGCAGGATTTTTCGGAGGAGCGTAGCTTGCCGATAGATATCCTGGTATGGAAGAACGCAAGGCTTGGAGCGATTGATGATCTCATTCTTTTGGCAAATGAGATTGGTCACAATGAGTTCTCTGTGGGAGTTTGAGCTACGAGACCAAGGCGGGCGTAGCGAGCATTTGATTTAACCTCGGACCATCGATTGCTTGCCTAGTTGCTCGATTGTTGGATGAACCAGAGCCTGCAGAGGATGGTTCAGTTCCTCCCTTTACAATGATGAAGAAATCAGAAAAGCTGTATCTTCTATCCCTCCTCCTCTTCCCGATTTTACATCCGTACGCTTGCCCAACTTTATGCCCGTTGTTGTTCATGAGGATTTGTATAACACTTACTCTGCAAAGTTTCTTGAGTTAACACAACAGTATGCTTCAATGTTTTCTGTATTGGCTGCTAAATATACCCCTCTTGCTGAGTCTATTGAGTCTTCAAAGTCCTACATCGAAGCCGCCATTCGACGGCCCCCTCCTTGATCCGTCAAACTGCTGGCGATATGTTTTCCGAGCAGGAGACTATCATCGAAACTCTTTTCTGGCATGATGTTGAACAACATAAATGAGGTTAGAAAGCACGTTGAGAGTGTAAAGGCTGAAGGTGAGAAAGTTGAAGCTACTCTCGGGAAGGTGTTTGCTAAAAGAGAGTCAATTGAGGACAGATTTCGGACAAAGATGGAGGATCGATTAACGAAACTTCGGTGGCATGGAGGCGCAGCTACGAGAAGGAATTGATCAGAATGCGGCCATCCAATCCTCTATACTGGAGATGGGAAAACAAATTGCTATCGTGCAAGAGGCGAATGCCATATTGACGGAGACGGCTACATCTGCGGTGACATTCTTTGCTGTCATTGCTCATATGCTATAAATCGATGAGAAGATTGCTTCTCTAATAGCAGCTGAGTTTGCTTTGAAATGAAAAAGTTTACAGTGAAGTTTACTGCGTACAGACGGGATATTCTTTCCAAGATGCTAGAGATGGAAGCTCGCTGGACCCCTCTTTTGAATGATGTTAAAAAGGGGAAGGCCGATTGAGAACCGAGATGGTTGAGAGAGATGAGGCAAAGGATAAAGAATTGAAGGAGGTGAAAGACAGTGGAGGTGTTGAAAATTTTCTTTGGAAAGGAAAGAGAAGGCAGATTTGAAGAGGGCTTTGCGAGAGTCTGCTGGCGTGGGCGAAGGTCAAAGTTCCCAACCGTTAAAAGGAGAAGGTTGGTTAAGATGTCTGAAAAAGTTTAGAAGCTTTGCATAAGGAAGCTTTCCTTGCTGATTTGGAAACTAGAAGGATGGAGGAAAAGGACAGTCACAAGATGATCAAACTCCTCGAAAAGCAAGGAAAAGAGGTGGATGTTTTGGACGAGAAATGTAAGAAGATGTTCATACCAAAGAAGGTTGCCGCAAAGCCACTGTATCAAAGAAGAAGCAGAGTAGGAAAGGAAAGAAGCTGCTGGAGCAGAGGTTGAGGAAGACTTTATCCTCCACCACAACACCGATGGATATGTGGATGATTGCTGCCCTCCCGAGAGGATTGAGGACTGGAAAGCAAAGAAAGAGAGATTTCATTTGCTCATACTATATGTGCAAGAGTATCGGCATCGGGGCCACAAGAAATGAAACATTCTTTGCTTGGATGGAGGAAAAGCACAGTGATCTTTGGGCAGAGATTTTGAAAACTTCTGTTGAATTCAACCTAAACCTTCAAGCGCCCGATTTTGAAAAGATCCCTACTCGATCAGCAGAGATGGAAAGTTTGACCAACCGAGTGTTCGCGGGACGCTTAAAATCTGCTTGGCCGAGGTCGGCCCCACCTATTGGAGCAGGATAACAGGGAACTCTATGATAGAGTGTATGAGTGGCTGAATGTTCCTACCGGGTTTTGAAGGTATGACGAGGAAGATATGAAGGTTGCTGGTTGGGAAGCTAGATTGTTGTTTGGGGAGATAGTCTGCTTTGGAAGGGAAGGCGATGTAGTCTGTTTTGTTTTGTGCTTTTCTTTGTTATCTCTTGCTCTTTTTGTATTTCACTTCGTAAAATGTACCGATATCTCCATATTAATAGAAGTGAATGTTTTGTGCCAAGACAACTTCTCGTTGTCATCGATTTCGTTTGAGATCTTTTTAAAAGGTCTCTTCTTGTTTTCTTTTCGTGCATCTTTTCTTATGTGCAGTTCTCAAGAAGGTTTTAACATCATCAAAAAGGGGGAATTTGTTAGGATTAGAATTTGTATGTTTTGATGATGTTCCTAAAACCTAAGTGTAATAGGACCACTGAACTCGTTAGTCGGTGATGATCTAGATAGGGTTTATGTCTTAGTATAGTTAAACTTGCTAGGCTTGACCTGAAGAGTGTATTGATTGAGAATCAGAAGGCTGCCGATAAGAAGACTTAAGGATTTAAGAAAGATCTCGTTCAAGTCATCTAGAAAGGCATCGTGAAGATAAAGAAGAGATAATAAGACATATGCAAAAAGGGTGTTATCAAGAAAGGTTTAAGTGAAGATAGCAAGGTTGGAATCCGTGCTACTGACAAGCTTTAGGCTGTCTTTGGAGCAAGGTGTAAGGTTGCTAAAGTTGACTTTGAGAGATTCGTCGGGGTTAACGAAAGTCGAAGGATAATTCAGAGATATCCATAATCAATCTAGAGAAGATTGGATTATCAATCAAGATCAATCAAGATATAATTGATTGATATCACAATCAATTATCCAAAGTCAAACAAATCTTCCAACGATCACTTATTCTTTGAAGACCTGATTGACAAATTAGTCTAACGGCTAGTCAATTTCAGGATCATATAAAAGCTGAAGTGAAGGATTTTTGAATATACACACGCGAGAAACATCAAGAAAAATCCATCTTCACTCATAGCAATACACGTATAATTCTTCTTACCGTAAATCGATTCAATACATTGATACTCTTAAAAGAGAGTTATTTTTGGTCAAGGAAGTGTAAATCACCTTTCATTATCTCCGTACGAGAAAAGGCTGATTATTTCGGATCTAAGAGTTAACACTCGAAGATCACATTGATTGTACCAAGGGCAAGAACTTGTTAAACTTCCCGTGGTCGAATCCTCGAGGAGATTAGAGGAGACAAGACCAGTTTTGGTGGATAGTAAGGCCCCTGTGGAATCGGGAGAGTGGACGTAGGATCGTTATATCCGAACCACTATAAAAATCTCTGTGTCTTTACAAGCTTTCTCGGATTCATACTTATAACTGCTCTTTCATCATTGTTTTAATAAACTTGCACTAAACTTGCTAAGTATTCATCTCCAAGGTTTTCATCAAAAGGGTTTTCAAATACACACGAGATTAGCTTCCGCACTATCGAGAAGACTTCGAGGTTAGAAGTCTGCTGATCACACCTAGCACACTCGAGTACCTTCTTTGTAGAAGACTTCAAAGCCTTCTAATCTAACACTCGGCTCACGAAAAGTCGAAAAAGTTTTGAGTGTGGTAAAGTCTATTCAACCCCCTTCTAGACTTTCCACCTCCTTTCACATCTCGTCCGGGACCAACACTTCTCCTTTTCTTCCCTCCTCCTCTTTAGCACTCTTTTTCCTCCTCTATCTCGGTGGGTCTTGAACTTGGCTTGAAGTCTTAGCTTTCTCAGCTGCTTTAGATGAGGATGAGGGGGATTTGATTGACAGACGAGGCAGGATCAGCAGTAGGTGGCGGTTCAGTTCGGGTTCGAGATTCAGTGGACTCAGTTGTTGTTCTCCTTTTCGGTCTCCTCGGTGCTCTCTCGAGACTTCTCCTCTACCGCCTTCTTCTTCTCTTCTTCTCGCTCTTAACAGCTTCTTGAGATAATTTGATCTATCCTCAGATTCAAGGCCATCAGCGATCATCTTGTAACTCAATCCTTTTCTTGAGCTCACTATCTTCCCCCTTTTTGACATCGATAAATCGGGTGTTGCGAGATAGTGGCTACTTGATTTATCTCGCCCAATGAGTTCTTCTCTTACCATCCCCGTCTTACGATCAAGCTGGTCATATCTTCTCTTTTGTCCGACCTCGGCTCAAATGCAATTTATCTTCCATGAAGCTGTTTTAGAATCGTTGTCTCGTCTGTCTTTCTCCATGGCCAGTTGCATTTTTAGAACTTGAGAAAACGAAGCCTCCTTTGCTTTCCAAGATTCTTTTACAGTCTTCAACACTATCACCGATTTGGCGAAAAGTGTCTCGAGCGTATTGTTTGACCCGGACATCTTGAGTGTTCATTTCTTCACAACCTTTTGCTTTACTTTAATCATATTCTCTTCATGTGCCGATCCACGAAAAGTAAAGGTCGATTTTAGTTTTCTCATGGACAGCGGCCTCTATGTTCTCTTTGATTGATGAAGTTATGACTCAGGAACCAGTGCAGAGCACTCGAGACTAGCTCTCTTCAAATTCAGCACTTCCTCCTTTAACGCATTAAACTCGGATACAGCATACGAATGCTGAAGGTCCTGTAATCTCTCAGATGGAGAAGATAGAGTTAAATCTATCTCCTCAATAGGGATTATGGCTTGATTGCGGTGGAGGAGAGTCTGCCCAATGTGATGTTGTTGGCACTCTGAATCTACCTCGGCTTGTGCAGGCTCCATTATACATTACATTTATGCCTCCTCAGTGTATCCATCTCAGGTGGCTCATCGGCAGCTTCACCAATCACTCCTTCCAATCTTTCTTCCTCAACTCCCTTCTCGAGGCATCTCATCCTTTTCGGCTCTTCCTCCTTCTCAAGCTGTTTTCTCCACCTCCTCTGGGGCCTCATCTCCAAGATACACCCTTTGTAAAATGTAGTTAACAAAAGTGTCTTCGATAGGATGTCTTGGAATGATTTGAGCTTTGCCTTCTTAAGGACTTCCTTTTCCCGAGAGAGCCAGGTTATTTCCCACCTGCTATTAAGATGGTTGTCTCTTCAAATGAGCCCAATCACGAGTCTCCTCGGTAGATATACGTCAATCAGCTCTTTAAGTAGCTCGGGCTCAAATGTCTGTGAGGGCGGATTCTTTCTGAGTAGGAATTTCTTGCCCGAATCCGTAAAGAGGTTTGAGTTGGACCCATCACCCCGGATGGGTTGGGTTGGTTTAGAAAAAGGTGCAGTTCGAGATGAGGTTGAGGGTAGGAAGGAGAATGGATCATATGAAGGTTGGATTTGGGTTGGACTTTTGGGAGTTGACCGTTTTAGAGGCTCGGAGGCGGCGGTCTCACTGCCTCTTCATTGCCGAGGTTGGGATGTGGAGGGTTTTGGTACTCCATCCTCGGATGAGAACGAAGATGATGATGGTGATCGGCTTCCTCTCCTTTTAGATTCTTCTTGAGACGAGACATCCACTGCTCTGTGCGTCCCGCCCGTATACTGGCCACCTCAGCTGCGACACTTCCCCTTGGGAAGGCTGTCTCCTCCTCTTCCTCCTCTCGCTTCCTCTCCTGCTTCCTCCGTCTCAGCAGACGAGGATTCATCCACCAACACTGTCTTGGCCTCCTTTTCCTTGGCTTTTGAAGCCTTCTTCCTAGGAGGCTGGAGGTGGAGGTGGAGCATCCCCATCTCCTTACGAATCTGTTGGTCCATAAAGCTTTTCATCTTTAATCAAAAGCCCCTTTTGTCTGGTGTACTTCTTTACACCTACATTCCAATCGAGGTTATCTCGACCCCACCTTGTGTTCAAGTATGATGGTAATCCTGGCCATCATACTTGCAATTTTTGTCAAAGACCATCTCATCAATTCATCTCGTGGATCGGGGTCTTGGTGAATTTCTTTTTCTCCTCCATTATCCTCGAATATACCAACCTCGTCCAATTTATCTCTGCTCCATCTATTATTGCTCTCGACGGCGAGATCCTTGGCTTGGTTAACCCGTCATGACTCTGTTGCTCTCCCGAGAATACACTTGGTCAAAATCAACATTAGAAGTCTATACTTCCTCTTCAACATCGGCCTTTTGATTTGCGGTTGTATTTTGGTAAGACCTCCTTGCCATTAATCGGAAACTTTCCAAGTATTCCGTCGATTTGTATGTGAAAGGGTTATCGCGGTGGTGCTTAACCCAAAAATTGCTCCAATCTCAGTAAATGGATAAAACCACCCTTCTCTTCTTTTCTTTGGTTCGGATTTGTGATTCCAAACCCGATCGATTGCCTTCGCCATCGGTTAAGAATTCGGCGGAAAAGATCGTCCCACGTAAGATTCCTTGACGGTTTCATCGTGCGGTATCGTTTTAAACCTCTTGACTCGAGCAGATTCAGAATCTCTCTAGTTTCGGGATCGGTTGAAATATCCCATCCAACATACATTTCTGACTTGGTTCTATCTCGAATGGAAGTAAGATCATATTCGAACTTGATTTTTGCTTTCTTAGATTCCGTCATTGATGAATATAGAAGGTTTAGGAGGGAAAGGAAAGGTTTGAGAAAATATGAAGGGTTTTATGTGTGCGTAAATGAAATTATGCACACGAGTTCCTTTATATATGGAGAAATATAATAATAAACAATTATAAAACTAATAATTACCTAAAAGTGTAAATATAGGCTTTCGAATCGCCATTAATGCAATTATGACATTTATTTTGAAAAGTGCAGAGAATAATATTTAATATGTCGCGCGTGATATTAAGACGGTTCATATTTCAGAAACCACCTCCATTTAAGCGCGTGAAGCATACTCGGCGTATTTCAAAAGTAAATTTGATAAAATTTCGGGTCCGTAGTAACTTCTCTCTCCCGACAGAGTTACTTATTTAAGAAAATACTTTTCGATTAATTGGAGAGATAAAATAAAATATACAAGTTTTAGAAAACAAATTTGAACCCTTATCCTTTTATTTTGTAAAATAAAATATTTTTAATCTTGAGTAACTTCATTTTTGAATAATTGTTAAAAAGAATTATTATACTAAATTCATATATTAATTATATGAACCTAATATTCATAATTAAGAGAATTTTAGAGAAACTTCCTGGACTTTCACCGTGTATGCAATTGATAGCATCATTATGCATTTCTGAACACTTGGATAAGTAAACCTTGTCTTGTATTTAGAGATGTGTATCGAACTTTGTTCTTTCTGAAATCAAAGACACTTAGACAAGTCATTAGTACCAAGGGTAAGTCGGATAAGGGCAATAGTCATCGATTCTATAGAAGACGGTTGACTATTGTGTCCTTGTCTGATTTACCAATGTCGAATAAGTAATCACCAAGTCGGATAGGGTCAATATGACTAATCCTTTGTTCTTGATCCCAAGATAGGAGATCAATGATATCAGCTACCTGATTGTCCTTTGACTCATATCTAGTCGGATAATTCTTTCTAGACATAATAAACTAATTGAGAGAGACAAAGAATGAAAAACAAGGAATAAGATTATAGATTAACTAAAGAAGCATCTAATAATCCTAATTCTACAGATAGTTCTTTAAACCTTATCTCTGCTAGTGGCTTTGTCAAGATGTCTGCTCTTTGAAAATCGGTAAGAATCTTCTCTAGTACGATGTCACCTTTCTCTACATGGTCTCGGATGAAGTGGTGTCGATATCTACATGCTTGCATCTCGTATGTAGGGTGGGTTAAGGTAATAGCTATGGCACTATTACTATCACAAAAGATAGGTACATCTTTGGTGATAATGTTATAGTCCCTTAGCTACATTGACTTATCCAGATCATTTGTGAACAACAACTTCCACCGCCATATACTCGGCTTGATTGTGGAAGTAGCTACAGAGGTTTGTTTCTTAGACAACCATGAAATCAGCTTACTACCAAGAAATTGGTAAGTACCAGACGATATCGATCTTTTGATAAAACTTCATTTGGCAAGCCTTCTACAAGAGACTTCTGGCTATCTTGTTTAGCGTTTTGAAATTTATATGATCGAGTCTCTTGTGCCATAACCAGCTGGCTTCTAAAGTACTCTTTGCTACAAGGCATGTATTACTTGAACATTTACGAAATTCTGCAACATAAACATTGCCCTTTCTCGGGCGAGTTAAGAGCACTGATCGTTTAAACTACTTAGAACAACACACAGAGAACTAGAAAACTTAGCCGAGTATCCCTTATCACGTAAATGCGGCGAGAGCAAGTTATGCTTTAATCCTTCCACGTAGAAAACTTCCTCAACACGTACATCACAAATGTATAGAGTCCCAACACCTTTGGTAATCCCAAAGTTATTGTCTCCAAATACCACCCGTGGGCCATTTTGTGATTTTATTGAGCTCAAGAGTTGCTTGTTCCAAGTCATATGCTTGAACACCCACCGTCGATGTACAGACAGTATTTCCAAAGAACCTCTCTTTCATGTCCCACGGCGTCCTGCACGTTTAGTTAAGTTTTAGGTACCCTTTAGATTTGGGTCCTTGAGAGTTAGCGGATCTTTAGGAATCCATAGGAATAGACTCTTCTTATCATATTAGAAGATCTTATCCTTCTTCCATACATATCAACATAGACAATCTCATCCTTTGGTGCCTTCTTGAATGTATGCCTATGGGTGTCGATTGTGTTCCTTCCAAGACTTCGACTCTTCCGAGGTCTTACGTATGGAGTGATCAGCCGTTGTGCAATGGTCCGAGGGTTTTGATGATAAAGTGCGTTCTACTTGAGCCATCAAAAGATTCATATCTCACGAGCACGAGAAGACTTAGTAGACCGTTTAGCAAGCTTTGAAGTTTGCTTAGGTTGTGTAGTCTTCGGTGAGACTGTCTCCACAGAGATGGTTTGGCTGATGTCTACTTTTCTGGCCTTGCTGAGGTTTTTTAAGTTGGGATTCCCCCTTCTTTTGATACCCCATCGGTTGTTTAGGTTGTTGAGTATATCTACTCTTCTTCCCATTCAACCGATTTCTTTGGGTCAACAACCTTTTTACCCTTATCGGTAGGTTTAGGTTTGGAACCCTCTCCTACCAAATCATTACCCTTAACATGTGTACTCTTCTTAAGTACACTTGTTTGAACTGTGAGGATTGGGCAATGGTAAAACCAATTCCCTTCTTTACGTTAGGTGTTTGAGACGATTCAACTATTGTTTGAACTGCATGAGAAGCTTTGTTCAGTTGATCCAACCTCAAACTTAAACGTTCCTCACTCGATTTTATACGCTCATGCTGATGGAAAAGTTCATCGTATTTTGCTTGTAGAATTTTCAATCGATCGAGTTTTCTCAAGATTCTCGGCAAGCAACCTTTCTACCAAAGAAACCACTGTTCAGTATACTTCACTTTAAGAGTGTTTAACTCTTACGAAGTTATACGATTAAGATTTGTTAGTGTCTCGGATGTCTTGCTAATAGATTCTTGTGTAAGTAGATCAATTTTATCTTTCAAGCTCACATTCTCCTTTTCCACACACGGTTGTAAGCGTTTATAGCAGTTTTGAGATCTTCCATTAACTTATCAACAAAGTTATGGTCAAATTCTTCTCGCAAAAGAAACACGAGAAGCGAGGCGAAGAGCAGGAATCGAAAGTACCTCATCTCCTTTTGCCATAAGACACAAATCATTGTCGAAGAGAAGTCGAAGATGATGTTGAATCACTTGAAAGAGTATCCTCCTCTTCACCACTAAAGCACGCTTGTCGACAAACTTTCTCGTTCCTCATCAATCTCTTTTCTTCTCTTTCTCTTGGAGTTAAATCTGGACAATCATAATCGAAATGTCCCGATTTATGACAATTATAGCAAGCATCACTTCTTGAAGTTTTTCTTGGACTAGAATCCCTTTTAGGAGAAAAATCTCTTCTTTTTGGACTATCTTCTCTTCTTCTTTCTCGGAGTCTTGAACCTTGTCTTCTTTAGAGTCTTCTCGATCTCTTGTCCGAAGATTTGTTTGGATCTGAAACCAGCTTTCTTTGTATTCTTCCAATGTCTTCTATATTTCCCAAATTTTGAGTTCATTTTATCAAACTTTCTCGTCACAAAGCCATCTGTTCTTTCAAGCTTAAATCCTCTCCAATAGGCTCTTTAGATGACTGATTTGAAGTGACCTTGAAAGCAACTTCCTTTCCCGTGGAATTTGAATTTCCTTCATCCTCGTCTTCTTCTTGTTTCAGATCATATTCATGAGCTTTCAAATGCGAAAATAGCTCATGATGACTAATCTTGCTCGCTTCTTTTGTATCCTTAATCACTGTAATCTTGACTCTCCATTTGCTAGTTAGAGATCTCAATATTTTGTTGTTGATCTCCTTCTCGGTGTATGATTTTCCCAAAGAGCTTGCTTTATTGATGATATTTGTCGAGTATTAAGTCCAATTGATCTATCGTCTCATTAGGCTTCATCTTGAAGGTGTCAAATGAATGTAGAATGGACTGCAACTTGTTCTCTTTAATCTGCTCCGATCCTTCACACATGAGTGCTAAAGTTTCCCACATTTCTTTAGCGAGTCTTACACGTCTTGACTTTCTCTCGTAAGTTCTCTAGTTAATGTCTCTATGATCTCTGTCCGAGCAAGTTGGTCAAGATTAAATAGTTTTCTTTCATCATTTGACATTTCACTCCTTTTCTTTTCAATCTTCTGTCGAGTAGATGCTTCGCTCCACCGCTCCCGAGAACTTACCGGTTCAAAGTAAAACTTTATCGGTCCATCTTCAAGTGTCTCGAGCATCCTATCATGGATTGCACCAAGATGATTTTCCATGCGGAATTTCCAATAGTCATAGTCTTCAATAGAGAACTCTGGTAGCTTTCTTTTCTTGCTCTTATGAGAACTCATTGTTAGTAATAAAAATAATATGCACGAGAATGCAATGAGTTTTATGAAAACAGTTTTCAAAAAGATGCATTCGGGTGACCACAACAGTCTTTCCTCAAAGACTATTGGTAACCAAAGCCGGTGGTCGGTTGAACCACCGTTCGATACCACTTGTTGGTCCCGGACGAGATGTGAACGGAGGTGTAAAGTCTAGAAGGGGGTTGAATAGACTTTACCACACTCAAAACTTTTTCAACTTTTCGTGAGTGAGTGTGAGGTTAGAAAACTTTGAAGTCTTCTGCGGCAAGGTACTCAGAGTGTGCTACGTGATCGCCAGACTTGAGAAACTTCGAAGTCTTCGATGGTG
This sequence comes from Paraleonurus japonicus, assembly GCA_030762865.1. NCBI lineage: Eukaryota > Viridiplantae > Streptophyta > Magnoliopsida > Lamiales > Lamiaceae > Paraleonurus > Paraleonurus japonicus. The sequence goes on along the minus strand of CM061060.1, from coordinate 20,130,515 downwards.
CGGAAGCTAATCTCGTGTGTATTTGAAAAACCCTTTTTAATGAAAACCTTAGTGATGAATATTAAGCAAGTTTCGGTGCGGGTTTATTAAAACGATGATGAATGAGCGATTATATGTATGAATGCGTAAAGCTCGTAAAGACACGAGAGATTTTTATAGTGGTTCGGATATAACGATCATACGTCCACTCTCCCGATCCCACAAGGGCCTTACTATCCACCGAAACTGGTCTTGTCTCCTCTAATCTCCTTGAGGATTCGACCACGGGAAGTTTAACAAGTTCACCGCCCTTGGTACAATCAAAATGATCCTCGAGTGTTAACTCTTAGACCAAAAACAATCAACCTTTTCTCGTACAGAGATAGTGAAAGGTGATTTACATTTCCTTGACCAAAAATAAATCTCTTAAGAATATCAATGTGTTAGATCGATTTAAGTACGAAGAATTATGCGTGTAATGCGGTGAGTGAAAAGATTTTTCTTTATGTTTCTCACGCGTGTCCTTTTAAAATCCTTCACTTCACTTTTATATGATCCTGAAATTGACTAGCCGTTAGACTAATTTGTCAATCAGGTCTTCAAAGAAATGGTAAGTGATCGTTGGAAGATTTATTTGACTTTGGATAATTGATTGTGCGATACCAATCAATTATGCCGTGATTGATCTTGATTGATAATCAAATCTTCACTTGATTGACTTCGGATATCTTTGAATTATCTTTCGTCTTTTGTTAACCCCGATGAATTTCTTGAAGTCAACTCTAGCAACCTTACACCTTGCTCCGGATAGCTTAAAGCTTCCTGTAGCATGGATTCCAACCTTGCTACCTTCACTTAAACCTTTCTTGATAACACCTTTTTTATCATATGCCTTCCTTTATCTTCACGACACTCTTCTAGATAACTTCGAACAAGATCTTTCTTAAATCCTTAAGTCTTCTTATCGGCGACCTTCGATTCTCGATCAATATGACTCTTCGAGTCAAGCCTAGCAGGTTTAGTTATACAATGACAAAAACCTTATCTAGATCATCGGTGACTAACGAGTTCCATTGGTCCTATTACATTTAGGTTTTAGGAACATCATCAAAACATACAAATTCTAATCCTAACAAATTCCCCCTTTTTGATGATGTTAAAACCTTCTTAAGAACCGCACATAAGCAAAGATACGCAAAGCGAAGACAGGAAAAGACCTTTAAAAAGATCTCAAACAAAATCAAATGACAACGAGAAGTTTTCTTGGCGCAAAACATTCACTTCTATTAATATGGAGATATCGGTACATTTTACGAAGTGAAAAGCAAAAAGAAGCAAAAGATAACATATAAAAGCATAAAACAAAGCAGACTTCATCGACTTCTGTCCATTAACTATCCTCCCAACGAGAACCCTTCATCTCTTCCTCAGTCATACCTTGAAACCACTGTTGGAACATTCAGCCAATCGTATACTCTATCATAGAGTTCCTGTTATCTGTTCCAATAGGTGGGCTGACCTCATCCAAGCAGATTTTAAGCGTCCTGCGAACACTCGGTGGTCGAACTTACCATCTCTTTGTGGTCGAGTAGGGATCTTCTCAAAATACGGCGCTTGAAGGTTTAGGTTGAATTCAACAAAAGCTTTGAGAATCTCTCCCCACAGATCACCGTGCTTTTCCTCCATCCAAGCAAAGAATGTTTCATTATTTGTGGCCCCGACGCCGATACTTTTACAGACATAGTATGAGAAGATGAAATCTCTCTTTGCTGCTTTCAGTCCTCAATCCTCTCCGGAGGATGGCAATCATCCACAAATCCATCGGTGTTGTGGGGAGGATAAAGTCTTCCTCGGCCTCTGCTCCAGCGAGATTCTTTCCTTTCCTACTCGCTTCTTCTTTGATACAGTGGCTTTGCAGCAACTTTCTTTGGTATAAACATCTTCTTACATTTCTTGTCCAACACATCCACTTCTTTTCCTTGCTTCCCAAGAAGTTTGATCATCTTGTGACTATCCTTCTCCTCCATCCTTCTAGTTTCCAAGTCAAGAAAAGCTTCCTCATGCAAAGCCTCCAACTCCTCTTCACAGACTTCCCTTTTCCTTCAACTTTTCGGACATCTTAACCAACCTTCTCCTTTTCAATGGTTGGGAACTTTGACCCTCGTCCATTCCAATGAGACTCTCGCAAAGCTCTTTTAATTCTGTCTTCTCTTTTCGTTCCGGCAAAAAAATTTCAATCGCCTCCGGCCTATCTTTCAACTCCTTCAATTCTTTATCCTTAGCCTCATCTCTGTCACAACCACCTCGGTTCTCAATCGGCTTTCCCCCTTTTTAACATCATTCAAAAGAGGGGTCCAGTGAGCTTCCATCTCCGGCATCTTGGAAAGAACATCCCGTGCGTACGCGATAAACTTCTCTGTAAACTTCTTATTTCGGCAAACTCATTTGCTATTGGAGAAGCAATCTTCTCATCGATTTTTAGCATATGCTTTGAGCAGCAGCGATGTCGGCGCGATAGATGTAGCCGTCTCCGTCAATTTAGCATTTGCCTCTTGTACGGTAGCAATTTGCTTTCCCATTTCAGCATAGAGGATTGGATGGCCGCATTACTGATCAATGCCTTCTCGTGAATCGTGTGCTTCCATGGCACCGAGTTTCGTGGAATCCGATCCTCCATCTTTGTCCGAAGTCTGTCCTCAATCGTCTCTTTTTCAGCAAACACCTTCACGAGAGTAGCTTGACTTTCTCACCTTCAGCCTTTACACTCTCAACGTGCTTTCTAACCTCATCAATGTTGTTCAACATCATGCCGAGAAAGAGTTTCAATGATAGTTTCCTGTTGCTCGAGAAAACATATCGGCGGCGGTTTGACGGATGAAAGAGGGGACCGTCGAATGGCGGCCTCAATGTAGGACTTTGAAGACTCAATAGACTCGGCAAGAGGAGTATATTTAGCAGCCAATACGAGAAAACATGGAAGCATATTGTTGTGTTAACTCGAGTAAACTTTGCGAATAAGAGTTATACAAATCTTCATGAACAACAACAGGCATAAAGTTGGGCAAGCGTACAGATGTAAAATCGGAAGAGGAGGAGGGATAGAAGATACACCTTTCTGATTTCTTCGAGTCATCGTAAAGGGCGGAGCAGAACCATCCTCTGCAGGCTCCGGTTCATCTAGCAGTCGAGCAACTAGGCAAGCAATCGATGATCCGAGGTTAAATCAAATGCTCTCGCTACGCCAGCCTTGGTCGTAGCTCAAACTCCCACAATGAAAACTCATTGTGACCAATCTCATTTGCCAAGAGAATGAGATCATCAATCGCTCCAAGCCTTGCATTTTTCCATACCGGGATATCTACTAGCAAGCTGCGCTCCTCCGGAAATTCTGCAACTGGGAAACTTCTTTGTCCACCCAAGTAGAAGCCTCGGCCATCAAACATTTCTCAAGCGATCCACGTAATCTACCAGCAAGGTCTATCATTTGGACTGAATCCATCGGATCTGTTCCGATCAAATTCTCTCTGTGATCACCCTCGGCAACTGGGTGTTAGGCTCGGCGGCACCCATACCCGCAACCTCATCGCCAACTTCCATCGGTGCGGCGAGCTTCAAGAAGAAGGAATCTCGAAAGAGAAGGAAACGGAATTGGTACTGTTCCTCCTCACTAGCAGATTCATGAGAGACCATCTCTTGACATCCGAAATTGGAGAATCATCAACCTCCATTGCATCCACCACCGACGATCCTTTCTTGCCGGGAGATACCTTAGGAGGCATCTCGTGCTCCTCGCAGTACGCTCACGAGAATCTTTCCGAGTTGCCACGGTGAACCTCTTCCCCTTTCTCTCGTGGTAATTGAGAGATCGGAATCGATCTTCGCTACGAGAAGACTTCAAAGTCTTCTCCCACTGAACTAGCGCCTTGGAACTTGCTTTGGGTTATCCGAATCCTTCACCATCTCATCTTTCCCAATATCAATAGCCACAGGCAACCGCCAAAATTGGTAACACATCGGCGAGGCTCTTCCTCAACTTCAGCTGATCCTCGTAATCATCGAATCGGGAGGACCACCGAGCTCCTCATCCTTATTCGGCATGAACTTTGCCTTAGTGTATGGCTTCGTCCACTTAGGATCCCACGCCGTGTTAGGCATCACCCTCTCCGGCAACACGGTAATCTTATTCGACATGGAAACATCTTGTTCTACAGCCCATACCTTAACCTCTGGATGACCGTCCACCTCGGTTCGAAAAAACCGATTCTTTTCCTTCTCGCAAAATCTCAAAGAATTTCTTGACCCAATCACACTCTACGCCATCCACAATCGCCTTCAAAGCACAAAGACGCTGTGACTCACCGAGTCCATACTCTGTTGTTCCCCAAACATAACCTTCACCATGATATCAAACAACAATCTATATTTCCGATAAGCTTTCTTCAAGTCCGACACATGATGACGACATGAAGTTTTCGCTAGAGAAGGCGAAAAGCTTCGAGATGATTTTCCGCCATATATGATTCTCGGGGTCAATGCCTTGAAGAGACAAACCCAAGTGTTCATGAATATCCTGCCGTCGATGGTCAAACTTTGACCAAACAAGCATCGTTTTTATCTTTGTTTCGTCCAAATTCACCACGAACTGTAAATCGAACAACATATGCATCAAGAGTCCGACGCTTACGAAGAATGAGCCAAACAAGATCAAACAAACCCCTATCGGATAAGAGATTTAGAATCTCCACTGCTTCCCATTGTCCGGTAGTTCGAAAATCCACCGATAATTCACTTCTCACTTTCTCCGAAAGGGCCAAAGGGTCTAAAGTCTTGTGTTTCCCTGCAACCTTTTTCGAAGATGAAGATTGTTTTGGAGCCATTGAAAATAAAGCAGAGAGAGATCGAGTTTCAAAAGAAGGAAAACAGAGAATGAAGATCGAGGAATAATGAAAGAGAAAGAGAGACGAGAAAATCAATTTATAAGAGAGAAGAAGGAAACCGCTAAATTTTAAATTACAAAATAAAATTTGAGCGTTGATTTGCATATTGCACGATCAGATCGAACGGTTCACGGATTCAACGGTTCGAATTCCGAAAAGTGCGTGTCCTCGGCTCTGGATTTGAAAAAGGTATTTTCCAAAATTAAAAGATTTTCGGGTCCTTGAGAAATAGGATGTAAAATAATATTTTTAAGGAAAATTACCCCAAAATTTGTGGTTGAAAAGATTTGATTTGACAATACAAAATTACTTCCCAATCTTTGAAGATAAACTCGGGAATAAAATATTCCGAAAATTAATTTAACCACATAGACTAAGGAATATTTTAGACCAAAATATTTGTCAAATAAATAAACAAGGGCAAAACGAAAGAGAGAGAAACATATCATCGAGTTGATATTGTAATCAAGCGATACCCTTTAATCTTGTAGTAGCAAGCTTTAGAACTTTCTGCAGCAAGTTTTTGAAGTTCTCTTCGAAGCTTTATCTTCTCTTGACAAGTTTAATGCTTTCTTGAGCAAGCTTAATATTCTCTTGGCGGTTTTATACTTTGTAGCCTTTTTCAGCAATATGTTAGCACGATTTTCCTGGATCCAGTAGACCTAATTCTACGAGATAGATCTCTAAAGCGTGCTTACGCCAATGGTTTCGTCAGAATGTCTGCTCTCTGTCGATCTGTATGAATTTTTCCATTCGAATGTTTTTCTTTTCGACATGATCTCTAATAAAATGATGCCGTATATCCACATGCTTGCATCTTGTGTGAAATCTTGGATTACGAGTAATAGCAATGGCACTGTTGCTATCACAAAATATAGGAATTTCTTTAGTGACAATGTGATAGTCTTGCAATTGTTGACTTATCCAAAGTAATTGTGAGCAACGGCTCCCTAGACCATATATTCGCTTACGTAGTTGATGTAGCCAGAAGTTTGCTTCTTGAAAACCAAGAAACCAGCTTACTACCAAGAAATTGACATGTTCCCGTGGTTGATTTTCTGTCAATTCTACAACCACCATAATACGAGTCGAATATCCACTTTGAGTTCGAGTTGTCATCAACAGTGGTACCATAGACCTACATTTCTTTGTACCCTTGAGATACTTGGAATCTTCTTTGCTTTGCATCAAAATGACTTTTCTTTGGATTGGCTTGAAATCTAGCGCATACTCCAACCGCGAAGGAAATATCAGTCCGCTTGCTGTTAGATACGAAGGAACCTATTAATCCTCTCGTACATGGTCTCGATCAATGCTTTCACCATCCTCATCTGGATCCATCTTGTAGTTTGTTACCATTGGAATCTTTGCATCCTTGCTTGTTAACATTCCAAACTTTTCTAGCATATTTTTGGTATACTTTGTTTGGTTTATGAATATTCCTTTAGAAGTTTGCTTGACTTGAAGACCTAAGAAATAATTCATTTCTCCCATCATAGACATTTTGAACTTACTTTGCATCAATTTCTTGAATTTTTCACAAAGCTTCTTGTTTGGAGATCCAAAAATGATGTCATCCACATAAATCTGTACTAATAGAATATCTTGTTCTTCTTCAATTACGAACAAGGTTCGATCTATCTTTCCTTTACTGAATCCATGATCAAGTAAAAATTGCGATAGTGTGTCATACCAAGCTCGAGGAGCTTGCTTTAGTCCATATAGAGCTTTCTTTAGACGGTAGACTTGATTTCCTTGAACAAAACCCGGGGTTGTTCAACGTATACTTCTTCACAAGAATTCCATTTAGGAACGCAGACTTTACGTCCATTTGATAAACTACTGAATTTCATATATGCAGCGTATGCAAGGAATAATCTTATAGCTTCCAATGGCTACAGGTGCAAACGTCTCGTCATAGTCAATTCCTTACATTTGTGAGTAACCTTGCGCAACAAGCCTTGCTTTATTTCTCGTAACTTCATCTTTCTCATTTTTTTGTTCTTGAAAACCCATTTCGTTCCAATCACTTTTTGATGATTTGGTCTATCAACAAGTACCCAAACATCTTGTCGTGTGAATTGATTCGATTCATCTTGCATGGCTTCTATCCGGTTGTGTCCAACGGTGCTTCTTCAATATTCTTAGGTTCTTGTAGAGAGACATAGCAACTAAATAAACCATCTAGGTTTATTTTCCTTCTTGTCTTTACTCCATCTTGAGGATTTCCTAAGATTAAGTCACTAGGATGATCGAGTCATCCAATTCCTTCTATTAGATACGTGTAACTCTTGAAGATATTGTCGGAACATCATCTTGCGTCATTCCCCCTTGATTTGATAAATTCACATGCGGTGTTCTGGGTGAGTCATCGAGCCTTAGAGGTTTCTTCAGACTTTGTCTTGCTTAAGTCTGTGACGTAGAAGTTTGGCCGATCATCTTCGAATCGAGTCTAAAACATGTACTTGAACCTTGACATATTTTGTCTTATCCTTGAGTTCTAGTTTCTCAAATCCTTACTGCTAGAGACTCTTCTCGTCCTTTGTCCTTAGACTCAACAATAGATTCATTAAAAACCACATGGGGTGTTTCTTCCACAACAAGGGTTTTCTGTTAAAAACCCGATATGCTTTGCTTGTCTTTGGAATATCCTAAAAATATTCCATCGGCAACCTTTGGCATCAAAGGTTTTTAACTTGGATTTGCCATTTTCATGAATGAAACACCTACGGCCAAAAACACGAAAGAAAGAAACACGAGGAATTCTACCTTTCCATAACTCATATGGTGTCTTTCCATGTTCTTTGGTCAACAAGCTTCGATTACTGAGTGTAGCATGCTGTATTCACAGCTTCTCGCCCAAAACCTCTGAGGAACATTATACTCGCTAGCATTGTTCGGGCAGCCTTCCTTGAGTGTCCTATTTCTCCTCTCAGAACACCATTTTGCTTTGTGGAGTACGAGCCGCAGAGCGTTTCATATTGAATTCCAGCTTCTTTGCAATACGTCGCTATGTGAGAGTTTAGGAATTCTGTTCCTTTGTCACTTCTAATCCTAACAACATTTTCTCCTTTCTCGTTTTGTAATCTCTTGATAATTCCGGTAACCTTGTGATGGTTTCATTCTTCTTGAACATAAATATCACCCATGTGAATCTTGAATAATCATCCACCACCACGAGTATATTTTCTACCACCGAAGCTTAACGGAGATACAGGACCAAAAAGATCCATATGAAGTAATTGTAGTACCCTACTTGACGTTGGTACAGAAACTTCCTTGAAAGTGGCTCTAGTTTGCTTTCCTTTTTACATGAGTCACATATCGATCTTTTGAGAAAACTTCATTTGGCAAGCCTTCAACAAGAGACTTCTGGCTATCTTGTTTAGCGTTTTGAAATTTATATGACTGAGTCTCTTGTGCCATAACCAGACTAGCTTCTAAAGTACTCTTTGCTACAAGGCATGTATTACTTGAACATTTACGAAATTCTCGCAACATAAACATTGCCCTTTCTAAGGCCGAGTTAAGAGCACACGATCGTTTAAACTACTTAGAACAACACACAGAGAACTAGAAAACTTAACCGAGTATCCCTTATCACTGAATTGCAAACCGAGAGCAAGTTATGCTTTAATCCTTCCACGTAGAAAACTTCCTCAACACGTACATCACAAATGTATAGAGTCCCAACACCTTTGGTAATCCCAAAGTTATTGTCTCCAAATACCACCCGTGGGCCATTTTGTGATTTTATTGAGCTCAAGAGTTTCTTGTTCCCGGTCATATGCTTGAACACCCACTGTCGATGTACTGCAGAAGGTATTTCCAGCAACCTCTCTTTCATGTCCCACGGCGTCTGCACGTTTAGTTAAGTTTTAGGTACCCTTTAGATTTGGGTCCTTGAGAGTTAGCACGATCTTTAGGGATCCATAGGAATAGACTCTTCTTATCATATTCGGAAGATCTTATCCTTCTTCCATACATATCAACATAGACAATCTCATCCTTTGGTGCCTTCTTGAATGTATTCCTATGGGTGTCGATTGTGTTCCTTCCGGAAGACTTGACTCTTCCGAGGTCTTACGTATGGAGTGATCAGCCGTGCAATGGTCCGAGGGTTTTGATGATAAAGGGTACGTTCTACTTGAGCCATCAAAAGATTCATATCTCATAGGCACGAGAAGACTTAGTAGACCGTTTAGCAAGCTTTGAAGTTTGCTTAGGTTGTGTAATCTTCAGTGAGACTGTCTCCACGAGATGGTTTCGGTGATGTCTACTTTTCTCGACCTTGCTGAGGTTTTTTAAGTTGGGATTCCCCCTTCTTTTGATACCCCATCGGTTGTTTAGGTTGTTGAGTATATCTACTCTTCTTCCCATTCAAGTGATTTCTTTGGGTCGACAACCTTTTACCCTTATCGGTAGGTTTAGGTTTGGAACCCTCTCCTACCAAATCATTACCCTTAACATGTGTACTCTTCTTAAGTACACTTGTTTGAACCTGTGAGGATTGAGCAATGGTAAAACCAATTCCCTTCTTTACGTTAGGTGTTTGAGACGATTCAACTATTGTTTGAACCGCATGAGAAGCTTTGTTGATTGATCCAACCTCAAACTTAAACGTTCCTCACTCGATTTTATACGCTCATGCTGATGGAAAAGTTCATCGAATTTTGCTTGTAGAATTTTCAATCGATCGAGTTTTCTCAAGATTCTCGGCAAGCAACCTTTCTACCAAAGAAACCCGATTCAGTATACTTCACTTTAAGAGTGTTTAACTCTTTGAAGTTATCTCGATTATGATTTGTTAGTGTCTCGGATGTCTTGCTAATAGATTCTTGTGTAAGTAGATCAATTTTATCTTTCAAGCTCACATTCTCCTTTTCCACACGGTTGTAAGCGTTTATAGCGGTTTTGAGATCTTCCATTAACTTATCAACAAAGTTATGGTCAAACTCTTCTCGCAAAAGAAACACGAGAAGCGACGAAGAGCAGGAATCAGAAAGTACCTCATCTCCTTTTGTCATAAGACACAAATCATTGTCTGAAGAGAAGTCTCAAGATGATGTTGAATCACTTGAAAGAGTATCCTCCTCTTGACCACTAAAGCACGCTTGTCGGCAAACTTTTTGTTCCTCATCAATCTCTTTTCTTCTCTTTCTCTTGGAGTTAAATCTGGACAATCATAATTGAAATGTCCCGATTTATGACAATTATAGCAAGCATCACTTCTTGAAGATTTTCTTGGACTAGAATCCCTTTTAGGAGAAAAATCTCTTCTTTTTGGACTATCTTCTCTTCTTCTTTCTGGAGTCTTGAACCTTGTCTTCTTTAGAGTCTTCGATCTCTTGTGCGAAGATTTGTTTCGGATCTGAAACCAGCTTTCTTTGTATTCTTCCAATGTCTTCTATATTTCCCAAATTTTGAGTTCATTTTATCAAACTTTCTCGTCAAAAAGCCATCTGTTCTTTCAAGCTTAAATCCTCTCCAATAGGCTCTTTAGATGACTGATTTGAAGTGACCTTGAAAGCAACTTCCTTTCCCGTGGAATTTGAATTTCCTTCATCCTCGTCTTCTTCTTGTTTCAAATCATATTCATGAGCTTTCAAATGCGAAAATAGCTTATGATGACTAATCTTGCTCGATTCTTTTGTATCCTTAATCACTGTAATCTTGACTCTCCATTTGCTAGTTAGAGATCTCAATATTTTGTTGTTGATCTTCTTCTCGGTGTATGATTTTCCCAAAGAGCTTGCTTTATTGATGATATTTGTCAGTATTAAGTCCAATTGATCTATCGTCTCATTAGGCTTCATCTTGAAGGTGTCAAATGAATGTAGAATGGACTGCAACTTGTTCTCTTTAATCTGCTCCGATCCTTCACACATGAGTGCTAAAGTTTCCCACATTTCTTTAGCAGTCTTACACGTCTTGACTTTCTCTCGTAAGTTCTCTAGTTAATGTCTCTATGATCTCTGTCCGAGCAACTTGGTCAAGATTAAATATTTTCCTTTCATCATTTGACATTTCACTCCTTTTCTTTTCAATCTTCTCGTCGAGTAGATGCTTCGCTCCACCGCTCCCAGAACTTACTGGTTCAAAGTAAAACTTTATCGGTCCATCTTCAAGTGTCTCGAGCATCCTATCATGGATTGCACCAAGATGATTTTCCATGCGGAATTTCCAGTAGTCATAGTCTTCAATAGAGAACTCTGGTAGCTTTCTTTTCTGCTCTTATGAGAACTCATTCTTAGTAATAAAAATAATATACTGAATGCAATGAGTTTTATGAAAATAGTTTTTCAAAAAGATGCATTCAGTGACCACAACAGATCTTTCCTCAAAGACTATTGGTAACCAAAGCCGGTGGTCGAGTTAAACCACTGCTCCGATACCACTTGTTGGTCCGGACGAGATGTGAACGGAGGTGTAAAGTCTAGAAGGGGGTTGAATAGACTTTACCACACTCAAAACTTTTTCAACTTTTCGTGAGCTGAGTGTGAGGTTAGAAAACTTTGAAGTCTTCTACAAAGGTACTCGGAGTGTGCTACGTGAGATCGGCGAGACTTCGGAAACTTCGAAGTCTTCGATGGTGCGGAAGCTAATCTCGTGTGTATTTGAAAAACCCTTTTTAATGAAAACCTTAGTGATGAATATTAAGCAAGTTTCGGTGCGGAGTTTATTAAAACGATGATGAATGAGCAGTTATATGTATGAATGCGAAAGCTCGTAAAGACACGAAATTTTTATAGAGGTTCGGATATAACGATCACTGCGTCCACTCTCCCCGATCCCACAAGGGCCTTACTATCCACCGAAACTGGTCTTATCTCCTCTAATCTCCTTGAGGATTCGACCACGGGAAATTTAACAAGTTCACGCCTCTTGGTACAATCAAAATGATCCTCGAGTATTAACTCTTAGACCAAAAACAATCAACCTTTTCTCGTAGAGATAATGAAAGGTGATTTACACTTCCTTGACCAAAAATAAATCTCTTAAGAATATCAATGTGTTAGATCGATTTGCAGTACGAAGAATTATGCGTGTAATGCGGTGAGTGAAAAGATTTTTCTTTATGTTTCTCACGCGTGTCCTTTTAAAATCCTTCACTTGAGCTTTTATATGATCCTGAAATTGACTAGCCGTTAGATTAATTTGTCAATCAGGTCTTCAAAGAAATGGTAAGTGATCGTTGGAAGATTTGTTTGACTTTGGATAATTGATTGTGCGATACCAATCAATTATGCCGTGATTGATCTTGATTGATAATCAAATCTTCACTTGATTGACTTCGGATATCTTTGAATTATCTTTCTGTCTTTTGTTAACCCCGATGAATTTCTTGAAGTCAACTCTAGCAACCTTACACCTTGCTCCAAAGACAGCCTTAAAGCTCGATGTAGCATGGATTCCAACCTTGCTACCTTCACTTAAACCTTTCTTGATAACACCTTTTTTTTTTATCATATGCCTTCCTTTATCTTCACGACGCTCTTCTAGATGACTTCGAACAAGATCTTTCTTAAATCCTTAAGTCTTCTTATCACAGCCTTCGAGTTCTCGATCAATACTGACTCTTCGGTCAAGCCTAGCAGGTTTAGTTATAGAAAGACATAAACCCTATCTAGATCATCGGTGACTAACGAGTTCAAATGGTCCTATTACATTTAGGTTTTAGGAACATCATCAAAACATACAAATTCTAATCCTAACATTGTGAATGAAAAGTAGCAAAAGTAATTCTAAAATAATTTCTATCCCTATTTATAGAGATCTTAATTTGGTAGTTGTAACTTGAATTGCTGTTTTGGTCAGTTATAACAAGATAATCGAAACTTGTAACTTCCTCTTGGTTAGTTAAAGCGCTTCTTGAAACTTGCATGAAATTTCTCTAACACTTCATCGTCTGCTATTTGTCTCACCGTCTCGTGTCTTCCTTCTATGATCGAAACATTGTATATTGACTTCATCTGTCGACTTGCGTTGTCCTCGTCGACTTTTTGTCCTCATCTGATTTCTCGTTCTTATCGATGTTTATCCTTGTCGATTTCTTAACCTAGTCGACTTCTCATCCTCATCTTATTTGTACTTAGTTTTATTTACAATTACTTCATTGTCTATACATAATGCTCATTTGGTCATCCTATTTTACACTTTTAACACATCAAAACTAAATACAATTTTTCTTACCTAACATTCAAGAACTGATTATAACTAATCAAGAAGAAGTTACAAGATTTAGTTAGTTGGTTATAACTAACAAGAGAAGAATCAACAAGGAAGTTACAACCATCAAGCATCAATTCTCTATAAATAGGTCCTGTGATTAGAATAGATTAATTTTTACAATTCGAGAATTATTAGCAACTTGTAAGACATTCAAAGCACTCACAAAGTTTTGTATTCACACACAAGAACGTTCTTTACGTTCATAGTTCTCATAGTGATTATAGAACACTATCACTCACATCTTCAAGCAATAATTTCCAGAATTCAAGAAGGAAACCTGTAAGGTGAAGGTACTCGTTGTAAACCGTAAGTAAGGAAGTAAGTAGTGAAGACTCTTTCACAGATTGTGGAAGGAGAGTGGATGTAGGATCTTTCGATCCGAACCACTATAAATTTTGTGTTCTTTCTTTCTCGCTTTAATTTCAAGTTATTTACTTACGAACCGATCAAACATATTTCAGATCACTTTAGATCCAATAAATAGAGTATAACCTTGTTTCATGACACTTTGAATTTGAGTTAAGAAGTTAGAGTTGTTTGATAATCGAATTTGTAAAAATTTAGATAATCTATTCAACCCCTCTTCTAGATTATCTCTGGAAGGATATTCAAACTCTTCTAAATTACTCTATCTAGGGACCAACATGCTATCTAATTTTTGTCACATCCTAGTTTTATAAATAATTTTGACGCTGACTTGAATAAAAATTTCTTTTCAAGAGTTCATAAAAATAATTTTTTTTTTTTTTTGGAAACAATTTAATAAATACCATCGGTGGAAACATGAACATGAGAATTTTTAATAAATAATAAAAAAATATCAACTAAAATAAATTACATAAACTATCTCAATTTTCTTAAAAACTTAATTCACTCCAAAAATAATCTTACGAAAAGAAATTTAATGTCATGCTATGAATTAAAAATGCTAAAATAAATAACACCAATCAATCCACCTTGCCTCCGCCGCAACTCTGTTAATCTTAATCTCGCAAAAGCATTAATTTGATTGGGGTGAACAACCAACTAGCTCGGTGGGGTCCTATTTGTCACGCTTAAATATCCAAAATAATCAAAACAAAGAACTCACACGGTCCTTTCCACTGTAACATAAATCATAGTCTATTATGTTGCACGGTCCTTTCCACGGAACATAAATCATAGCATAGTATGTACACAGTCTTTTCCACCGGTCATACACATAAATAGTATGTTACACGGTCCTTTCCACCGAACATACCCATATCATAACGTGTAGCACATAGTAGTAAGAAACAAATCTCAATCATGCAAGGTATTTAAAAGTGACAAATAATTATCAATCATATAGAGAAACCCCATCTTAAACCTTGATTATCCTTTGTAAATGTTTTAGAGCGTGACCTCCTTGACACCTAAAATAATAATTAATAAACTTATTTCGGTGTTATAAATTTATTAAATTTATAAGTCATAGTCTTATTATATTGATATTTAATGAATATTCAGTATCTTAACAAATGCTTTAAGACTAAAACCTGGTCAAATTAAAAACAAACAGAAAAGTTGAAAAATTAAATTTTAAAAGATGCCTTCTATGTAATTAAAAATATAGGATATAACATCATTACTAGTCTGGTCATTCTTTATTATTAAAATAAAACAATAATAATATTAATAATACTAATATAATAATAATAATAATAATAATAATAATAATAATAATAATAATAATAATAATAATAATGGGAATGGCAACACCAAATTGCCGATATATATATATATGTTTATGTATATTTAATAAAAAGATTTGAGTAAACAGGCGATCATTCATGGAAGGTTAGTGTCTTTCTTTTTTTTTTTTTTTTTAATTTAAACATAGGATAAGAAAATAATGATTCACAACTCTTCGATTAGATTAAATTATAATTTTGGAAGCTAGTTTCACCCATTTAACAAAACAGAGGCATGATTTGGTTTTCTCACTAAATTTTTGGGAAAGTGTGTATAAGACCGATTTCAAAAACTATCTACAATAACTTTTTTTAAATATATAAATATATGTATGTATAATTATACGTTGACACATATGCACATATAAACTTACATTTTGCAAAATATAAAAATTATATTAACATGGAAACCATAATTAATTAGAGAGTATGAATAAATATAATTTGTTTATTGAATTCAACAAAAGAGGTAAGAATAAGGTGTTACCGAAATAGCTAGGAAGTGAGAGACGAAATACTTTTGATGCTCTAGAGAGAAAACTTGATTTTATGGGGAATGAAGAAAAATAATTTGTGTGCGTGTGTTTTTGTCAACCGTGAACTTAAATTATTTATAAAGGTGGGAGAGATATTGTTTTTGTTGAGATACAAAGGAAAAAATAAGTGGGGGAGATATTTTTGGTTGAGATAAAAGGGAATATGGATCTACATAATCTCACACCTAAAAGATAAGATTCATAATTTAAAATTTTGAATTTTTGAAAGAATGGGAACTATATATTTTATTAATATTAATATAATTATTAATAAAATATAACATAGATAAAATTGAAAATATTAATAATTAATATTATAATTGTAACTTATGAAAAATTTAATTTACTTATGGTGATTGATACTCTTGGGTATTACATCCTACCCTTAAAAAAATTCCGTCCTCGAAATTTAAAACATACCATGGGCAAACCAATCAGCATACTTCGACGCGTATATCATCCTCGCGCTCCCAAATCGCTTCTTTCTCACTATGTCGATTCCACTTTGAATCTTGATCATTGTAACATCTTTGTTCCTCAACCGGTGAACCTTTCTATCCAAAATCGCCAATGGCTTCTCCTCATAAGCTAAATTATTATTTATCTCTAAAGTTGAGTAGTCAATCACGTGACTAGGTTCATGCACATACTTTCTCAACATAGAGATGTGAAACACATTATGAACAGGTTGAAAATTATGGTGGTAAAGCTAAACGATAAGCTAAATCACCAACTCTCTCGAGAATTTCAAACGGCCCCACATACCTCGGCTTCAACTTTCCTCGCTTACCAAATCGTACCACTCCTTTAGTAGGAGAGACTTTCAAGAACATCTATTCTCCCTCAATAAATTGCAAATCCTTCCTACGTCTATCCGCATACGATTTTTGTCTATCTTGTGCTCACTTGATATTCTCCCTTACTTTCTTCACCACTTCCTTTGTATCCTTCAACATCTCTAGTCCTACTAATCTCCTTTCTCCAACTTCGTCCCAATACAAGGGCGATCGACATTTTCTCCCATATAATGCCTCATAAGGGGCCATCTCAATAGTTGATCGATAACTATTGTTGTAAGTAAACTCAACCAACGGCAAGTAATACTCCCAACCGAGGCTCAAATCAGATACACAAGCTCACAACATATCTTCTAGAATCGAATCGCCCTTTCGATTGCCCATCGGAATTGCGGGTGAAAGGTCGTGCTAAAATTCAATTTAGTCCCCATAGCCGATCGTAAGCTCCTCCAAAAGCCGTGATGTAAATCTAGTATCCCAATCCGACATAATTGAAATCGGCACTCCGGCAACCGTACTATCTCCCGAATATAAATCTGTGCATCTTGCTCCATCCTAAAAGTAGTCTTTACCGGGAAGAAAGTGAGCGAGACTTAGTCAATCGATCTACAATAACCCCTATTGCATTATTCCCCTTTACCGTCCTTGGTAAACCCCTAAGAAAATCCATGGATATATGCTCCCACTTCCACTCACGGGATCTTAAGTGGTCGTAGTAATCACGATGGGCCGGTGTTCGGATTTCACTTGCCGGCAAACCAAACACCTCTCCACAAATTCAGCAATGTCCTCCATTCCACTCTGGGATCTTAAGTCATGATACATCTTAGTGCTACTGGATGAGCAAAGATAAGGTGTACTATGAGCTTCTGAAGTATTATTTTCTTTAATGTTGCCTCTTCGTGCACACAAACCCTCTCTTCATAATACAATGCTCCATCATCGGCCCACCGTAAACCCTTTTCCTTCCCCTTTGAGAACTCGCTCCCTCGTTTTGTGCGAGAAAATCATCATCGAGTTGAGCACTCATAATCTTATCCTTCAAATCCGGTTTGCACTACTAAAGCCGCTAAGACCATCTCAACCCTTCTTGGTGGGGTCACCACCTTGATCCTCATAAACTCTTTCACTAACTCGATCTTGCTCGGTTAACACGCATAAACCGCTCCTCGTCTTCCGACTTAAGGCATCACTACCACGTTAGCTTTGCCGGGTGATAGTGTATTGTACAATCATAATCCTTCACAAGCTCCAACCATCTTCTTTGTCTCATGATCAACTCCTTTTGTGTGAAAATATACTTTAAACTCTTGTGGTCTCGAGTAGATCTCACACTTCCCTCCATACAAGTAGTGTCTCCAAATCTTCAATGCGTGAACAACAACGGCTAAGTCTAAATCATGTGTTGGGTAGTTCACTTGATGCGTCTTCAATTGCCTTGAGGCATAGGCAATTACCTTACCTTGTTGCATCAAAACACAACCAAGGCCTAGCTTCGATGCATCATCGTAGATCATAAACTCCTTAGTTGGGTCAGGTATCGTCAAAACTGGAGGCTGAAGTGAGTCTCCTCTTGAGTTCTTGAAAACTCTCCTCATACTTCTTGTTCCATTCAAACTTCTCCCCTTTCCTTATCAAACATGTCATCGGTGCCGCTATCTTCGAAAATCCTTCAATGAATCTCCGATAGTAGCCTCGCTAATCCCAAGAAACTACGAATCTCATGAGCATTCATAGGTCTACTCCAACCATTAACAGCTTCTACCTTTGACGGATCGACTTCGATCCCCTTAGTTGTAATCACATGTCCAAGAAATGCTACTTCCTTCAATCAAAACTCGCACTTACTAAACTTGGGATACAACTTCTCCTTGCGAAGGGTTTCTAACACCACCCTCAAATGCTCTTCATGTTGTGCCTCGTCCCTTGAGTATACCAAGATGTCATCTATGAATACTATGACAAACCGATCTAGGAACGAATGAAAAACTCGATTCATCAAATCCATAAACACCGCAGTGCATTGCTTAATCTAAAAGGCATCACCACAAATTCGTAATGCCCATATCAAGTTTGAAAAGTTTGTCTTCAACACGTCACTCTCTTTGACCTTCAATCGATGGTAGCCCGATCGAAGATCAATCTTAGAGTATACTCCACTACCTCTCAATTGATCAAACAAATCCTCGATCCTGGGTAGTGGATACATGTTCTTTATAGTGAGTCGATTTAACTCTCTATAATCGATGCACATCCTTAAAGTTTCATCCTTCTTCGTGACGAACAAAATTGGCGCTCCCCACGGCGAGACACTAGGTCGTATTAAACCTAAGTTTAACAACTCTTGTAGTTGTACCTTTAATTCTTGCAACTCCTTCGGCGCCATTCTATAAGGAGCTTTTGACACCGGTGCCGCTCTGTGTGTCAAGTCTATGGTAAACTCCACTGTCTATCGGGTGGCACTGCGGGAGCTTTTCCGAAAAACATCTAGATAGTCCCGCATAACTAGCACATCCGCAACCCTCACTTCCGATTTTTGGCTTCCCACAATGTTGACCGTAAATCTCATGCACTTATCCTTCCTCAACATCTTCATCGCCTTCATCGCACTAATCATTCACGGTGCGGTTCGAGACTGAATCCCATAGAGGGTAGTCTCCTTATCGGTGGGTGTATGTAAAATTACTCTCAGCTCGTGACACTTAATGTCAACTCTATATTTACTAAGTCAATCCATACCAAGAATAATATCAAAGTCCTTCATGTCTAGCACAAAAAGATCAGCCTCTAAAGCATGTTCATTCACATCAATTCTCACACCTCTAACCATCGAATGAGCACTAATAACTTTATCGGAGGGTATACTAATCATAAGTGGGTTCTCTACTCTTACACTTTTACTTTCAGTATAAAGCATGGAACTTTGCAGACATAAATGAATGTGTAGCTCCAAAGATCAAAGAGTACATTTGCAGGTATATTTGAAACTCGTAAGCATACCGCCATAGTGCCCGGCCGCCGGTCGGCCTCTTCACGTGTCAAAGCGAACATGCATGCGTTGCCACCTGCCCCACCATTAGGCTTCCTTCCATCACCTCTATTTTGTGATAATGGACAATTTGGAAGTATGTGTCCTGGCTTGCACTTTTAACAGACGTTATGCCCACGAAGACACTCTCCCAAGTGTTTCCTTCCACATTTAGCACAGATTGATCTCTCAATAAATCCCTTTTACGAAGCATCACTAGCAGTCCTCACTTGTTTGTTATGGGTAGGATTCCTACTTGATCCTCCTCCGTTCCACTTCCTCTTCCCTGAATAAGTCACCATCTTCTCGCCGGAGCATCCATAGCCGGACTCGCAAAGAACCTCTTCAAAGACGCTCATAAGTTTCGACCAAGGTAGTGAGTCCTTGACCGACAGCACATTCCTAATCTCGGAGCGTAGTCCATTCCTGAATCTCCGTACTTTCTTAAGTTCGGTGTCCACTAAATGTTGGGCGAACCGACTCGGATCGCTAAACTTCCGTTCATATTCCGCTACGGTCATCTTTGCCTTGTTTTAGGTTCAAGAACTTTGTTTCCTTCGAACTGAAACAATGGTGGATAGTATTTTAATGTGACTATCTCCTCGAACCGTGCCCAAGTGAGATTCGCACGTTCAGCACTGGCCTCATACGCCAATAGAAAGTCCACCAAATTTGTGCGTCTTCTTTTAGCCGAAAGACCACACATGCTACTTTACGTGCATCGAGTGCACATCATAAGCTCCAATATGCTCTCCAATGTATCCAACCACTCTTCGGAGCAGATGGTCCCTCTCGTCCATTAAAACATCGAGACTTGAACTTGTGAAATTGCTCCACCACGAAGGTGGTTTTACGGAGCTTCTTTGGTGTTGTGGTGCTTGACGTGGAGGCATCTTCCTATCAGGAGGACAAGTATCTTAGATAACTAATCCATATGAGTTATAACTTATCAAATCATTCATTCATCCAACACATAATCCATATTTTGTCACATATAAAATTTATCCATAATCCAAAAGAAATAAAATAATTAATCTAGAATGTGCTTAAATCCATCAAGTCTCAAGAACCCAAAAATAAACAAAAGTCTACAACTTTAATAGTCTACTACTCTTCCATAGACCACGGGCCTACATATTTATCATCCTCAACTACCGTCCTAATTATAGTCTCTCTTTCTCGGAATAGGCGGTTACGGCCAACGGCAACTCCTCTTCCGGTCATCCTCAATGCCTCCGAGTCTTAAGCCATCTATAGGCCAACTCTGCAGCCACATCTCTAACTGTGGTCTCCATATCCGTCGTTCCCTATTGGCTATGATTTCTCTAGCTTCCTTCTCCCATGCTTTGGAGGTAAGTGTTTCACAAAACTCTCATAGCGTCCATTTAAACTATCAATCACCACGATTGTTAAAAAAAAAATTAACAGACGTGTACTTAACTATAATTCATCTTATTGTGCATAATTCATATACATAAAACTTCTCTTTTTATATTTACTAACACAATTATCTTAGCACCGAACTTTCTTATCATCCTTGGAGTTGGCGCGATGACGACGGTGGATGGTGTAACTTAAAAATAATTAATGCATGCAAATAATTCTAGATTTTTTTATACCCTAAAAAGATTTTTTACAAGTCTACAAGAACGTAGACCCGCTCACGATACCACACCTGTCGCATCCTAGTTTTATAAATAATTTTAACGCTGACTTGAATAAAAATTTCTTTTCAAGAGTTCATAAAAATAATTTTTTTTTTTGGAAATAATTTAATAAATACCATCAGGCGGAAACATGCACATGAGAATCTTTAATAAATAATTAAAAAATGTCAACTAAAATAAATTGCATAAATTGTCTCAATTTTTTAAAAACTTAATTCACTCCAAAAATAATCTTACGAAAAGAAATTTAATGTCATGCTATGAATTAAAGCGCTAAAATAAATAATACCAATCAATCCACCTTGCCTCCACCGCAACTCCGTTAATCTTAATCGCAAAAGCATTAATTTGATTGGGGTGAGCAACCAACTAGCTCGGTGGGGTCCTATTTGTTACGATTAAATATCCAACATAATTAAAACAAAGAACTCACATACCACATAACCATAACATTTGTCAAAGAAAGTCAACCATAGTAACATAGCATCAAAATCGGTCCTTTCCACCGAAACATAGTTCTTAAACTCATTATGTCACACGGTCCTTTCCACGAACATAAATCATAGTCTATTATGTTGCACGGTCCTTTCCACCGGAACATAAATCATAGCATAGTATGTACACGGTCCTTTCCACCGGTCATACACATAAATAGTATGTTACACGGTCCTTTCCACGGAACATACCCATATCATAACGTATAACACATAGTAGCAAGCAACAAATCTCAATCATGCAAGGCATTTAAAAGTGACAAATAATTACCAACCATATAGAGAAAATTCACCTTAAACCTTGATTATCCTTCGTAAATGTTGTAGAGCGTGACCTCCTTGGCACCTAAAATAATAATTAATAAACTTATTTCAGTGTTATAAATTTATTAAATTCATAAGTCTTAGTCTTATTATATTGATATTTAATGAATATTTAGTATCTTAACAAATGCTTTAAGAATAAAACTGGTCAAATTAAAAACAAACGAGAAAAGTTGAAAAATTGAATTTTAAAAGATGTCTTCTATGTAATTAAAAATATAGGATATAACATCACTACTAGTCTGGTCATTCTTTATTATTAAAATAAAACAATAATAATATTAATAATACTAATATAATAATAATAATAAT
Source organism: Paraleonurus japonicus (assembly GCA_030762865.1). Taxonomy (NCBI): domain Eukaryota; kingdom Viridiplantae; phylum Streptophyta; class Magnoliopsida; order Lamiales; family Lamiaceae; genus Paraleonurus; species Paraleonurus japonicus. The sequence continues at coordinate 20,108,497 of CM061060.1, read as the reverse complement.
AATAATAATAATGGGAATGGCAACACCAAATTGCCGATATATATGTTTATGTATATTTAATAAAAAGATTTGAGTAAACAGTCTCGATCATTCACGGAAGGTTAATGCCTTTCTTTTTTTTTATTTAAACATAGGATAAGAAAATAATGATTCACAACTCTTGATTAGATTAAATTATAATTCTGGGAAGCTAGTTTCACCCATTTAACAAAACAGAGGCATGATTTGGTTTTCTCACTAAATTTTTGGGAAAGTGCAATAACTTTTTTAAATATATAAATATATGTATGTATACTTATACGTTGACACATATGCACATATAAACTTACATTTTGCAAAATATGAAATTATATTAATATGGAAACCATAATTAATAGAAAATATGAATAAATATAATTTATTTATTGAATTCAACAAAAGAGGTAAGAATAAAGTGTTACCAAACAGCTAGGAAGTGAGAGACGAAATACTTTTGATGCTCCAGAGAAAACTTGATTTTATGCGTATGTTTTTTTCAACCGTGAACTTAAATTATTTATAAAGGTAGGAGAGATATTATTTTTGTTGAGATACAAAGGGAAAAATAAGTGGGGGAGATATTTTTGTTGAGATAAAAGGGAATATGAATCTACATAATCTCACACCTAAAAGATAAGATTCTTAATTTAAAATTTTGAATTTTTGAAAGAATGGGAACTATATATTTTATTAATATTAATATAATTATTAATAAAATATAACATAGATAAAACTGAAAATATTAATAATTAATATTATAATTGTAACTTATGAAAAAATTAATTTACTTATGATGATTGATACTCTTGGGTATTACAAATTGATTCGAATTAAGCATGTTTCAATGTTCAAACCGATGAAAGTAATCTTTGGCATCAAAGACTTGGACATACTCATTATAGGAATATTGTCAAATTATTAATATTAGATGTTGTTAAAGGTATTCCTAAATTGCGAATGCATGCATCAAATATATGTGGACCTTGTCAAAGTGGTAAACAAGTCAAAATGTCACATGAAATGTTAACACACTATACTACGAAATATTATTTTAAACTTTTACATATGGACCTAATGGGACCAATGGAGACTAAAAGCATTGGTGGTAAAAGGTATCTTTATATCATAGTTGATGATTATTCCAGGTTTACATGGATTGAATTTCTTAAAAAGAAATCGGATGCCTTTAGTGTATTCAAAATTCTTTATAAACGTTTTAAAAATGTTTATAATACTAAGGTGAAGAAGATAATGTCTAATCATAGTAGGGAGTTTGAGAACAGCTTGTTCACTAATTTTTGTGAGATAAAGGTATAATTCAAGAGTTTTCTTCTCCTAAAACACCTCAGTAAAATGGTGTTGCTAAAAGAAAGAATAAAACTCTTCAAGAGATCAAGCTAGAGCAATGCTTATATCGATGGAGTCGGACATCATGTTTAGTGTTTGTTTATGTGCTCGTTATCAAGTTAATCCAAAAGAATCTCATATGAATTGATTAAAAGGATTATAAGATATGTAGCAGTACATGTGATTATGGAATATGGTATAGCAAAGATACTAATTGTTCTTTAACTGGTTATAGTGATGCAGATTGGGCAGTTGATAGTGATGATAGGAAGAGTACAAATGGAGGATGTTTCTACATGGGTAACAATCTTGTTTCATGGCATAGCCGTAAACAAAATTATGTCTCTTTATCTACAGGAGAATATGAATACATTGCTACAAGAAACTGTTGTACTCGGCTTCTATGGCTTAAGAAGATGTTCGATGATTACGGTTTGGAGTGCAACATTCATTAGCTAAACATATAATTATAAGACATCATTTCATTAGGGACCTTGTAGAAAAAATGTTGTAAAGTTGGAATACATTCCTATTGAGAAGCAAAGCTGAGACATTTTTACTAAAGCCCTTGATAATGAGAGGTTTTCTTCTCTTAGAAAATCTCTAGGTTTATGCACAAATTAAACATGTTATTGTTGTGTGTTGTATCAAATGTGCCCACATTTTAACAACAATAGAATAATTTATTTAAATTTGTCTAAGTATCTTAGTATTTAGTGTTATCGAACTCTCTTTTGTAAATGGTATTAGAATCTTTGATTGATATAAATTGTCCTCGGACACACTTCTCTTAAATGCAATTAAATAACTCACAAATAGATGTTATGTCACCGAGTAACTATGGGCCACGGAGTTGATTACTACGATGTTCTCTTTTCAAAAGGTGACTTGAATGCATCAATACATTCATAAATCCATTGAGTAATTATGGGACACGGAGTACATGCCAACTACGATGATCTCTTTTGGAAAAATGGATCAATGTGAATAAGTGAAAAAATAAAAATATAGTGCAACATTATTGAAGTAAATTCATGTAAAAGCGTGTTGAGAAGTGTGTGGGCCGATATTCGGTGAAAAACATTATGGTTCTCATATGTATATTTACCTTTATGAGTTTGTTAATATTCGAATATTATTTTATAAAGATCAATTTAATTTAAATTTGTTCCAAGCAATATTATATAGTCTAATTTATTTAATTATGCGGTTATTTCCATTTAAATAGCGGTTTTAGCATGTTTTTCTTATAACTTCCACACACTCGGTTATTTCCTATTTTTAGGAATATGGTGATTCTTTTCTTCTTAACACCGATGTGTTGATAACTTCTACGTTCTTTCTTTTTCCTATTTAAGGTCCTTAGTGTTCGGTGTGTTACACACATTAAATCTTTTATTCTCGAATAAGCACGAGTTTGAAGATATTATAATTCATACTTGTTGGTATTATCTCTTTATTAGCCGTGTATTTTCAAAATTTGATTGTTTAATTATTATTTTGAAAGCTTGTTGCGAGGTATTAATTGATATGGCTAATCATTGAGACTCCCCATCTTCACAATCTCGGCCTTGGAACTCTCCGGCTTCATCATCCTCTTTGAAAAACCTTCATCTTCTTGCTCAAATGGTTGTCGATAACTCGTCCAATGTCTCTACGAAAATGTTGGCGCACCTCACCCAACATCGCCCTCATCGATTAGGGTTGGGTCCGTTGATGTTTCTCTTCCACCTCATGAAACCCAAATTCACGAAATCCAAAATCCTCAAATTTCGATTTTGAGCGGAATGCCACAAAATCTCGATAGCGGCCATGACTCATCGGGACAATATTCTTGAAATATTTTCAATGATTGTTGAGCTCGCGGAGGGAGCCACCACTGACCAAAAGTGTGTACGCTTTCAAGAATTTGGCTAAGCAAACTATCTATCCCATCGTGATTGTCGGAAAAAGGAGGTTGACTTCCAACAGTACAAGCACATGATGTTTATGCCGCCTCAATCGCAATAGGATGCTCCCATGGATGACCCATCTTCAGACTCATTTGATACGGTGAGCTCACTACTCGATTCGAGACTGTCGCCAAAAGCTGCAGGCGGCTCGAGGGGTCGAGGTCAAGAGACATTCGTATCGGACAATGGGTCGTAGGGTGGACTACTCGAGAAAAGGAAGAAAGCAGAAGCATGATGATGGAGTAGCTTCAAAGCCTATTCAGGTGTTTGATTTGGATTCCTCGAAGATGAAATGAGGGAAGCCGAGTCAGAAGGAGACAAGTGATCGGGCTTCGATCCTAGTGCTTAGTTCGAGGGGGAGCACTAAGGATTCGAGATGAATCAGACTTTAGCCGAGATGGCTTCTAGGGTAGAGAGGAGAAACAAGAAGCAGAATGATCCTCGGGATGTTCTAGAGAATGTTGCCACACCTATGGCAATATCGATTCGGCTCTGGATCATCTTCTTGAGAAACAAAAAGAGGACATTTCGAATGAGGTACAAATTGATTCTTCTTTATCCTTGACTTCTAGTGAATCGGATGAAAGCTATCATGGTGTAGATAGTGATAAGTTTAGGACTTTGAGGACCAGACTTATTGTTGGAGAAAGGATTATTAAAATGGATGACTTTGTGGCAATGAATCGGTTGATTATCCGAATGAAAGATCTTTGATGTATGCCTTACAGTTTGCTACACCATACTTGATTGATCGGATTTATGAATTCTATGCGAATCTGAAAGTCGGTATATCTAGGGTAAATTCGTGAATTATGGTAAGGTTAAGTTCAAGGGAAAGGTTACTAAGGTGACTCCTAGTGTGATTAACACATTTACGCAAACTAGAGATGATGAGGACCCTCGGGTTGATGACTTAGATGAGGTGATGAATGTCATTACTTGGTGGTAGGCACACTATTTGGAAGTATAGGATGAATTCTTGATTTTGACTAGTCTATATAGTGTATTGCATAAATTGATTGTTTACAATTGGTTGCCTTCTTCGAATATCACTACCCTAACCTTTGAACAAGCTATGCTCATGTATAAGATTGGAAATCGAGGAAATTTAACTTGGGAAAAATAATTTTTGGTAACATGATGACCTACTGGTAGAGTGTCCAAAGAAAGGATTCTTTGCCATACCCAAGCTTGATTTATAAGATGATTACCGCACAAGGTTTTCAAAGGGAAAATTACGAGATTATCAGTTCTTTTGCCTTAAGTCCTGGGATCTCTCACATTCGAGAAGTGGTCCAAGAGTGATTGACTTGCCTTACGAAATCCGGATGACCGGCTGAAGTTCCTTACGCTCAAACAACTAATGTTCCGCTAAATGTTGGCACACACGTTGCCAACATTCCACAAACTTCAACCACAATTCATCGCAGATCAAATTGCCATGACCGACAATTCAATTTCTAACTTGAAATTTCATTTGAGTAATTTAGAGATGCGAGAAAAGGATCTGGGAGAGGCTCCTTTCAACCTGTAATAGGGGAGTAGTACTTGATGTTGCTCCAAATGTTGCCGCTTGATGGTGCCGTGGATCTTCGTTGTTGTTGTTCTTGATGTAGATGTTCTGGTGGTTCTGCTGGTGGACCGGATGCAGATATTGCTAGTGCTAAACGAGTCTTTGCTCCAAATGCCGAGGTGAATGAAATCCAGGATGTCTCGACAATGTGCCCAACAATCCAGACAACACCGATGTTGGACCCAGTGAGCTCGAACATGGATGCTTTGAAAAAATTGATGCGGTGGGTGGAGGAAGAAAACCTCAATGTGCTATATGATGACTTGGATGATTGGGGGCACCGATGAACAAAGCAATGGGGAGCTTTTGAAGAATGGAGGAACTTGAAGATAGGGGAGTTCGTGCAGATATCTTGAAGATACGCTTGTTTGATTAACGGCTCAATCATCTCCTTATTTTCATTAAAAGTTCTATCATTCTTGTAAAAACTCATTTAATTTCTGTTTATGTCTTCTTTGTGAATTCTCGGTATAAACTTATAGTAATGTAGGTTTATTTTGTTTTTAGTTTTAATGCTCTGATTTCGAACTTATTGTAGTTGGAATTAGTATGAGTTTTAGTATGAGTTTTTATGTTTCTATATTTTAAGTTGGTTTATTATGTAATTCAGTTTTTTTTTTTATAAGTCTAGTATATGTTCTTTGTTATGTGTTGTGTTACTATTTTTATTATTTCTATTTATTTTGGCTAAGTAATGAGATGTCATTAACTTGATGTTAACTTACTTATTTCTATTGTGTACACATTCCGATCAATGGTATAACATCAAGTGTGTTACAAGAGAAAGGCCGAATTGAGGGAGATTGTTGATGTTAGTGACAAGTGTTGCTCGAATGTGCCAACATTCAGGTCACAATATCGTAATTCGTCCTTCCACTTCCACTAACCCTAACCCACGAAATGTCTTGTTCGGTGTCTTGGTTTTAGAAAGTTGAAGACTTATAGCAGCTTACTATAAGTCATGCGGTTGAAAAAGTAAGAGTGAGGAGTTGAAAAGATCATGGGAAGTTATGAGAAGTTACCTACTTTTAAGGGAGATGTGGAAGTTATCTTCAAGCACTATGTGCGTCTGAATATCTATAAATACACGGTTGCTATGAAGATAAAACTTGAAGTTGAGGGAAACACAATCTAGCATAGTCTATTAGCATAGATTATTTGAGTTAATTGACGTTTCATACTCGTTGCTTCCGTTGGTGAATGTTCCAACATTTCACTCAACATTTGGAGTCTGTAATTGTATTAGATAATAGGTTGGTTGATTAACATCTATTCACTAGATACGTAGACCTATTCATGGTGTGGCTTATGCTTTCACCGATTGTATCACTTAACAATTATTAGTGATATTTCGTCGATTGCAGTATAGACTTATTTACGCCTATACGAAATTTTGATATTCATCTTACAAAGTGTTTAAGACTTCCGTCATGTGTTTACGTATCTTTTTGTGTCTCGTGTTGTTCTTGAATGTGCCTTGACAATATTCTCACAAACACTCACGCACACCTTCGATTATCGTATAGCGAGAACCACGCTTAGCTTGTCCAGGAAGAAACCTCTTTGGAGACAACAAGCCAAGTTGTTTTGTTTAAAAGATGGAGATCTTAATACTAAGTTCTTCCATCAAATGGCTTCTTCGCGTAAAAATTAAATAGAGCGGCAAAAGCGAAGAATAATGATGGTGCATGGATCGAAGGGCGGGAGAATTTGTGTAAAGTGGTCCTTGATTATTTTATCTGAATTTTTTGCAGCAAATCGCTACCATTAGTAATAGTGATCAATTCCTTGATGGCATTAATATCTTAATCTCTCTGAACAAAATGAAGATTTGACCGCAGTCTTCTCTTTGGAGCATTTTAAGAGGGTAATTAATCAAATGCATAGTGATAAATCTCTAGGCCCCGATGGGTATAATCCTACATTTTATCAAAAATGTTGGGGGACTCTTAGCGAAGAAATATTCACGGATTGTATGACCTGGTTGGAGAGAGGAGAATTCTCGGTGGGTCTAAATCATACTTATATTCTCATTCCCAAGTTTAATAGTCCACAAACGATGAGAGACCTTCGCTCTATCTCACTTTGCAATGTTCTTTATAAGATTATTCCTAATGTCCTTTGTGAGAGGTTAAAGGAGGTGCTCCCGATCTTGTATATAGAGCCTAATCGGCTTTTGTGTTCGGTAGAGCTATTCAAGATAGCATTATGGTGGCGTTTGAAACTATTCATATTATGAAGAACAAGCGATGTGGGAAGCAAGGAGACGTTGCATTTAAAATAGATGTTAGAAAGGTTTACGACAGGTTGATTGGAATTACCTTGTGAACATTTTATTTCGACTTAGGTTTCTCGCTAAATGGATTGAGTGGATTATGTTATGTATTAGATCGGTGACGTATTCTTTTATCGTGAACCAGGACATTGTTTGGCCTCTTAGTTCGGGAAGAGGGTTGAGATAAGGAAACCCCATTTCCCGTATTTAATTATCCTCTGTGCCAAAGGATCTTTCGACGGCCATTCGGAAGGCTTCCGAATCTAGGAGACTTCACGGCGAAAGTTTCTCTGGCGGCTCCAGTGATTTCTCATCTTTATTCGCCGATGACCGCCTACTATTTTGTAGGGCACACGAGCTGAATGTCATACCCTTAAAACTCTATTGGACGACTATGAAATGGCTTGGCCCAAGCTATCAATTATTCTAAGTCTAGGGTTTACTTCAGCAAGAATATTGTGAAGAGATGCGGGTTATATTGATTGAGATTTTGGGGGTACGAAATTCTCACGAATATGGAGTCGTTATTTGGGGTTACCTTGGTGGGGAGAGAGAAACAACATATTTTTAATTATGTTAAGGACCGTTTATGGCAAAATTGCAAGCATGGAGAGTCAAGAAACTCTCCCGTCACGAGCAAGCAAGGAGACGCCGATCAAATCACACCGCAGAGCATCCCAACTTTACGTATGAGTACATTTTTATTCCTCTCTATGTTGCTTGATGAATAACAATGCATGCTGAATTCGTCTAGTGGGGCGATGATGAAGATTCTTCCAAAGGTAGAATGTGGACGAAATGGGAAAGAGTTTGTGTTTGTAAGGATGCACGATAAATGTAACAAAGCGTGAAAAAGAGCGGCGGTTTACAAATTCTAGGGCTAACTCATTGGGGAGCCTCTCTCCCCAATTTTCACACACTACAAACATTAGATAGTTTTTAATGCTTTCATAGTTAAAACTTTAGATAATTTTAATGCTTTCTTAGTTAGATAGTTTTAATGCTTATTCATTATAAATTAGTGGGTAGTTTAATTTCTTGCGGGATTGAAGAATTTGAAGACTCTTGAGATAATGTCTTTCTTTAATTTTGAGCTTAGTGGTTAGTTGCATTTTTAATTTAGATTTTAGCATTTTAGTTATGAGTGTGTCTCTTCTAGAACCATGGGCTAGTAGTTTTTGTGCTTTAGGTGTTTGATGTTGAGTATGAAGTAATTGTTTAATTTGATTTATGTTATATTGATGTTGAATTGAGGGTTGGTGGGTCTTGATTGATGATTTATTGTGTGCTTTGATTGATTGTATCTATTATATTATTCTTCGACTTTTCTAATTATAAACGAGAGTTGTGTTAGATTAGAATCGTGAATTAATCGAGGGGTATGAGAGATGTTTAGGACACTCAAGAGGCTAAATATATAGAACACTCACAATTAAGCATTATATATTTGACTTATATGCTCCAATATGTGATGAAGTGTTGTCTATGCAAATTGTTTACCCCTTCCCGATTAGACTCAATTAGCACAAATTTAGTTGCAATTGAGGATTACTCAATTGACTATACTCCAAGCATATCCCTCTCCATCGCACTTCTTTGAAGTTAGTTTAGTATAATCTCATTTTAGCTCTAGTTAATTCTCTAGTTTATTAACAATTGTGCTTAGTTAAATTTGTTGCATCATTTTAGCTTCCATAGTTACATGACAACGCATAATTTTAGGGTCCATTGCATTAGATCATTTCTCTTGGAGTTCGATATTTATTACTTGGTCTAAAATTTTACATTTGCTACTATGACAACTCCCTACACTTGAGGGCGAGTAGGAAAATATTAATCAAAAGTATTTTCCCAATCAAATTTTTGGCGCTGCCCCAAAAATTATTAAGTGATGACGTAACACACCCTCATTATGTTTTTATATAACTAATTCACTCACTAGACGTTAGGAGACAAGTTGTAACAGTTTGCCTTCATATTAAATTAAATACTTACTTCGTCCCATTATATGTCACTTATTTTTTCATTTTGGCGTATGTCTCACTATAAATTAGTAATTCTATTTTTGCAATCACCAACTAAATTTATATATCCCTACACTTTTCTATTATTTACATATATATCACTCATTTACTCTTATTTTTATCTAAATCTCTTACATTTTATTTTCTCTCAATCATATCATTTATACTATATTTATATTTTATTATCTTACCTTAATCTTTGTGCCCAAAAGAAACAAATAACTTATACCGGGACGAAGGGAGTAAGATATATGTTGTAATTCAAGTATTAATGAAAGTTTAACTCAACATTATGTTTTTGCACCACATTCAGGTATGCATAAGACACCTAACCGCAGCACCTGCAGTTTACGGGGGTGTTTGTTAACTCAAATGGAGGGACAAAAACACCTTATTTTTTAAAATGCTTCTAAACGCCCCCATATCCAAGTGAGAAGCCAGAGATTCCTGTTACTGTTAAGAGAATTACAACTACACTAGATTGACTTGGCATTTCACTCGTAACAAATTAGGCGGGGTGTTGGGTACAATAAAACCTAGTATCTATTTCAGAGAAACAACCCCTTTGTCTCCTACTTACATGAACCCAAGATTGTAATGGTTCGTTGGACACCAACATCCACATTATGATACAAAGAGTGAAACACCAAAAGTGACACAGATGACTTCATTTGTACTTATAACCTTTTATAGCGCCACCCCACCTTAAAATTGGACTAAAAAACGAGTTACTAATGACCTGAATCTCTAGTTTGAAGAAAAACAGGAAAATCAGTTATGTAGTACATTGATCTTGGTGAAATTTTGAGTGTTAATTGACAAAATCAAATTCGAATATAACATAAAATTTGGTACACAAGGCCAGAAGATAGGACTTATATGATTAATTCGTCTTCGAGATAACTGTACTCAAATGTGAACTCTGTCTTAATTCTCTGACACCTGAGTAGAAAGAAGAAAACAAACAAACGTCACCAAATGCAGAACATGCTCTTTAAACATGTTAACTAATTAATGAAGAAACATGTTAAACTCATTGAGAGTGCAATAAGAAAATTGGAGTTATACGAAACGATACTTGGCGACTGGAGAACGTACCATCCATGTTGTTCATCGCTGGCAATATGAAAGTCGAAGTACACATACGTCCCCTGTTCATAATCATCTGTTGCAACTTTTGGCTCCTCGTGCCGTTGGAACCATGTGTTGTATTTTCTGTGGTATCTCCAAGATTGTTTTTCAATTCTTTAGCAGCCAAATATTGCTGGTAAGTATTCTGAAGATATGGCATAATGTCAGAACAAGATCAACAACACTGGATTATCATTGTCATGATGCATAAATAAAAGTGAAAAGAGTTCCAAAAACCTGCTGATAGTAAAATGAAAAGAATAGAGTATCAGTGCCATAAGTATCTGCACCGAGTCGCTCCCAGAAGGCAGGATTGTTGACAATAGGTGCTTGTACTTGGGGATAGCTTGGAGGTGTGGCAGCCGGGTGTCTCTGTACATAGCAAAAACAGGCATTGGAACAGTGAAAAGATTATGAATGCAGCAGAAACAGATCTAAAATGCATACGGGAATATAGGTCTTTGCACGTTCAGAATCTTTGGGTTGAGGAAGTCTATAAAAAGCAGCCTCGAGCATCTGCAAATTGTATATCTGATCATGCATTCCTCCGGAATTTGCGGTTGAAGCACTGATATTATCTCCAATCGCACCAAGATCTGACACACTTCTTCGACCAATAACGCCAAGACTTGTAGAAGATGAAGCTGGTTGCAAAGGTTGCCCTGGAGATAGGTCCGTTTCCCTCATCACTTGGGAAGGTTCAGGAAGCGAGCCCGAAGCAACTGTAGCCTGCTTGTAAACAATAGAAAAGCAGCAAAAAAATCATAATAAAGAAAAGCTTCATAAGATGTGACTTTATTCAAACTAAACCAAATGATTGAACATCATAAAGAAACCAAGTCCTTCAAGTACTTTGATAAGTAAACCAATTATACAGATGCCTAAAAGTTACAAAACTTTAATCATTTTGAGTTGGAGGGCCTAAATCGCAAGCATCACCAGCTGTATACTATTACTCCCTCCATCCCATAAAGCTTTCACATGAGGGAGTGCACACAATTTAAAAAAGTGAGAATGAGTAAGAATTTGCGGGGTAATTTCGTGAACCTTTATATGTAAAATAAGGAAATGAGTTGGATTGTGTATATGTGTGGGGCCAAAAGTAATGAAATCTTTTTAAAATTGGGGATATTGTGAGGGTAAAGTTTATGAAAGGTTTTCCATTTTAAGGGTGTGAAAGATATTGTGGGACGGACGAAAATGGAAAGTGTGAAAGATATTATGAGACGAAGGGAGTAGTAATTATAGCCATTTATGTCCCGTTTACTTGATAACCCTCAAAGTAAACGAGCCTAGTGAACAAATCAAATATAATTTCAACGCATCTCCCTAAATTTAAATCTGACGGTAAAAATATGTTTCTGCAAATAACAGAACATAACAAAAATCTCCACATACTGGAGCATCTATGGGATAAGAAGCTTTCAGTTCATCCTCTGGCGCAAGATTCTTTCCAAGCCCGGAGTTAGAAGCAGATTCTGATGATGAATCTTCTGTAAGGGACTGTTGTTGCTGCAACTCGTCCACTTTGATAATGCCAGTTTCTGCACGCGCAAAAGATATTTCCATCAACTTGTAGAGTTCATCAAATATTTGGATATTGTTGCCGATTCAAAACAGGCTAACAATGAATTTCTCTCATTGAAAATCACTTGAAAATGAATTGAAGATGAAAATGTGCCATGCAGGCCCTATTTGAAAAATCAATGTTGTCTATGTCTAAAGCTCAATTATAATTATAGTTGAAATAGCAAAACAATAAATTAAAAGGCTTTGTTCGTGATGCACGACATATATGATAGAACATCTTCACATAAAACTGAAGTCACTATCCAAGACTTGGAGTGCAAATTGAATGACCATAAACTCCAGATAACTTAAAAGAGGTATCTAATGTTAACAAGATTTTTTTTTCTTGATTTGACTGTTCTTCTAAAAAGACATAACTGCTTTGAGAGAAAAGATAATCCTTCTGCCACTTTTTTCTATCATAAGAGGGTTTAATTACGAGTTAGGACTAATTTTTGCATCATAAGTCCTACCATGGTTCGGACCAGAAAAGTAGCACTTAAAAAGAAATGGCACGAAACTGACCTTGAATTTTCAATTACTATTTCGCGTTATAGAACACACCAGTCAAAATTAATCACCTCAATATTCCAAGCTCCAGTAAACAAGCGCCATACTAAAAGTGTCAAGACAAAAGACAGACTAATAAGACTACCTGCATCCTTAGGTGTTGTGGACATGATTGTCTGCTGATTAGTTGATTGGTGGATAGAACTTGGCTGCGGCTGCAGTGAAGCAGATGTTACACTATTAAGACCTGAAGCTTGGACTCCACCCCCAACCCAAGTTGAGGTGAAATAGATGAGCTTTGAGCATTGAACTGAAAGTTATAACAAGGGAAAATAAGTTTCAACAAATTGAGAAAGTAGAAAGTGATGGCAAGTGTTCTGTGCTCTATCAAAGCAAAGATAAATATTCACCATCCGCAGAGCTATACAAGAAATATGGGGTTCCGATTATGGGGTCAAATCAATATGTTCTTAGAAGAAATATTTGAGTATCAATAATCAATACCATCGATCACAAACCAAATCCCATCGATCAAATCACTTCTAAAATACGAGACATATAAGTCATACTAGTAAGATATGAATTCATTGATAGGGAAAAGAAAAACTTGAATGGTATAAAATAGAATTGTGGGTCTGAATAAAAGAATTCTTAGTTCAGTTCTCCACCGTAATTGTAGAAAATGGATTAATCAAATTCTGTTGAGTTGTACCCAATGGACTCTCACTTCCTAACTTTTCTGAAACCTTTCAGTCGATATCAATAATAAAAAAGAATACTCCCTCTGTCCCACAATGATTTGCACACTTTCCTTATTAGTTTGTCCCATATTAATTTGCACTCCCTAGAATATAAACATCACATAATATTAACACCCTCACAATACCATTTAAATTTAAAAATATCACTCTTGTTTTACTCTACTTTATTCTCTCTCCTACACTTTATCTCATTACACTTAATTATCTCTCATACACTGTTTACTCCAAAAAGCAATTTTTCTTAATCTGTGTGTCCAACAAAGGGTGCAAATTGTTGTAGGACGGAGGGAGTAGAAGAGTTCACAGTTAGAACACACATAGTTTTACAGCAGCAACAGAACCAATGAAGCCCAAAACGTATTCAAGACATTTAGAAGTCTCTAATTCAAAAAAGCAATCAATTGGTTCAGCTCAAAAGGCCTCTTCTTTAATAAACTCACTGAAATTCTTCGGAGCTGTATATATAGTTATCATATTCGTCCAATCATATGACACCTTCAGCAAAAGACGTGCTGATAGGACCATTTCTACTTGCAAGTAACTAAGCTACATTACTAAGTGCAGCATGAACAAGTGGTGGTTTATTGCAGATTAGCTCGAACTCTTTAAGCTCCTTGTTACCTTTTTCTTCATTCTTTTGCATGCGGTAGAACTGGGAGAGGAAAGTAAAATATTTGCACATGCATGGAGAATGCATAACTGGGGTAATCATTAAACATTGAGAAGTCCACAATAACAGGTTTAGATTATACAAACAGTCAATTTTCACCACACAAGTTCCAGGTAGCTTATGTCATCTGATTAGCCAAAAATGCTATGATATAGAAGACAGTATTTGATGGAAAGGGAGCAGCACCTGCTGTAAGAGTAAGCTCTGCTGCTGTGCAGAGTACTGCTTTCCTCCAGCAAGAGGAGGCATACTAAGAAGATTAGTCTGACCTTGCTGCTGCTGCTGTACCTGCTGAAATCGTTGTAGAAATTTCTCCCTTTGATCAGGTGCAATCTCAGCTCTTCCACGAAACTGGCCCTATAGATTCAGGGGGAAAAAACTTATTTTCCTGAGGACTAACGGGTGAGAGAAAATGAATCAGAGCATCAATATACCAGTTGGAAATACAAGCTACGAGAATATCATAGGCCAAAACTTTCAAGAAGAATATGAAACTTATGAACACCAAATGGGAGTACAGAATCATGCCCCATGGTTTAAGAACAAGTAAAGAAGCAGGAACCAAACATAAAAATCTGTGTCAAACCTATTTTCTACACCATCTTCAACGACATTAAATGTGAAGCATTAGGTTAGCCCCTCAATTAGATGGCAAACAATATCAAGCACACGAAAAAAATAAAAATATTACTTCAATACAAGCATTTCCATTGCCTGCAGCCTGCCTCACATTTCCATTTGCATATTTGAAAAAGTAAGCAAATTGTTTACTTCAAAATCTTGCCTCACTCTATATTTGCTATATCGTGTTAATTGCCAGATGCATCACTGCGTATGAGTAGTAAAAATGATGTGTTAATTACATCAGCTTACTCGTTGGCAAGGTTTAACTTTTAATAAAAGATGAGCTCAAATATTAAAACATAAATGATCTTAAACCTTTCTCTTCATGTATATTACATTATAGATCTCAAAACAAAGGCCAATTTAGGTAGGGACAGTAATGAAAAAAAAATCTTCTCGCTGTGATTACTTCAATAAATTGCAAAAGCAGCTGAATATAATGTGTAAACAAAAATATGCAACATTACCGCTTCACTCTGGTTTTGGAAGGAATTGCCAGGCCTCCATTGCATACCAGGAACAGGAGAAGTGAAAACTCTGCTGCCCAGTATTGCAGCATCACTAACATTTCCAGTATCAGTTGATCCAAGTCCATCACTAGCCTTGGAAGCTTGTGGTAAAAGAACTCGATTACTTAGAGGGGACACAAGACCTTGTGCCATACCACTATTCCCTGATCGATCATCAGTTCCTAAAATATTCCTTTTCCCCATTTCAGATTGCAAAGCAAGGGCTCCATTGCTGGAGATCGTGTTGCTAGAAGTAGAAATGATGTTAGAAGTTGGTTGACTAGGCAACACTGCTCTACCAATAGCCCTTAATCCAGTTTCAGTAAGGGCTGGTGATGATTTACGGCCAGGGTAGTTAGCATCCTCTTCTTTCGTAACACTTGGCACAGTTATTGGAGATGACGCACCTGATTTTCCAAAATCGCATATAAGGATTCATCAGATTAGAAAATTGAATGTAACAATAGAAAAATCAGAGTTCTGTTAACCAACTTGTGATTCCGGGGTTGCAATGGCTGCAGGTGGCGTTTGTGGTGCAGAACTGAGGACACCATTTTTCGGAGGTGGGGTCCTTGCAACTGTGTCATCCTGGGAACCTGCTTCATCCACCTGGTCGTGAGTAGTAACAGCCAGTTGGATGGAAGCTGGGGTTGCTGCCTGGAAGGGTACATAACATTGTGGAAAAGTCAACTACATACATAATCAATCACCAAGAGATGTCAACCGACAAAAGATTTTAGAAGTAAAAGGTGCAAGCATATACAGAAGAGACCTTATATTTCTGGGTTTCATAATTTTTGAAAACCTCAATAGTCCTTTTATAGGGCATCCGAATATATTTAAAACATGCAGAGTACATTCTCTGAATTAGAAAATAAATTTTACTTCCTCATGTGAAACAATGCAGATGAAAACAAACTAAACTCTATTTAACATATGAATATCGATTACGTAATGAAATGAATATAAAAAGATATTCCGCATGAAATTAGGTTAACATTGAGAACAAACTCATTTCATTGCGTAATGGATATTCATATGGAGTTAAATTAAAGTTTCCTTATTTTATCCTTTATTACTTTATTGTACACAGTTAGTTTCGTTCTCCGTATGATAAGTAACCCTCAGGGACACATGCATTTACATATGATGATTTCTTTCACCAGTAATAGATTCAGATTTCTTGCCAAACCACAGCCAGAACAAACTCTTGTGCCAAAGCACAGTGAGAACAGCTCACCCTGACAAGGGTATGCAGTCATAGTAAATGTCCTAGCCTAGGCACCTGACTAGGCATTAGATTGCCCTAGGCAAGCTTTGCTTTATCCAGAATTGGTCACACCTAAATCCACCCATCCCCTGCCTAGACACTAGAAGTCTAGAACAAATATTCTGCCCATTTAGCGCCTAGGACCTTAAAAACATTGAGGGTTGACCCTCCTCCTAATGCTGTGAATGCTAAGAGAAGAGATTATTCAACTCAATATAAGCTTTGCCTAAACCCACCCATGCCCTGCCTAGGCTGTAGCACTCAATCTGCCGCCAATCTAGTGCCTAGCGTCTTTTTACAACGTTGAAAGTAGGCCTCCTCTTAATGCCATGATTACCAACAGAAAAGATAACCAATACAAACAGTATAGAAGTATCTCCGCAGTATCTAGCCATTAGTCTGCACTATATATATTAAAGGAATCATTCCCTCCAACCAAACACCTCATTTTCACTCTATTCCCTTTCCCAATCTTCAAACCCCTCCCACAAGCACCGCCTAAATCTTCCTTTTTTCAGAAACACTGCTATATAATACTCATAACGCCATTGATAGCAATAGAGAAATTACTACCAAGAACTTCATAATTATCATTTCATTTGCATTAAAAACATAATAGCTGGAAAAGTTTAACCCAATCCATGGAAATAGGTAATTTAATACTCCTGTCCAACAGAATTGCAATGAGAAAACACAGTTCAAAGTTCAATAATCAACATATAAACATACAGCAGATGTACACTGACATAGAGTCCAGAGCAATAATGTTGGCACTTTAGGAGAAAATTTCGGAACTTACAAGTTCCATTATTATCTTATGGAGAGTTCCAGAAAAAATAGTACTCCCTCAGTCCAATATAAGTAGGCATAGTTTCCTTTTGGATTCCTCCAATATAAGTACGCATAGATTTAAATGGAAAGTTTTCACATTATTTGCACCCCCAACTTACATCTATTTACTCAAATGCCATCACACTAAATCTACTTTATGAATAAAATATTATCTCAAATGACAACAATACCCTCAATTTTCCACACATATCTACTTTGTGAATAAACTACTATTATTTCTTAAAACTCATGACAAAAGTTTTATGCCTACTTATATTGGACGGACGGAGTAGTAATTATTAAAATTCCTAGTTAGTGCTTCATAGCTGGTAGTTTGTTGTGCCAGGATTCTAGTTTATAGAAAGCCAAGTGGCATTGGGAGTGCAAGATGCAGTGTTTGCAAATTAACGTACTGAAGCTTGGGCTGGTACTGCTGCCAAAGAAGTTTTCAGACTTAAAACTGCACTGGAAGCACCCACTCCCTGCCAATGATAAAAGATGTGATAAGGATTTCTGCCTTAATGTTTCTAATCCATCTCAAAAGAATGGAACAAAATCCCTTCTCATGAAGGTATATATAAATAACCTTAACTTAAATGAGGAAACAGCTAAATACTTAAGTCTAATGGCATACTGTTAGAGTTCAATTGCGGTGGGTGGGGTCATAGTGACTGGTGTAGGCAGATGATAAGTTGGAACAAAATGCTTTCAAGTATCCTAGTCCACAAACAAACAGGGAGGATAAACTGGAAACAAAGAACCTCGAGAGAGAGAGAGAGAGATGAGCTGACTAGAAATCTAGAAGTAGAGTAGATGGAATTTTTGAAAGAGAAGTTATCAGAAAAGTCATTTTCACCTTTACCAGGGCAGGAGGACCAATAGTAACTAGATCTTCAAGAGACTCCACCTTGTCCAGAGGTAAAGAACTGTAAAGCTCATCAACATCACTAAATTCATCAAAGTCCTCCTACAAGTTACAAAGTAAAAGTAAATTATAAGTCACACTCCATCACCTTTATATTTCATCAACACGTAGAACCGAATACAGAAAAATAAGAAACTAAATATATTCCATCATTTCCGGGAAAAAAAAGTTAAGATTAAAAGAAACTAAATTTAATCAGCTATTTATAGATGGCATAAAAACAATAGCTTAAAATAGGAACTATAACTTCATTTGATAAAGATAACCTGATTTCTTTCCACATAGTCATCCAAGAAATCCTTTACATCGTTGACTTGCTCAGGACTCAATTCATCGTTGTCCAAAAGCCTCAGAATTAATTCTAACTTCATAATATGCGCCTTATGCCGAGAAATGGATGCCTCCAGATGTGTCTACAAAAGAACAGAACTCATAATACAGGCACAAATCATGTGCACAGAATTAAGATTTTGTCCACTTTCCTTTCTATCATACCAGTCTCGGAGGCCTCATCTTCCCTTTCTTAACTGAAAGTCCCTCTATTTCAGCTTGAAGCTATCAATTTGATTTTCTAGCTCACTGACCTAATCAACAGGAAAATAACATCTTCAGGTATTCATAGACTAGGATTCCAATTCAATATCAAAAAGGCACCTTTAGAGTAGTGGCCTCACTGTCACTGACTTAGCATAAAAGTGTAACCATAATAGAAGGTTAAATTAACTAATTCCAGAATTCATGACACATCATAGATAGAGCTCAACCATGAGAAAGAAAGGTTGACATAGTCAAATTAAAACAATGGCAGAGAACCTAAGCAATCATAATAATGAGATCAACAGCTGAACCATTATCACGTGGCAGAAAGAAGAAAACAAAGAAAAACCGTATTTGGTTTAGTTCTTTCGTCTTTACTGGTCAAACAAATTAGATCTACAATCTAATCAACAAGAACGATATCATTTTCCAAGCTAACAAGCCTACAATTGAGCAACTCAGATGAAAGAAGTGCAGGCAAGTACAGGAGCATACCACATTATTCAACCAATCTCTTGTCTCTGATTTCGCTTTTTCCTTCGGATCCTACAACATAACACAAAAATGCATGCATGTCAAAGATGTTAGATTATGCTACAGCAACCACGCTTCAAGGCTTACATCAGGTGATGCACATGCACTCCAAATACTCCTCAATATCACTGAACAATAAATGAAGATGTTTCCGCTTTTATAAAGCAATGTTTTCGTTGGACAGGACCAGAAGTATAATTCAAGTGACAGGAAACTCTCAACCTAATTGAACTAATTCTTATTGACAAATATCATGGATGGGATGATCTTGTGCACCTCCAGTGATGTTATCGTAGTTAAACTTAATCCAGAGACAAATATCAGGATTCAGGAACATTTTTATCATCAAGAAACAGTATAACAAGACAATGCCCACCGTTTTAGGTTGTTGGCCAAGGCCTTCTTTTGAGAAAGCTTTCGTCTTCGTTTCTTTTTCACAGATCTTAAATCGTTCCATTTCACGCTCAATTTGCTTTCGAGCATCCATCAGAGCCTGCTCATAAGAGGCACTAACCTATGTCAACAAGTATCAAAAGAAAAATCCATTATCAACATCAGACAAGAGAAGAGATTAAACTAAAGATATGAGTATATCAGATAAAGAAAAATTGGAGCACATATATATGGCTGAATATGCCATAACCAAACAATGAAATAACTATCCAAAGTGTAGCACAAAGAGGCATAAAAACAGCTGAAGAAGTAATGATCTACAAAAGCACATAGCTAAGTATACACAAATGAGAAATTGTTACATATAATCAGTTATATGTACTAAACAATAACTTGTGATAAGAATAATCACTTCTAAATGAGAGTTGTTTTGGGATAGGATAAATTTTATTAATGAAGAGAAAAAGGTAAGGGATGAGATATCCCTAACCCAAAATACATGCACAGGAACAAAAATATGACATCAGTTACAAGCAAAACTCCAAAACACTCGTTTCTAAAAGACTTATGGTTAGACAACCAATAAGCAACTCTATACTTGATCTTATCCCAAACATCATCTAGTGACTCCTAAGAGTTCTAAATATTTATCATATTCCTCTCAATCCAAATGGACAATAAGACCACCGGAACCACAGGCTTTCATAGCACTTTCTCTTTATTATTGATAGAAATGCCCAGATTATCTACTAATAAACCTGCAGACAAAACAGGTATAGCCCATTGCAGGCCCAATTCATTGATGGCTTTGTTCCAGATACCCTGAGCAAATGAACACTGTAGGAATAAATGGTTTGAATTCTCAGAGCTGCCCCTTCACAGAACACACCAGAATGATGATTAAAAAGTACTAGGAAAGTGTTTTTTTTTTTTTTTTTTTGCAAAAAATCACAGGTGGGTAGATTCCATAAGACCATCGACCATAAAAATACTTGGACCTTCTTAGGTATAGGAAAACTTCTACACTGCTTTGAACCAAGGAAAAGAGGAGAGGTCGTTACCAGGGAAAAAGACATAAAAAAGGATTTGCAAGTGAATTTATGAGAAGAATATGAAATCCAACTGCCCAAGACTTGAAATCTTCTTCCAAATCATTTAGTCTAACACTCTTTAGCATCTCCAGCAGCCGATAAAACTCAAGAAACTCATCATCACTCAAATTCCTACGGATATGTAAATTCCAGCAGACCAACAAAGACAAAGATATCGAGGGAGAAAAGAAAGAAATAATAAGCAGATTACTGATAGTGGAAAGACGGAATATGGAAGGCAATTGAAGAGAAAGGGAGAATCACCCAACCAAAAATCCTCCCAAAAACAAATTTTATCACCCTTCCTCACTTGATCTTTCACTAGACACTAATCGAATGAAATCCGGGTAAATTCGGGAGATGATCAGATGATGTTCCAAGGACTTTTGAAAGCAGTTCTAATGGCTGATCCTGTATCCTGCTGGAATCTCTACAACCATTTTCCTAATAGTGCTTTGTTTCTGTAACAGATAAATTCCAAAAACCCCAAACCACCGAATTATTTTGGTTGTGCAACTATTTACCAAGAGACAAGATGTGTATGGGAATCTGCATCTACGCCATTCCATAAAAGTTCTCTCATCCTTTTTCCAAAAAGATTGGCAATGCCCCTAGGTAATCTTAACAAAGAGAGATAGGAGATGGGAGTTGCCTATAAGACCAATTGAAGCGACGGTAATCTTACATCCCTAGATTGCTCATGGACCCTCACCGTATTGATGTGTAACCAATTTAAAAAAACATATCCAACAAATGCCATCCATTGCCTTCCTTATGCTTTTATGATCAATGGCCGAAACATGTTCAGAAACGAGCCATAATATACCTGATAATACATTTGAGAGTTGTATGAAACAGTCACAAACACAGAGCAAAGTTTCCCCATAAGAAAGTTTTATGCTAAAAGCTTAAGTTAAGACCACACCTTTATTACTTTAATCCTCAAAAGTGAATAGTTGATCAATTTAGGCTTATTAGCCTTTACAATGTCACATAAAATATAATATCCAATATTATTGCTGATCATAGTTGTTAAAAGCGCTCTCGAGGCTATAGGCCGTGCGCTATTTTTAGGGAGCACGCCTTTTGTGTCATTTTGATGCGCTATCTTCCAGATCTACTTCACTCCAAAATGTGGTTTATGTACAAATTTGAAATAAAAATTTATTTTTGACAAAAATAAACTTGAAAGAAAAACAAGCAGTGTTGAATTTAGGCCTAGGGTTTAGGAAAAATTTGGTAAAGTAAGAAGAAACTGAGAAACAACACACATAGTTGTTAAAAGCGCGCCTCAGGCATAAGGGGGAGTGCCTCGCCTTGGCTGAGGCAGGCGCAGATTTGAAAAAACCTTTTTTTAAAAAAATTTTAAAGAAAAATTTGGTTATACTCCCTCTGTCCCAGATCGGTTTTCATAGTTGACTTTTTCAACGGTTTTTGTGTGAGAATTATTTCATACTAACATGTGTACAAAAGTTGTTTTATATAAATGATATGATAGCTAATAAGGTTAACTAGCATAACATTCATATAAAACAACTTTTGTACACATATTACTATGAAATAATTGTCACACAAAACCGTTGAAAAAGTCAACTGTGAAAACCGATCCGGGACGGAGGTAGTATGTTTTATTTATGGTTGTAATTATTTCTTGGGCCCTAAGAAATGAGTTTTAGACAAAATAAAATTAGGGTTAAGTGGTTAACAAAAAAAAAACCGTTCAGCCTTTCCTGCCTCTATCTATCGCACTTCCTTCTCCCACCAGACCACCTGTCGGCTGCCGCCCAGCGCCGCCAGGTGCACCCAAGTCTCTTATTCCTCCCCTAGTCCCGCTCTAGGTCTTATAACATGTTTTTATGCACTAATATATACTAAACAACACTTTTTCATCCCCCAAACATGTTTTCATACACTAATATGTTTAATTTAAATTTATACAGTATTTGTATTAGTTTTTCACAATGAACAAAAGGCGCGGTGCGCGCCTTAGGCGTTAGGCACACTTTTGCGCCTTGGAGCCTTAACAACTATGACAACACAGCTGCCCCTATACGCTAGGTTCTATTAGAGCCGCTGACAGGATCTAATGGGACCAGGTCAAAATTATGATGGACTTGAAATAGGATTGTTCAATGCATCTCCACTTGCTGTTTTACACTTTGATAATTGTCATGCAAAAAGGTGTTTCCATGTCTTATAGGCTACGTTTGTTTTGCGATTCCCAGATGAACTTAGAATTTTCCGATTAACGTCCCATTGGAATTAGAGATTCAGTTTCAAATTACATACTCAGTCCACACCTAAAATACCTATAAACCTATTATTACTCTTTCCAATAATTCACTCTCATCCATTCATTCTCTTTCCTTCTTTACTCTTACACAATACAATAAAATAACACAACATCAATCATTATTATATATTGATTTGACATAAAAGCAAAACCTCACCTTACCAAAATCTCAAAACAAATAGATATTTTTACTATTCATCAGGAATTTCACATCCAATGACTTCCCCACACACCTAAATCCCAAAACAAACGTAGCCCAAAGTTTTCAAGGTGACCATTTCCACTCTACTTTTTTTTTTTTTTGATAGGAAAAAACGTTTTATAAATAGGGAAGGTAAAAGGGATGAGAGGTCCCTTTTGTAGCTTACAATTAGACAATATCACTTAAGAGCGAAGCATCAATCCCTAACTAAATCCGATATATGGACATGTATGAATTTCTTATTGACTTAACTTTCACTCTACTTATTCATAATTTACAATGAGTTACTAACTAGGCACATCAACCGAGGGAACTTTTGGGAAGATTAAAAGCTGTAAAAATATTGATGTTGAAGAATCTGAATGATGTGATTAGATTCTAACTGCCGTAAAAGCTAATTATTAGGTTCTATAGTATTCTGCAAGATAATGAAGAGTATATTCTTTTGTAAATATAGGATTTAGCCAACCTTTCTTGGGGTAGGTTCTAGAGTTGAATGTATACACATTATCCCAGAATTTATACTAAATACAAAATAGTTATTTCTTTGCATGGTAACTTGAGCCAATTAGGGTTTCAAGAATTCTCATCTCCACATACTATTAAATCATATTCAGTTCTTTGTACTATTCATCGTCATAAAGTCCAAGGATTAATCCAGTAAATCTGCCTCGGTGGATGTACAACTTTAAACAAAATCGTTTACTTGAAGAATTAATTCAGTAAATGCTAAATGCACACAGAATTTACAGAAAGGCATAGTGTCTTTTGCAGGTGTCAGAAAAGGTAAGATATAATGTAGTAATGTGCTCCTTTGGGGGAAGGCAAGAAAAATCTACACAGCATACCATTAGAAAAGGGGGAGTAAGAATCAGAAAGGACAACAAATCCTTCTATTAGTGTTTAATTTAATGATAATGACCAACAACAGCTCCAATTAGAATTTATAAAGACTGTAGAATCAACTGCAGAATGGAACCAGAAGCATTCAAGTAATTGCAACTTTTATTTGGTTTATCATGTTCCAGAAGGCCTAAACGAGAAAACACCCAACAACATATAAAAGTTCTTTCTTCTGAAGGGGAGGTTGCAAACACACATTTGGTGCAGTAGCCCAAGGCAACAAATTGAGCAAAAAACAAATAAAATAATTCTAATACTGTCACCAGGGTAGGTAAATGGATAATACCAAGATTGACTAGATAAACAGTAAACTAATTGAAAAACTGCACTTGTTCTACTGTGGAAGATACCTTCTTATCCTTGATCTCACTGGACTGAATCCATGTCTTGATCTGGTCTCTATATCTCTGCAACTTCTTTATCTCCTTCTTCAGGTCCGCCTCGAATTTTTCTTTCTGATTTGCATTGTCTGTATCATAAACCTGAAAAAAAAACGCAGACATTCAACCAAAGTTAGAGCGAGAAGAAGATACTTCTGAAACACAAGCGAATACATAAAGGAAAACCTTGTTCCAAATGCTATCAAATACATCAACGCCTTCTTGGACCTTCTTGAGAACTCGATCGATCTCACCCTGCAATTTACGACTTGCTCCCATTCCCAATTTTTACGAACAATAAGAACAATTCACGAATAAGTAATGCAAAACCCTAGGGTTTTCAGGAAGATGATGAAGAGTTGAAGATAGCAGGTATTAATTTTGCCCTATTCTGATGTACGAGCCGCTATCGTACGCCGGTCTGCCTCTAGGGAAGGGGATGATTACAGATTACCGATAGAATCAAATATTTATCAGTGCGGGCTTGGGCGTACGACAGCCCATTCAAGTTCGGTTCGTTCCGGTTTAATTTTTTTAAAATTTATTTTCAGGCAAAAACTTGAATAAGAATCTATAATCTATAAATATATAATACACCAATTAGTTTCCATATTGATAATTGGAGGGAAACATTTATGACCGTTGATCGTAATGTGTTGATTTGATCTTGGCTCTACATTGTAATTTAGGAATTTTTTTTTTTATAAATATAATCGTAGTAATACAATTAATTAAATACTATATCAATCTTATTATAGTATAACCGTCACTCTTATTAATGTTATCAATTAAATTAATGCTATCACCATCATATATAATAATACACAAGTAATCCCTTATTATCCCTCATTCTTATTAATGCTATCATCATATAATAATTTAGGAAGTTTTTTATTAGAATTTCAATAACCATCTAATTTAATAAAAAATTATTTGTGGATTTTCATTAATCAATCAACTAATTCCTTGATTGTTGCAATTAATTGATTGGTAACTTCATTCCTATATAATGTCTTCTTTTTCATCCACCATTGTTGTCCGCAACCTAACTCTAAGTTATTTAGTACACATTATTAACATATTATATGCGTCTATCCTTTGAAATCGATAACTTTACGGTGGCCATAAAAATGTCTTCAGGTGCGAGAGGTGAGAGATTAGGTTCTTCGATTTCATGTTTGCAAGTTGATATATTTTTTTCGATTTTTTTTTACAGAATGACCTAAATTTGGATCAAAATTAATATTAGTGGTAAGTATAGATTAGAAATATACTAGATGAGCTCCGCGTATTACGCGGTATTTTCGTTAAATAAATTTTACAATATAATATATTATATATATTATTTTCAAATAATAATATATATATTAAAATAATGTATATGTATAAAAATTGTAATTATAATATTAAATTTAAATAATGGTAATATTAATTGTATGACAATTCATGCTAAGGATTAGAATTATTATAATTATGTGAAAGAATTTATTATAAGATTTGTTTCAAATTTATTTTATAATTAATAAAAAAGGAGACGATTAATAGAATTTTTTTATATAATTGATGCATAAATATTACTCCGAGTAATATATATATATATATATCGTATATTTACAATAAATATCATATATGATTATATTAAGTTCTTTTTTTTTTTTTATAAAAGTTGATACAACCACAATTTTTCTTACATACATTTATAGGCTTAAGTTAAATATAATTTTATGTTTAAAATTTGTCATATGATAAAAATTTTAGATATAAAATAGATATTTAAAATATTTAAAGATTTATATATTAACTTATTTATTAAAAAATATACATATTGTGCAAGAGGTCTAAGGTTCAAACCTCCTTAGAAACATATTTTTTAATTAATTCCTATATTAAAATGCCACATAGATAACATATATTAATTATAAATCAATAGGAGAATGACACATAGATTATTAACATATATATGCATTTAATAAGAATGTGACACATCATTCAAATTAACCTCATGACGACACCTAAGCAAAAACAAACTCCCTATTAGTAATATAGGGATAAAATAATATACTTTTTGAATCAATTTCTATTGATAAATGTATATTTATTAAAAAATATTGCATTGTAATCGATTTAATGTAAATAAATTTAATTTCTTATTTATACCAATTATTTAGTACGCATTATCCATATTGTAATATCCCGAAATCCTTATATGAAATATTAATGCATGTTATTAATTTTAATAAATTAAGTATTATAATTTGATAATTTTTCTAATTGAAATAGAAATTAAAAATTTTGTAGTGTTTAATAATGTGTATTTATGTACAAATATATTTTCATTAGAAGTATTAAATAGAATATATATATATATATATATATATATATTAAAAAGGATAAAGTTAAGTATATATATAAATATTTATATATTAAATTGATAAGTTACGGAAGTTACGGCAATCCTATCTTCTTCTTTTTTTTATTTGCTTCCTCAATAAGCTAAGAGAAAAGGCAAGTACGTTTAGCCGTTACGCCGCCTTATTTCGTACGGCGCTTTTCTCCGTATTATCATATTATATATAGAAATGCTCGTAGCGATTCGTAGATTGTAGAAATAAGATCACTTGTTGTTTCGATTCCCGTAACGTTCGATAATTTAGTGCGAAGCTTCGGAAATTATTGTTTAAATGTGCTTTTTCATTCAATCACCACCGCTGCTTTCGCAAACGATAGGTGGCGAGGCTTATACCGTTGTGAAGTCTCACATGCGTAGAGTAGAATTCTATTCTCCATTGTTAGAATCGGTGTATGAAATTAGTAGAAAAATAAGCCGAAAGTGACGCGTGAGAAACGGGTTTCAACGTTTAGAATTAAACTTTATTTTTGTGGATTCTTATGTTTCGAGTCATTATGGGATGTAGTAAAGGTCATAGGCCTAATCGTGAGTAGGAAACGATGAAAATGGAGTATAAAAAGCTTGAAATGGACGTTAATGGCGTAAGTGAAAAATTGAGTCGTTCTCTGTCAAAATGGCCGTCACCTTTCCGGTGACCGCTTTGAGGTGAGGCTTGGGTGAAATAGGAAGCCGAGATTGTAAGGATTCCAACGGTATTTTCGGTTTTCCAATCGGAGGTGTAGAATGACCGTAGAGGACCTCTTGTACAAAAGCTTGAAAGTAGAGGGGAGGCCAAAGAGAATTAGATTAACTTCAGGGACTAAAATGCAAATTCTCAATTCTGGTCAGTTGACCAGTCAACGGTCAACGGTCAACGGTCAACGTTGACTTTCCATTTAATTACAATTTTGCCCCTCATTTTCAAACGCTTGTAGAATCTTCGCTTTTCATCCGATTTGATCCAAACCAGCGTCAAATTGTTCCAAATTCAAATATCTACATTTTAATTCTAAAATCACGGACGAACAGCATTATAAAAATGACTATTTTACCCCTGAACGGTCAGTACGCCGTAAACTCCCGCTTTTAATCCAAATTCTTTGTTTCAAGTCCGTTTTTATCCCAACGAAGTTTCTACACGCTCTAAATAGGATTATATTATCAATAAATTAGCTAGTTTATCTTTTGACCATCTAACACATTAATCGAACTTTAAAATCCTTAGGAAAAGATCGGTTTGCCCTTTAACCCTAGGCCAAATCAAGTGGTCCTATAACTCTAGGAAGCTCTTATTATAGTTATTATAAGTTAATTATCATATCTATTACAATGATCCGAGAGCACGATATTATTTGTAGGGCTGTAAGAACTCGAAGCATAAAAGCGCTTCGCTTCCAAAACAAAGGCTCATATCTAATCAAAGTGGGATAATTTCCACTCTTAATTGAGTTTAACATTCCATGTTATGATTGCTATGTTAAGGTGCAATATGTGAGTAATATATGTCATGATTATGCAACAATTGTGATATTATGTTCAAGCCGGTAATGGCCCGTACTATGTGTATTATGTTCAAGCCGGTAATGGCCCTGCATAATGTTCAAGCCGTAATGGCCCGTACTATGTGTATTATGTTCAAGCCGTAATGGCCCGTACTATGTGTATTATGTTCAAGCCGGGTAATGGCCCGCATAATGTTCAAGCCGGGTAATGGCCCGTACTATGTGTATTATGTTCAAGCCTGGGTAATGGCCCGTACTATGTTCAAGCCGGTAATGGCCCGCATAATGTTCAAGCCGGTAATGGCCCGCATAATGTGCACATGAGTTATGTTTTCATGTTATGTGTTATTTGCATATACATTTTATTAGTGCAATCATTGAGATTATTCCACCGGGTGTATTTGAAACACTCACCCTCATATCCATTGTTACTGAGATCTTGAGTTTGATGTGGAGGGACGATGAGGATGCAAAGACTGCACCTTTTGGTTCGATTGTGTAATTATTGTATATATTATGAGTTATGCTACCGGAGTGAAAAATAATGGTTCTTTTGTGGACTAGTATAAATATACTAGTTGAAACGTGTAACAAAACATATTTTGCCCTTTTTCTTTTGATGTGTAATTATCGCATGTGAGCGAGGTTTGTTAAATTCTTCTTTCTCAAGTACATATCTTTGATTTACGGTTGCTTTGGGGTATTATTTTTAATTTGGTTATAGCTTCCGCTTATAAAAATAATAATTTTATTATCGTATCTTTGGAAAGGAGTTTGAAAAGGTATTTTAGTAGCGCCTCACCCCAAAGTGATATTATTTTAAAAAGGAAGAGAACTTGGGGCGCTACACATATAATATGCGTTTCCATAAAAAAAAGATTATATTGATTAACACTTAGTAAACAATATTAACCACCGTGCGAAGCACCTACGGGCAAAACTAGTAACACATTGAAAAGTGATAACAATTTATTAAAAAGTGACTCGTTCTCATGTCCTGCCTCATGCATGAAACGGTCTCACACAAGAGTGTCCATTATTTTCATACTCGTTGATATATTTTAAAAATTATCTTTTTTCAAAATTTGTAAATTCGATTTTTATAAATAAAAAAATAATTTTCTTCTCCATTACAATTTAGATTGCTCAAATAAAAATGGACGTTGCAATTTTATTTTTTCATACCCAAAATACTAAAAACAAATTTGCCCTCTCAAACAAAGATCTATTATTTACACATATGTCACTCAATTTTTCAAGATAATTAAATCTCTTTAACTCAATTATTCACTCCAATAAAATTGAAAAGACCATTTTACCCTTTATTTTACAACTTTTATTACTAATAAACAATATTTTTATTAAAACTTGTGTCATTTGATTTTGACCAATTTAAATCATAACAGAGAGAGTAATAATTTTGGATATCCAGTTATATTTACAAACACCACCTTAATAAATTAAAGAATTTTTATTAGTTCAAGTCCCGAAAGATATATTAATTATAGTGAAAGATAAAACTTATCAATTTAGGACTGATTGCGATAATCGGGCAAGCGATATTAAGACAACCAAGTTTATCGAACCCAAGGGAAAAGTATGGCCATGAGTCCCTAGAAATGCAAGTTCTCAATAACTATTGTTGCAATCACGGTTTTGAACCAAAAACACTACAAAAATGCTAGAATTAAAATCAACAACACAACAAAGCAATTAATCAAACAAATGGTAGGCAAGAACAATTACCAAAAATCAATTGAGGATGACAAATTCTTATATGAAATATTGTACCGTGAAATAACTCATTTAATGAAATTCGCCCCCACGTGCTCCCGTGAGTGTTACTATTACGTTAAACATGTGTTACTTTAACGATAAATAAGTGTTACCGTAAAACAAATAATATGTATTTGTCTAATAATAATCGCTCAAATGCAAAAATAAAAATGAAAAATGGTCAAATAAATCTTTAATCTTATATGTGTGGATCAAATAAGTCTCTAATCTTCGACAACTTTATTTTCATTAATAGAGTGTGATTTTATTAAGATGGGGGCTAATTTGATATCAATATTAAAAAGAAATGATTTAAATGTGCTAAGAAGAAGTTCATGGGTCTATTTGATTTCACGTATAAGATTTGAGGTAAATATGTGTTATTGTAAGGACAAATATGTGTACTAAACTCGTGCAAAGATAAAAATTAAAACTCAATTTCGGTGTTTTACTATAAGATCAAACATGTGTTATTGTATGAAAAAAAAATGTATTACTAATAAACAAAATCAAGACAACAAATGGATAAATATTTTATTCTTTTTAGGACTAGTAACACGTACTTGTCCTTACGGTGACACATGTTTTAATCTTATAGTAACACACCCGAGAATGAGATTTTATTTTTGTCTTTGCACGAGTGTTACTATATGAACACAAATGTGTTACTATATAGAGAAAGATGTGTTACTATATGAAAAAAATGTGTTACTATATGAACACAAATGTGTTCTCGTATAGAGAAAGATGTGTTACTATATTAAAAAATCAAAATGTGGTAATAGTTGCGATATTAATTCCAGCTTTTTTAGAAAAACAAGTAACTAATAACTAAGATGATTCAGACATAGCAGACACATTAATTTGATGTTGTTGATAAACTTTGTTATTGTTTTGATCAGTAATCCGTAATAATTATTTGACAATTTTTTAAAAAATCATTCATATCTTCTCTTTTTATCTCGTATCTTTGTCTGCTTTCTCTTCAATTTGACATCGTTGATAAATTTCACTATCGCTTTTGCTTGAGTTCAATGTTGAATCGCCTCCTAACCCACTGTCGCGATTTTTTCCGGCGTTCGTGTTTCTATTTCTTTGTCACGTTGCTCGTGCCCTAGTCTGCGCTTTATTCATATTTTGACCCATTTTGTTAATTGACCCGCGAGATTGTGAATATACCTTTTATAACTAATATTTCACGTAAAAATATTTCACAAGAGACTAGCTCATTGGGGATAGGGGTGCTAGGGATAATATCCATCAAGGAATCAATGATCAACAAGCTATGATTGAATCAAATTACCAATCAACTAAGATAGAAAGCATAGAACCATCATGCAATTAAATCTCCATTAATCACACAATGTCTAATGCGAGTATCCTTAGTGCAACTAATCTCTCAATTAAGAAGCACCCAATTCATACAATCATACACAATTATAATCCGATTAATCCCTAATCATGTTAGCTCAACTCTCGCCTATTGCTAGGGTGATCAAATATTAATCTAAAGAGATAAAAATGCATGAAACACAATTAGAATCACAATTAGAGAACAAACTATCTCAATTGATCAACAATCATAGCACAAGGCAATCAAATCATCCTCAATTTCAATTATCCCAAACACAAGTGGATTAGCCCATGGAGCAAAGTGCAAAATCCATGGGTACAAAATCTAATTGCAAAATCACAAAACTAATCACAACAATTAAGGAATTGAAATGAGTAGAGAGGAAGAACATCACCAATTAAGCCAAAATGAAAAAAAAAAATAAAATAGGAATGCTAGAATCTTCAAATGTATCTTCAATTGTAAACTCCTCTTCACTTGAATTACAACTTGGAATGAGAAAACTAATGGATCAAAATACAATCTAAAATACAATTAATTAAAATCTATCTAAATCTAACAATCTAATCAACCTACAAGGAGAATTAAGCTAAGAAACTTAGAAATCGCCCTAAAACCGTAAGTAATCGCTATAATGAAGGTTATGCTCTGTTTTCCGCTCAAATGGCTTTAAAAGCCAAAATTTTAAAAATCGGCACCCTCGACTCGAGCTTGGGGCCCTCGAGTCGAGGCTCCTTAAATTGTGAATGCGACTTTCTTAAAAACTCCCAGCCTCGACTCGAGCTTCACCCTCGAGTCGAGCTTGCCTGAAAAAATCGACCTCGACTCGAGCTTCCAGCCCTCGAGTCGAGGCTTCTTCAAATTTCGAAATTTTCTTTCTTGTTTTGCACCCTCGGGTCAAGCTCCCGGGCCTCGACTCAGAGGTCGAGTCCAGGAATTTTCTCGACCCGACTTCCGCCTCCGAACCCCATTTTTGCCCGTCTCGTTCGTCTCTTCGTTGTATGAATGCCGGTACTCTCGGTTTGGTCAAATTCCACCGATTTACCTGAAAACGGGACGAAAAACATCAAAAATCCATCAAGTGATACTTTTCAAGCAAAGTAGTGATATTCTACACTTTTAAGCACAAAAACTAACACTTCTTACCACTTTTGCACAAAAATACCCCTCAAATCATGCATCAATTCACTCCAATCAAGGACCTGAAAGATGTTTATATTAAGGGATTTTATCAATCAAGATATGAAAAATGTTTAAATTAAGGTCTCGAATTGATAATTGTCCTATCTTTCAGTGCCAAATTGATAAAACCTTTTAATATAAACATCTTTCAGTCCCAAAGTAAATAAGTTTTATCTTACAGTTCCGAATTGATAATTAACATATCTTTCTCGGACTTGTATTGATAAAAATCCTAAATAAATCATTATTAATTTTTTTAAAAACTATTTATTTATGAACATCAAACATAAATTTTTTAAGCTCAATTGGTCACTCGTTTAAGTACTTTTTTTTATCGGGGTTAATAATATTATATTTGACTGAATTTGTATTATTTTTATTTATAATATTCAATATAAAATATTTTATTATATTTAATTACTATTAATGTCGCATGTGATGTTATCACATATTCTCGCTATATCGAATTTGACCCTTTCTTTGTTCATATAACTAACTTTTATTCTCTAACAATTCAATATTGTAGTAGATGTTGTGACATTGCGGGTTGAAGATCTAGAACATTCTACAAGGATCTAGAATGAAGACTTACGGTCAAATGTTACCGTGGATCTTGTAACATCAAGTGCAACATTGAGGACAAAATCCAGAATCTTCTATTAGTGGTCCAGATTAAAGACCAATTCGGAGAGATTTAGAAGGACCTAGATCATGCGGTTGCAGGAGTGAGTCACGAAACTAACTACCTACATGGACGGCTAGGAGAGATAAATAAAGAGAAGTTATTTTGGAGTCTTTCTAGATCCATCCACAAGGATCTATGGTTGAAGCCGAGGACCTCTATAAATAAAAACCGAAGACTTTAGTAATGACAAGGAATATTCAAATATCAATTGTTGAGTGTCTTAGTGCATCCAAGAGATAGGGCCGTTATTCCCTCTTACGTTGCTACTTGCGCATGTTACCTCGTTTAGCAACATATGTATCTTGAAGTGTCATTAGCTAGGATGTCTTTGATACTTTGATTTACTTTTGACGGTGTAATATTTTCTAATACTACACTTAGCCGTTTAAGAGTCAATAGGTGATATTGAGTCTTTATTTCCGTTGTAAAGGTTCTCGTCTTGGAAACACTTTACACAAACTTTTGTATTCACTCTCGATTTAGTGAAAAATTTCGCCAATGAGGCATCATACACTTTAATTAACAAGTCTATGAAAAATTTACTCCTTTGCATTGTTGTGTTAGTCTTCCGCTCGTGTTTTTACATTACGATATTTAGATGTTGTAGTGCATGTCATAACATTCAAGATAACATCATTCTATTTTACATCGCACGCATACTTTCACTGGCAACAGAGCCTAGAACTTGACAAAGACTAAGTTTAGATCCCGTGTTTTAGTGTGTGTTTTTATTTTACAATGGAGTGTCCACTCTCTCGGTCTCCTAGGCCCCCTATTCTTGATGGAATAAACTATGTCTATTGGAAGTCAAGGATGCGGATGTATATCAAATCCATTAATGAACGTGCTTGGAGGAGTGTTATTTCGGATGGACAACCCGTAGAACTCAAGCCGATGATGAAGGAAAACTCGATCAAACGAACCGGATCGACAAATGATGAAAGAACAATTGCTAGTTACAATTCTAAAGCCTTAAATGCAATTTTTATCTCATTGATATGACTATGTTCAAGATCATATATAACGTGTCGTGCAAAAGAGGTTTGGGATCGTTTACAAGAGTATTGTGAAGGGTCCGATAGTGTTCATAGAACAAAACTACGAATGCTAGGCACAGAGTTCGAGAACACGAGAATGAAGGAAGATGAAACCATTTCATCTTACAATGAACGTGTCATGGAGATTGTCAATGAAGCTCAACCGCTGGAGATCCTATCTCTAATACCGAAGTTAGTACATAAAATTTTACGTTCTGCTCCTAAAAGATTTGATGCAAAAAGTTGTGCTATAGAAGAAGCTAAGGATACAGATACATTGAGTCATAATGAGCTAATAAGCATTCTTAAGACCTATGAGATCAATAGCATCCAACCAGAGGAGAATGATGGTAAGAAGGTTGTTGTCTACAAAGGACACTACAAGAAAAATAAGCTTTTATGACATTGATAATTGTCATTATAGGACGCTTTCTAATACACTTGGTTTATTATGACATTTATGTAAAGTGTCTTCTAATCTAATGTAGTAATAAGTGATGACTTATTAAGACATTTGTAAATGTCATGTGAAGTTAACTTATACTAACTTGGTAACCTGCCAATTTTCATTTATATATTAATTCATGTCTATCAAGACATTTTTAAGTGTCGTAATAGATGTTTTATAATTTATATTTTTAATTATTTTCATGACATTAATAAATTTCGTAATTATTTATTATTTTTTTATTGATAGGGAATTTCATAATTAATTATAATAATACGATAAATTAAATTGGATCAATAAAAACAAATATAATTAAATTAATAAGTACACCTACATATGACAGTTTATTGAAAAATAAGAGTACTACATTAAAAAATAACATCTTGAACTTTATCTAAAAACTCTATATAGGCCATCAGGATCCACATAAGATGCCTTCACTAATATACATCTCACCAAATGTGGCATTGTAACTAGAAAATTTGTTGGAGGAAGGATGGTGCAAAACTCCAATAAAATGAGCATCATAAAACATCACTAGAGACGACCAATTTCGTTAAATATGTTTTAAAGTTGAGTAGCTACGAGAAATGGAGGAGGATGATGTTGCACTTTTGAACTCAAAGAAACACGCCCAACTTTTTCTCCCTCACATGACATTGTATCCAACTATCAAGTGTTCAATCGAGTAGCAACAACTAAAAGTCTGACAAGAAAAAGATTTTTGACATACAACTTTAGTCTTAACTTTTGCGCTTTACCTATTGCCTTAAAACCTCGGAGGCTTCGGAAATTTGATGTGTCCTCTTTCTCAACCACATGATTATCTGTCTTCCCAACAATTTGCAGTGCATTATAAAACTTAGTTACAAGAATTATAAAATACGATAATCGAAAATTGAAATTAATGAATGCACCACTATTGATCACACATCTCTTAGTGATCACCAAAAAGGCTTCTTGTGCTACTAGGAATCCTTTGTTGATCAACTTCAATTTCCAAATTCAACCACACAAAACAGCAAGCATAAACAATATGCATAATCCACAATAAATTTCATGTTATAGTCTCCACAATAATGTCACCATCAACTCATGGTTACTTTCTTAAAGACTATCTACAATATCTTATATGATAAACTCTTGTAAGTACTCAAGTTCAATTAAGATTACCTTTTAGCAACTTTTATGCCAATATATAGAATGACTTTCAAAATTAACAATAATTTTTCAATAGTCTTTACCTTGAAAGAAAAATTGGAAAAACATCATTTTCAAGTAGTGCAAATAGAAACAAATGAACCAACAAGTCCAACTTGCGAGTCATACAATCAAGTCCAACTTTGAGAGTTACCTATTTTTCATCCGTTCATGTTCGGTTTTACTCGCTCTAAAACAAGGAAGAATGTTGCACAAGTATTACACATAGTCCAATTTTTTTGCATTATTTCTCTTAATTTGACAATATTTGTACTCCCTCAGGAACATGAATTAGATATTTTTTATGCTCTATGAGAAAATTTCATGAAATCACTACAAAAAAAAAAAACAATTTAGCGAGGGGATTAAAGAGGGATTTGGCGAGGGCGGGGGTTGGCGAGGATTTAACGAGGCAACTTGCCCTCTCTAAAAACCTCCTCGTTAACTTGTCCTCGGCTCGCCTCGCTAATTAACGAGGGCAGCCGCCTCGCTAATCGCCGAGGGATTTGGCGAGGTAGATTGCCGAGAGATTTAGCGAGGGCTTGGCTAGCGAGGGCTTTGGCGAGGGCTAGATTGGCGAGGGATTTGTCGATATGATTTTGCTTTTAAATATATTAATATCATATTATGTTCAATATTTTATATATTTAATTTATAAATGTTATTCAATTAAATTTGTTTATTATAACTATTATTCAATTAAATTGTTATCACATATAAATAATTATTTTATAATTATTAATATTGTATATATTCAATTAAATTGCATCATATATATAATTCACTATATACATATTATCATTTATTATTGTTATTATTATTATTATTATTATTACATATATATATTATCATGTTTATAATTATTATTATTATCACATATATATTCAATTAAATTGTATACTATATTTTAGTATATATATTATTATTTTATAATTATTAATATTGTATATATTCAATTAAATTGCATTCTATATATAATTAACTATATACATATTATTATTTATTATTGTTATTATTATTATTACATATATATTATCATATTTATAATTATTATTATTATCACATATATATTCAATTAAATTGTATACTATATTTTAGTATATATATTATTATTTTATAATTATTAATATTGTATATATTCAATTAAATTGCATCCTATATATAATTCACTATATACATTTTATTATTTATTATTGTTATTATTATTACATATATATATTATCATGTTTATAATTATTATTATTATCACATATATATTCAATTAAATTGTATACTATATTTTAGTATATATATTATTATTTTATAATTATTAATATTGTATATATTCAATATAATTCACTATATACATTTTATTATTTATTATTGTTATTATTATTATTACATATATATATTATCATGTTTATAATTATTATTATTATCACATATATATTCAATTAAATTGTATAATATATTTTAGTATATATATTATTATTTTATAATTATTAATATTGTATATATTCAATTAAATTGCATCCTATATATAATTCACTATATACATTTTATTATTTATTATTGTTATTATTATTATTACATATATATATTATCATGTGTAAATATGTACTCTTAAACAATTAAAATTAATACTTTAAATAATTAAAATTCATCATCTTAATTAATTAAAATTCATACTCGTAAATATTTAAAATTCATAAATTCTTAATTAACATTAGAAAAATTGTGATAGTTTTAAACACGAATAATTCATTCACCGCCGCCTAGAACCGGGACCCACGGGATGGTGATCAGAACCACAGGACCACCTGGGTCACCACTGTGCAAGGAACCCCGCAACCCCTGCATCATCTCCGGAATTGACGTTGCATGTCCGCTGAAACTCCACTCGCATCTCCGCATGCATCTCCGCCGCAGGCTGCGTCTCTTCGCTCCATCTCCTTCCGCACCCTCTCACGCTCCTCTTGGAGCATCCGGTCGATATCGGCTTGGGTGTAGCCACTAGGAGGAGCACTCGATGAGCAAGAGCCGGAGGGGATGCGTCTGGACTTACCTACTGACCAAGACCCCGAACCCTCCCGCATTGTTTTCCAACGGTATTGACATAGATTTGGGATAAGTCGGGTTGGGGTTTGGAGCTCGACCCCTCGGAGGGATGAGGCATCCGGGAGGCCACCTCTTGTACTTCATCTTTGTCACGAATATTTCCACAATTAAAATTTTAGATTACAAAAATAGACATATATATAATTTTTTTATAAATTATTACATAATATAAAATGAAAATACTTACAAGTGTGTCACTAATAGCCCCGTAGGTGTACTCCTGTCACCACGGTTGTGGTAATGCTCACTATGTCCCATCGGTGGGGGCCGTCCATGCTTCCTCTCCTGTATTTATTTAATTAGAACCACGTGTTTAATTAAAATATTAAACTAGCATTAAAAAAATACTTACAAAGTTATATGCATACTCGGTGATCCACGGGATCCGCCCCTATGACGGGAGATGCGTACCGGGCCTCCGAGCTCCGACATTCGATTCCTCCTACACTTGCTCGCTCTTTGACTTCACCTCTTCTCTATCCCAATAATCAAGCGGTGCATTGAGACGGCAGCGTCATCCCATCCGATCCTCTGGTTCTTGGTGACCCACAACGTTTTCACGTTGTTCGGCATATCGGTGTATCTATCTGCTGCCCTATGAACGAACAGCTCATACACCTCCGTTGAGTTCGTAATGGAAGGGTCCCACCTAGTCACTCTCGCCAAACAAAATATTATTGTACTTAATAAGCATTAAAGTTTATAAATTAATCAAAATTAAATAGCGAATAACAAAATATAATGTTAGATCAAGTAAAGTTTTGATGAGTTAAAAGATCAATCCAGATGAGCGGACAACTATGAAGAAAAGGCGAGATCGTGTGCTCATATTAAGGTGATCGAGACTAGGTCGAGGACTGGTTAAGTCGGTGGAGATTAGAAGTTGCAAGTCATCGGAGACAAGCTCGAGTCTAGTCATCTGCGGGAGACAAGTATGAAGAGCTCGAGGCGAGGTCGAGGACAAGTGAGTAGAATAAGAAAAACGAGTCTTCACCAAGTCAACTGCAGACGAGTAGAAGAAATCAAATTGAGGTCAAGAACAGTTGTCAAGATTAAGTTTGTTGAGCGGTTTCCGATTTGTTAGAACCGACTAACAAACTAACCTGTCTTCTCGAGACTTATAAATAGGTCTAGTTTTATTTTTCAACACACTTATGCAAAATTGATTTTCACACTATTCACTACTCGATTTCAATCACAATCCATTCACAAATATTTCAAGAAAGTTTTCACAAAGTCCAAGTGTTTATAGAACACTTCTCTTGTAATCTTCAAAATCCATTATTCACTGTAATTCTTAGATTCACGAGAAGGAGTTAGGAGTATTTTGAAGATACGAAGAAAGTTGTAAGTTGTAAGTTGTGAGTAAGAAAGTAGTAAGCTGGTCCCTTCTTCAAGTTGAAGAAGGAGAGTGGATGTAGGATTGTTATAATCCGAACCACTATAAATCTGGTGTTCTTTATTGCTTTTGTTTACTTGCTTATTTTGATTTTCAATTAAAGATAAATTTAGAATCAAATTTAAAATCAAAATATCGATTTGCTTTTGATCTTAATAAAGTTTAGATTAATATTGAATTTCCATTGTGTTACTTAGGTGCTTTGAATAAATTTTGAAAGATTTGGAAAATCGAAAAATCTATTCAACCCCCTTCTAGATTTTTCCTAGAAGACTGATACAAGTTTTATCTAATCACTCAACTAATCGGGACCAACAAGTGGTATCGGAGCGAGGTTAAGCTGTTCTAATATTGATTTTAGGTCTTAACTAAGATTCTGAAATTTTCTTAATTTTTCATCTTCTTTATTGTTACTAATTGTGCTACTAACAAGTTTGTGGAGTGTTTTGTTTTTCTATCTCATCATGTCTTCAGCAAGAGCAAGAAATCCAGGAATCTACGAATTTTCAATTGAAGAGTATGATTATTGGAAATTCTCGGATGGAAAATCATCTCAAGGCTATCCATGATAGGATGGAGGAGGTTCTTGAAGAAGGACCTATAAAATTTATCATGGAGGCACTAGCAATGGCAATCGAATCAATTTGAATCCAAAGTCAAACAAGAGAAAAAGAGCTGAATCGACAAATGATGAAAGGAAAATCCACAACCTAGATCAAGTAGCTAGGACTGAAATTATTGAAACTCGAGTAAAGACTAGATTGAGAAGGTCAAAAGATGCAAATCGGCTAAAGAGATGTGGCGAGACTTTGGCAAATGTTTGTGAAGGATCGAGACTAAGTAAAAGAGAATAAGGCTGCATCTGTATTACACGCCTTTGATACCTTCAAGATGAAGGAAAATGAAAGCGTAGATCGGCTAGATGTAAGATTGACGAATCTCCTCAACAAAGCGGTGATCCGGGAAAGAACTATACGAGAGAAGGAGATTAATAATAAGATATTGAGATCTTTAACCAAGAGATGAAGAGAAAAGTCCAATATCCTTAAAGCAACTCAAAATTTATCTTCTATTACTCATCATACCTTATTCTCTCATCTTAAAGCTCTAGAGTATGACATTCAAATAGAAGATGAGGAAGATGAGATGGAGTCGAGCACCTCATCCAAGTCTGTTGCTTTTGTCAACAAAGAAGACAAGATGTCAATCGAATCAGAGGGAGCCGATTTATCTCTCGATGGAGTGATGGCTCGCTCACCAAAAGGTATGACAGATTAAGAATGAAGTATAAACGAAATAAATTGAGGTTTGCAGGTAAGGATAGATCTAGATCCAATCAAGAAGAAATGAAGATGAGTCAACAGATGATGACAAGAATAAGAGTCGACGAGAAGATTCAGATCCTGTCAAAAGAAATCCTTCCACTAAATCGGATAGGAGTGACAATTGCTACACATGCAACAAGCCGGGACACTTCAGCTATGATTGTCCTCGGTGACTCCTAAAGAAAGGGAAGAGAAAAGGAAAAGAGAGACAAGAGATTTTCGAGATCAAAGGGCTCGTATAGCCGAAGAAAAGGAATCAAGAAAATCATCATCATCATCGATTTGGATCGAGATGATGAAGTTTGTCTCATGGCTAAAGAGGTAGTCTATTATTCATCTTGATAATGATTCTGTAAATCTGTCTCGATAATGATCAAACTGTTATTCATGAATTATTGAGAGACTTAAAGACATCTCTACCGCTTATAAACGGCTAGAGACAGAGAGAATTTGACTTTAAAGGATCAAATTCAAATTCTAATTAAAGGGAAGCGGTGATGAACTACCCGAAGCGAGGAAACATTGAAGGGGGAATGTTTTCCCAGTGCCGAGGCTAGCACGTCACCACCTTACCCGAAAGATTAGAAAGTGAATTGAAAATTTTAAAAGACAAATTTGAAACAATCATCTTGAAAATGAATTAATTAAGAAAGACAATGAGAAGCTAATCTTCAAAATTAGTCAACTTAATAATTCACAATCGATAATAGATCACATCTTTAATACATCTAAAAATTCCATGACAAAACAGGTCTTGGTTATGACAGAAATAGTAAATCAGACGTCCGAAACCTAGGAAATTTGTAAAAGCATCGATCACTCAAAAGAGGTGAGAATTGGTCCATGGAAACCAATTAGTCAAATAAGGACTGCATCTCCCGGCTTGAAAACAAAAATTCAGGTGAGGACTCCTTATCGAGACTAAGAGAACTCCAAGAACCAAAATAAGAAGAAATTCTTAAAACAATTCTTTTGATGGGAGAAGCAGATGTTATCCCACATTTCCTAAGTTCAGGAAAATTACTAAATCTGAATACAACAAGTTATCATTTAAAAATGATACAATTATAGACAGATTTGGTAGAGAGACCAAGTCTGATTTATTATTTGGAAATGAGATTTTTGTCTGGTTACCTAAAGTGATGCTTGACCTTCAAGGACCCAAAATCACTAGGGTACCTTATAACTAATCTGTTTTTCAGGATTCACAGGGATCATCACTCAAGGAAGAGATATTAGCTTCTATATGGTACATTGATAGTGGTTGTTCACAACACATGACTTATAACAAGAGGCTACTATCAAATTTCGAACATTGATGGTCCAAGAGTATTATTTGGAGACAATAATTGTGGGCAGACTAAAGGAGTAGGTACTGATTATCAAGGATATTCGGGTATTCGAGGTCTATTTTGTTGAAGGTTTGAAACATAATCGCTATCTGTTTCCCAACTTTGTGATAAAGGTTTTCTTGTCAAATTTTCTAAGGATAAATATGATATCTTAGATAATTCCTCAAATAAGGTACTTTTAAGCGGCTTGAGACATGGTAATGTCTATGTGGCCAACTTTAATAGTTGTCCTAAAGATACTTGTCACGATAATTAAGGGTGGAGATGATCTCGGTGGCTATGGCACAAGAGGCTTAGTCATCGAGATTTCAAGACCCTTAGTAAGGTGGCTAAAAAGAACCTTGTTAAGGGATTACCTCGAGAAACTTTTATCTACTGATCTTAAATGTGATGCTTGTCAAAAAGGTAAACAACCTAGACACTCATTTAAGAGTATTAACACCTCTTCATCTGAAAAGTTTTACAACTACTTCATCCGGATCTGTTTGGACCTGTTTCTCCTCTCGGTTTTAGTGGAAGGAAATATACTCTTGTTGTAGTAGATGATTTTTCTAGATACACTTGGGTTATATTTCTTTTCAAGAAAAATGAGACTATAAACAAGATTCTGATCATTGACAGAT
Organism: Paraleonurus japonicus; assembly: GCA_030762865.1. Lineage (NCBI taxonomy): Eukaryota > Viridiplantae > Streptophyta > Magnoliopsida > Lamiales > Lamiaceae > Paraleonurus > Paraleonurus japonicus. Next base: position 20,065,806 of record CM061060.1, on the reverse strand, counting down.
TCAAAATGAAAAGGGTGTTAATATTATTAAAATAAGAAGTGATAAGGGCACAAAATTTTTGAATTCTTGTTTATCTAACTTTTTCAATGAGTGTGGAATTATTCATGAGACATCATCAAAGAACTCCTCAACAAAATGGAGTGGTTGAAAGAAGGAATAGAACCTTGAAAGAGGCGGCCGGGAGCATGTTGGCGAGTATGAAACCCCTCACAGGTTGAAATTTGAAGCCATCAACACACTTGTTATACCCGAGAACGAGGTGCTTGGTTGTTAAAGACAATGGTAAGACTCCATATGAGATTTGAAAGGGTAAGATTTCAAGAATCTCATATTTCGTAGCTTTTGGTTGTAAGTGTTTCATCCATAACAATGGAAAATCTAAGTTAAGAACTTTTTATGCTAAGGCGGTGATGGAATATTCTTGGAATATTCCAACACTTCAAGGCATTTAGAGTTTTCAACAAGACAACCCTTTGTGTGGAGGAAACCCCTCATGTAGTCTTTGATGAGTTGTATTCCTTCTCGGATAAAGTGAATCAAATTTACGAAAGTCTAGATAAAATTGAACTAACCAAGACTAAACATAGAACTATCTATCTACCTAGTCTTGATTCGGACTCGAGATGAAGAAGAATCCCCATCGATAATCGGAAGACAACTTCGATCGGACTCCATCCGAGGAGACACCCTTGACATCGGTGATCGGCGGGGGTCGGCGGATGAAGGGGAACGTCGGCTCGGGTAGAGTCGGAGGAGTTGCCTGCGAGTCTAAAGATAAATTTCAGAATCAATGTTAAAATCAAAATATCAGTTTGCTTTTGATCTTAATAAAGTTGAGATTAATATTGAATTTCCATTTGTGTTACTTAGGTGCTTTGAATAAATTTTGAAAGATTTGGAAAATGCGAAAAATCTATTCAACCCCCCTTCTAGATTTTTCCTAGAAGGTGATACAAGTTTTATCTAATCGGCTCAACTAATCGGGACCTACATATAATGTACCCGAAATGTCTCCCAAGATGCGTCTGCAGACCTCTCAAGAGATATCATCCAGAAAGTGAATGCACCGGGCTCCATATGTCGAGACATAATCTCCCGAATAGTCTGGATACATTATTCGATGGCATCAACCTACAAAAGGGGAATAAACACGCAAAATTAATAGACATATAAATATGACATAGTTTATTATTCACAAGTATTTAACTTACGTTCTCCCGTAGATCCATATATCCAGGATCTCCCACATGAGTGGAGCCGGAGGCTGGATGATGGTCTCATAGGCCTTAGGGCCAACAGCGGCCTCGTCCTCATCCTGCTTGAATAAAGGGTACGTCGGTACCCTAGCATCTCGACCTGGACCCAGGCACGGTCCGCTCGACCCGACTCCACTGGACCCAGGATGGTCCCCTCGATCCAGACGGTCCGCTTATACGTAACAATAATTAAATAAAACCACATTATTACACTATTCAATAATAAATAATTCATCATATATATAACATGCAAATGAAACACACATAATAATTTTATAAATTATTATTATATCATGCATGCAAAATAATTTTAAATCAAATAATTATTATAATTAAATTAAAACCGTATTTAAATAATAATTAATTACAAAAAGAATACTTACGGTGAGAGTGGTGGCTATGAAATTATACTCCCGGATCGAATCTTTTCAATAAACGTACACACCTACAAATATATAAATTATAGCAATTAAATTAAAATTATAATAATATTAATAATCAAAATTATATAATTGCACTGAGTTACTAATTAATTAACACTAAATAATTATATAATAATCTTATACTACTAATTTTCCTAAATCATTACTAATAATCAAAATACACATAACAATTACAAAAATTAACACTAAATAATTAATAAATCACCAACTATAACAACAAAATTATATAATTGCATAATTACTAATTAATTAACTCTAAATAATTATATATAATTCATATACTAATAATTTTCCTAAATAATTAAAATATACATCACAATTATGCAAATTAACACTAAATAATTAATAAATCACCAACTATAACAACAAAATTATATAATTGCATAATTACTAATTAATTAACTCTAAATAATTATATATAATTCATATACTAATAATTTTCCTGAATAATTAAAATACACGTAACAATTATACAAATTAACACTAAATAATTAATAAATCACCAACTATAACAACAAAATTATATAATTGCATAATTACTAATTAATTAACTCTAAATAATTATATATAATTCATATACTAATAATTTTCCTAAATAATTAAAATACACATAACAATTATACAAATTAACACTAAATAATTAATAAATCACCAACTATAACAACAAAATTACACAAATACATGCATATGAAAAATTTAAAATACAAATTTTATCCACTAAAATAACAACAAAAATAACCGATTAAATCTTAAAAATTTACCGTAGAAATGTTCCTGGAATGCGTACTACAAAGCCCGACAAGAATTAACGTCAATTTTTCGGCGACACGGCGGCGGCGGAGGCGCGCGCAGGGCGGCTGATTTGTTTGGGGAAAAACGTGAGCGGGGAAGAGAGGAGAGAAAAGGGATCGATGTGTTTTTAAAACGAATTTGGCAAGGGCCCTACCGAGGGGCACTGCCCTCGTTAAAATTGGCGAGGGACCTACCGAGGGACACCCGCCTCGTTAAATTGGCAAGGGCTGCGCTCGGTAACTAGCGAGGGCCCACGCCTCGTTAAATCCATCGGTATTTGGCGAGGGTTCGAACCCTCGTTAAAGCCGTTGGAAAATGGTGCCTTCGCCTTCCCCCTCGTTAAATCGCGAGGGTTTCGACCCTCGCTAGGTCCCCTCGCTAATTTGTGTTATTTTTGTAGTGAATTCTCACGATTTTCCAGCTACGTTATCATTAATCAAGAAAGAAAAATAACAGGGTTAGTCCAATTCGTAATTTAATGTTATATAATTTACCCCAATTTTACGGGGCATGATAATAATTAGCTTGAGAGATAATTTAATAATTTAATATCTCCTTGATCTGTAGAGATGATGAGAAAACTCATGTTAGAACTCAAATTAACATAACATTAAAAGCAACACAAGGCAATATGCATAAGCCTAAAACAAGTTAGGAAGCTATATTAGTCGGATGTGGCTCATGCGATTATAAATCAATACATCACATAAGCGACCATTGATATTTGAGAAATCTTGGGAAAGTGAGGTATTTCCAAAATGTGTTTACGAAATTCAAAATATTGTCACACAAACCACTATTCTTTGAATTACAATAATAAAAATCCAAGTTAAGAAGCAATATAAATCCAAATTTTTAATAATAGAGAGACAAGCAAATCAACAAGAAATAAGTACAAATGCTTTAAGAATATGATATACATGCTAGATAATGTAGCAATACCTACTTAGCAAGTTGGCATCAACAAAAAAATGTGGTGACAAATTTGCTAAAGGAACAAACCTCTAAGCACTATCAACCCATCAATGTACTTAATTGGCTTAATGGCTACAAACAGTGCAACTATTAATCACTTAAATAAAAGACATCAAACGAAGGAAGAAAAAATGAAATACCTCATCGGCTATATATGATTCTACAATCATTAATCCAAAATTAGCCCTGAAAAAATAAAAATATATATATATCAATAAATTGAAAGCGAAGCGATTCTGCGTGAAAATTTAGTCGGGTAGAATCATTGACCCTCAAAATTGAACTATTCAATCCACCAATTTGAAGCATCTAAGTAGTGAAAGGAAGGTAATCACCGGACTGCTGTTAGCAATGAGCAAGCGAGAAAGAGTTAAGTCTTGAATTTGAAATACCAAAGACTAAAATTCAAACCCCATCGACATAATTGATCTTACCTTTCCCACAGGGAGATCACTTTAGCCTCGAGATCTCTTCTTTCATTTTGGAATTCTGCTTTGAGGAGAAATAAAGAGGTTTCGATTGGAAGAAGACCTACCTTGTGGAATTGGAAAGCTAATTGAACATTCACGTTGGGTTAGGGCGGGTTATTCTTTTCATTTTTAATATTCCAGTAGAAGATTGGGTGGGTTGCCTCCCGCTTTTTACTTTTTCATTTTTAATATTCTAAATTTCTAATTAGGTTGCGCCCATTTGGTAGTTTAGTTTATATATCATTTAAGTTTTATTATATATTTAAGATCTAAAATAATAATTAAGACATAATAAATTAAAAATGTTATATAAAAAATATATATTCTTTTTCGATCCTGTTAAGTGGTTGAGATTGTGACCAATTGAAAACTTATGCCTAAATTCACTTTATTTTATCACATTGTTATATTAATAATTATTGCATATATATTTATATATATTAATGTATTTTATTATTATTTAATTTTTCAAAAATTAAAACAAGGCTAATAATAAACTATTCATAATGTCTTGATTGTATTGTATTATGACATTTATTTAATAGTGTGTTAATAGATCATAGAGTAGTGTAGTTTTAGGTTTTGAGAACTCGGTGTATCAATAGACTAGCTTTCAATACACATTTTTTATAGTGTATTAAAATTACCGTAGTAATAGACCTTTTTCTTATAGTGGGAGAAGCATCCCCAAGTGATGAACATCAATCTTATGTTCTTGAGATTGACTACGATGAGGATGTCATGAACCTATGTTGTAACAATCACGATAATATCACTCGCTAACAAAGAAGTTTAACTCCTACTTGAGAAAAGCGATGAGCGAGATCCAAGGAAAATATCCAACCAAAGATCCAAATCAATACAACACCTACCCCCAAAAGAAGGAGAGATCGAGAATCAATCAAGGCAAAGTGAAAAGGTAGTAAACCAAGGTATGATCCTGAATACGAGAAAATCGAGTTAATTGTGATGCATGCATTGGATTTGGACACTATGCAAATGAGTGTGTAAATACAGGACTTAGGAGAAAACTGAATTTTAATGTTACCTTAAGTGATGACTCGGATAATGAACATGATGATTCAAAAGATGAGGAACTTGCTTTTTATGCTAAATTTGATTATGATGACTCTCTGGATGATGATTTGGATGACTCTAACTCGAGATGTTGCATCGGATGTTATGATATCTATAGCAACATCCGATCAAATTTCTCTAGATTTGAACAGTTTTGTTGGGTGTGTTGATGAAGCAGGTAACATAGAATTGATAAATTTGACTATAAAAATTTATTAGACAAATGTGCTAAACAAGACCAATCTCTGAAGTCTTTAACTAAAGAGAATGATGATTTGAAAGAAACAAGATAACAAAACTAGAAGTCATACTTACGAAGAGACTTGGAAATTTCTAAGCTAAAAGAGTAAGCTGAAAGGAACTTCTTTAAGTTTTAAGAAATATACCAAAAGTTCATCGATATGAATGATACTCTAGTAGTTGGTCGATGTAATAAATTTGGTTTGAGATATAAAAATGAAACATCTTCTTTGTTTGAGAATCCTGTGAAATTTGTGAAAGCTAAAACCGATAATCTTGAGGTAAAAGTTGAGGCTCAAACAAAGACTAATAAGAAGTAACAAACAGAAAGAAGTATGTGTGTAATTATTGTGATGAAATTGGTCATATTTGTCCTTATTGTTTGAAAAGACTGAAAGATCTAAAAGATGCTAAAATGTTGTCACATTCAAAGCAACATGTGTCAAAGACAGTCTCTAAAAGAAGGATAAAGTTATGTGTAACATGGTTTACTCTTCTCTAAAAGCATGTGTACCGGGTTTATGGTATTTTGATAGTGGTTGTTCTAGACATATGGTGGTCAAATCAACATCTTATCTAAATATGAATCTTTTAATGGTGGAACCATAACATATGGTGGTGGTACTAAAGGAAAAATCAACTGGAAAAAGAACTTTAAATGTTGAAGGATTTCCTAAGCTAAAAAAATGTTTTGCATGTTGATGACTTATGTACTTAATTTTATTAGTATAAGTCGGTTATGTGATGATAATTTGTATGTAAAATTTGACAAAAGCTCATGTTTTGTTCTTGATAAAAATAATGAATGTCTTATGACTGGTAATAGGTCAATAGATAATTGTTATTTAATTCGAACAAAAATGTGCGTAATTTGGCAAAACATGATAAAAATGTCTTATGGCATCAAAGATTGGGACATACAAATTATAGGAACATAAGAAAAGCTGGTTAAAACGAGAAGTTGTGCTAGGATTGCCTAAAGCGAAGTTTGACCATACTACTATATGTGGTCAATGCCAAAAGGTAAGCGGTAAGAATGTCTCACAAAATGTCGTTACATTGTTCGACACATCATTGTTTGAATTCTGCGTATGGATACGATGGGTCAAATGGAAACGAAAGCATTGGTGGTAAAAAATACTCACTAGTTGTGGTTGATGATTACTCTCGGCATACATGGATTGAATTTTTGAGAGAAAAATTAGAAGCTTTTAATGCTTTTAAAGTTCTTTACAAAGATTTAAAACTATTTACAACTTAAATGTCGGAAGGATTAGATACGATCATGGTAGGGAATTTGAAAATAGCATGTTTACTGATTTTTGTGAAAGAAAAGGTATATTGCATGAGTTTTCTTCACCTAAAACTCCACAACAAAATGAGATTCTTTGAATGGAAAAATAGAACTTTACAAGAAATGGCTAGAGTCTGCTTACATCTAAAAATCTTGGTAAGAGATTTTGGGCTGAAGCATTGAATACAACATGTCATATTTCTAATAAAGTTTTTCTAAGATCTGGTTCTAATCAAACTTGATATGAGATTCTAAACAATAGAAAACCAAATGTGAAATATTTTCATGTGTTTGGTTGTGTGTGTTATAATACGAATGATAGGGATCAACTTTTACAAGTTTGATTCAAAAAGTGATAAATATTTTTTCTTAGGTTATTCTAGAAATAGTAAAGTCTATAGAATCTTTAACCATAGAACTAACACCATTCAAGAATCTGTTAATGTTGTGTTTGATGATGATCAAAAGCTTACAGATGACAATGATGAAGAAGATGTATCGATGTTCTGAAATTCAAGATAATCAATTGAAATCGAGAGAATGTGTCACCAAATGTTACAACATCCGGTACAACATCCTCTAAAACTTCCGCAGATTCATCTTAGAACAATCAGATATACCAAAGCTGAATCCATCTAGTCGTATAACCAAAAATCATCCACAGAGACCGATCATTGGTGATGCTTGATTGGTGTACAAACCGGAAGGAAAGTAAGTTCAAAAGAGCATGCGAGATTTGGTAAGATAAATATGTATGTCTTCTCTTTGTAATGTTGTTAATGCGAGTGCTTCTATTTTGAAATTGAACCTAAAAATGTTCTTGAAGCATTAAAAGATGAAAATTGGATTAATGCTATGCATTAAGAACTTAATCGATTTGAAAAGAATGATGTTTGAACACTAGTTCCAAGGCACGATGATGTTAATGTTATTGGAACCAAATGGATTTTTAGAAATAAAACTGATGAGTCTCGTAACATTATTAGGAACAAACTAGGTTAGTTGCACAAGGGTATACACAAGTTGAAGGTATTGATTTCGATTAAACATTTGCACTGTTGCTAGGATAGAATCTATTAGGCTCCATTTGGATGGAGTGGATTTGAAATCAAGGGATTTGAGGATAATATACCATGTATTCACACAAACTAAAGTAGAGAAAAGCTAAATGAATGGATTTGATTCACTCAAATATTAAGCACAAGAGAGAGAAGTGAGAGGATTTCAAATGACTAGATTTTGTTGGGTATTTGAAATCCTCCCACTTATAAGTAATATTAAATGTATGATGTATTATCCCCAAATACATTGATTTGAAATGACTCCATCCAAATGGAGCCTTAGATTATTGCTAGCAATTGCATGTTTGATTGACATTAGACTTCACCAAATGGATGTTAAAACTGCATTTTTAAATGACATTTTGTTAGAAGAAACATATGTTGAACAACCTAAAGGATTTGAAAACCCACAATATCCACGATCATGTGTACAAGCTAAAGAAAGCATTGTATGGCCTAAAACAAGCTCCTAGAGCATGGTATGGTAGGCTTACAGACTTCCTTTTGCAATTTGGTTTTATTAGAGGAATTGCTGATAATACCTTATTCATCAAACAAACCGAAGAAGATTTACTAATTACTCAAATATTGTTGATGATATAGTTTTTAGTTCAACTTGTGATAAAATGTTAAACAGTTTTGTTGAAGCAATGACTGCAACATTTGAGATGAGTATGGTTGGAGATCTAAATTACTTATCGGGTCTTCAAATCAAGCAAGAAAAAGATGGTATTTTCTTCTCACAAAACAAATATGCTAAAAACTTGGTGAAAAAGTTTGGTTTGGAAAATTCTAAGGTAATGAAAACACATATGGGATCTACACAAAAATTGTGTAAAGACAATCTTGGACAATAAATTGATCCAACACTGTATAGATCCATGATAGGTAGTCTTCTTTACATAACTTCTAGTAGACCGAATATCATGTACGGTGTTTGTGTATGCATGCCGGTACCAAACATGTCCAAAGGAATCACAACTGAATGTTGTTAAGAGAATCATATGATATGTTGCGAGATCTAGTGATCTAGGCATTTGGTATACAAAGGACACAAATAGTACACTTGTGGGATATAGTGATCTTGGTAATTTGGAGACATAGATGACAAGAAAAGTACGAGTGATGACTATTTCTACATGGAAACAACCCGATTTCATGGCACATTAGAAAGCAAAGCGTGTTTCACAGTCCCACTGCAGAATCTGGGTACATCACGGTAGAAAGTTGCTTTGTACTCAACTTCTATGGTTGAGTAAGATGTTTCATAATTATGGCATTAAAAGTGATATTTTAATTGTGTATTGTGATAACACAAGTGCTATTAATATTTCGAAGAATCCGGTACAACATTCAATCACTAAACACATTAGTATAAGACATCATTTTATAAAGGGATCTGTGAGAAAAATATTGTGAAGTTAGAGTATGTACCCAGAAAATCAATTTCTTGATATTTTTACTAAGGCTCTTGACCATGAGAGATTCTCATTTCTGAGGAAATCTCTTGGTATGTGCACTATCTAAATAATGTTATATAGATGTTGTTACAAATGTTGTAACATATGTGACAACATCATGGAGTACGATGTATAATTTGGTTAATCTTGGACTTTTTTTGATTAATTAATTCCTCTGTAAAAAATGAATTTGAGTCATAATTGATGTTGTATAGATATAAAGAGGTATCACACTTCTCAAATGCAATTGAAAAGAAAAATAGAAAGAAAAAACACTCAAGATGTACTAATTCACTTTGAGTAACTATGGAGCACGGAGTTCGCTACTACGATGTCTTCTTTTCAAAAGGTGATTAGTGATACATCAATATGCTCACAAATCCATTGAGTAACTATGGGGCACGGAGTTCGCGACTACGATGCACTCTTTTAAAAAGATGGATTAATGTGTGATTAAAAGTGCTAGAAAAACTGAAAAATAATTTATTTGCAACATTGGAAAATATTTCTAAGGAAAAACTAGTGTTGAAGTGTGTGTTCCGATTTTGAGTACAACATCGACAAGTTTCAAATTTATTTTAATTTGTTGTAATTAATTAATTATGTTTGAGTTCTTAATTTGGCTAGGCCATACACTAAACCCACTACTAACTCTTGAGATAATGTCGTGTATTTATTTGATTAATTAGATTAATTAAAGTAATTTTCCTGGAAGTTATTTTTAAACCATGATTTTTATCCCTTAAATTTAGGAGATCATAGATTTAATGTTTTAAACCACCAAGGTTCTATTTTATTCCAGATTTTCTTTGTGGGTCTATACATATAAGCTGCTACATTATTTTTCTTTATATAGTTCTCGAAAATATGATGCTTTATACACTAAAGGCTTAGAAGTGATCATTGTTCCTATTTTTTGATATTAATTTCATAAAGTGTTCAACTATTGTCTTCATTTGTAAGCTTAAATTGAATATTTTAATACTCTTTTTAAGTGGAAATGACAGAAACCCAAAGGATTCACACATTCAAACTTCTCCCTCAAGCGAAACCTCACCAAACTCTCAATCCAACCTCAATTTACTCGTGAAATGGCTACAAACCTAATCTTTGCATTTATTCTGAATCATCCACTACCACATCACCTACTATGCCTTTGATCGCGCTTACCCACTGAATATCCACTCTCCAAGCTGAAGCTTCGAGTGCACGAGACAGTATACATCGCCCAAAACCTTGCCCAAAACACGAGAGGCACACCCAATGTTCCCGAGCTCACAATCGGCTCACTAACGATTGATGTGTCTCCATACCTCACGTCTCAAACGGACCCTACTCCAACACCTACTCCTGTTCTGAAACCCCTCTATCAAATGTTGTAGATGTCGATGTTCTGCAATTCTTTGCAGTATCTTGAAGAAGGTAACACCGCTATGGAGGATGCATCATTGTTGAAACCAGCAAAGGGAAGAGTCCACTTGCTAAAGAGGAGAACATCTCTGAGCACACTTGACTCATTAATGTCGGAGGACTCGGAGGCAGGTGGAGCTAGCTGCTACTTTGCTAAGGCCGCGAAGGGAAAAGGAAGAAAAGCCCTCCAAAACCAAGAAGGCGATCGGGATGTGTGTTTATGAGGGTTGATTACTCGAGAATCAAGGAAAAAGAAGCCTACTATGTGTTTAGGCTGAGATGAACCAATTAAGGTAGTTTCGATTTAGATTCCTAATAACTACGAAATAAAATATGGTGAACAAGATATTGAAGCTGATAGTGGTGACTCGATGAGAATGTACCACTTATGGAACTGAAAATGAGGCAAGAAAGGCGAACTAAGAGGAAACGGGACGAGTGCTCTACCAGATCTTGGAACAAGTGCAATAGCACCTAATACGAGATGATTACGGTGATGACTGCGAGGAGAAATCAAGCAAGGAATTTGATAATTCTAAGAAAGAAGGTGCGTCTTTGAACTCCTGTTGGTAATGAAAGTGATAGTGAATTTGTGGAGTCTAGCGATGATTCGGATGCGAAACTTTTGCTCAAAAGGTTACTAAGTTGAGTAATAGGAAATTGTTGATTGAAAGAAAGATTGATGTTGATGAGTTTGAGTCTAAGGAATTGGTGAGATATTTAGAAGAAAGAAGTTTGATTCATGATATTACATTTCTGATTCTTTTGTGACTAATTGGGTTTATGGGTTCTATGCTAGTTTGAAAAAGGGACATGGGAGAAGAAATTCTCATTGAGTACGAGTCTGTACAATTTAGAGGGAGAGATGTTCCATTCACACTGAGCTGATAAATTCCTTCCTCCATATTGATCACATGGATGAAGAGGATGTACCTCCTATGGATGAGGTAATTCAAACGTTGTGCAGTGGTAAAATACTTAGGTGGGAGAGACATATGCTTGCTGCTCACTTAACATCTCTTTATTACGTTATTCATATGTTGATTGTCTATAATTAGATCCCTTCTATAAACTCGACTAAGGTAACAAAGGACCGGACTATATTGATATTCAAAATTGGTGTTATGAGGGGATTTAATGCGGTCGGTGATTTTCCATCATTTGATGAAGTTTGCAGGAAATATTTACGGAAAAGGGAACCTTCCTTACTCGAATTTGATTTATGGCTATCTGCGGAGTGATGGTTTTCACCACTAGCGAATGAATTGCTAAGAGGGAGGGTTACTTTGATTAGAGATATTAAAAGGGTTGCGGGTGGCGGGCCAGCCGTTTATCCCGAAAAATGAAGGGTTAGGGCCAGGGGTTTAATGGCCCATTTAAAACCCGGGCCTTTTTGGACCGGACGGTTAGCCCGCGAGCTAAAAGGGCTGGCCCGTTAGCCCATTTGTTATTATTTTTATTTTTTTAATTTACTAACCTTATGCCTATTAGTTATTTAATAAGAGAAAAATTGGAGTTGAAAATTCTTAAAGGTAAAAGTTAATAAAGAACAAAATGTTACTAAAAGGGTTTGAGATATTTCAAGAAAAAAAAGAATAGAATGTTGAAATAAGTTGAGTTTATTCTGACAATTTTTTTACGGAAATATAAAAGCATTTGACAATCTATTTTGTTGTAATTCCTTATTGTTTAACTATTTTGATGTATTTCTAATGAATTTATGAACAATATTTATGTTTTAAGTTTGTATTATGTTATATTATAATTATAATTTAAGATTTTATATTAAAAATTAATTTTTTTCTTGAGCCCGTTAGTAACTGTTTAACCCGTAGCCCGCTAGGGTTAGGGTTAGGTTCCAACAATTGTCGGCCCGCTAAGATTGAGCTTGGTAAGGCCCGGAACCGTTTAGACCGTGGCCACAGAGGGCTGGCCACAATGGGTTAGGGCCAGCCCATTTAACATCTCTAACTTTGATGAATATTTCACATTACATTAAGTGGAAACAGAGGTAATTGATTTACCAATCCCGAGATCGATGCCGAGGAGAATGTTGTTCTGATGCTACACATAATGTTATTCTGATGTTGTCCCGAATCTTTGCTCCACAAAATCCTAATTATCTGCTGGATTTATGAATTTTAATGAAAACTTTATTCGCATGCAATTGGAGGTTTTACAGGAATCAATCAATGAACTTCAATTTTTGAAGGATTATTTGTTAAGGTTACTTTACTGCTACCACGGGGAGTACCAGCTACTCGTAATGTTGCTCCGCTTCTCGTGGTGTTGTAATCGAAGAAATTCTGTTCTTGGTGCAAATCCGGTGGAGATGGTGATGCAACTGGACACGATGTTGTTATTCTTCTTGATGTTGTTGCAAACTTTGCACTTGATAGAACTTGCCGTTGAAGATGAAGGCGTTCTTGACCTATATGGTGATTTCTGGATCGGATGACGATGATGATAATTTGTTTCACAAGGGAGATTTGTGATAGGGGAGGCTGTGTGCAAGTCCTTGAAGGCTGCAGCTATAAAACTTACAACAATATTCGGCCTTCCCTTACACCTTTTAATTTTTCCTTTGTAAATCAGTTTGTTACATTTACTTAGTAGGATTTTATTTTATTTAAAGCTCACGTCTTGATTAGGTTTCAAATTTCTATAAAGTATGTGTTTTTTAACCTTAATGGTTTTATTGTGTTTGAGTAAGTTAACTTTGAGTTACTTATTACTGTTTTTACTAGTTTGACTAGTTTGCTATGACAAGTTTTGGCTTCTGAGTGTATGCTACATATGAGATTCTCTCATACATACATTACTAACTTATATATACTTTGACATATATACATCAGTGCGTTGTAGAGAAAGGTCAAATTGGGGGATTGTTGATGTCGTATGTGATGTTATCACATATTACATTACATCAGTTGACCCTTTCTTTCTTCATATAACTAACTTTTTATTCTCTAACAATTCAATATTGTAGTAGATGTTGTGACATTGCGAGGTTGAAGATCTAGAACATTCTACAATGATACGGAATGAAGACTTCGATCGAATGTTGTCGCGGATGTTGTAACATCAAGTGCAACATTGGGGACAAAATTCAGAATCTTCTATAAGGATCCAGTTAAAGACCAATTCCGAGAGAGATTTAGAAGGACCTAGATCATGCGGTTGTAGGAGTGAGTCACGAAACTAACTACCTACATGGACGGCTAGGAGAGAGAAATAAAGAGAAGTTATTTTGGAGTCTTTCTAGATCCATCCACAAGGATCTATGGTTGAAGCCGAGGACCTCTATAAATAGGCGACCGAGGACTTCAATAATGGCAAGGAATATCCAAATATCAATTGTTGAGTGCATTAGTGCATCCAAGAGATATGGCCGTTATTCCCCGCTTTACGTTGCTACTTGCGCGTGTTATCTCGTTTAGCAACATATGTATCTTGAAGTGTCATTAGCTAGGATGTCTTTGATACTTTAATTTACTTTTGACGGTGTAATATTTTGTAACACTAGACTTAGCCGTTTACGAGTCAATATGTGTTATTGAGTCTTTATTTCCGTTGTAAAGGTTCTATCTTGGAAACTCTATTAGATCAAGAATGTTTTGATGAGTTAAAAGAAGGTTGAGATGATCGAGACAACTATGAAGAACAAGCGAGGCCGAGTCCAGTACTAAGGTGATCGAGACTAGGTCATCAAGCGAGCAAGTCCCAGAAAGGCTGGAAAGTTGCAAGTCATCTGGAGACAAGTTCAAATCTAGTCATCTGTAGGAGACGATTATGAAGAGCTCGGACGAGGTCAAGACAAGCTGAGTAGAATAAGAAAGGCGAGTCTTCACCAAGTCAATTTGCGAGATGAGTAGGTTAAAATCACCGAGGAGCAAGCGAGTTTTCAAGATTAAGTTTCTTGGCGATTTTGATTTGTTAGAACCGACTAACAAACTAACTTGTCTTTTCGAGACTTATAAATAGGTCTAGATTTTCATTATCAAATTAACTTTTAACTACTGCACATATCACGATTTACGATTACTCTCTATTTATATTTCACAACAAATTCACAAGTTTTTCAAAAAGAGTTTTCAAATCAATTCTAAGTGTTTATAGAACACTTTTCTTGTAATCTTCAAATTCCACTACTCACTGTAATAGTTAGATTCCGGGGAAGAAGTTCGGAGTTTTGAAGAAGCGAAGGATTTTGTAAGGTGTAAGTTGTAAGTCAGATTGTAAGTAAGTAATAAGCTGGTTCCTTCTTCAAGTTGGAGAAGGAGAGTGGATGTATGATTATTCATAATCAGAACCACTATAAACTACGGTGTTCTTTATTGCTTTACTTTACTTTTCTCACAATTTCAATTTCTAGTTTATTAATCAAAGATTAAATTGAGAATCGAAGTTAAAACTAAAATATCAGTTTGCTTTTGATCTTGATTAAGTTGAGTTTAAAATTAAAATTCATTTGTGTTACTTGAGTGTTTTGAATACTTTTAAAAGATTTGTAAAAATCGAAAAATCTATTCAACCCCCCTTCTAGATTTTTCTTAGAAGGTTAATTCAAGTTTTCTCTAAGATATTCAACTAAGTGGGACCAACAAACTCTTTTACACAAACTTTTGTATTCACTCTCGATTTAGTGAAGCGTTTCGCGATAGGCATCATAGACTTTAATTAACAAGTCTATGAAAAATTTACTCCTTTGCATTGTTGAGTTAGTCTTCTATTGGTGTTTTACATTACGATATTTAGATGTTGTAGTGTATACCATAACATTCGGTACACCATTATTACATTTTACACTACACGCATACTTTCAATTACTTTTTTCAATAAAGAAGAAATACATAATTAATAAAATGAATAATATATATAAACAAAATATTCAGATAAAACAACTTAACCATCAATAAACCTAAATCACGCTAAAAATATAATATAATAAATAAATTTTAAAAATACAACAATAATATAACTACTTTTAAATTGAAATTTAAGGTGAAAGCGTTTAAAAGGGTCTTAAATAGGTTTTAGGGAACTCTTTTATTTGCATATTTTATCTAACAATAAAATCATTACTAAAAATAGTACTAGTAATTTTTTAAACGATAAAAGTTTTATTTCTAAATGTATTGAACAAAAGTAACATCTTCTTTTAATATAAGGATGAAATCATCTTTAAATTTGTGAAAATACCAAAAGAAAAAAATTATCTTTGATCAGAGAGCTCTTCCGGTGAGAAAGAAGAAGTTCATGAGACATCATCATCCTCGTCTTCATCGATTTTGGATCGAGATGACGACATGTTTAATGGCAAAAGAGGTACATTACTATTCATCCTCGAGATAACAATTGTGATACCTTATACGAAACTGATCCTAGTCTTATTGAGAAACTTTTGAAAGATTTGGAGGCTGCTCTATCCGCTTATAAACAGATAGAGACCGAAAATTTTAATTTAAAGAATCAAATTACTGATCCGACTAAGGTCAATCAAACAAAGGTTAGTGAGAAAGCATCGTACATTCAAGGGGAATGTCGGTGAGACAATCACTAGTACCTTGTCCGATAAGGCAGATAAGTTAGAACGAGGAATTGAATTCTTTGAAAATAAAATTTTCAAATATCTATTACGAGAATGAGAGTTACAAGAAGACTAACGAGAGAATTAAATCTCAAGTTAGGACTTTTAAATAACACTCAGGACCACAATAGATAAAATCTTCAATACTTCACAAAAGTCTAGTGATAAAAGCTGGATTAGGTTTTGATAGGAGTAAGAAAAATGATCCAATAAAACCTAGAGTCTTTGTTAAAGTACCTAAACCAAAGATAGAAACTAGATTTAGTCCTGGAAACCTAAGGAATTAATTACCTCATACGATACTTACGAAAAGAAAAAAGCAGGACGAGGAAAGTAACTCCTAAGGTTAAACCTAAGACTATGTCAAAGTCTTATCCTAGGTATAATGGCTTTGATGGAAGAAGTAAAACATATCCATTTTTACCAAGATTTAAGACAATTTCAAAAGATCGGTTAAATAAGATTGATCTTGAAAGTCTTATATTAGTAGATAGATATGGATGTAAACTTCAATCTATGGTTTTGAGGAACTTTGATATCTTTGTCTAGATTCCTAAAAGTCAACTTAACATGAAAGGACCCAAAGTACAAAGGGTACCTAAGCATTAAATTTGTGATTGCGGGAAGATAAAAAGATAGTTGAAAGAGAAGATATTCTTGAGGTCATCTGGTACATTGATAGTGGTACATTCCAAGCACATGACCTATGAAAGACGACTTCTCTCTAACTATCAAACCATAGATGAACCAAGAGTAATGTTTGGAGATAACAATTATGGACTTACCAAAGGTGTAGGAACAACTGATGATAGGTGATATTCAAGTACATGAAGTCTACTACGTGGAAGGATTGAAGCACAATTTACTATCTGTTTCACAATTTTGTGATAAGGGTTAAGTGTAAAATTTACTCATAATGCATGCTTTGTATAAGATGGTATTAATGAAAATATTCTATTAGCTGAGTCGAGACAAGGTAACATTTATGTTGCTAATTTGAAGTTGTCCTAAAGATACTTGTCTTGTTGCTAAGAGTTCGAGATGATTTAAGTTGTTTGTGGCACAAGCGTCTTAGTCACTTAAACTTCAAAACTCTTAACAAAACAGCAAGGAAATCTTTAGTTAAAGGACTCACTGATAAAATATTTTCAAAGAACCATGTGTGTGATTCTTGTCAAAAGGAAAAGCAGACTAAAGCTTCTTTTAAAACAATAAGTAATCCTTCTTGAGAAAGAATTACGGAACTTCTTCACATGGATCTTTTTGGTCCATTAACACCTCTCGGCTTGAGTGGAAGAAAGTATACCTTGGTAATTGTTGATGACTTTTCAAGATTTACTTGGGTTATTTTCTTATACAAAAGAATGAGACCATGATTAAGATTCGAGAATTTCTTAAAAAGTTTCAAAGCGAAAAAGGACTAACTATTGTTAAAATTAGAAGTGATAAAGGTCTTGAATTCCTTAATAAGCTTGTTACTAACTATTGCATTGAGAATGACATAGCTCATAAAACATCTGCAGCAAGGACTCCACAACAAAATGGAGTAGTTGAAAGGAGAAACGAGAACCTTGAAAGAGGCGGCTAGAACAATGTTATCCGAGTACAACACTCCACACGAGGTTTTGGGCGGAAGGCTGTAAATCTGACTTGCTATGTTCAAAATAGAAGTTTGATTGTTAAAGATAAATGCAAAACTCCCTATGAAATTTGGAAGGGAAGATCCCCCAAAATTTCATACTTTCATATATTTGGTTGTAAATGTTTCATACACAACAATGGTATTTTTCAATTAAAAACTTTTGATGCTAAGATAGCGAGATGGGATATTCTTGGATACTCATCCGTATCAAAGGCATATAGAGTTTTTAATAAGACAACCTTGTGTGTGGAAGAAACACCCCATGTGGTATTTGATGAATCTTCTTTTGAGTATAGTAAGGCAGGGGACATCACAAAAATTTAAGCCAAATGTGGAGGCTATTTCGGTGCTTATTTGGATTCCGCCTTCTCACGGACTTTCTCAAGATTAATCTTGATGGTAGTGAGGTTAATGGTAGGATCCGGGCGGAGGAGTGTATAGGGATTCTATGGGTTTTGTAGTTGCGGCGTTTTTGAGAAAAATGGGGAAAGGGCGAGGCTTTTGAATCGAAATTATGGCGCTGATAAAAGGGGTCACGGCGATAATGAAGGGGTGGTCGAAAATAATGCTTGAATCTGATTCTTCTTTTGTGATCTCGTTATTTAACAATCTGAATTTGGTGATTCCTTGGAAGTTTAGGGCTTCTTGGGGTTGGATGAAAGAAAACTTGCGAGGACATTGAATTTGTTGCGACTCATGTCTATAGAGAAGGGAATACGGTGGCGAGATGCTATCTCTACTTATCATTCCACGGGACGACTATATTTGGTGGGAGGAGATACCGGATTTCACTCTGGAATTAGCCGCTAAGGACCGACATCTTGAATATTTTCGCATTTGCTAATGTTTTTGTTTTTAGAGGTTCTTCGCCTTTTTCCCTACTTAAAGGTTTTTCCCTAAGGAGGGTTTACTTTAAGTAGGTTTTTAATGGGGGTTCCGGCCTCTGGATCGGTTTGTGATCTTATGACTTTTAGGTTTTTTTTCTTCTTTTATAAAACAATAAATTAGACAAAGATATCGGATGATCTGGATCAAATGACTATCAAGAGATTAACCATAAAATTCTACAATCAAGAATCAGACTCGAGATGAAGAAGAAAAACCCAGATTCAAACACGAGAGAAAGAACACGGAAGCTCTTCCTCACCCGGTGATCGGACGACCAACAACTCGGATGATCGGGTTGAGTCATCGGAAGGTAACATAGAATCATACGAAATAAATAATTGAGACAAAACTTCATCCACCGTAAAAAGACAAAGGTAAGAAAGTAATGTCATACCACCCGGTGAGCAGAGATAGTGGAGATTTAGATTGGAGTCAGACAAGGACCCAACTAAATCAAGATTGTATGTTCATTGCTATGTGTCATTACTTGAACCTAAATCTATTACAAAAGCTCTAAGCGATTCCAACTGGATTAATGCCATGCAAGAAGAACTAAATTAGTTTCAAAGACAAGATGTGTGGGAGCTTGTTGAAAGGCCTCATCATCAAAAAGTCATTGGAACTAAATGGGTCTTTAAAAACAAAAGGGATGAAAATAATATTGTGGTTAGAAATAAAGCGAGACTAGTTGCTCAAGATTATTCACAATCGGAGGATTGATTATGATGAAACCTTTGCACCGGTAGCTAAATCTGGAAGCCATAAGATTGTTTTTAGCCTATCTTGCTTTTAAAAGATTCATAGTTTTTCAAATGGATGTTAAGTCGGCATTTCTTAATGGAATCCTAGGCGAGGAAGTTTATGTAGAGCAACCTCCTGGTTTTGTCAAAGGAGACAAGGTTTATAAACTAAGGAAAGCTCTATATGGACTTAAACAAGCACCAAGAGCATGGTATGACACCTTGTCTGATTATTTAATTCAAAATGGTTTTGTGAAAGGTAGAATTGATAGAACTCTCTTTAGAAAAGAATATGGTTGTGATCTTTTATTAGTTGATTTATGTTGATGATATTATTTTGGATCAACTAACATATCTTTGTGTGAAGAATTTAGTCATCTTATGAAAAGCAGATTTGAAATGTCCATGATGGGAGAGATGACTTATTTTCTTGGACTTCAAGTCAAGCAGACAAAGAAGGAAATATTAATCAATCAAGCCAAATATACAAAAGATCTTATTGAAAAATTTGGAATAGGTATCGGCCGAGAAGCTAAGATACCTATGATGACAAACTTTTCAATGGATCGAAACGAAAAGGAGAAGACACTGATCAAACCGAATATCGAGGTCTAATTGGTTCTTTATTATATTTAAGCGCTAGTAGACACTGATATTTCATTTGCGATTAGATGCATGCTTTCGATTTCAAGCAAATCCTAAGAAAAGCCATCTTGAAGCGTGAAGAAAATTCTTAAGTATCTTAAAGGTACGGTAAATGTTGGATTGTGGTATCCAGATGATGACAACTTTGAAATGTCTGGATACTCGGACTCAGACTTTGGTGGGTGTAAGATAGATAGAAAATCTACATCTGGTACTTGCCAATTTCTTGGTAGTAAGCTGATTTCATGGTTGTCTAAGAAACAAACCTCTGTAACTACTTCCACGACTAAAAGTGAGTATATGGCATTTGGAAGTTGTTGTTCACACTGATCTGGATAAGTCAGCGATTAAGGGACTATAACATTATCACCAAAGATGTACCAATCTTTTGTGATAGTAATAGTGCCATAGCTATTACCAGAACCAGTCCTACATACTAGATGCAAGCATGTAGATATCGAGACACCACTTCATCCGAGACCATGTAGAGAAGGGTGACATCAGTTAGAGAAGATTCTGATTTCCAAAGAGCGACATCTTGACAAAGCCACCGGCAGAGACAAGGTTTAAAGAACTATACGTAGAATTAGGATTATTAGATGCTTCTTTAGTTAATCTATAATTCTATGTTTTCATTCTTTGTCTTTCTCAATTTAGTTTACTATGTCTAGAAAAGAATTATCAAACTAGATATGAGGTAAAGGACAATCGGGTAGGTGATATCATTGATCTCCTATTGTGGAATCAAGAATCAAGGATTAGTCATATTGACCTTATCTAACATTCGGTAAATCGAGACTAGGGCACAATAATCAGCTATTTTCTTGAAAAGCAGATGACTATCTGCACCCTATCTGATCTACCTCAAAGTTACTAATGATTTTCTACAAGTCTATGTCTTTGCGGGAATAGGTCACATATCAGTTGATAAATCGATTGTTTCACCTCATCTGTTATAAACCTTCTCATCTAGACACCTTTGCTTCTAAATACTCTCCATACATTGTGTTTTATTACAAAACTCTTATCGGAAACTTTAGAAAATTAAATTTGAGCCTGCTTATTTAAAATAAAGCGTTTTTCTAACTAAGTCTTTAAGTTTGCCAAAAGATAAAACTAGAAATTTGTTTCAAAATCGGGCGAGTTACTTTATCGAGATGATTTTATAAACCCATTTGTTTTTGAAAACCCTTATACGAAGTAAAGTAACCCTAGGTGACGTCGGGCATACTTACTTCCACTGCATAAAGTAACCTAATCTTGTTAAATCAACGATCTACAAAGTAACCTTTACGCGATTCAAAGATTAGTGAACTACACGCCTGAATCCCAATCGTTTATCCAGATTTTTAACCGTTGATTCAACACGATAAATCATTTTAAATAAGCGGCTTTAATCAAACCAAATTTTCTAAAGCGGTTTCTCTTTCCAATTTTCCCTCCTATAAATACATCTTCTTCTTCAATCAAACTCTTTTACTTTGAGAAAACCATACTTATACTCTGTAAAAATTTTCTCAAAACCCTTAGCCAAAATACTTCTATGAGCCATACCCAAAAGCGACTAGGAGTAACCTCAATAATGGAGGAAGTTCATACGAAACTTACAACAAAAAGATCAAGTCGGAGATGTATGTCGACTTCGACACAACCACGAGATGTTGAATCAAGACAGATTCTCGGTTTATTGGAGAGGTCGGGATTGAGGACATTACATTCCAAGAAATCCAACTCCAATAAAACCTTGGATATGAGAGGTATAGAATTCTATGTCAATGGGACATATAAAAGCAGTGTATTCAAAACCCGTGTCTACGGCGAGGAGTTAATGGTGACCACGGCGGAGGTGGCAGGTTATTTGATACAAGCGGTGAAGGAGTGAATCCTCACCTACAAATCGAGATGATTGGGTAGAATCATTCGAGATGATTGCCCGAATTCAATGAAGGAGAGGAGGTCTGAATTGAAAAGAAAATGCTCCGATGAAGATATCGTTTATTAATGACGATATTGGCGAAGGTCATTTTAGGGAGCAGAACTCCCATGATGGGCAGTGAGACCCGAGGTTGTCTTTGTACGAGGACAATTATTGATGGGGTTCAAGCCAAGCTGGCTGGGATCTTTCTTTGGCGAATTTGAGGCCCGAGAAGAAGAGGGGAAGTAGTAAATGAGAAATGGCGAGGCTAAGTCAATCACTAGTCTGTTTAACAAAGTGACAGTAATCTTGGAGGATATCTTGGCAGTAGAAATCAAGCTGGTGATGGAGTTAGAGCCTACACCAAAGCGAAAGGGCTGCTAACAAAAGATGAGGTGATTGGAGGACCCGGTGACTCAGCGGAGGAAGCAGGTGAGGTCGAGGCTCGGGACCCGTCAGGCCCGAGGAGGAAGAAGAAGATGAAAGTGTAGAGGAGCCGACGGTGAGCTCGGTGAGGCTTCACGGCCAATGAAGTTGAAGGAGAAGTGTTAGGATTTGAATTTGTATGTTTTGATGATGTTCTTAAAACCTATGTGTAATAGGACCCGGTGAACTGTTAGTCGGTGATGATCTAGATAGGGTTTATGTCTTAGTATGATTAAACTTGCTAGGCTTAACCTTACGTATCAGATTGGTTTGAGAACTAAAAGTGGCGATAAGAAGACTTAAAGATCTAAGAGAGATTTCGTTCGAAGTCATTTAGAAGGGCGTCATGAAGATCAAGAAGAGATGATAAGAGTTACGCAAAAGAAGTATTGTCAAGAAAGGTTCAAGTGAAGATAGCAAGGTTGGAATCCATGCTACGGCAAGCTTTAGATGTCTTTGGAGCAAGGTTGAAAGTTGCTAGAGTTGACTTCAAGAAATTCATCGAGAGATAACAAAAGTCGGAAAGATAACTCTAAGATACTCGAAGTCGATCAGTGAAGATTTGATTATCAATCAAGATCAATCACGACATAATTGATTGGTATCGAGAAAATCAATTCTCCAAAGTCAAACAAATCTTCCAACGATCACTTACCATTTCTTTGAAGATCTGATTGACAAATTAGCCTAACGGCTAGTCAAATTGAGAATCATAAAAGCTGAAGTGAAGGATTTTCAAAAAGTGATACACGCGAGAAACATTAAGAATAACTTCTTCACTCAACTGAAATACACGCTTAACTCTTCATACGAGAAATTGATCGAACACGTTGAATTTTCTAAGAGATTTATTTTTGGTCAAGGAAGTGTAAATCACCTTTCATTATCTCGGTACGAGAAAAGGTTGATTGTTTTAGATCTAAGAGTTAAACACTCAAAGATCGAATCGATTGTACCAAGGGCGGGAACTTGTTAAACTTCTGTGGTCGAATCCTCAAGGAGATTAGAGGAGACAAGACCGAGTTTGGTGGATAGTAAGGCCCCTGTGGAATCGGGGAGAGTGGACGTAGGATCGTTATATCCGAACCACTATAAAAATCTTTGTGCCTTCTGACTTTACGCATTCATAATTATAAGCTGCTCATTCATCGTTTTAATAAACTGCATCAACCTTGCTGTAGAAGACTTCAAAGTCTTCTAACCTCAAGAAGGTTTTCTTTAAAAGGGTTTTCAAATACACACACGAGATTAGCTTCCGCACCATCGAGAAGACTTGAGTTTCCGAAGTCTTTGATCTCACTTAGCACACTCTGAGTACCTTGCTTTGCAGAAGACTTCAAAGTCTTCTAACCTCACACTCGGCTCACGAAAAGTTGTAAAAAGTTTTGAGTGTGGTAAAGTCTATTCAACCCCCTTCTAGACTTTCCACCTCCTTGCACATCTCGTCCGGGACCAACAAGTGGTATCGAGCGGTGGTTCAACCGACCACCGGCTTTGGTTACCAATAGTCTTTGAGGAAAGACTGTTGTGGTCATACGAGCAGATCTTTTGAAAAACCGTTTTCATAGAACTCATTGCATTCATTGCATAATCATTTTTATTACTAATAATGAGTTCTCATAAGAGCGGTAAAAAGAAAGCTACGAGTTCTCCATTGAAGACTATGACTACTGGAAATTTCGCATGGAAAATCATCTTGGTGCAATTCATGATAGGATGCTTGAAACACTTGAAGATGGACCAATAAAGTTTTACTTTGAACCCGGTAAGTTACGGGAGCGGTGGAGCGAAGCATCTACTCGGCAGAAGATTGAAAAGAAAAGGAGTGAAATGTCAAATGATGAAAGGAAACTATTTAATCTTGATCAAATTGCTCGGACGAGAGATCATAGAGACTCTAACCGAGAGAGCTTACGAGAGAAAGTCAAGACATGTAAGACCGCAAAAGAGATGTGGGAAACCCTAGCACTCATGTGTGAAGGTTCGGAGCAAATTAAAGAAAATAAGTTGCGATCTATTCTACATTCGTTTGACACATTTAAGATGAAGCTTTGATGAGACAATAGATCGAGTTGGATCTAAGGCCGACAAATATCATCAATAAAGCAAGTTCATTAGGAAAGTCTTATCTTGAAGGAAATCAACAACAAAATATTGAGATCTCTAACTAGTAAATGGAGAGTCAAGATCACGGTGATCAAAGATACAAAAGAAGCGAGCGGGATAAGTCATCATGAGTTATTTTCACATTTGAAAGCTCATGAATATGATTTGAAACAAGAAGAAGACGAGGACGAAGGAAATTCAAACTCTTTGGAAAGGAAGTTGCTTTCAAGGTCACTTGAATCGATCATCAAAAGAACCTATTGGAGAGGATTTAAGCTTGAAAGAACAAATGGCCTTCTGACCGAGAAAGTTTGATAAAATGAATTCGAAATTTGGAAAATATAGAAGACATTGGAAGAATTCTAAGAAAAGCTGGTTTAGTCAGGAAACAAATCTTGAGATAAGAGACCGGAAGATTTCAAGGAGGATAGGAGGTTCAAGACTCGAGAAAGAAAAAGAGAAGAAAGTCCAAAAGAAGAGACTTTTCTCCTAAAAGGGATTCTAGTCCAAGAAGATCCTCAAGAAGTGATGCTTGCTATAATTGCCATAAATCGGGACATTTCGATTATGATTGTCGAGATCTAACTCAAGAGAAAGAGAAGAAAAGAGATTGATGAGGAGCGAGAAAGTTTGCGAGACAAACGTGCTTTGGTGGCTGAAGAGGAGGATACTCTTTCAAGTGATTCAACATCATCTTGAGACTTCTCTTGAGACAATGATTTGTGTCTTATGGCCAAAGGAGATGAGGTACTTTCGATTCCTGCTCTTCGTCCGCTTCTCGTGTGTCTTTTGCGAAGAGTTTGACCATAACTTTGTTGATAAGTTAATGGAAGATCTCAAAGCTGCTATAAATGCTTACAAGCTGTGTGGAAAAGGAGAATGTGAGCTTGAAAGAAGAAATTAATCGATTTACACAAGAATCTATTAGCAAGACATACGAGACACTAACAGATTCTAATCAGATAACTTGAGAAGAGTTAAATACTCTTAAAATGAAGTATCTTGAACAGGAGTTTCTTTGGTAGAAAGGTTGCTTCTTGAGAATCTTGAGAAAAGCTGATCGATTGAAGATTCTACAAGCGAAATTCGATGAACTTTTCCATCGGCATGAGCGTATAAAATCAAGTGAGGAACGTTTAAGTTTGAGGTTGGATCAAGCTGAACAAAGCTTCTCACGCAGTTCAAACAATAGTTGAATCGTCTCAAACACCTAACGTAAAGAAGGGAATTGGTTTTACCATTGCCCAATCCTCACGAGTTCAAACAAGTGTACTTAAGAAGAGTACACATGTTAAGGGAAATGATTTGGTAGGAGAGGGTTCCAAACCTAAACCTCTTGATAAGGGTAAAAAGGTTCTTGACCCGGCCAAATTAGTCGAATGGGAAGAAGAGTAGTTATACTCAACAACCTAAACAAGCGATGAGGTATCAAAAGAAGGGGAATCCCAACTTAAGAAACCTCGGCAAGGTCGAGAAAAGGTAGACATCGGCCGAAACCATCTACGTGGAGGCAGGTCTCGGTGAAGACTACACAATCTAAGCAAACTTCAAAGCTTGCTAATCAATCTACTAAGTCATACGTGCACTGTGAGATATGAATCTTTTGATGGCTCAAGTAGAACGTACCCTTATCATCAAAACCCTCGGACCATTGCACGGGTGATCACTCCATCAGAGGACCTCGGAAGGGTCGAAGTCTTACGGAAGGAACACGACCAACACCCATAGACAAACATTCAAGAAGGCACCAAAGGATGAGGTTGTCTATGTTGATATGTATGGAAGAAGGATAAGATCTTCTCGAATACGATAAGAAGAATCTATTCCTATGGATTCCTAAAGATTGTGCTAACCCTCAAGGACCCAAACCTAAAGGGTACCTAAAACTTAACTAAACGTGCGGGGCCGTGGGACATGAAAGAGAGGTTCTTTGGGAAAAGCTATGCAGTACATCGGCGGTGGGTGCTCGAAGCATATGACTGGAAACAAGCAACTCTTGAGCTCAATAAAATCACAAAATGGCCCACGGGTGGTATTTGGAGACAATAACTTTGGTATTACCAAAGGTGTTGGGACTCTATACATTGGAGATGTACGTGTGGAGGAAGTTTTCTACGTGGAAGGATTAAAGCATAACTTGCTTTCGGTCTCACAATTCTGTGATAAGGGATACTCAAATTTCGAAATGTCCAAGCAATACATGCCTTGTAGCAAAAGTACTTGAGAAACAAGCTGGTTATGGCACAAGAGATTGAGTCACATAAATTTCAAAACGCTAAACAAGATAGCGAGAAGGTCTCTTGTAGAAGGCTTGCCAAATGAAGTTTTCTCAAAAGATCGAGATTTGTGACTCGTGCGAGAAAGGAAAGCAAACTAAGGCCTCATTCAAGGAAGTTTCTGTACCAACGTCAAGTAGGGTACTACAGATTACTTCATATGGATTTATTTGGCCCGGTATCCCCATTGAGCTTGGTGGTAGAAAATACACTTTGGTGGTGGTAGATGACTATTCTAGATTCACATGGGTGATATTTATGTTCAAGAAGAATGAAACCATCACAAGATTACCGGAACTACGAAGAGATTACAAAACGAGAAAGGAGAAAGTGTTGTAAGGATCGAAGTGACAAAGGAACAGAATTCTTAAACTCTCACATAGCGATGTATTGCAAAGAAGCTGGAATTCAACATGAAACGTCGGCCCGCACTCCACAACAAAATGGTGTTCTTGAGAGGAGAAAGCAGAACACTCAAGGAAGTTTGCCCGAACAATGCTAGCGAGAATACAATGTTCCTCGAGAGGTTTTGGGCGGAGAGTGTGAATACGGCATGCTATACTCGAGAATCGAAGTTTGCTGACCAAAGAATATGGAAAGACACCGTATGAGTTATGGAAAGGTAGAATTCCTCGTGTTTCTTTCTTTCGTGTTTTTGGTTGCAGGTGTTTCATTCATGACAACGGCAAATCCAAGTTAAAAACTTTTGACGCCAAAGGCTGGCGATGGGATATTTTTAGGATATTCCAGCACAAGCAAGGCTTATCGAAGTTTTTAATAGGAAAACCCTTGTTGTGGAAGAAACACCTCATGTGGTTTTTAATGAATCTATTGTTGAGTCTAAGGACAAAGGAAGAGAAGAGTCACTAGCGAAGGGTTTGAGAAACTTGAACTTCAAGGATAAGACAAATTATGTCAAGGTTCATTTACCTATTCTAGATTTCGATTCTCAAGATGATCGGCAAATCTCAAAGTTGGCGTAAATAGGAAAAGGTATTCTTGAGACAAGAGAAGACTCAGCGAGAACAAAGTCTGTGAAGTAATCTCAAGACCTGCGATGACTCACCCGAGAACTCCGAGATATAAATTTATCAAATCAAGGGGAATGACTCAAGATGATGTTCCAATAATGCCTTGTAAGAGTTGAACGCATCTAATAGAAGGAATTGGATGACAGATCATCCCGGTGATTTAATCTTAGGTAATCCTCAAGATGGAGTCAAAACAAGAAGAAGGATAAATCTAGATGGTTTGTTTAGGCTGCTATGTCTCTCTTCAAGAACCAAAGAATATTGAAGAAGCACCTGGTGGACACAAACTGGATAGAAGCTATGCAAGATGAACTAAATCAATTCACACGACAAGATGTTTGGATACTCGTTGATAGACCAAAACATCAAAAAGTGATTGGAACAAAGTGGGTTTTCAAGAACAAGAAAAATGAGAAAGATGAGGTTATCGAAATAAAGCAAGGCTCGTTGCGCAAGGTTACTCACGATCGAAGGAATTGACTATGATGAGACGTTTGCCCCAAAGAGCAAGATTAGAAGCTATAAGATTATTCCTTGCATATGCAGCAAAGATATATGAAATTCGAGTATATCAAATGGACGTAAAATCAGCGTTTCTAAATGGAGTTCTTGCGAAGAAGTATACGTTGAACAACCTCCGGAGTTTCGTACAAGGAGATCAAGTATACACTTTGAAGAAAGCTTTATATGGACTAAAACAAGCCCCTCGAGCTTGGTATGACACATTATCACGATTTCTACTTGATCATGGATTTAGTAAAGGGAAGATTGATCGAACTTTGTTCGAATTGAAGAAGATCGTGATATTCTCTTAGTCTGATTTATGTGGACGACATAATCTTTGGATCACCAAACAAGAAGCTTTGTGAAAAATTTAGTAAATTGATGCAAAGTAAGTTTGAAATGTCTATGATGGGGAAATGAATTATTTCTTAGGACTTCAAGTCAAACAAACTTCAAAAGGAATATTCATAAATCAAGCAAAGTATACCAAAAATATGCTAGAAAAATTTAGAATGATAACAAGCAAGGATGCAAAAATTCCCATGGTGACAAATTACAAGATGAATCCGGATGAGGATGGTGAAAGTGTTGATCGGACTATGTACCGAGGACTAATAGGTTCTTTCTGTACCTAATGACAAGCGAGACTGACATTTCTTTCGTGATTGGAGTATGCGCAAGATTTCAAGCCAATCCAAAGAAAAGTCATTTGGATGCAGCAAAGAAGATCTTAAAATATCTCAAGGGTACCACAAACTTGGGTCTTTGGTATCCTAGCGATGACAATTTGGAACTCGGTGGATATTACGATTCGGACTATGGTGGTTGTAGAATCGATAGAAAATCAACCACGAGTACTTGTCAATTTCTTGGAAGTAAGCTGGTCTCGTGGTTTTCTAAGAAGCAAACTTCATGGCTACATCAACCACGGAAGGCAGTATATGGCCGCGGAAGTTGTTGCTCACGGTTACTTTGGATAAGTCAACAATTACAAGATTATCACATTATCACTAAAGAAATTCCTATCTTTTGTGATAGCAACAAGGCAATTGCTATTACTCGAGAATCGATTACTTCACACAAGATGCAAGCATGTGGATATACGTCATCACTTCATCGAGATCATGTCGAAAAGAGAAACATTCGAATGGAAAAGATTCATACAGATCGGCGAGAGAGCAGACATTTTTACAAAACCTTTGGCGAAGCACGGTTTAGAGATCTATCAGGTGGAACTAGGTCTATTAGATCCAGGAAAAACAGCTTCTTGAAGAAAGGTATAAAGCTTGCTGAAGCGAGTATAAAGCTTCTTTGAAGAAAAGTATAAAAGCTTCTTTGCGGCGAACTTTCAAACCTGCTTTGGAGAAGGGTCTAAAACCTTGCTTTCTGATACTCGGTGGTATCGATTGATTACAATATCAAGCGTGATATGTTACTCTTACTCTCTCGATTTACTTGTTTATTCATTTTAAAAATTATTCTTGATATAAAATATTCCTTGTTTCTTGTAGCTAAATTAATTTTCGGAATA
Source organism: Paraleonurus japonicus (assembly GCA_030762865.1). Taxonomy (NCBI): domain Eukaryota; kingdom Viridiplantae; phylum Streptophyta; class Magnoliopsida; order Lamiales; family Lamiaceae; genus Paraleonurus; species Paraleonurus japonicus. The sequence goes on along the minus strand of CM061060.1, from coordinate 20,036,034 downwards.
TTTTATTTTCTTACTTATCCTCGGCTCACGAAAATTAACGCTGTGAATTGTCAAATCAAATCTTTTCAACCATGGGGTATGGGATAATTTTCCTTTAAAATATTATTTCCTATTCTATTTCTGCGGACCCGAAAATCTCTCAAATTTTGGAAAATTACCTTTTTTTTCAAATCCAGAGGCGAGGACACGCACTTTTCTGAATTCGAACCGTTTAATTTATAACCGATTCGATACGATCGTGCAATATGCCAATCAACGTTCAAATCTTATTTTGTAATTTTAAAATTTTAGCGGTTTCTTTCTTCTTTCTTATAAATTGGTGTTATTTTCTCTCTCTTCCTCATTACTTCATACTATTGTTCATCTCTTTCCTTCTTCCGATCTTTGTTCACTTTCTCGAGTTAATATCAATGGCTCCAAAGCAATCTTCTTGAAAACGAGTCGCGAGGAAACACAAGACTCTCGACCCTCTGGTTCTATCAGAGAAAGTACGGAGTGAATTATCCGTAGATTTTAGAACAAGCCCGGACGGCGGGAAGCGGTGGAGATTCTGAATCTCCTATCGATCGGGGTTTGTATCGATCTTGTTCGGCTCATTCTCTGAGCAGCGAACTCTTGATGCTTATGTGGTACAGTTTAAGTTCGTGGTGACTTTGGTAAGAACAGGATCAAAGCGGCAGTGTTTGGCAGTCGACCATCGGACGAGAGGATGTTCATCAACATTTAGGGTTATCACCGCAAGGTATTGACCCGAGAATCTTATATGTCGAGATAATCATCTCGAAGCCTTTCGTTCTCTAGCGAAAACTTCATGTCGGCATCATGTGTCGGATTTGAAGAAAGCATATCTCAAAAGGAAGTATAGCGTTGTTTGACATCATGGTGAAAGTGATGTTTGGTGAACGCCAGTATGGACTCGATAAGTCGAGGCGTTTGTGTGCTTTAAAGGCAATTGTGGATGGAGTCGAGTGTGATTGGGTCGATAAATTCTTTGAGATTCTGCGAAGGAAAAGAACAGGTTCTTTCGGACAGAGGTGGTTGGACATCCGAGAAGTTAAGGTATGGGCTGTGGAACAATACGTTTCCATGTCGAACAAGATTACGGTATTCTGGAAAGGGTGATGCCCAACACGGCGTGGGACCCAAAGTGGACGAAACCATACACCAAGGCAAAGTTTATGCCGAATAAGGATGAGGAGCTCGGTGGTCCTCCCGATTACGATGATGAAGAAGACCAGTGAGATTGAGGGGAACCCGCAGATGTGTCACCCATCGGAGGAATTGCCCCAGTGATGGATATTGGTGGAAAAGATGAGGCTGTCAAAGATTCGGATATTAGTGATCGAGCACCAGCAAGTTCAAAGGCTGCTAGTACGGGGAGAAGACTCGGAAGTCTTCGCGGCAACAAGATCAAATTCCGATTTCACAGCCTACCGCAGAAAGGCAAAGAGGTTCACCGTGGCAACCCGGAAAGATTCGGTGAGCAATCGTACCGGAGGAGCACGAGATGCCTCCTAAGGTATCTCTGGAAAGAAAGGATCGTCGGTGGTGGATGCAATGGAGGTTGATGATTCTCCGATTTCGGATCTTGAAGAGATGGTCTCTCATGAATCCGCCGGTGAGGAGGAAGCAGTACCAATTCCGTTTCCTTCTCTTTCTGAGATTCCCTCTTCTTCCAAGCTTGCCGCACCGATGGAAATTGGCGATGATGTTGCGGGCATGGGTGCCGCTTGAGCCTATCACCCAGTTGCCGAGGGTGATCCCGGTGGAGGTATGGTTGGAGATGTCCCAATGCGAGATGGTTAACCTTGCCGATAGACCTCGTGGCCCATTTGAGAAGTGTTTGATTACCGAGGTTTCTACTTGGGTGGACAAAGAAGTTTCCTAGATTACGGGATATGTCGAGGAGCGAAGCCTGGCCGATAGACATCCTAGTATGGAGAAATGCGAGGCCGGGAGCAATAGATGATCTTATTCTTGGCAAATGAGATTGGCCATAATGAGTTCTCTCTATGGGAGTTCGAACTACTGAGAACAAGGCCGGAGTTGCCAAAGCTTTTGACCTAACCACGATCATCAAATTGTATGCCTAGTTGCTCGACTGATGGATGAACCGAGAACTTCTTGAAGGTAGTTCAGATCTTCTTTTTACTGATTCTGAAGAAATCAAGAAAGGTGTTTCTACTATCCCTCCTCCTCTTCCCGATTTTACATCTCGTACGCTTGCCAAATTTTATGCTGTTATTGTTCATGAGGATCTGTATAACTCTTACTCCTCAAAGTTTCTTTGAGTTAACACAACAGTATGCTTCAATGTTTTCTGTATTGGCTGCTAAATACACTCCTCTTCTTGAGTCTATTGAGTCGTCCAAGTCCTACATCGAGGCTGCCATTCGACGGCCCCCTCTTTGATCCGTCAAGCTAACTGCCGATATGTTTTCGAGCAACAGGAGACTATCATCGAAACACTTTCGGCATGATGTTGAACAACATAAATGAGGTGAGAAAGCACGTTGAAAGTGTAAAGGCTGAAGGTGAGAAAGCGAAGCCACTCTCGGGGAAGGTGTTCTTGAAAGAGAGGCGATTGAGGACAGATTTCGGACAAAGATGGAAGATCAGTTGAAGAAACTTCGGTGCCATGGAAGCACAGATTAAAGGAAGGAATTGATCGAATGCGGCTATCCAATCATCTATGCTGGACATGGGAAAGCAAATTGCGGCTATCCGGGAGGCAAATGCTAGATTGACGGAGAGACGGCTACGGCTCTGCGGTGACAACTGCCGCTGCTGTTCGATCTGCTCAAAATCGATGAGAAGATTGCTTCTCCAATAGCGGTGAGTATCTTTGAGCTGCGAAGTTCACGGAAAAGTTTCTTGCCTACGAGGCAGGATATCCTTGCCAAGATGACGGAAATGGAAGGTCGGTGGACCCCTCTTTTGAATGATGTTAAAAAGGGGAAAGCGATTGAAGCGAGATGGTTGTGCAGAGATGAGGCTAAGGATAAAGAATTGAAGGATACGAAAGATAGGTGGAGGCTGAAAGTTTTCTGTTGGAGCGGAAAGAAAAAGCGAGTTGAAAAGGGCATTGCGAGAGTCTGCTGGAATGGGTGAAGATGAAGGTCGAGTTCCCAACCACCGAAAAGGAGAAGGTTGGTTAAGATGTCTGAAAAAGTTCAAGGAAAGTCTGTGAAGAAGAGTTGGAGGCTTTGCATGAGGAAGCCTTCTAAGGTGACTTAGAAACTAGAAGGATGGAAGAGAAGGATAGTCACAAGATGATCAAGCTACTAGGGAAGCAAGGGAAAGATGTGGATGTCTTTGGAGAGCAAACAAAAGCGGTTCATACCGAAGAAAGCTGCTTTGTAAAAGCAAAACTGCTGTGTCAAGGAAGAAGCGAGGTAAGAAAGGAAAGAAGCTCTTTGGAGCAGAGGCGGTGAGGAAGACTTTATCCTCCCCACAATTGATGGTTTTGTGGATGATTGCCGTCCTCCGGAGAGATTTGAGGACTGGAAAGCAAAGAAAGACGGATTTCATCTGCTCATACTATGTCTGCAAGAGTATTGGCGTCGGGGCCACAGCGAATGAAACATTCTTTGCTTGGATGGAGGAAAAGCACGGTAATCTGGGCGAGATATTACGGAAGCTTACGTGGAATTCAACTCGAACCTTCAAGCGCGAGAATTTGAAAAGATTCCTACTCCGATCCACGAGATGGGAAGTTTGACCGGTGAGTGTTCGCGGGACGCTCAAAATCTGCTTGGCTGAGGTCAACCCACCTATTGGAACAAATAACAGAGAACTCTATGATAGAGTGTATGAGTGGCTAAACGTTCCAACAGGTTTCGAAGGTATGGTAGGAAGACATGAAGGTTGCTTTGGTTGAGAAGCTAGATCACCGAGAAGGCTGATGTTAGTACTTATCTTTTTATGCATTTCCTTGTTATCTCTTGTTCTTTTTGTTTTTCACTTACGTAATTTGTACCGATCGATATATATGAATAGAAGTGAATGTTTTGCTAGACAACTTCTCGTTGTCAGCTGGTTTTGATTGAGATCTTTTTAAGGTCTCTTTGTCTTTCTTTCGCTTATCTTTGTTTGTGGCGGTTCTCAAGAAGGTTTTAACATCATCAAAAAGGGGGAATTTGTTAGGATTTGAATTTGTATGTTTTGATGATGTTCTTAAAACCTATGTGTAATAGGACCAGTGAACTCGTTAGTCGGTGATGATCTAGATAGGGTTTATGTCTTAGTACAGTTAAACTTGCTAGGCTTAACCTTACATGTATCAGTTGGTTGAGAACTAAAAGTGCTGATAAGAAGACTTAAAGATCTAAGAGAGATTTCGTTGAAGTCATTTAGAAGGGCGTCATGAAGATCAAGAAGAGATGATAAGAGTTACGCAAAAAGAAGTATTGTCAAGAAAGGTTCAAGTGAAGATAGCAAGGTTGGAATCCATGCTACTGACAAGCTTTAGATGTCTTTGGAGCAAGGTTGAAAGTTGCTAGAGTTGACTTCAAGAAATTCATCGAGAGATAACAAAAGTCGGAAAGATAACTCTAAGATACTCGAAGTCAGTCAGTGAAGATTTGATTATCAATCAAGATCAATCACGACATAATTGATTGGTATCGAGAAAATCAATTCTCCAAAGTCAAACAAATCTTCCAACGATCACTTACCATTTCTTTGAAGATCTGATTGACAAATTAGCCTAACGGCTAGTCAAATTCGTAATCATAAAATCTGAAGTGAAGGATTTTCAAAAAGTGATACACGCGCGAGAAACATTAAGAATAACTTCTTCACTCACCGAAATACACGCTTAACTCTTCATACCGAAATTGATCGAACACGTTGAATTTTCTAAGAGATTTATTTTTGGTCAAGGAAGTGTAAATCACCTTTCATTATCTCACGAGAAAAGGTTGATTGTTTTAGATCTAAGAGTTAAACACTCAAAGATCGAATCGATTGTACTCAAGGGCAGAACTTGTTAAACTTCCCGTGGTCGAATCCTCAAGGAGATTAGAGGAGACAAGACCGAGTTTGGTGGATAGTAAGGCCCTGTGGAATCGGGGAGAGTGGACGTAGGATCGTTATATCCGAACCACTATAAAAATCTTTGTGCCTTTACAGACTTTTCTGCATTCATAATTATAATTGCTCATTCATCGTTTTAATAAACTGCATCAACCTTGCCGTAGAAGACTTCAAAGTCTTCTAACCTCAAGAAGGTTTTCTTTAAAAGGGTTTTCAAATACACACACGAGATTAGCTTCCGCACCATCGTAAGACTTCGAGTTTCCGAAGTCTCGCCGATCTCACTTAGCACACTCGAGTACCTCTGCGAGAAGACTTCAAAGTCTTCTAACCTCACACTCGGCTCACGAAAAGTTGTAAAAGTTTTGAGTGTGGTAAAGTCTATTCAACCCCCTTCTAGACTTTCCACCTCCTTGCACATCTCGTCAGGGACCAACAAGAAGGCCAGGAGGAGGAGGAGGTTGGTAAAAACCTCGTAACTAGGAGGAACCTCTGCCGCCGATCGGCCTAGTCTGGCTGAAGAGGCACTCACCTTGGAGATAGCGAGAAAGGTGGTCCAATCGGAGGAGGTACAGGAGATCAACTGCGAGAGGACCCCTTCCCCTACTCCCAAAGAACGCAATTCTCCCCCTCCCCTCTCCAACCCGATCTCGCGATGAAGAGGTGTCCCAGCCGGCACCTCTCGAGCCTCTAAAACAGCCCTACTCCCACTTCACCCAAGCCACAACCTCATCCTCCCTTCCTCAAACACAAACCACTTCCCCCATCTCCATCCGATATGTTTTCATTCCTCACTGGACCCGTCTACTCCCCCACCCCCATATCTACCATCTCACCCCCAGCCTTACTCCATTCATCACCAGCTCCCCCTCAAATATAAGCTGAATCCATTCCATCTCCCCAACCCACCATTCCACAGCCAACCCCTTCTCCACCACCCTCCATCTTCACCCCCACCCGAGATTCCCCTACACCACCATCACATGCCCCCACTTCCTCCCAAACTACCGCACCCCAACCCTTGGATACCTCCAACATCTTTGGAAATATCCACATGAGCTCCCCAGTCCAACTTCTCCCACCCCCTCCTCCTCATCCGAATCCGAGGAGGAGACCAGTCAATCTCTCGCCATCTCTTACGCCTTCACGGACTGCACAAACAAATCATCGATAAAGTCGAGAGAAGATGATGGAGAAGAAGACAAAGAAGGTGATTCGGCGATCAGAGACAATGCTCGCCAACATGCAGATTGTCGAGGTAAATATATCTCGCAACTTATCAGCCAACCTTGGCACTTTGTTGGTACCCTACCGAGCAATCTGGGAGGAGGAGTTGAGATTGCTCAGCAGAAAGTGGCTGCAGACAACGAAGTCCTGGTTGAGGCCCTTACAGCAGACAAATCGAGACTTGAGTGGTTCGTTGTCTTTGTGTTGGAAGATCAGCTCAGACTTTGAGAATGAAGTTAAAAAGGGGGAAGGAGCTGAAGGAAGAATGGACACCCTCACAATCGGAGTCATGTTAATAATGCATAAGATCGACTCAAAGGCAGACTCACTGAGTTGGAGGCAGCCAAAGCCGAGATAAAGATCAAATCGAGATGAGCCGGCTGCCTTGCAACCGAGGGTGACCCAGATTGAGGAGGCCATCCGAGAGGATGAAGAAAAGAAGAGAAAGGAGGAAGAGGAGAAGATCGAACAAGTCGCTAGCTGTAATTGTTGGTCCCGATTAGTTGAAGCAGATTAGCAAAACTTATATCGACCTTCTAGGAAAAATCTAGAAGGGGGGTTGAATAGATTTTTCGCATTTTTACAAATCTTACAAAATTTATTCAAAGCACCAAAGTGACACAATGGAAATTCAATGTTAATCTCAACTTTATTAAGATCAAAAGCAAACCGATATTGATTTTAACTTTGATTAAATTAATCTTTAATTGATAAAGCTGGAAATTAAACAAGTAAACAAAAGCAATAAAGAACACCGCATTTATAGTGGTCTCGATTATAACAATCCTACATCCACTCTCCTTCTCCAATTTGAAGAAGGGACCACTTACTACTTTCTTACTCACGACTTACAACTTACAACTTACAACTTTCTTCAAATCTTCAAAGTACTCCTAACTCCTTCTAGTGAATCTAACAATTACGGTGAATATTGGATTTTGAAGATTACAAGAGAAGTGTTCTATAAACACTTGAATTTTGTGAAAACTCTTCTTGAAATATTTGTGAAATGATTGTGATTGAAATCGAGTTGTGAGAAGTGTGTAAATCAATTTTGCATAAGTGTATTGAAAAATAAAACTAGACCTATTTATAAGTCTGAAAAGACAGTTAGTTTGTTAGTCGGTTCTAACAAACTGGAAAGCTTTAACAAACTTAATCTTGAAAACTCGCTCTTGACCTCAACTCGATTTCTTCTACTCGTGCATGGCCCGACTCGGTGAAGACTTGCTTTTCTTATTCTACTCAGCTTGTCTTGACCTCGTCTGAGCTCTTCATACTTGTCTCACTGCAGATGACTATACTTGAGCTTGTCTTGAGATGACTTGCAGCTTTCCGATCTCCAGTGACTTAACCGGTCCTTGACCTAGTCTCGACTTAGTATGAGCACACGATCTCACTTGTTCTTCAAGGTTGTCTGGTCATCTTAATCACAGCTCTTCTTTTAACTCATCAAAACTTTACTTGATCTAACAAGAATGAAGGAAGCCGAGAACGAGGCCAAGGGCAAGGGTAAAGGAAAGGCGGCAGCGGTCGAGAAAGTATCATCACCGAGCGGTGACCAGTCCCAGACCAGCAGAGCGGAAAAGGAAAAAACGACTACTCAAACCTCTCGGTGAGCAAATCGAGAAGAATTCATGCTTTGAAAAAGAGAGGTATGAGAAGCGAGAAAAGAAGAAGGCGAAGAAGCTGGGAAAGGCAGAGCTGAAGTGGGACAGGACACTCGGAAATGGGTATCGAAAGCAATGATGAAGCAGATTTCCGACTGTTCACCGCTTATTAGCCCCTCCAAAGATGGTGTGCAGGCGGTTCACCAAATGAATACAAAAAGAAGGCGCTGGATGCCGGATGGATGTACTATTGGTACATCTTGAAGGCATCTTCATCTGGTTGGTGATGAAGACATGCAATGGCATGAATGGATGGAGAGAGAGGATGTCGATCTTTATGGAAGACCGCTTGATGAGGCGAGCAAAGTTTTCAAGCTGCGATCTTGTCGCACACCCTAAGAGCACGTTTCACCTAAGCTGAATGAAGATGGCACTCTAGACATGGAATGGGTCAAAACAGTGAGTTACCAAAGCCGAGGTGGAATCCAAGCTCACCAATGAAGAAGATCTCAAACACTCAGAGCAAGGATCTTCACCGGGCCGAGGATTCCGAAGCCAATCAATGGGAACCCGATAGACATGGATTTTCTTTTCCTTATCTTTCTTTTTATCAGCTTCTCCTTATCTCGTAAAAATGTATATATGTGAATGAATATATTTTGACTTATGTGATTTACTTGTTTTATCTCTTAAAGTTTTCTTTCTTGTTTTAAGAAAAACTTAAAATTGTCTAAGTATTAATCATCCGAGAAAATTTTCATCTCGTAATTAATATTTTTCAAAATTTTCTCGGTCTTAAAACTTTTCTAAGTTCTTTAAGTTTTAAAACTTTTCACTAAGTCTAAATTCTTAAGACTTAAGAATATGTTCTTAAAATTTTTCTATGTGTGAATTAAGTGTTCAAATTTGAATAGATCCGATTCAATGTGAGAATGTGCTCCAGTATACCTATCTCGATAATCTTGATTAACGCTAAACTAACTTCAAATGTGAGTGTGTTTCTTTCTTGTAGGTTTTAACTTCATCAAAAAGGGGGAAATTGTTATATCAAGAATGTTTTGATGAGTTAAAAGAAGGTTCGAGATGATCAAACGACTATGAAGAACAGTGAGACCGAGTCCGAGTACTAAGCCGATCAGACTAGGTCATCAATCGAGCAAGTCACCAAGACTGGAAAGTTGCAAGTATCCGGAGACAAATTCAAATCTAGTCATCTGCAGGAGATGATTATGAAGAGCTCGTACGAGGTCAAGACAAGCCGAGTAGAATAAGAAAGGCGAGTCTTCACCAAGTCACCGCAGACGAGTAGGTTAAAATCAGCCGAGGAGCAAGCGAGTTTTCAAGATTAAGTTTCTTTAGTAGCTTTGATTTGTTAGAACCGACTAACAAACTAACTGTCTTTTCGACTTATAAATAGGTCTAGATTTTCATTATCAAATTAACTTTTAACTCGCACATATCACGATTTACAATTACTCTCTATTCAGATTTCACAACAAATTCACAAGTTTTTCAAAAAGAGTTTTTCAAATCAATTCTAAGTGTTTATAGAACACTTTTTCTTGTATTCTTCAAATTCCACTACTCACCGTAATAGTTAGATTCCGAGAGAAGAAGTTAGGAGTTTTGAAGAACGAAGAGATTTTTGTAAGTCGTAAGTTGTAAGTCAAATTGTAAGTAAGTAATAAGCTGGTCCCTTCTTCAAATTGGAGAAGGAGAGTGGATGTAGGATTTTTCATAATCCGAACCACTATAAACTCTGGTGTTCTTTATTGCTTTACTTTACTTTTCGTCAATTTCAATTTCTAGTTTATTAATCAAAGATTAAATTTAGAATCGAAGTTAAAACTAAAATATCGGTTTGCTTTTGATCTTGATTAAGTTGAGTTTAAAATTAAAATTCATTTGTGTTACTTGAGTGTTTTGAATAATTTTAAAAGATTTGTAAAAATCGAAAAATCTATTCAACCCCCTTCTAGATTTTTCTTAGAAGGTTAATTCAAGTTTTCTCTAAGATACTCAACTAAGTGGGACCAACAAACTCTTTTACACAAACTTTTGTATTCACTCTCGATTTAGTGAAGCGTTTCGCGGCAGGCATCATAGACTTTAATTAACAAGTCTATGAAAAATTTACTCCTTTGCATTGTTGTGTTAGTCTTCTATTGTGTTTTACATTACGATATTTAGATGTTGTAGTGTATGTCATAACATTCAAGACACCATTATTGTTTTACACTACACACATACTTTCAATTACTATTTTCAATAAACAAGAAATACATAATTAATAAAATGAATAATATATATAAACAAAATATTCGGATAAAACAAATTAACCATCAATAAACCCTAAATCACGCTAAAAATATAATTTAATAAATAAATTTTAAAAATACAACAATAATATAACTACTTTTAAATTGAAATTTAAGGTGAAACGCTTTAAAAGGGTTTTAAATAGGTTTTCAGAACTCTTTTATTTGCATATTATATCTAACAATAAAATCATTACTAAAAATAGTACTAGTAATTTTTAAACAAGAAAAGTTTTATTTCTAAATGTATTGAACAAAAGTAACATCTTCTTTTAATATAAGGATGAAATCATCTTTAAATTTGTGAAAATACCAAAAGAAAAAAAAATTATATGAAACGACTTCATGGAGGCGTAAATGAGAGATTTTTTTACTTTTTTAATGTGATTCTTTCAAATTATAGCAATTTTTTTCTGAAAGAAATTATAGCAATTCTTAAGAGCAACTTCCTACATATACTCTTTAGAATGCAAGACAAGCTTGTGTAATGGGGTATTCCAAAATAGCAATTTTGCTTATTATTAATGGATGGATGAGTATAAAAGTAGAACAAATCTTAAGAAACCAAATGTGTTTACAACTACAATAATTTAGAAGCATGCTTAGGTTCATAATACATATTTTTAATTGATAATAGTATAAATATTTCTAGATCCCTCAGCAAGTGTGGTCACCGATTCAACATTATTGTTATACAAATTGAAAGTGTATATGATGTTTTGATAGAAATGTTGTCAAAAATGTTGAAACATTTGAGGCAACACGACACAACGGAAGACTTAAAAATATTTGCAAATGAATTGAAAATTTGTATAGACTATGAATAAGTCTATATGCGCCTCATCACGAAAATCACAATAATCTAGTAGTGATACAAACTACGATCTTGAACACAAGATCTGCAAAATGGCAAAAGTATAAAATATAACACCAAAATGATCTATCTATATGTATGAATATTGTTAACTAACTAATCTATGTTGGTCCCTCGATTGAGTTTCACAAGATAATCTAGAAGGGGGTTTGAATAGATTATCTAAAATTTTTGAATTTGATTAACTATTCAAGTTAGTCTTCTAAATTACTCAAAGTTCACGGTGGAAAGATTATCCTCAATCTTTTAGACTATTTGATTCAAGTTCAAGAAATAATAAGAACACAAGCAAATTGAATTTAAGAGAAAAAGTAAGAACAAATGTAGAAAGTAAAGAACACAATATTTATAGCGGTTTGGATATGAATATTCTACATCCACTCTCCTTTTACAACTTGTGAAAGAGTCTTCTCTTACTTACTTCCTTATCGCTTACAATTACAAAGTTGATCTTCAAGTCTTCTTCTATTCTATTCTAATCACAAATTTCTGGAAATGACTATGAAGATATAAAGAGGAAGTGTTCTACAAACACTTCAAAAACTAATACAATTATAGCACTTTTCGATCTAAGAATACTTCACCGAGAGCTCTCTAAACTTTCTAGGTAGAATAATGAATTCTTTGATATGTGTGTTTTGCTCTCGAGAAGAAAATACTCTTATTTATATGCTTCCAAGTTTGTTGTAACTGATTGACATCTTCTAAAACTTGTTAGTTATAACCGATTAACTTCTTCTTAGTTAGTTATAACAAATTCTTGCTTGTTGGTTATAATCGTCTAACTTCTCGAGTTGGTTGTAATCGAATCTTAATTTCTTATAACCTGTCTTCTTCATCTGCATCTTTACTTCTCGATGACTTCTCCAAGTCTAATCTTGACATGTCTTTCTTATTCTACTCAACGCGTCTTCAAATCTTCTTCAAGAGCTTGGTCGTCCGATTTATTCTAGCTTGTCTTGTCCTCGCCGATCTTCCACATCTTCGTCTAACTTCTAACAACTAAGCTATCTATTACAACACTTAGTAAGTATTACACCTTATTACTTATTATTTCAACTAACTATACAAAGACTTCAGTTGGTCATCTTATTTTACTACTCATCTTAACTTCATCAAAACAAAGTTTTTTTCATTCTAACAATTTCCCCTTTTTGATGATATTAAAACACTCAAGAAAAGACATGAGTTAGTAAAATTAGGAATAAGTAATAAGTCAAATAGACAAATGATAATCGTATTAAATGGATACTCGGATATTCAAGACTTCATTAATAGTCGATGAATAAATCGAGAGAAAAGAATAGTTACAACACATAGTTATTTTTAAGTTTAGAAAGTCGAGATAGTTATAATCTTGAACCAGCTTAGTCAATCGGTTGGAAAAATAATAAAAGACATGGAACACATATTATCGATGATAAGAGTTTCACATACGATGATTGTATAACAAAATAGATCATTTAATCAAATAAGCATCGAGAATCTCGAGATCATATAAGATAAGAAGAAAATGAACTTAGTCATACCACAGTTCTTCTTTTGGAATGTCCATCCAGTTGAAGACTCTTTCTTTTAGGATCCTTGTCTCTCCTCATTCACCAAATCTGCGATGAGTTCAACCGGATTAACGTCTCGCTTGATCTTTTCACGATTCTATGATGCTCCAAAATTCTAAATGCAAGCTCTTGTGGCTTAAACACTCTAAACTCGGGTTGTCACTTAGTAATCGAAAACCGAGCTTAAAAATTTCTTTTTAAAATAATAAAGACAACATAATTGTAAGAGTTTGACAAATGAAGACTTGAAATATTTTCAAACATAATACTAGAGTTGCATTTATAATAATATTCGAAAGAGAAATAGTTGCGTACAAAGTGAAACATCGAGTGATCCATAAAGGGTGTTCACTCGACAAGAGAATTTAAAAATATAATTCTAAGCAATTGTATTTTATTATATAATATAAATATATTAGCATCATATTTAGAAAAACTACGTGTCCTGCAGACTCCGACCCTCTTGAGCATAACTCAAAATATTGAGTTTGGGGGTGTGAGATAAATATCTCAGTGGATAACTTTGTATCTTTGTTATACAGATTGGTAGTATGCTTAGAAAAATAGATATTTTCCCTTTCCCATGATTAAATCTTTTACTTGTCATTTATTTAATTTAGGGTTCGATCTTGTATACATATTAAATCCTGCTCGTTGAACTCACATCGAGACGTACACTTGGGGTACGCCACCGAATGCGATCTTGTTTTCCATATACGAGATTAATAGAACTCACATCGACGTACACTTGGGGTATGCTCACTTGAATGCGATCTTGCTATCTTTAAACATAATTAATAATAAACTAAGTCGTTAAAGCTTTTAAGGTGTTTAATTACTTTGCTTGAGAATACACCAACAGTCCATATAACATTAACGACTAATACGATTAGTGTCACCCACCTTTTAACTTATAGATAAGTTAGAATCGTAATGAAGAGTTGAAATTTAGGAATAATAGGGACATCCGAGCTCGACTTATGCCGCACTTCACCTAGCACGAGTTTTCTCAAAATCTTAAGTGATCATTACGATTATTAATAAATTCTAAAAGAACGTTATTTCATTTGATTTACCCGATTAGGATTTTCTCTTAGTTTTGGTTCCGATTTTCATGTTTGAAATAATTTTATATATAATTGTATAACTTTCTAAATTCTTTTAAACACGTTACAATATTGAATGATTATTTGAAATACTATAAAATCATTCATAAGTTTAATGAGGCGTTTAAACTTTATTTTTAGACTTTCGAAAATAGTCCAATAAGTTGAAAAATTAAATAAAATACTTACAGTATTCTATTATTTATAAAATATGACACAAAAATATTCCATTATATAAATAATAAGTCCACATGCTCATTTAAGGAAAACACATACCAAAATAATTATTTTGCTAAAAGATGAAATAAACAGTTCTCAATTTTATAAAAATCAATTTAAATACTTAGTCTTTGAATTAAATAATCAAAATTTGCATCTAAGCATATAATAACACATACAACTCATAAGTATATTAATTTTGATCAAAACAAATAATTATAAATGTTGTTTCTCAAAGTATGTCAATAATAGTTTTAGTTCTCTAAATTCCAAATAAAATATTTATACGCATCCATAAATTCTCAATTTTAACAATATAATACTTTAATATGTATAGAGTAATATCATAACATGTATTATCGAATAATTCAACCATAACATTACAACTTCATAATTTTCGAATAAACACGGAAGATTGTCACATAATCTTGAAAATTACAGAAAAGACATTTAGAAAAGTCCAAAATTTATGAAATTAAACTATGTTACACATGACTAATCATAAAACAAAGTTTGTTAAGGGTCTTAAGCCTAATTCGTTACGGATCATAACAGTTTTTCCATGAGAAGTCGATACACTTCACAGATCATCTTTCTGGGCAGGTTTCAATAAAAATTCATAACTTTCATTGTGTTCATCTAAAATTCACAAAATTTAAATATGTTATACAGGACTTAACATAGAGAAATTTTTGTTAAGGGAACTGAGCCTAATTCGTTACCGATTAATACCAGTTTAGTAAGAGATGTCAATGTACCTCACTAATCCTTACTCTGGACAGGTCTTAGTAAAAAATCATATCTCTATTTTGGCTCGGCCAAAATATACGAAATTTAAATATGTTGTACTATACTTGACCTAGAATATGCCTACAAAATTTCATAATTTTTGCGTTAGCCAAACTGTACCATTTTTAATATAAATTATAGTTATATTTTCATCGATTTATATCACACCTATTTCAAAGATTTATTTCTCCTAGACGATAACTCGATGATTATGAAATTTTTCTATCTTATACTAGATTGTAAGAGGATCGTCCATGCATCTTTAAGGATAGGGAACCGGAGTGGGTTTCATGGGAACCCCCATGCATCTTTGGACTTCTCTTCTTCTTTGATTCTTCCTTTGCTTTGATCTCTTCACTTTCCTTCTCAACAACCACACTTTCTTCAATCACCTCTTCTTTCTCCACCTCTTTCTCAACTTCAACTTCCTTGGACATTTGAGGGCCTTCATATCTAGCACTACTCCTTAATTGTATAGCACTACAAAACTCCTTTGGATTAGACTCTGTGGTAGATGGATACTTCCCCTTATTTTGCAAATGATCCATCGTAGATGAGAGCTTTCCAACCGTTGTGGCCAATTGCCCCACTTGCTCAATAGTCTTGAATCTTGTGTCCATTTGCTTTCCAATGTCATCCAATCTTGAGTCATTCACCTCTAACCTCTTCACAATCATCCCAAGTAGCTCCTCCGTAGTTGCTTTCCCTTCATTATTAGGTGCTTTGGCACCGGATAAAAACCAGGAGGAAATTGAATGGCGGCTCTCGAATTAGCATATGAGAAATTTTCATGTCTCCTCCAATTGTTGGCATTAAATGGAGCTTGAGGTTGAGGTTGAAAATTACTTTGAGGCCTATTTTGATAAGGCACTTGATAGGGCCTTGCACCTTGAAAATTGCCTTGATAATTGCTTTGATAGCCTCCTTGGTATGGAGGCCTTCCCATGTAATTCACTTCTTCAATAGGCATTGGGCTTTGACACAAATCAACTTAAGGAATAGATGGAATCACACTTTGTTGAGTTTGAGAAGTAGTAAGGGCTCCTAAACGGTCCATCATCGTCATCATCATCGTCTTCATAGACTCAATCTCCTCCATGGGACACTCTATGATGAGCTCCTCGATTGATTGCGGTAATCGGGCAAGCGATATTAAGACAACCAAGTTTATCGAACCCAAGGGAAAAGTATGGCCGTGAGTCCCTAGAAATGCAAGTTCTTAATGACTATTGTCGCAATCACGGTTTTGAACCAAAAACACAACAAAAATGTTAGAATTAAAACCAAACAACACAACAAGCAATTAATCAAACAAGTGGTAGGCTAGAACAAATAACAAAAATCAATTGGGGATAGGGGTGCTAGGGATAAAATCCATCAAGGAATCAATGATCAACAAGCTATGATTGCATCAAATTGCTAATCAACTAAGATAGAAAGCATAAAACCATCATGCAATTAAGTCTCCATTAATCACATAATGCCTAATGTGAGTATCCTTAGTGCAACCAATCTCTCAATTAAGAAGCACCCAATTCATAAAATCATACACAATTATAACCCGATTAATCCCTAATCACGTTAGCTCAACTCTCGCCTATTGCTAGGGTGATCAAACATTAATCTAAAGAGATAAAAATGCATGAAGCACAATTAGAATCACAATTAGGGAATAAACTATTTCAATTGATCAACAATCATAGCACAAGGCAATCAAATCATCCTCAATTTCAATTATCCCAAGCATAAGTGGATTAGCCCATGGAGCAAAGTGCAAAATCCATGGGTACAAAATCTAATTGCACAATCACAAAGCTAATCACAACAATTAATGAATTAAAATGAGTAGAGAGGAAGAACATCACCAATTAAGCCAAATGAACAATATATTGAATGCTTGAATCTTCAAATGAGATCTTCACTTCACTTGAATTACAACTTGAATTGACAAATCTAATAGATCAAAGTCTAATCTAAGCAACAATTAATGAAAATCTATCTAAATCTATCAATCTAATCAATCTAGAAGGAGAATCAAGCTAAGAAACTCGAAATCACCCTAAAACCGTAAGTAATCGCTATAGGGAAGGTTATGCTCTGTTTTTCGCTCAAATGGCTTTAAAAGCCAAATTTTAAAAAATCGGCAACCTCGACTCGAGGTTGGGGCCCTCGAGTCGAGGCTCTTTAAGTCGCATCCACACTTCTATTAAAAACACCCAGCCTCGACTCGAGCTTGACCCCTCGAGTTGAGCTTGCCATAAAATCGACCCTCGACTCGAGCTTCCGCCTCGAGTCGAGGCTTCTCTAAATTTTGAAATCTCTTGATTGGGCTGCACCCTCGGGTCGAGCTCCCTGGGCCTCGACCAGAGGTCGAGTCCAGGAATTTTCTCGACCCGACTTCCACCTCTAACCCCCATTTTCACCCGTCTCATTCGTCTCTTCGCCGTATGAATGCCAAGACTCTCGGTTTGGTCAAATTCCACCGATTTACCTGAAAACGGGATGAAAAACATCAAAAATCCATCAAGTGATACTTTTTAAGCAAAGTAGTGATACTCTACACTTTTAAGCACAAATTCTAACACTTTGCACCACTTTTTGCACAAAAATACCCCTCTAATCATACATCAATTCACTCCAATCATCGATTCACCGACACTTTGAAAGAATCTTGGGTAAAATTCTCCATTATGTCATTCATTTACCCCACTGTCTTTGACCAAATCGAACCATTAGCACATGCATTGAGAAATGATCTATCACTATCCGTCAAGCCATTATAAAAATACATGATAGTTTGCTCCTCCGGAAAGCCATGTTGTGGACAATTAATAAGCAACATCCCATATCTCTCCCATGCTTCGGAATAGTCTCTCCATTCTTTTGACGAAAATGAGAAATAGCTTCCTTGGCTTGCACCGTCTTAGATGGCGGATAGAATTTCATCAAAAATCTCTTGCTAAGGTCCTCCCAAGTACGAATGGTTGGGGAGGGGATAGAATTGAGCCAAGCTTTGGCTCTCCCCTTAAGAGTGAAGGTAAAATAGCCTTAGCTTCTTCGCATCCTCGGACACTCCATTATACTTTGTGGTGTCGGAAATCTCCAAAAATTGTGCCATGTGTTGACGAGGGCACTCTTCTTCATCTTTACCTTCAAATTGCTTCTCCCTTAACATCCTCACAAGTGCGGGACTTATCTCAAAATTATTTGCTTCAATCCTAGGCCTTACAATACCATCATAATGCTCACGAAGTTGAGGCTCAAAGAACTCCCTTAATGGCCTACCTTAAGGTGGAGGCTCTTGCATAGGTTGTGGTTGGGCTTGTGGAATATGAGGTGGCTCTTGATATCTAGGCTCATGGGGGTATGACATATGAGGATAATATGGTGGGAATTGTTGTGGATGAGGTGGATAATATGGATATTGGTGAGCTTGTGGAGGATAGGGGTATGGATTTTGGTAGGAAAATTGATGTGGTGGCATCCCTTGAGGGAAAGAGCCAACTTGAGCATTGTAGGGTAAATTGTTCCCATTACCTCCTCCATTCTCTTACACTCTCCCTTCTCCATTGCCATTAACCTCCTCAACATGAGGTTCACCAACTCTCTCTTCATTCATCAACTCTTCACCTTCCATCATTTCTCTTCTCTTTCTCCCACGATTCCCTACGAATTGTAGCTTCAATTTCGGGATTAGGTGGCAAGGGTGGAATACCACTAGAACTTGTAATTATGCACCTACAAACCACCAATCCAAGTTTCAAAATCTCACAAAAACAAAGAACAAAAAAAAAAAAAAATACAAAAACAACAAGTAGCCACTTCAAACAAATTCCTAAGTCTCACTTAAGGCGCAAAAACTAATCCCGGCAACAGGGCCATTTTGATTGCGGTAAAATCGGGTAAGTGATATTAAGACAACCATGTTTATCGAACGCAAGGGAAAAGTATGGCCATGAGTCCCTAGAAATATGAGTTTTCAATGACTATTGTTGCAAATACGGTTTTGGCACCAAAAACACAACAAAATGCTAGAATTAAAATCAAACAACACAACAAGTAATTAATCAAACAAGTGGTAGGCTAGAACAAATAGCAAGCTAGAAATTCTAAAAATCAATTGGGGATAGGGGTGCAAGGGATAATATCCATCAAGGAATCATTGATCACAAGCTATGATTGCATCAAATTGCCATTCAACTAAGATAGAAAGCATAGATACATCATGCAATTAAGTCTCCATTAATCACACAATGCCTAATGTGAGTATTCTTAGTGAAACTAATCTCTCAATTAAGAAGCACCTAATTCATACAATCATACACAATTATAACCCGATTAATTCCTAATCACGTTAGCTCAACTCTCGCATGTTGCTAGGGTGATCAAACACTAATCTAAAGAGATAAAAATGCATGAAGCACAATTAGAATCACAATTAGGGCACTAACTATCTCACTTGATCGACAATCATCAACAATCATAGCACAAACAATCAAATCATCCTCAATTTCAATTATCCCAAGCACAAGTGAATTAGCCCATGGAGTAAATTGCAAAATCCATGGGTACAAAATCTAATTGCATAATCAAGATGCTAATCACAATAATTAAGAAAATGAAATGAGTAGAGTGGAAGAACATCACCAATTAAGCCAAAATGATCAATATATTGAATGCTTGAATCTTCAATTGGAATCTTCACTTCACTTGAATTACAACTTGAATTGAGAAAACTAATGGATCAAAGTCTAATCTAATCAACAATTAATGGAAATCTATCTAAATCTAACAATCTAATCAACCTAGAAGTAGAATTAAGCTAAGAAACTCGAAATCGCCCTAAAAGCTGTAAGTAACTACTATGGGGAAGGTTAAGCGCTATTTTCTGCTCAAATGGATTAAAAAGGAGTTTTTGAAAATCTATACCCTCGACTCGAGGTTGGGGCCCTCGAGTCGAGCTTCCTTAAGTGGTGCCCATGCTTCTCTTAAAAATGCCTGCCTCGACTCGAGCTTCCGGACCTCGAGTCGAGCTTGCCGATTTTTCACCACCCTCGACTCGAGCTTCAGCCCCTCGAGTCGAGGTTCCTTCAATTTTGCAAATATCTTCATTTGGCTGCACCCTCGGGTCAAGGCTCCTGGACCTCGACCGGAGGTCGAGTCCAGGAATTTTCTCGACTGACTTCCACCTCCGACCCCCATTTTCTCTCGTCTCGTTCGTCTTTTCGCCATATGAATGCCGGTACTCTCGATTTGGTCAAATTCACTTTTTGCACAAAAATACCACATCAAATCGTGTATCAATTCACTCTCATCATAGAGCCAAGGCACGGGAGGAGGAAGTGAAAGATACGAAAAGCCGAGATGAAGCGAGAACAATGAGATAGTCGTACAAGAGATCGCAATAGACAAATCGACTTCCGAGTCCATTGTTACGCATTAGAAGCTAAGTGAGGGAGCTAATGGATGAAGTGAAAAAGGGGAAGAGGCAGGGAAAGAAATGAAAGAAACCCTCACGAGTTGATGTAGAGGCCACCAAGAAAGAAGCCCGACTCTCAAGGAAAGCCTGGTGAGTTGGAGGCGGCTAGGGAAGAATTGAAGGTCAAATCGGATGAACTAGCCGCACTCCAACCGAGGTCGAATCAGTTGAAGATGCTCTTAGAGAGGATGAGGAGAGGAGAAAGAAGGAAGAAGAAAAGAAATCGAGAGATTCTCGGCCAAACCGAAAGAAGTTGAGAAAGAGAAATCGAGGCCAAGTGTAAAGGAAAGAAAGTGGCAACCGAGGAGCCTCGAGAAAGCCAAAATCATCACAAAGGCTCTGCTAAAGGGAAGGGTAAGCATGAATCGACTACTCCAATCTTGAACTGATCGATTAAAGAATAAAGAGGGAGAAGCAAATGTACGGGGAGCATGAAAGGAAAAGAATGAGGCGGTGAACAAGAGCACGGACTTCAAATGGAGCAGATTAGAGAGAAAATGGGTAATGAAGGACCAAGGCGATGGAAAGTTCGAGACCCTACCATAAGACCTCGGCTCCGCCGAAGATGGTTCTTTGGAAAATACACGCAGGAGTACAAGGAGAAAAATCTTGATGCTATGTGGATGTACTACCGGTACATACTCAAAGCTCCCGGAGCCATTCTTGAAGATCGGACTTAGCTTTGGCATGAATGGATTGAGAAGATGGATGCGAGACCTTTACCTTCGGTGATCGGTGAAGCCGATGATGAGTTTAACGCAGATGAGTCGCACCAACATTCGAGTATGCCATGCCGGTAATGAAAGCAGATGACACTCTCGACCTCGAGGTTAAAGGGATCCTTCAAAGGGCGAAGCCAAGTCTGGATTCAAAGATAAAGAAGAGTGAAGGAGCTAAGGAAAATAGTCCAAGACTAGCTAGTGGTTCTGAGGCGGATCGAGAGAAAGTTTAGATAAGATCTTTTTCATTTCCTTATCCCTTTATATCTTATCCGGCTAATTTGTAAATGTAATTTTTTTCTTTGTATATGAATGAGATGGCTTGAACTTATCTAAATTACTTTGTCTTTTTTTTTCCCTAAGTTCAATTTTTTTAAAAGTCATAAATTTTGTAATGAAATCTTAAGAAATTTTTCTAAGTGTTGATCATTTGATAAAAATTTTGTGCCTTAGAATATTTTCTTAAAATTTTTCTAAGTATAAAACTTTACTTAAGTGTGAGTAGTTGCTCTTATGTGAACTAATCGATTAAGAAGTTGCTTATGTGCCTAATGTGATTAGCTGTTTATCTTGAATAACCTTGACTAACACCACTGTGAGTTCATTTCTTTCTTGTAGTTTTAACTTCATCAAAAAGGGAGAAATTGTTAGATCTATTTAGTTTTGAATAAGTTAAAATGTATAGGTTTAATGAGTTCATGTAAAGTAGGATGACCAGTGAAATTATATAGATCGGTTGATGTAGTTCATTTCACTTGCTAGGTGATCGACTAGGTGAGATAGACTAAGTCACCGAGGTCAAGAAGCTTGGAGGTCATCGAAGACGGTCTTGAAGAAGTCGTCTGATTAAGAGGTTAATGAAGAAGCTCAAGACGAGGTCGAAGTCACCGAGTAGAATAAGAAAGACAGGCTTTCACCAAGTCAAGTCGACGACGAACTCAAGATCACCAAGTCAAGACAGCTTTTAAAGAAGAGTTTGTTAAGCGGTTATAAGGTTATTACAACAAACTAACCGCCTTGACTTTATAAATAGGCTAAGCACAGTCCTTAGAAGGACTTTTGCACTCAATTCAAACACATTTTCATAGAGCACTCACTAGCTTTCGATTTAACTCTTGTGACATTTTCTAAGTGTTTGAAGAACACTTATCGTAATTCCTTCAAACCACAATCTGCACTATAATAGTAGATTTGATAGGTAGATTGTTAAGTTAGAAGGAGAATCGAAGACGAAGATCGTCTCAAAGTGTAATCTGTGTCGAAAGTAAGAAAGTCGGTAAGTGAGAAGGAAGAGACCCTCCTTGGAGGTTGAAGAAGTAGAGTGCATGTAGGATCTTTAGATTTGAACCGCTACAAATCCCGTGTTCTTTGCTTTCGCATTTAATTTGATCGATTATCTTTAGATTTGTTAAATTTTGATCAGATTGCTTTTAGATCCAAATTGATAGATTGAGTATAAACTTGTTTCCACTTTGGGACCAACACTTCATTTAATTTCACCAATCTAGGGACCAACACTCCATTCATCACATAATGCCTAATTGTGAATATTCTCAAAGCAACGAATCTCTCAATTATGAAGCATCTAACACATACAATCATACACGTCTATCACCCGATTAATCCCTAATCATGTTAGCTTAACTCCATTTAACTCGTTTCTGCATTTAATTTCACTCAATCTAGGGACCAACACTCCATTCTTCACATAATGCCTAATTGTGAATATTCTAAATGCAACGAATCTCTCAATTACGAAGCATCTAACATATACAATCATACACTTCTATCACTCGATTAATCCCTAATCATGTTAGCTCAACTCTCGTTTGTTGCTAGGATGATCACACACCAATCAAAAAGAGATAAACACATATGAAACATAATAAGCATCATCAATTAGGGTACTTCACTATCTCAATTAAACAACAATCATCAACAATTATAGCTAAGTAATCAAATCATCCCTAATTTCAATTACCCCAAGCACAAAGGAATTAGCCCATGGTGCAAAGAGCAAATCCCATGGGTGAGCAATCAAATAACATGATCAACATGATTAACAAAGCAATTAAGAAATAGAAAGAGAGATAGAAAGAAACATCACCAAATTTTGCCAATAAAATAAGAATTGAATGCTTGACTCTTCAACAATGTAAGCTTTTTCTTCAAATGAAATACAATCTCCAATTCATTAATCTAATGTAAAATTTACTAAACTAATGAACAATTAATGGAAATCTAACTATAAACTTGAATCTAAGTAGCTAGAAAGTGGAAATTGGCTAAGAACTATGAAAATCGCCCAAAACAGAAAGGTAATCGCTCTAAACTATCTAATGCTTTGTTTTTTTATCAAATGGTGTTTAAATGGTGAAATTTCTAAAAACAGGTGCCTCGAGTCGAGCTTGTGGCCTCGACTCGAGCCTTGAAAGCGTGCTCACGTTTTTGGTCGAAATGGCTCTAGCTCAACTCAAGCCAATTTGGCTCGACTCGAGCTTCCTATCTTGCGCTCGACCTCGACTCGAGCCTGAGCCCTTCAAGTTGAGCTTTCTCTCCCTTATCCAATTCTTCGATCCTCGTTCGCGGCTCGAGTCGAGCTCCCTCGGGCTCGACCTTAGGTCACGTCCAGGGATTTTTGTGGGCTCGACTTGATCTCCCGACCCCGCTTTGCCCCATGTGTGTTCATCTCATCGCCATATGAATCTTGGTACTCTCGGTTTGGTCTAATTCCTTGAAAATCCTGAAAATGAGACAAAACACCTTGCAAAACCATTAATTTCCACATAGTAATACCTTAATGACAAAAGAGTGATACTCTATACCTTAAAACACAAATACTAATACTTTTCATCAATTTTGCAAAGAATCACTTCACAAATATTGCAATCATTCACTCTCATCAGCGTGCTCGGCTCCCAAGGTGCTCAATCATCCTCGCCCTCACTCTCGGTCTCGAAGGGTGGAGGTGTAGTAATGTCAGTGAAAATGACCCTCTATGTCGACTCAATGTCATGTATCGGCTCAAGATAAGCCTCAACCAGATCATACTTCTCGGGTCCCCCGACAACCCAATCTCCTCCCACAAAAGAACTGCTACCTCGACTACCACGTGCGGCACCGCGCTCCTTGGTCGCCTTCCTCGGCCAAAGGCAGCTCCTGCTGCGATATGCGATCCGACACTATGCGGTGTAATATTCTTCTCGGTGGCTCATGATGCTCGCCGATAGCTCATGATGCTATCCTGGTGGCTAAATGCGAGCATGTTGCATAGTATAATATCTCCATCATAGGTTGCGGCCCTAGCATTGTAAACCATAGCTACCGTAGTTACCTCCTCGTAAACGATGTCGTGCCCTCGTTGGCGTGTGATTCCCTAATCACTTCTTCCAAAAATGAGTCGAGATGGATGTGACTACCGTGCGAGAATCGAGGGCCGATAGGCGATCAAATATACCTCAAGATAATGGCATCCATTCGGGGTGAATGCCATCTCTCGAATAGTGCAGTAGCTGTCCACTCGAGTCAAAGTACTCTTCCGTAGTGACAGCCATCTTATAGGTACTCTTCCGATGCCTAAGTGTCATGGCTTCTACAGGATCTAATCAGTATAAAAATAAAGGTTCTAAGATCAGTATCATATGGTGGGGGATAGTAACATATTTAAAAAAAAGACTTAAAAATATTTGTATCATATAAGCAACAAGTTATTATTATTATTATTTTTTTACAAGTAATGCACATTATTTATAGTAAGCTCAAGCACATAATATTCCTTCATCTCATATGATTTTCCTTCTCTCTTAAACTTGTTAGTATTGTAGTACACACTCCATAAGTAATTTTATAAATTTTAATTAGAGGTTCATGTATTGTAATCCTTAATTAGAACTTTTCGTACCTTGAGGGCGCCTCGAACCGCTGCAGTAGACACATTTTCCCACTAGTAAAATTTTACTTTTGATATTATCTCAATATATATATATATATATATACATATTTTAGTACAAATCATAAAAATAATTTATTAAATACATATATAACTTCTCTTTTTTTTTCAAGAGTGATTTTTTTAACGAAATTTTTATGAAAAAGATTTGTTTGCTAGAAGAATATTTGGATATGAAGTAAATAAATTACTTTATCCGAAGTTTTAAACACGAGCTCGATACCACCGTAACACCCTGCAATTTAGAATGCAGCCCTCGTGGCTTAAACACTCTAAACTCAGGTTGTCACTTAATAACCAAATAATTAGTTTGAATTTTTTTAATAGTAAAGACGAACATAACAAAGATTTAATATGGCGGCGGAAGAATCAAGACATTTAAACATAATACTTGAGTTGCATTTATATTAATATTCGAGCAAGAAGTAGTTGTGTACAAAGTGAAGCATCGAGTGACCCGTGAAAGTTTCATTTACTCGACATGAGAATTAAAAATTGTCTTTCTAAGCGATTGCATTTTATTATAAGATATAAATATATTAACATCGTATTTGGAAAAACTCCGTGCCACTGCAGACTCCGGCCCGCTTGAACATAACCTGAAAAAAATATTAGATTTTGGGATGTGAGATAAAAATCTCGATGGATAACCCGCACGCTATTATACAGATTAGCAGCATGCCGAAATATAAATAATTTCCCTTCCCATGGTTAAGTCTTTTACTTATCATTATTTAATTCGGGGTTCAATCCTCGAACACATATTACATCCTGCTCGTTGAACTCACATCGACGTACACTTGACGACGCCACCGAATGCGATCTTAATTTCCATATACAAGATTAATAGAACTCACATTTGACGTACACTTGGGGTATGCTCACCGAATGCAGCCTTGCTTTCCTTATACGAGATTAATAATTAACTAATTTATTAAAGCTTTTAAGGTATTTTATTACTTTGCTTCGTAGTACACCAACGATCCATATAACATTAACGGCTAATATAGATATTGTCACCCACCTTTTAACTTTATGTGTAAGTTAGAAGCTGTTTTAAAGAATTAGGAACATAGAAATAGCAGGGACATTTGAGCTCGACTTATGCCGCACGTCACCTAGAACGAGTTTTCTCAAAATTTAGTGATCATTTATTTGTATGATTATTATTAAACATTTCAAGATGTTATTTCGTTCGATTAACCTCACTAAAATTTTTGAGTTTTGGTTACTCGTTTTTCATATTTAAAAAAACTTAAATAAATACCAAATTCTTTTTAAACATGTTACAACATCAAAAGAAATTTTAAAAGTACTTATAAAATCGTTCATGAGTTTAACGAGGACGCTGGAATTTGTTTTCTTTTATAACTTTCAAAAATTGTCCAATAAGCTCATAAAAATTAAAAAATATGTACACTATTCTCGCAATTTATATAAATTGGCACAAGGACATTTGAGATTAAAGATTTGTACGCCCAAGAACTTGGCACTAGTTTGATTTTGATCCCGATCATTAGGTCATTTGAATTTTGGTCCCGGATTATTTTTTTTTAAACAAGGACATTAACCTCGCTATTCCGTGTAAACATACCTGGTCACCTCCATGTGATATTGATTTCATTTTTCTTTAATTTTACGGTCCACGTGTAGACATGCTCAACCGCCAAAACCGCTGGTTTCAATTCCAAACCGTCGGTTTTGGTTTGCCAATTTTGGAACCAAAACCGAACCTGGCCGGAGGTTACGGTTCTGCTCAAAACCAACGATTCCGGCGGTTTCTCCTTTTTATTTTTTATTTTTTATCTTTTTAATAATGATATCATGTTATGTGCATTATTACAACTTAGAATTAATATTAAAAATAGTATTACAAGTTACAACTTACATTACATGTGCAAATTAATTTATTTTACATTGAAATTGAATTTAATTTAACTTACATTGCAAGTTTGCAAATTGCAAATTGCAACTTAAAATTAAATATTTAAAATTGAAATATAAATGAATTTATTCAACTTAAAATATAAATGAATTTACAACTTACAAAAATATTCGAAATTGAAATGTTACAACTTACAACTTTAGAATATCAAAATTAAAAATATTACAATTTAGAATATTGCAATTGAATTATTACAAATTTACAACTTACAAATTACAACTTTAGAATACTCGATCAATTACAAATTAAATACAATTAAAGGGAAGGGGGAGGAATTAAAGAAATTTGACTTGAGCTTAATTTTAAGAAATTAACTTAAAAATTCTAAGTCCATAACTTAAAATTAAGGTGCCTACGTATCAAATTACGAATCAAAGTCCACGTAGTTCTCTTACCTCAAAATCTACCTTCTCGGTTGATACGGTTGAATGCTCGATTCCATTCTTCGCTATTTTCATCTTCTACAAGCGCTAGTTGAGCTCTATGCTCGCCTCTTACCCAATCATCGAGCAAGCATTGGTTCTCGATATTTTCCATCGTCATGTTTGATCTCGTTGCATCCAACGTATAACCCCCAAGCTAAAAGCTTGTTCACAAGCAACGGTTGAGGCGGGACATATAAAAATGTCTCTTGCAACCTTAGACATCACCGGAAGTATACTTGCTCTCCTCCCCACTACTTTAGCACGTCAACACCTTTCTCGCTTTGTTCATCCGCTTCATACTCAACATTAAGTGACAAATATGTTTCAAAATCTTGACAAGTGTTAGAAGAAGATTGTGCCCTTTTTGGTAACGATTATCCAAAAAGTATTAATTCGACTAAGAATAGGACCGGATAATGAAAAAGTTGAAGTAGAAATATAAGATGATGAAGAAGAAGTAGCACGAGTTTGACGTGGTCCCGCATACTCTCTAAGTAAATCTACTATAATTTGTCTAACTCTAACAACTATCTCACCTACATTAGGACGTATATCACTAAATTGATCAAATTCTGTTACATCACCGCATGGATATAAAGTGTCATAATACAAATTTAACAAATCTTCTAAATCATTTAATTTAAACGTAGGATCAAACACTTTAGCAACTAAAAATAAATCGGGAATAACATGAAAATATTTAGTCCATTTATCCATCATAGAAAACACGCAAGAATGCAACATAGGATCATGCAAATTTTTACATAAAATACTAACAACTTGTAGACAATAATTAACCGCAATATGACTAGTAGGCTCATAAATTTTAGACATCACATAAGTAGCATCATTAAAAATACCCAAAATTTCACATATTTTCACGCAAGGATCCCAATATTGAGGATATAAACGAAAATCAATATTTTTATTATCATTAGACTCATTTAATAATTTATAGGTAGAATTCCAACGAGTTGAAATATCAAGAGAATTTTTTTGATGCACATTGTTATTTCTACAAAAAAATTCCATTTTTTCATTAAACTAGTACGACGAGTCATATAATAAATAACATCTCTAATAGGAGCAATTTGTTCTCTTAAAGCATGGAAACCATCTTGAACACATAAATTCAAAATATGACACATACATCTAATATGAAAAAACTTACCTCCAAGGCACGGTTGACAAATCGCCTTTAAATCTTCAATACTAGCGGTATTAGCACTAGCATTATCAAAACCAATGGAAAAAACTTTATGTGTCAAAACATACATATTCAAAATATCATGCAATTTGTCTCTAATATTAACGACGGAGTGTTCGGTATCAAATCTTTATAAGCAATTAATCTTTTGCTTAAAGTCGGAGAATCATCAATCCAACGACAAGTAACTCCAATATAAGAATATTTTTTAAAATTATCACTCCAAATATCGGCACAAATTGAAACTTTACCATCAAAATCGGCAAAACGGTTAATCAAAGCATATTTATATTCCCTAACAACTTTAGCAACATTACGAGTGCAAGTAGAACGTGAAACTTTTTTGCGCATGGTTGAAGACCAAGTTGACCATTTGGGGTCCACATAAAATTATTGGGAGTACTAAAAGGAAGATGTTGCACACATATCATTTTAGCTAAAAGTTTTCTATAAGCAATTTGATCATATTTCCAAATATTATTAGGGTTAGAAGTACTTACCTCACCTTGAACTCCACCACCGAAGGACTCGGTAAATCCGTGACTTGAAAGTTGTGTTTGGCTCATTGCAATTCCCCACTCCGCCGGATGCTTCGTCTTTGTGTGGCCATTCAACGTTCAATATTCGTTCCCCTTTATAAATGAATATTTCATGCCACAATAGTTGCAAATTGCCTCGAACTTATCCCTCCATTTTGGATCCTTCCCCACGTAATTCTTCTTAAAGTGACGAACAAAGTCATGGACTTCAAATTTTTTTGATTAGTTTAAATCCGAGTTGGTAGTTCTTCTTGATCGTCTCTTTCTTCTTGAGTGGTGGCTTGTCGTGGTCGTGGTGGAGGCATTTGAGTGGTGGCGGGTTGATCATCATCCGAAAATATATAATCTTCGTAACCAACACCAAGAGTTTCGCGAATAGCATCATCGCGATCATCTTCAAGATCAAAAATTCGAATATTGCTAGGAAGAGGAGGAGATGATTGAGAACCGGAGGTGGAAGGAGCTTTGCCTTTGCCCTTTGAAGAAGATGATTTCTTGTTAAATATTTTCGGTTGAGATAGTAAGAGGTAAAGAGGGTTTAGGTTGATATTTGATATAAGTAAAGTGTAGTGTATAATATAAGTAAAGTAAAGTAAATATAAATGTATAATATAACTATATAAGTGTATACAATATAAGAGTTTAATAATAATTTGAGTATAATATAAATATATAACTAATATAAGTAAAGTAAGTATAAATGTATAATATAAGTGTATATAATATAAGAGTATAATAATAATTTTAGTATAATATAAGTATATAATATAACTAATATAAGTGTATAATAATTGAAATTGAGAGAGAATTTGAGAATTGAAGAGTATGAATTGAGAATTGAAAGAGGAAGAGAGTAAGAGTTGGTGTGCGAAAATGAGGAGTATGAAGGGTAATTATAGAGGTGTGAAAAGTTAAAAAAAAAAATTCCAACGGTCAAAATCGATGGTTAAACCGCCAAACCTCAAAATCGGTGGTTCAACCGCCAAACCGCCGGTTTCATTTCAAATCGCTGGTTTAATCTAACGGTCGGATGATCCGGCCGTTGATCTCCAACGGTCAACTAATCTCGCCGCTTTGTTTGAAAATTCAATTTTTTAAAAAAGGTTGAAACTAAAACCAACGGTTTAACCGCAAATCAACATTTTTGGTTTAACCGGCGGTTCCGGTTAAACCACGGCCCGGTCAAACTACCGGTTTTTGATTTTGCAATGGTCCGAATCGAAACTGAACCGCCCTAGAGTCGGTTCCGGTCCAATTTTTAACCAAAATCGGCGGTTCGACCAAACGGTGATTTCGAACCATCGGTTCCGATTCCAAACCGCCGGTTTGGTTCCGGTTTGAGCATCTCTATCCACGTGTATAACATTTATTGGTTATGATTGATGACTAGATCTAATTATACTACATTACTTTTGGGTTCCATTTAAAACCGAATTGGGTCGGATCACAAGGGTCGGGCACAAAAGGGGCGGGTTTCTAATACATTTGCCCTAAATCAAACTAGTGCAAAAACCCGCTTTCATGTTCATTCTCGATCCACGCGATAAAGAGATTTCAAATACAACGATTAAACACTCAGCTGATGTTGACGATTAAAGACGATTGTGTGTGAGGATAATGAGGTTTTGCGACCCAAATAGAAACGAGGACCCTCCACCTCTATACGGTAAGATTCCCGACGTTATTGGGGTTTTGGGTTTATTCAATTTTTGTTTTGTTCAAAACAAGATCAAGAGGATTTTGGGGTTTTACGCTTTTATGCATGATTCCCGACACTAGTGGGGTTTATTGGGTTGCTTTTGGTGTTTTGTATGGGAAAAAGTGGTGGTGTTACTATATGTGTTGTCTATTTATTGAGTCAATAATTTTTCTCTTTGTCTATTTGTTTAAAAAAGCCAACAGTTAGTGGTTGAGTGGTGGCCCATGTGAGTCTAAAATGCTTTATTATGTTGATCTCTTTTTGTGATTTAATTATTATTGTTATTATTATTATTTTTATAGATCGTAATGGGCATGAGTATATAGTTCATCTTTTCATGTGAATGATAGCATTTAATTGGGTAGATATGAGGGTGGTAGTCTTTATTAGGATGTATACTATAAGCCTAGCTTTTTGTATGAACATCTTTTTGATATGAGATTCATTATGATCAAAATACTTGCTTTTTATGATTGTTACATATATCATTGTTTTTGTCCAAATTAATCTATACGGTAGATAACATGGTGTGTGGTGTCACACGAGAAGATCATGCTATCGATTCCTTATAGATTATAAATAAGAGCTTACAACCAAGATGAATTTGGACAAACCATTGGAACGGTTTGTGGTGTAATCTGCATTAGTCTATCTTGACTATAAAGTTACACTAGTATGTTTTGTATGTATTGAGCGAGGACCATATGAGGTTGTTCAATTTGTACCGACTATATAAAAGAACAAGACCTCTGTTATTATGGATGTACGTCTTCTTAATCCCTATATAATAACGAGGCACGTGTACTCGGTGTTTGTTTCTTTAATTTGCCAATGGGTGAGATTTATTAAATCAATAGGATCGGTGAATTGGGAGCTAGCATTGTTTATATGGTGGGCTACCGATTATAGAAGGAATCTGTGTCCTAATTATTTAGGATGATGATGTCCCCTTGAGGAGCTCATAAAAATTATCATGTAAACCCCTGCAGGTGGATTTAATCCGATATGATAATAAAGATGAGTGG
Source organism: Paraleonurus japonicus (assembly GCA_030762865.1). Lineage (NCBI taxonomy): Eukaryota > Viridiplantae > Streptophyta > Magnoliopsida > Lamiales > Lamiaceae > Paraleonurus > Paraleonurus japonicus. Next base: position 20,004,308 of record CM061060.1, on the reverse strand, counting down.
TACTACTCTTGGAATTAGATGTAAATTAATTAAGTTTTCGTAATTTAATTAATTTATGGACATTCGATATCTTAAACACGGGAAATAAACGTACACATAATAAAGGAGCCCATATTGTAATATGGGATTAGGACGTAATTCAATTATAACTCTTTAGTGGACCGAGTTATAATTGATGGGCTTAAGTTGAGTGTTCGGATTGAACACGGGATGTTTAGGCCCATCGGGAGGCCCAACCCTAATTCCTCCTTAGGGTCCCTGTTGTAGTCTATAAATAAACCCTACATCGAGCCTCCTAGACGTGTGAAAAAATGTGAGATCAGAGAGAGGCAATTGATTCCTTGGAATATCGTCGACCACTCGACGTCCAAGGGAAAGGGATAGGGATACGGCGTAAGATCGTGAGGTTCGTGGCTCATCCTTGATCCGGCAGATTCGACCTTAGAATCGATTCGATTTCACCGATTAAGGTGAATAGGTATGTTTTATTTTTCCGCTGCATTTTTATGCATGTGATCCCGAATTAGATAATCAATTAGAGTCGGCGATCCGGTGGTTCCAACAATTGGTATCGAGCTGCATTTTCTCGACTCTATGCGATTGATTCAGTTAATAATTTTGCGAATTTCGTGATCGATATATAATAGGGTTTGCATATTTATATGATCCTTTATAATAAGGTTTGCATATTTATATGATCTGTTATAATAGGGTTTGCATATTTATATGATCTCGTTATAATAGGGTTTGCATATTTATATGATCTGTTATAATAGGGTTTGCATATTTATATGATCTGTTATAATAGGGTTTGCAAAATTATATGATTTGTTACAATAGGGTTTGCAAAATTATATGATCCGATATAATAGGGTTTGCAAGGTTTTATGATTTTTCTGCAGAACCCTATTTCCAACTATTATGGTCTCGATTGTATGTTTATGTATGGATTAAACCCTCGGACTGTCGAGGTTGTTTTTTTCTTGGGTTGGTGCATGATTGTAATAGTAATTAACACGGCGGTGCTGTCGTGTAGGTTTTTTGTTTTTTCAATCTAGATGATGTATAAGATCGATGATCGATGGATAAAACCGTAATAGAGTTAGATTAGGGTTATTCGATTAGTGAACCAGATTGATGGATGAACCAGATTCAGATCGATGGCGTACGAGAATCGAAGGATCGATTGGCGTACATGGATGATGGATTTTTATGGCGGGCGTTGCCCCAACCCCGCGACTGATCGGGCGAGTCGATCCTCGTATAACGGCAAGCATTCAAGAATACGGGAGTATCAAAGAGGCCATAATAGTTTATCTCATATGTTATGCATATTTTTATGTGTTTCATATGTTATGCATGTTTTTATGTGTCTCACATGTTATGCATGCTTTTATGTTGTCTCATGTGTTATGCATGCTAAAATCCCTCATGATAAATAACTAAGTGGGAGAGAGATTAATTTCAATAAATCCCATAGCCTCCATTTCTGGTTTGTAAGTGATGCATTAAAACATAAACGTTGGTATTAAGTGCCTTCTTCCATATCGGATGTGTTTGCTTGCGGATCATTAGATCAAACTTCCTCATGGATAATTATGAGAAAATTATTTAGGAGCGTGTTATCTTCTCCATCCGAAGAGGCACAAACCTAGATAATTGACTTGGTATTAAGAAATGGTATACACTTAGGTGCATGTGATAATATCCTCCCCATCGGAGTAAGTGCTATTATTTGTATGGCTAAAGATAAAGCAACTATTAATTTTATTTTGTTTGACAAAATCATGAAATTATTAGGTAAAACCTCCTCTTACAAATGTTTGAATAAGTATACACCCACATTATCGTGGCATGCAAAATTCACGGTGTTTTGAGGTGTTGGTGAATTTAAATTGTATTGTTTGAGGGAAACAATATTGTTTTGAATTCTTATGTTTTGATCTGTGTATTTACGTGTTTCTCGGGATATTATCTATGGCTTTCAATCCTCTTGCTGTTATACTTAAAGAAAACAAACTTACTTGGTCCAAATTATATTGATTGGAAAAGAAACCTGGACATTGTCTTGATCTTTGAAGAGTACAAATTTGTACTCACCGAGGTCTGTCTGAAAAACCCGATGAAAACTCTAGTGAAGAGGAGAAATAGGCTTATAAGAAGTGGATCAAGGCGGATGAGATGGCGCGGTGTTACATTTTGGCTTCTATGTCAAATGTGCTGCAACATCGGCATCGAGCCATGACCTCTGCTTATGAGATGATGCTCAATCTCAAAGAACTCTTCGGACACCGAGTCGGGCTGCCGAGGCAAAAGGCCATGAGAAACTTAATGACGACCACCATGGCGAGGGGACACCCGTAAGGGATCATATCCTCAAGATGATGGCTCATTTAAATGAGTTGGAAGTCCTAGGAGGCTGGAATCGATGGGGAAACCCAGTCGATATCGTTCTCAGACGCCATTGCCCTAAGAGTTTTGAGCGATTTACTGAACTACAACATGAACAATAGGTTATATTCGTTGGCGGAACTTGACAGAACTCCAAGCAGCGAAGGGATACTTCGTCGAGACTTCTCAAGCTTATCTGCTGAAAATGTTTCTACATCTAAGCCAAAAGGCGAAGTGATGAAGAAAAAGAAACAAGCTAGTTTGGCAAAGAAAGCGGGTAAACCAAAGAAAATTGGTCCACAAAATGACGTCAAGAAGCGAAAGGGCAAATGCTTTTTATGCAAGCGGCGGGACATTGGAAGATAGATTGTCCCGTAAAAAGGAAAAATAAGGTATATCTTATTTACTAATTATTGAAACATGTTTAGCGGTGTTATCTACTCAGGCTTTGGTGTGTAGATACGGGGCCACGATCATGTACGCAATTCTTTGCGGTGGTTCCAGAAACCAGCGACTTAGTGAGGGGGAGATTACCATCTACATGGGCGACGCTACGAAAGTAGCATTTGTTGCGATGGGAGATGTTTATTTATCTTTTGATAGGAATAAGACTTTGGTTTTGAGAAATTGTCTTTATGTACCTTGTTTTAGATAGAACTTGATTTCAGGTTTCTAAGTTATTTTTGGATGGATATTCTCGTTTCTTTTGATAGCAAAGTGGTTGTCAAGAAAAATAGTGCTATTATCTATTAAGTACGTTAATTGGCAACTTATATACTCTTAATCCAATAACTCCTACGAAGCAACAAATGGAAATTAATAGTACATCTTCTAACTCAAATAAGAAAAAAAAACCTTCAAAAATGAACCAAACATATCTTTGGCATCTAAGATTAGGTCACATTAATTTGAGTAGGATTCAAAGGTTGATAGCCGATGGACCTTTGAGTTCATTGGAAGTGGAAAACTATCCGACTGCGAGTCCTGCTTGGAAGGAAAATGACCAAAAGGCCTTTTAAAGCCAAGGGGTATAGAGCGAAAGAAGTGTTGGAATTGGTTCATTCCGATTTATGTGGTCCTATGTCTACTCAAGCAAGAGGTGGTTTCAAATATTTTGTCTCTTTTATAGATGATTATTCGAGATATGGATATATTAATTTGATGCACCGTATGTCCGAGTGCTTTGATAAATTCAAAGAGTACAAGGCTGATGTGGAGAAGCATCATGGTAAATATATCAAAAACTACGATCCGATTGTGGTGGCGAGTACCTCTTAGGAGAGTTTAGGAATTACTTATCGGAAAGTCGGGATTCAATCCCAATTATGCACTGGTACACCCCAACGAGAATGGTGTGGCGGAACGAAGGAATATGACTCTCTTGGAAATGGTTAGATCGATGATGAGCTATTCGGAATTACCGAGTTCGTTTTGGGGGTATGCCACAGAAACGGCAGCGTACATTTTGAACTTGGTACCTTCTAAGACAAGATCTTCTACTCCCACAGAATTGTGGAATGGGCGTAGGCCTAGTTTGAAACACATTCGGATTTGGGGTACTCCAACACATGTGCTTTGAAGGGAGATCTTGATAAATTGGAATCTCGTACGGAAGTTCGGCTGTTTGTGGGCTATCCTAGAGGAACGAAAGGTGGTTTGTTTTATAGTCCTAAAGATCGAGGGTAATTGTTAGCACAAATGCCCGATTTTTAGAAGAGGACTATGTAATGGACCACAAGCCCATGAGTAAAATTATTTTAGAAGAAATAAGGGAGAAACTTCTACCTTAGTACCAAGAGTACAAGATGAGATACCACATGGGTCAACACCATCCGTTACTAATGATACACTATTACCACAAGTGTCTCGCCGTAGTGGGAGGGTTGTTAGACAACCCGATAGATTCATGTTTTTGGGAGAGTCTTCGGACTTAGTACAGTGAACACGAATCTGATCCTGGAGCTACGACGAAGCACTCTAAGATAAAGATGCAAAATCTTGGGAAAAAGCCATGAAATCTGAATTAGAATCTATGGATTCTAATCAAGTCTGGGAGCTAGTGGAACCACCAAATGGTGTAAAAGCCATTGGCTGTAAGTGGGTCTACAAAAGAAAAAGAGGATCGAGACGGAAAGTAGAAACTTTCAAAGCAAGGCTTGTAGCGAAGGGGTACACTAAAAAGAAGGAATCGATTATGTGGAAACCTTTTCGCTGGTAGCCATGCTTAAGTCTATCCGGATTCTTTTGTCTATTGCTGCTCATATGAATTATGAGGTTTGGCAAATGGATATCAAGACAGCTTTTCCTTAACGGAAGTCTTGAAGAAAACATCTATATGAAGCAACCGGAAGGATTCATTGCAAAGGGCAAAGAACATCTTGTGTGTAAGCTTAATCTGTCCATTTATGGATTGAAACAAGCTTCGAGATCTTGGAACATCCATTTTGATGAGGTAATCCAGTCTTATGGATTCATTCAATGTCCGGATGAGTCATGTGTATACAAGAAGAGTGACGGAATGTGGTGGTATTTCTTGTACTATACGTAGATGACATCTTGCTCATTGGCAACAATGTCAAGGTGTTGTCGACGTAAAGGTATGGTTGTCCAAGCGATTTGATATGAAGGACTTGGGAGAAGTTGGACATATTCTTGGGATCAAAGTTATAAGGGATCGCAAGAAAAGAATGTTATGCTTATCTCAAGCTTCATACATTGATAATATCTTAGCTCGTTTTAGCATGCAAAACTCCAAGAAAGGTTTTCTACCTTTTCGACATGGAGTGCCTTTATCTAAGGAGATGTGTCCTAAGACACCAAAGGATATAGAGGACATGAAGGCGGTTCCTTACGCTTCGGCCGTAGGAAGCCTAATGTATGCAATGTTATGTACGAGGCCGAGATATATCTGCTTTCTGTAGGCACGGTTACTTGAGATATCAAAGTAACCCAGACAAGGACACTGGGCTGCGGTAAAGCATATTTTAAAGTACACGAAAAGGACTAGAAATTATATGCTTTGGTTTACCAAGCGAGATAATTTACTTCCCGAGGGTTACACGGATTCGATTTCCGATCGAGATAGGGCAACAGATAAATCTACCTCGGGTTATTTGTTTACCTTGGAGGTGGAGCCATAGTATGGAGGAGTGTTAGCGAAAATGTGTTTCGGACTCCACCATGGAAGCTAAGTATGTGGCAGCCTACGAGGCGGCCAAAGAAGTTGTATGGCTCGAAACTTCATGATGGACTTAGAAGTGATTCCTAGTTTGCCTAAAGCTATCACAATTTATTGTGATAACGGTGCAATGGCAAACTCGAAGGAACCACAAGCCCACAAAGCAAGCAAACACATTGAGCGCAAGTACCACCCGATACGAGACATCGTAAAAAGAGGAGAAGTTATTGTCGCCAAAGCGCATCAACGGATAACCTAACAGATCCTTTCACAAACGCTCTTCCAAATAAAGCTTTTGATGGGCATGTTGAAGGGATGGGAATCGACGTGTGGCATCAATTATGGAAGCATAGTCTTTTAGTATAAGTGGGAGATTGTTAGGATGTATACTATAAGCCTAGCTTTTTGTATGAACATCTTTTTGATATGAGATTCATTATGATCAAAATACTTACTTTTTATGATTGTTACATATATCATTGTTTTTGTCGATTAATCTATACCGTAGATAACATGGTGTGTGGTGTCACACGAGAAGATCATGCTATCAGTTCCTTATAGATTATAAATAAGAGCTCACAACCAAGATGAATTTGGACAAACTATTGGAACGGTTGTGGTGTAATCTGGTATTAGTCTATCTTAACTATAAAGTTACACTAGTACGTTTTGTATGTATCGAGCGAGGACCATATGAGGTTGTTCAATTTGTACCGACTATATAAAAGAACAAGACCTCTGTTATTATGGATGTACGTCCTTCTTAATCCCTATATAATAACGAGGCACGTGTACTCGGTGTTTGTATCTTTAATTTGCCAATGGGTGAGATTTATTAAATCAATAGGATCGGTGAATTGGGAGCTAGCACTATTTATATGGTGGGCTACCGATTATAGAAGGAATTTATGTCCTAATTATTTAGGATGATGATGTCCCCTTGAGGAGCTCATAAAGATTATCATGTAAACCTGCAGGTGGATTTAATCCGACATGATAATAAAGATGAGTGGTACTACTCTTGGAATTAGATGTAAATTAATTAAGTTTTGATAATTTAATTAATTTATGGATATTCGATATCTTAAACACGGGAAATAAACGTACACATAATAAAGGACCCCATATTGTAATATGGGATTAGGGCGATAATTCAATTATAACTCTTTAGTGGACCGAGTTATAATTGATGGGCTTAAGTTGAGTGTTCGGATTGAACACAGGACGTTTAGGCCCATCAGGAGGCCCAACCCTAATTCCTCCTTAGGGTCCCCGTGGTAGCCTATAAATAAACCTTACATCGTAGTCTCCTAGACGTGTGAAAAAACGTGAGATCGAGAGAGGCATATTCTGATTCCTTGGAGGATCGTCGACCACTCAACGTCCAAGAGAAAGGATAAGGATACGGCAGTAAGATCGTGAGGTTCGTGGCTCATCCTTGATCCGGCATGATTCGACCTTAGAATCTGGTTCGATTTCACCGATTAAGGTGAATAGGTATGTTTTATTTTTCCGCTGCGTTTTTATGCATGTGGTCTGAATTAGATAATCAATTAGAGTCGGCGATCCGGTGGTTCCAACAGTCTTTATAAATTTGACCATGTTAATGGTAAAACTCTCAATCTGGATTCCTTAAAAAAATTTGGTAATAAGCGTGGGTTTGGTGAAGTTAGTAAACTATTTTCTTGTGAAGAGGAGGGTAGGTTTGAACCTATTAATGATGACAACCGATTTAAAAACTTAGTTAAGACATGTATTTTGGGTTCTAGGGAGTTGAATGTCTACTTTGAATTCGTGGAGATTGAGGATGTAGCAGATGGGGAGAGTGATGAGGTAGCTCATGGTGAGAGTGAGGGGTAGATGATAGTGAGAGAGGAGGAAGAAGATGTTGACAGGTGAGGGGGCACAACATGGGAGACCGATGTGGCGAGAATATTTGGATAGTGAGGGGGCAAAAGATGATGATAGTGAGGATAGTGATTTTCAGCATGGGGAGAGTGAGGATGAAGAAGGTAGTAGGGAGCATGGAATGGAAGGGTTTATTATTGATGAGAGTAGTAGTTCGGATGATAGGGTAGAACTTGAAGGGAGTGGTGAGGATGATAATGAGAGTGGGGAGGACATCATTAGTGACAAAAGGTCGATAGTGAGGCAAATGGTGGTATGTGTCCAATTTTCAACCCTAAACACATGTTTACCCAACAACCGAAACTCAAAATGATCTTTAACAATAAGTGGGAATTCATAGATGTTGTTCATTCAGATTCTGTTATCGGGAAGAGGGACATTAGGTTGACTAAAAATGATAGGGAAAGAGTATATGCCAAGTGTAAAGGGGAGGGGTGTGAGTGGAAGGTACATGCTAAAATTATTCCTAATGAACCTTCATTCCAAATTGCCATTTACAATAAGAAACACACATGCCCTGAATCTTATTACATAAAAGCATGCGGTCTAGTTGGTTATTTGGGAGATATGGGTACCATTTAAGACTAATCCTAAGAAAAAAGTGAGTGACTTTAAAAGCGAAGCAATGCATGAATTGGGTGTTAATATTACCGATCATCGTGCTTACAAGGCCAAAAACTTGCCTTGGTTGATCACACCTTGGTAGTCTTTGTTGATCAAGTACTCTTTGCTTGGGATTTATGCACAAAAATTTAGAAGAACAAACCCAGAGTTCCACTGCTTTGATAGGAGTAGAAACTCACCCTATTGGACCAGTGTTATTTGATAGGCTTTACATCTGTTTGCATGCATTGAAGGAGGGTTTTTGTTGGGTTGTAGACCTTTATTTGGGGTTGATGGTTGTCATTTGAAGGGGCCTCATGGTGGGATTTTATGAGCTCTTGTTGGAGTTGATCCGATTTGATAAGTGGAATATTGTGTGTATTTTATGTGGTTAATATAATTATTTTATTATTAATTAAGTGTCACAATATTATTATTTCCACTTATTATTATTGTTGTCGCCTTTTACTATGATATTTTTTTATTAAATACATGTAATTAGGCAATTTTAGGTGCGGGAGAGAAACCGAGAAGTAGATAATCGGAAGTCGCACTTGCCTTTTTCGGAAGCACGTCCCGAATGGAAAATAGAGAGATTGAAGAGGAAATTGATTATTTTCTTAATGCAATAAAGTCAACTTGGGGAAGGGGGATGAACTTGGACGTGGAGAAAAGAAGAAGCAGAAAGAAAAAGAAAGAACGTAGGAAAAAGTGCGAGCGTTGTTGGGATTTCTTGGAGAGAAAAACAAGAGAACATTTTTACTCTTTTACCTTTGTAATTTTTATTCGAACAATTACCTGTGATCGTGCATGCCATGGCCTCATTTAGAGGCTAGACTATTTTTTAATCCGAGGACGCTTAACACGAGATGCCTCATCATTTTTATAGTAACATATTTCTGTCTTTAATCGCTTTTCTCATTGTTTGTTTACATGCTAAACATAGTTCGAATTATTGTTTATGTGAGCACGATCATCTTGCATGCCTTATATTCGTTCGTAGCTAGATTACATGCAATAATCCGTAATTGTTATATGTGTGTAATCGTAGTAGCAAATAGAGTTTGTAGCTCTAAGGACAACGAGTTCTAGATTGTATGATTCGAACGTTTCGCTTTTCATAGTCTAGTTCACCCTATTGGTTTGACTCGTTAATGCATTACATAAATTGAATTCTAGATATATATTTTGGGGTTATTCGTGGGATAGGTTAATTGGGGGGTCGTACTCGCTAATTGATTAAACCTAAGAACTAATTCGGGCTAGTTTGGTCGTACCACTAGCTTAGGGGCGAGATTCGAGATAAGACGAAGTATTAGTTGATATTACGAAGACGTATTTCGGGAGGTTATCCTTAGGTTTTATTTATTCTCTCATTATTGTCAAATTCATTGCGTTACGTCTATTTTACTCTTTGTTTAAGTTACGTATTAGTAAGATATCCAATTCTCCCCCATTTTATTTGTTATTCGCACAAATTTATTTGATTTAAATTAACTAGTCCTCGTGGGTTCGACCCTTACTTGCCCTACCGCATAAGTAGGTTGGTTTGGGATTTAAAATATTTTTGGTGTCGGCGACAAAGATACCACTAATAACAATATTTTTCCTATAGCATATTGTTGTAGGAAAAGAAAATGGGGATTCTTGGGATTGGTTTTTGCAAGTTCTCAAAAAAGATTTGGAGATTGAGAGTGACAAGTGAGTGGACTATTATTTCGACAAGCAAAATGGGTTAGTTCTAGTCTGCATAACATTTTCTCTAATGCGGCCCATAGGTTTTGTGTTAGGCACCTCCATGGTAACTTAAGAAATCGGGTTCATAGGTCAAGCTCTTAAGAATGCTTTGTATAAAGCATCAAAAGCCACTACTAAGAATGAGTTCAATAGGAGAATGAATGACAATAAAGAGTTGAGTCCTATGCTTGTTCGGTGGTTAAGTGACAAACCTCCGAGCATTGGAGTAAATCTCACTTATACCGTACTCCTGTGTGTGATATAGTGATAAATAACATATGTGAGTCATTCAATGTTGCCATTCTACCAGATAGAGAGTTGTCTATTTTGAGTATGTTCGAATGGATTATGGATTGGTTGAGGGAGAGGCTGCAGTAAAAATAGAGACAGTGGCTATTAAGGAGAAAAAATGGAAAGGTTTATTGCGTCCAAAGATCCGAACATAATGAGAATGTGAAGAAAATAGGCGGTTGCATTCCAATGAAGGCCGACAACACACATTACAGATTAAAATGATTGATGGCACCCAATACTCGGTAGACCTTGAAAAACACATGTGTGGGTGTAGGAAGTGGGACCTAACTTGGTATACCTTGCATACATGCCATAACAGACCATTTACTATCAAGGATTGAAGCCTGAAGACTTCACACATATTGGTATAGAGTGAACACATATGTTGCAACAATGTTTGTTTGTTAAATTATATGTTGCAAATTAAAATAATCATATATAATTGAATACGTAGACAGGATATTTGAATTAAAATGTTAAAAAACAAAAGTAACAGAAAATAAGAATTTTATTCATGAACAAATTAAAATAAGACTTTAAAATTATTACAACCTAGTACAATTTAGGCATTGATATTGCAAAATCATACAAACATTGTTCATAATTGCAATATAATATAACAAATGTCCAAAACACCCTTTTACTCTATATTTTTATTATTGATTATATAGATAAGTAATTATCTCTCTTCCTTTTCCACTTTTCCACTTCCCTTTCTCTCTCATACCAAATTATAACAAAACTCTAAATCCGAGAGGTGTTAGATCAAGAAAAGTTTTGATGAGTTAAAAGAAGCCACAACTCGGATGATCGAGACAACCTTGAAGAACAGTGAGATTAAGTTCTTATACTAAGCCGATCGACTAGGTCAAGGACTCGATTAAGTCACCGGAGATTAGAGTTTGCAAGTCATCCGGAGATAAGCTCAAGTCTAGTCATCCAGGAGACGATTATGAAGAGCTCAGATGAGGTCAATACAAGCTGAGTAGAATAAGAAAAACAAGTTTTCACCAAGTCACCGCAGATGAGTAGGTTAAAATCACCGAGGAGCAAGCGTTTTCAAGACTAAGTTTGTTAAAGCGGTTTTCAGTTTGTTAGAACCGACTAACAAACTAACTGTCTTTTTAGACTTATAAATAGGTCTAGTTCTTATTTTGTTATACACTTATGCAAATTTGATTTACACATTCTTCACTACTCGATTTCGATCACAATCAATTCACAAGTTTTCAAAAGAGTTTTCAAAATTTCTAACTCTGTTTATAGAACACTTTACTTGTAATCTTCAAAGTCCAATATTCACCGTAATAGTTAGATTTTAGAGAAGTATTTAGGAGATTGAAGATTTGAAGATCTTTACGAATTGTAAGTCGTAAGTTGAAAGAAATTAAGCAAGTGGTAAGCAGAGTCCCTTCTTCAAATTGGAGAAGGAGAGTGGATGTAGGATTTTTATAATCCGAACCACTATAAATGCAGTGTTCTTTATTGCTTTTGTTTACTTGCCTATTTCTCTAAATTTCTAGTTTATCAATTAAAGATTAATTTGTAATTAAAGTTAGTCTAAATATCAGCGTGCTTTTGATCTTATTAAAGTTGAGTTTTAAGTTGAATTTTCGCCGTGTTACTTTGATATTTTGAATATATTTTGAAAAATTTGAAAAATCTGAAAAATCTATTCAACCCCCTTCTAGATTTTTCCTAGAAGGTCGACTCAAATTTCTTTTAATTCACTCAACTAATCGGGACCAACAAGAGGTTCAACGACGATGACGCGGCGATGGCGGAGATATGCCGCGCGATGAAATCGGATCTGGAAGAAGCTTGGCGACAACCACGTGAGGGTTGCAACGGCAATGAATAGTGAAGGCTGCGACGGCCGATGATGGGGGCTGCTCTCGTATACACATTCACGGTGATGGCGTGCGACATCGGTGACTTGGTCGCGACGTTGGCTGACCGCGGCGAAGGTGCTACTCATAAGGGCGGAAGTGCGGCGACGCTTGGCGTTGTTGACAACGGCGACGAGGGGGCGTGAAGGCTGCGACGGGATGGCGATTCATGGCGATGGCGCATGACGACGGCTTGGTCATGACGTTGGGCCGACGGCGGTGAAGGCGCCGCCACAGCACGAAAGTGCGGCGCTTGGTTTTGGCAATGGCGAGGGGCGGCGTTGCAAGGGTATTTTCGTAAAAAGAAAATACCGTTTTGTTTTCATATTTGCTGTCCATTCTGTTCTTTTGAAGCAGGGGAAGATAAATGATAATTAGAATATAAAAAGAAAATATCGTTCTTTTGATATGGAATTGGCTATATGATTATAGGGCGTAGGTAAGTGGATTTTAAAGCGTGGTATTTTCGCATGATTCTGGTTGTGGTCATTGGGAGATTTACGACTTGATCAAGAAGGGTAATTACTCTAACAAATAGCACACAAGCTTAGTGATCATTACGACAAGGGCGGTTGTCGGCGTAGGGACCTAGTGTTGTTGATGGCGGCGACAAGGGGCATTTTGTCGGCGTAGGTGGGTATGTTTGAGGATGTGAAGGCCATGAGAGATGGAGAATGGTGGTTGCAGTGCATCAAATTTGGTGAAGAAAATAATACAGGATCGATGGAGAGTGGAGAGTGGGTGTACTCATTGGCTAATTGCTACTTGAGGTGTTGAATACATGATCAATTCTACAAAATTTGGAGTAATTTTAAGTATTATAAATAATACTCTTCTTTTTCTTTTTATAATTTAGTTTAAACGTGACTTTTCATCGGCTAATTGCTACTTGAGGTGTTGAATACCGGATCGATTTCTATAAAATTTAGAGTAATTTAAAGTACTATAAATAACACTCTTATTTTTTCTTTTTTATAATTTAATTTGATGTGACTTTTTCATCGGCTAATTGCTACTTGAGGTATTGAATACAGGATCGATTCTATAAAATTTGGAGTAATTTAAAGTAATCGTAAATAACACTCCTCTTTTCTTTTTATAATGTAGTTTAATGTGACTTTTTCATTGTTGTTCAACTAAACATCGCTATGCATACAATGAAAGTTGTGTGTAATGTAATTAATTATACCGGTGTGCATTTTTTTATGTGGTTCAACATATTTTGATTTGTTGTACAACCAATCATATAGTTGTTACGAGTTGAATGTTGGATTAGATGATTCTTACAACTCTCTATATTTTTACGCAATCGAAAGTGACTTGTGTTTTTAAAATTAATTGTTGCACTAACTTTATGTCCAATCCATCTACAAAGTGCTTGGTACAACATATTTTTGACTTGTTGTGCAGCTAATTATATAGTTGTTCAACACGTCTGCTTCATTTTTCGTGGATCGGAGAATAGGCACAAAGAAGTACTCCAAACGAAGGGTATCGACCAAGAATGACAGGCTTGGAGGAAATCCAGACTCGACGATGAGTCCGATGCCGCAAGAGCTCGAGAGGTTGGAGGCAGCACTGCAGAGGTCCAACAACCGGTAGCTAAACCGGTGAGGTACCTCGGGTGAGATCGAAGCAGAGGGACATGAGGAGAGGCAGCGTGTGGTCACGCCTCAAGTAGAATCGGTTGAAAGCAGTGCTGCTGTTCGGGGTTTCTCGAGAGGAGGAAGAAGAGGAGGCTAGTGAAAGCCGTGGATAAGAAGAAGGGGGAAAGCTCGTCTGCTACTCCCACCAAAGATGCCTCGACGAAGAAGAAGAAGAGGAGGCTGAAATTCCTCCGGTGGGAAGGCCAAGACGAGCATCACACAGGCTACGAAGGCTCCACCAACCGTAGCTCCGAGCAGCAGACGAGTTATAAACCTTGCTACCGTAAGAGGTCCCGGTCCTTCGTATAGCGGTGAGGTTGGTCACCGTGGAGGTCCCACCCTCCCCAACCAAGGAAGCTGCTCTCTCACCTATTCCAGAGGCAGGTACAAGTCTTTCCCCATCTCCTCAATTATCTCCCCGCACCCGGCAATGAAGAAATGCCCAGGCTGGCATTTCGAGCCTTTGACTTCGGCACGAAATCCCACCACCCAAACAGTGCAATGAAGGGATATCCCAGTGGTATCCCGCAGTCTCTTCAACACCTACCTCCCCATTGTCCAAATCCAAATCCCACCAACAGAACCCGAACCTACCTCGTCTCCCATAACCATCCCTATCATACAAACTCAAACATCTCCTCCACCCTCATCTCGAACAAGTTACTCTTCCCACGGTCCAAACCCCACCAATTCCAATCATATCCTACTCCTCTCTTCCAATTATTCAAACTCAATCTATTCCTCTCCCATCTACTCAAACAGTAACCCATACCCTCCTCGTCCGATTCCTCAACCGAGGATGATGACACCGATCTAAGCCCCACCACCGCTATTTCCTCCATTCTATCCCTTGTCGAGAAAAAGATCAATGCAACATTCAAGAAAGATGGAAAGGAAGACAAGGAGGATGGTCAAAGTCTATTCTGACACAATGATAGCCAAAGATGAGAGAAGTAGACGTAAACTTATCTCGATAAAATCATATCTACTACTAACTCTGTGTTGGGTGACAAAGTAAAAGCAATGGAGGCTGGTGATGGCTTTAAAAGAAGAAGTGAAAGGGTATAATCAGCTGGTAGTGAATGAGCTAGTCGTAGATCACTCGACTTCGGGGCCAAGTGCAACATATTGGATGAAAAACTCACGGCCTTGGCAAATGAAGTTAAAAAGGGAAAAAGCTGAAGCGGAAAAGAGACAAGCCCTCACAGTGTGGTCGAGGAGACCAGGAAAGATGTAGGCATGAAGGCCAACACACTGATCCGGGAGGCAGCCGGGGAGGAAGCTCGAATCAAATCGATGAGCCGGCCGCACTCCAGTGAGGGTGAGTCAACTTGAAGAAGTCAGTAAAGGAGGATGAGGAGAAGAGAAGGAAAGAAGAGGAGGAAAGGATCGAGAAGCTCTTGGCTCGGCTTAAAGAATCAACGGAGGAGCCAACGGGAAGGGAAAAGAAGTAGCAGTCTCGAGCCCAGATCGGTGAATTCATTACTGTGGTCAGCCGCTAAGGGGAAAGGAAAGAGGGAAGCTGATTATTCTAATCTCTCGGATGAGCGAGATCAAGAGAATTAAAAGAGAGATGGAATTCTATGGCAAGAAAGAGAAAAAGAAGCAGAGAAAGAAGAAAGACTCCAATGTCTTCTCGGAGTGTCTTTGAGCGAAAATGGTTGATCAAAGATCAAGGCAATGGGAAATTCAGGCCATTTCACAACACGTCTGCTTCCTCCTAAGTGGCTTGCGGAAAGTATGCTCTGAATACAGAGAGAAAAATCTGGAGGGAATGTGGATATACTACCGGGTATATTCTCAAGGGCCCCGGAGCATCTCAGCAAGATCCAGACTTGGCTTGGCATGAATGGATTGAGAAGGTGGATAAAGAATTCTATCATCGGCTCTGGAAGAAGCGGATGTGGAGTTTAATGTCAACCTAGTCTCTCCAACTTATGAATATGCCATCCCTGCCAGAAACGGATGGATCCTGGACCTAGACTGGGTCAAGGGTATTTTGAAGAAGGCAGAGGCTGAATCTGGACTTGCTCAAGGAGAAGATGCGAAGCGGCTTAGGAAGCGTGTGTTTAATCGGGTGATGATCCTGCACGAAGACCAATGGGAAGATTGATAGAAACAGGATTTTACTTTTCTTTATCTTTCTTTTCTATTATCTTTCCATCTCGTAATCTTTGTAAATCCAATGTGAATATACTTTGTTTGATTCATTTTACTTATTTTATTTTCTTAAAGTTATTTTTACCGCTTTAAGAAAAACTTAAAAATCTTTCAAAGTATAAGTCATCTCGAGAATTTTATCTCTCGACTTAAAATTTTTTTTTCTAAGTCTTAAGACTCGTTTTTAAGTACTTCTAAAAGAGTCTAAAAGACTTAAATTTTTTTAAAAGTGTTTTATGTGAATGAATGCATTGTAATGTGAAAAATATGCTCGATATACCTATCTAATAATCTTGATTAATCGTAAACTAACTTCACTGTGAGTGTGTTTCTTTCTTGTAGGTTTTAACTTCATCAAAAAGGGGGAAATTGTTAGCACAAGATTGTTTTGATGAGTTAAAAGACTATTCCGCATTTGAGCGAGACTATGATAAAGAATCAGAAAGATTAAGTTCGATTATGCCGATCGACTAGGTCAAGGATAGTTCAAGTCACCAAGACTAGAAATCACAAGTCATCTCAAGACAAGCTCGATTCTAGTCATCTGCAGGAGACAAGTATGAAGAGCTCGACGAGGTCAAGACAAGCCGAGTAGAATAAGAAAGGCTAGTCTTCACCAAGTCACTGGCAGACGAGTAGGAAGAATCACCGAGGTCAAGAGCAGTTTCCAAGATTAAGTTTGTTATAGCGGTTTCAGCTTTGTTAGAACTAACTAACAAAACTAACTGTCTTTCCAGACTTATAAATAGGACTAGATCTTATTCTTTTTGATACACTTATGCAAATTTGATTTTTCATACTATTCTCTACTCAGATTTCAATCACGATTGATTCACAAGTATTTCAAGAGAGTTTTCAAAAAGTTCTAAGTGTTTATAGAACACTTTTCTTGTAATCTTCAAAATCCATTATTCACCGTAATAGTTAGATCTTAGAGAAGGATTTAGGAGATTGAAGACTTGAAGATCTTTACAAATTGTAAGTCGTAAGTTGAAAGTGAGAAAGTAAGTAGTAAGCGAGTCCCTTCTTCAAGTTGGAGAAGGAGAGTGGATGTAAGATTATTCATAATCCGAACCACTATAAATCCCGGTGTTATTTCCGCTTTCTTTAACTTCGCTCAAATTACAATATGGTTAATTCAAGATTAAAGTTAGAATCTTAACTAAAATCGAATATCACCTTGCTTTTGATCTTGATAAAAGTTGAGTTCTCAATTATATTCCGCTCGTGTTTAATCTCGATATTTTGAATTGATTTTGAGAGATTCGAAAAATCTACAAAATCTATTCAAACCCTCCCTTTCTAGATTTTGTTCTAGAAGGTTATCTCAAGGCTTTATATCAACTCAACATTCGGGGACCAACAGAATTGTTGAATTCTACCGTAATTTGAGAAAAGGTACAGGTAGAAGAAATTCTAGAAGGTATGGATCTGTTATGTTTAGGGGTAATGAAGTGTTACTTGAACCCTACATTGATAAATGACTATCTTGAAACTCCCGATATTGATGAAGATGAGATCCCAGCATATGAATCACATTTGTACAGCCATAACAGGTGGTAGAATTAGGCTTTGGACAATCAAAATTCTATTCTCTTCACTCATTAGTTTATATTACGTGATACATAAACTATGTGTGTACAATTGGCTTCCCACTACCAACACTCTGCTGTTACAATGGATCAAGCAATACTCATGTATAAGATTGTTGTGATGAATAATTTCAATCTTGGAAGAATAATCTTTAATCACATGATGAGATTTGCTTGGTAATATTGCTAAGAGAGGGATACCGCCTTATCCCGCTTTGATTGGGTTAATGTTGAAGAATGTGGATTTTGAAAAGGAAGGAGTTGAGATTCTAAGTGGTATGGTACAGCCCTTAGGTATTTCCCATGTGTTGCTAGCTGGAAATAGGGTAATTGATCGCCTTGGAATAATTTGGCTAGAGAAGAGCCGTAGAATCCTGAAGGTGATCTGCATAACCAGTGAAGCAGAGCCAACCCAAAATGTTGCTGAAAATGTTGGTCACATTGATGATCACATTGATCTCGAGAAGTTCACTGTTAACTCCGTCACGGTTCATAGGTCTTTTATTCTTGCTCAAATTAATAACTTGAGTGATTAGATTGATGAGTTACAGATTATGAAGATGTTTTGGGAGAGGTTGCTTTCTGCTCCACCGTGGGGAGTACTGTGCGATTCGTGATCAAGTTCGTGCTCTCCGCCGCCGATCCACCAAGCTCGATCGTGCACCTGAACCTCGATAGACACAAACCCCTGCCGCCGAAGAAACTAGAGTTGCGAGATGTTGTGGATGATGTTGCACCAATCGCTGCAACAACCAAGCCGTTGAACTGTTCCGAAAACGAAGGAGGAGATGGAGATTTTGAAGATGCTTTGTACAAGACCTCTATCGAGATCTACTTTAGGGAGCTTGTTGGAAAAAATAGTATTTATTTTGATCAATTATTAAGGGGAGGTGATTACTCTCTTAATAATTGTTCTTATTTTGTTAATTGCTCTGAACAAATTTTAATTTTGCATGTTTCTAAGACAATAGTTGTTTAGGATGGTTTGTGCTCCGTTTGTTTTTGTTTGTTCGATTTCGTTTATGCTCGACTATTTATTTTCTTTCTTTGTTCATAGGCCATATGCTCGATAGCTTATTCCCTTGTTTAGTTGTTATTTATCAAACTATGTCTAGTTTGATTTGTTTTGAGTAGAGTTGTGCTCTTGTTCTCTTAAAATTTAATGTGCTCTGTCTTACACATACAACTTCACCGATGTATATGAGGTATATCGTGTGTGTTGTAGCGTAAACGTCAAATTGGAGGAGATTGTTGATGTCACCGATTTAAACATTTTGGTGTTACCACCAATGTTGTAACATCGGGTGCGACATCGAATTCGCCCTTTCTTCTAACAACTAACTTTTTGTGTTTAGTTGTTGTCTTTGATGTTGTCGATCGTAGGTTGACGATCTAGAATCGACTCCAATACTCTGAAGGATCTACAAGGATCAAGAATAAAGGGGAGTTATCTAGATCTGCGGTTACAAGTTAATAGCGGTTATTAAAGGCAGTTTCTTGGCGGTTTTCCACCGAGATTCACGAGCCGAATAGTAGGGAATGAGCCGAGATTTCAAGATCCATCTACAAGGATCTATGATGCTCTTGAAGGTTGTATTCGACATCTATAAATAGATGGTCAAGCTTCAAGAATGAAGAAAAAAGGCAATACGAGCTGATCTATCACAATTTATAAGAGCCTTGCGTGAGAAGTAATCGAGTATCGATCGTTGAGTGCGATAAGTGCATCCAGATTGATAGGGCCATTATTTCCCGGTTTACGTTACATCCGATGTTGCCACATTACATGTAACAATAGATTTTGTTTAGATTGTTAGTAGACAGTGTTCTTTAACATATCTAGATAGGTCACCTTTGACGGTGTATGTCATACACTTAGCCGCTTTAGATCATAAACATATTTGTTTAGGTCTTGTAGTGGTTTATTGAGAAGATTCGAATTGTGAATCGTTCTCAACTTGATTTGTATTCATTATTAACATAGTGAATCGATTCCTCATAGATTATTATTTAAAATAATCTATGAAAAATTTTATCCTTGTTTGCAAAGATTTTGACTAAGTCTTCCGCCGTTATAATCACAAGTGTTACTCTCATTGTTACAATATTGATAAGAATAATCTCTCGATCACGTAAAACACACACACCTTCAGGTGGCAATTCCCGTGTTTCGTGCTCGGGCTCGATTCAGTGGATTCACTGCCTTTGTCCTCCTTTTAAGTCTCCTCAATACTCTCTCGAGACTTTTCATCACCGCCATCTTCCTCTCTTCTTCGATTTCAACAATTCTTCCGATGCCTCTTCTAGTCCGAGATTCAAGGCCGAGTTGATCCTCTTGCAAATCCACCCTTTTCTTTCCCCCTTTTTGACATCAGCAAATCGGGTGTTGTAGATAGTGGCTACTTGTGTAATCTGGCCCATGAGTTCTTCCCTCACAAAACCTCGTCTTCTGCTCAAGCTGGTCATATCTTTTCTTTTGTGCAACCTCGGCTTGTCGGAACTCGCCTTCGATATAGTTCTTGAATATTTGTTTGTCTATCTTTTCCATGGCCAGGCTCATTTTTAGTACTTGAGAAAAGGACGCCTCCTTTGCGATCCCATGATTCTTTGACTTGATCTTCGATGTTGTCCCCGATCTCGGGAGTATGCATTTAGGACATACCGTGACCCATTCTCCTTGAGCCTTCTCCTCCTCAAAGCAATTCTGCCGCTTAACTTTGACCATGTTTTCCTCGTGTCCGATGCCGTAAAAGTAGAGATCTATCTTAGTCTTTTCGTGAATAGCCGCCTCTACATTTTCTTTGATGGATGATGTGATGACACTTGGAACAAGCTGAAAGGCGCTCGGACAAGCATTCTTCGATTAGCAATCTCTTCTTTCAAAGTCGCCACCTCGGATACAGACGCAGATGTGGAGGGCAAGGCAGCCTTTTCAGATGGAGAAGATAGAGTTAAATCTATCTCCTCAATTGGAAAGTCACTACCACCGCAGCTGGAGGAGAATACGCCAAAGTGCATTGAAGTAGTTGGCACTTCGATTCTACCTCGGCTTGTACTTGTCCCGACACCTACTGCTTGTGCCTCCTCACTGTATCCATTTCACTGGCTCATCGACACCTCCACCAGCCATTCCCTCGAGCTCTTCTACCTCATCTCCTTTCTCAATCACTTCCACCTTTTCTTGCTCCTTCTCCTTCACCTTTCTCGATTTCTCCACCTCCTCCGGTGCCTCATCTCCGAGATACACCCTTTGCGAGAATGTAGTCAACAAACGTATTTTCAAATGTAATTTCTTGGAAGGATTTGAGTTTTGCCTTTTTGAGTACTTCCTTTTCCCGGATAGATAGGTTGTTTCCTCCTCGCTCGCTATTAAGATAGCTGTCTCTTCGAATGAGCCTAATTCGAGTCATCTTAGCAAATACACATCAATCAGGTTCCCTTAAGAAGCTCAAAGCTCATCTCGCAAGAGCCGATTCCTTTCTCGAGAAGGAATTTCTTTCCAAGAATCCTTAGGGAGGTTTCAGTCGGACCCATTACACCGGATGGGTTAGGGAGGTTGAAGAATAGATTTGGTTCGGATGATGTAGAGAATAGGAAAGAAAAGGGATTATCTCGAAGGTTGGGTTTGAGTTGGACTTATGGGAGTAGACCGTTTTAGAGGCTCGGAGGCAGCGGTCTTACTCGCCTCTTCATTGCCGCTGATTGGGATGTGGAGGGTTGGTGTATTTCATCCTCGGATGAGGAAGATGAAGATTGGGCTGGCTCCTTCTCTTGGTCATCTCCAGATGAGACTTCGACCCTTTCTCCTTGTCCACGAACCCTCTGCAGCCTCGGCCGAGACACTTCCCCCTTGAGAAGCTGTCTCTGTCTCCTCATCTTCTGCTTCCTCCGTCTCAGCAGATGAGGACTCATCCTCTAACACCGTCTTAACTTCCTTAATCTTGGCTTTTGAAGCCCTCTTCCTTTGTGCTAGTGGTTGAACCGAGCGCCCTCGCTTTCCTCCGAGTCCGATGGTCCAAAGATCTTCTCATCTTTGACCAAAAGCCCTTCTCGCTTTGTGTATTTTTTCACTCCCTCCTTCCAATCCAGATTATTTGTCCTCAGCTTATGTTCAAGTATGATGGTGATTCTCGCCATCATACTTGTTATCTTGGTTAAAGACCATCTCATCAACTCCGATGAGATCGGGTTTTAACAAACTTCTTTCTTTCCTCCATCAGCCTCGAATACACCATCCTTGCCCAATTTATTTCTACTCCATCGATTATTACCCTCGACAACAAATTCTGGCTTCGTTAAGCCATCGTGGCTTTGCTCCTCCCCCAAGATGCATTTGGTCGAATTAGCATCAGGCTCTGTATTTTCGCTTCAACATTGGCCTTTTTAAATTCGCCGTCGTATTCTCGGTGAGCCCTTCTCGCCATTAGTCGGAAACTTTTCAAGTATTCCGATGCCTTGTATGTGAAAGGGTTTTCTCCGACAATGATTTTACCCAAATCTTCAATTGATAATACCACCTTCTTGTTCTTTCTTTTTGTTCGAATTTGAGATTCCAAACCAAGTGTCAATTGATTTTGTTCTTGTTAGGAACTTAACAGAGAGATCATCCAAAGTAAAATTTCTTGACGGTTTCATCGTGCAATATTTCTTCAATCCTCTGGATTCAAGCAAAGTTAGTATTTCTCTAGTCTTTGGATCGGTTGAAATATCCCATTCTACGAACATCTCATATTTTGTTCTTTCTCCGATCGAAGTGAGATCATATTCATACTTGATATTCGACTTCTTTGATTCCGCCATTTGAAGAATATAGAAAGTTTTAGGAGGGAAAGGAAAAGTTTGAGAAGTTATGAAGGTTTTTATGTGTGCGTAAATGAAATTATGCACACGAACTCCTATTTATATGGAAATATATAATAATAAACAATTATAAAACTAATAATTGCTCGAAAAGTGTAAATATAGGCTTTCGAATCGCCATTAATGCATTATGACATTTATTTTGAAAAATGCAGAGAATAATATTAAATATGTCGCGCGTGATATTTCGACGATTCATATTTCGTAAACCGCTCCATTTCTAGCGCGTGAAGGTTACTCGGTGTATTTCAAAACTTGATTTGATAAAATTTCGGATCCGTAGTAACTTCTTTCCCGACAGAGTTACTTATTTGAGAAAATACTTTTCAGCTTAATTGGAGAGATAAAATAAAAAAACACATTTTTTAATAAAAATAAAGTTGGAACTCCTTATCTCTTTATTTTGTAAAACAAAATATTTTTATTAAATCGAGTAACTTCATTTTCGAAGAAATAATAAAAGGATTATGATATTAAATTCATATATCAATTATATGAACTTAATATGCATAATTTAATTGATAATTAAAAAGTTTAGAAAATAGTTCTGATAATTTTCCCTTTGTTTGGATTGATAGCATCATAGCGTTTCATGATTACTTGGATAAGTAGACCTTGTCATGTGTTGAGATATGTTTATCAAACCTTGTTATTTCCGACATCAAAAACACTTAGGCAAATCATTAGTAACTTTTGTGAGTAATTAGACAAGGTACATATACTCATCTGTCTTTGCAAAATGCATTTGATTAGTATGTATTTGTTTGAATTACTTCATGTCGACAAGTAAGTATCAAGCTGGTCTAAAATCAATGGATTAATCCTTGATTCTTGATTCCTTTAATGGAGATCAATGATATCAGCTCTATGATTTTCCATATGACCTTCTACTCGTCTAATACTTCTTTCTAGACATAGTAAACTAAATCGAGAAAGACAAAGAACGAAAATCATGAGATAAGATTATAGAATGACTAAAGAAGCATCTAATAATCCTAATTCTACAGATAGTTATTTGAACCTTGTCTCTGCGGAGGTTTTGTCAAGATATCGGCTCTTTGAAAATCAGTCGAGAATCTTCTCTAGTCCGATGTCACCTTTCTCAACATGATCCGGATAAAGTGATGTCTAATATCAACATGCTTGCATCTAGTATGTAAGACTGGTTACGGGTAATAGCTATGGCACTATTATTATCATAAAAGATTGGTACATCTTTGTTGATAATATTATAGTCCCTTAAGCTTGTTGACTTATCCAGATCAGTGTGAACAACAACTTCCGGTGCCATATACTCAGCTTCATTGTGGAAGTAGCTACAGAGGTTTGTTTCTTAGACAACCATGAAATCAGCTTACTACCAAGAAATTGGCAAGTACCAGATGTAGATTTTCTATCTATCTTATACCCACCAAAGTCCGAATCGAGTATCCAGACAACTCAAAGTTGTCATCAATGGATACCACAGTCCAACATTTATTGTGCCTTTCAAGTATTTAAGAATTTTCTTTGCTGCTTCAAGATGACTTTTCTTAGGATTAGCTTGAAAACGTGCGCAGACTCTAATGCAAATGAAATATCAGTCTACTAGCGCTTAAATATAACAATGAACCAATTAGACCTCGATATTTGATTTGATCTCATGTCTTCTCCCTTCTCATCTGGATCCATTGAGAAGTTTGTCATCATAGGTATCTTAGCTTCTACCGGTACCTATTCCAAATTTTTCAATGAGATCTTTTGTATATTTGGCTTGATTAATGAATATTCCCTTCTTTGTCTGTTTGACTTGAAGTCCAAGAAAATAAGTCATCTCTCCTATCATGAACATTTCAAATCGCTTTTCATAAGATGACTAAATTCTTCACACAAAGATATGTTAGTTGATCCAAAAATAATATCATCAACATAAATCGAACTAATAGAAGATCACAATCAAATTCTTTTCTAAAAAGAGTTCTATCAATTCGCCTTTAACAAAACCATTTTGAATTAAATAATCGAGACAAAGTATCATACCATGCTCTAGGTGCTTGTTTAAGTCCATATAGAGCTTTCCTCAATCTATAAACCTTGTCTCCTTTGACAAAACCAGGAGGTTGCTCTATATAAACTTCTTCACTAAGATTCCATTGAGAAATGCTGACTTAACATCCATTTGAAAAACTATGAATCTTTTGAAAGCAACATAGGCTAAAAACAATCTTATGGCTTCCAGACGAGCTACTAGTGCAAAAGTTTCATCATAATCAATCCCTCGATTGTGAATAACCTTGCGCAACTAATGGGCTTTATTTCTAACCACAATATTGTTTTCATCTCTTTTGTTTTTAAAGACCCATTTCGCTCCAATGACTTTTTGATGATGAGGCCTTTCAACAAGCTCCCACACATCTTGTCTTTGAAACTGATTTAGTTCTTCTTGCATGGCATTAATCCGGTTGGAATCGATTAGAGCTTGAATAGATTTAGGTTCAAGTAATGACACATAGCAACCGAACATACAATCTTGATTTAGTTGGGTCCTTGTCTGGACTCCAGAGTCTAAATCTCCAATTATCTGCTCGGTGGATGATATGACATTACTTTCTTACCTTTATTTTTTACAATGGATGAAGTTTTGTGACATATTTATTTCAGATGATTCTATGTTACCTTGAGATGATTCTACCCGATCATACCGTGATCTTGGTTGTCGATCGGTGATGAGGAAGAGTTTCCGTGTTCTTTTTCTTTGTTTGAATCTGATTCTTTCTCTTCATCTGAATCTCGATTCTTGATTGTAGAACTTTATAGTTGATCTTTTAATAGTCATCTCGATTCGGATCATCGATATCTTTTTGATGTCATCTGTTTTAATAGACTCAAAAGAAGATTCATCAAACACAACATGTGGAGTTTCTTCTACACACAAAGTTGTCTTATTAAAAACTCTATATGCTTTTGATACAGATGAATATCCCAAAAATATTCCATCTGCTATCTTGGCATCGAAAGTTTTTAATTGAGATTTACCATTGTAGTGGATAAAACATTTACAACCAAATATATGAAAGTATGAAATTTTGGGAGGTCTCCCTTCCACATTTCATAGGGAGTTTTGCATTTATCTTTAACAATCAAACTTCTATTTTGAACGAAACAAGTCAGACAATGCCTTTCGCCCAAAACCCGTGAGGAGTGTTGAACTTAGATAACATTGTTACGGCTGCCTCTTTCAATGTTCTCGTTTCTCCTTTCAACTACTCCATTTTCTTTGTGACGTCCGTGCAGGCAGATGTTTCATGAGCTATGTCATTCTTAGTACAGTAGTTAATGATAAGCTTATTAAGGAATTTGGTACCTTTATCACTTCTAATCTTAACAATAGTTAGTCCTTTTTCATTTTGAACCTTTTTAAGAAATTCTGGAATCTTAATCATAGTCTCATTCTTTTTATATAAGAAAATAACCAGGTAAATCTTGAAAAATCATCAACAATTACCAAAGTATATTTTCTTCCACTAAAGCGAGAGTTGTTACCGGACTCAAAAAGATCCATATGAAGAAGTTCCGAATTCTTTACGAAGAAGGACTACTTATTGTTTTAAAAGAAGCTTTAGTCTGTTTTCCTTTTTGACAAGAATCACACACATGGTTCTTTGAAAATGTTTTATCAGGGAGTCCTTTTACTAAAGATTTCCTTGCAATTTTGTTAAGAGTTTTGAAGTTTAAGTGACTAAGACGTTTGTGCCATAGCCAACTTAAATCATCCGAACTCTTCGCAACAAGACAAGTATCTTTAGGACAACTTTTAAAATTAGCAACATAAATGTTACCTTGTCTGACTCTAGCTAATAATATATTTTCATTAATACCATCTAATATATAGCATGCATTATGAGCAAATTTGACACTTAACCCCCTTATCACAAAATTGTGAAATGCAGACGGTAAGTTGTGCTTCAATCCTTCCACATAGTAGACTTCGTTTACTTGAATATCGCCTATCATCAATGTCCCTACTCCTTTGGTAAGTCCATAATTGTTATCTCCAAACATTACTCTACGATCGTCTATGGGTCGATAGTTAGAAAGAAGACGTCTTTCATAGGTCATCTTCTTGTCTTCCCGCAATCACAAATTTAATGCTTAGGTACTCTTTGTACTTTGGGTCCTTTCATGTTAAGTTGACATTTAGGTATCCAGACAAAGATATCAATATTCCTTAAAACCATAGATTGAAATTTACATCCATATCTATCTACTAAGATAAGACTTTCAAGATCAATCTTGTTTAACCGATCTTTGTAATTGTCTTGTATCTTGGTAAATATGGATATGTTTTACTTCTTCCATCAAAGCCATTATATCTAGGATAGGACTTTGACTTAGTCTTAGGTTTGACCGTAGGAGCAACTTTCCTCGTCTGCATTTTCTTTTTAGAAGTATCGGATGAGGTGATTAATTCCTTAGGTTTCCAAGGACTAAATCTAGTCTCCATCTTTGGTTTAGTTGCTTTAATAAAAACTCTAGGTTTTATTGGATCATTTTTCTTACTCCTATCAAAACCTAATCCAGTCTTGTCATTAGACTTTTGTGAAGTATTGAGGATCTTATCTATTGTGGTCTCGAGAGTTATTTAAAAGTCCTAACTTGAGATTTGATTCTCTGTTAGTTCTTTTGTAACTCTCATTTTAAGAATAGATGTTTGAAAATTTTATTTTTAAAGACTTCAATTCCTTTTCTAACTTGTCTGTCTTATCGGTCAAGGTGCTAGTGATGGTCTCGGTCCGACATTCCCTGAATGTACGGTCTAGTTTCTCACTATCCTTTGTTTGATTGACTCTAGTTAGATCGGTAATTTGATTCTTTAACTTAAAGTTTTCAGTCTCTATCTGTTTATATGCAGATAGAGCAGTCTCCAAGTCTTTCAAAAGTTTATCTATAAGACTAGGATCGGCGAGATAGAGTATCACAATCATTATACGAAGAAGAATAGTAATGTACTTGTTTTGCCATTAAACATATGTCGTAATACGACCCAAAATTAGATGAAGATGAGGATGATAATGTTTCATGAACTTCTTCTTTCTTAGCTAGAAGAGCTCTTTGATCAAAGATACCTTCTATCCCGCTTTTTCCTCTTTTATTCTCTCTCTCTCTCTCTTGGAGTGAGTTGAGGACAATCATAACTATAGTGACCAGGTTTGTTGCATGTATAACAAATATCTCGTCTTTCTATCTTAGGGCTACTATCTCCTCTTCTAATTGGTGACTTGTGCTTTCTTGTTTGATCCTTTTTCCTATCATTGTCGAACTCTTCTCCTCTTTATCCGATTTATAATTCCTTCGACTCGATCTATCTCTTTTATTTCTTTTGTACTTTATTTTAAGCCTCTCATATCGCTTTTAACAAAAGAGTCATTTCCTCCTTAATAGATAAATCAGATGCCTTGGAGATTTTCTCGGATTCTTCTTGATGAAGGAACGCAATTGTCTTTCTAGATGTTGAAGATTCACTTCATCTTCTTCGTCTTCGATTTGGATGTCATATTTTAATGCCTTGATATGAGAAAATAAAGTATGATGTGTTATTGAAGATAGATTCTGAGTGGCTTTAAGAATATTAGCCTTCTCTCTCCATCTTTTGCTTAATGACCTCAACACCTTGTTGTTGATTTCTTTCTCTGAATAAGTTTTACCCAAATCACTGCCTTATTTAGAAGATTAGTCGCCTAACATCTAGTTGATCAATGGATTCTCCTTCTTTCATCTTGAATGTGTCAAAAATTTGTAATACCGATTGCAGCTTTGTTTTTCTTGACACGATCGATCCTTCACAGATTCCGGCAAGAATTTCCCACATTTCCTTAGCCGACATGCATCTTTACACTTTCTCTATCCAGTCTTTGCTCAATGTTTCGATGATCTCCATTCTGGTTACTTGATCTAAGTTGTGTATCTTTCTCTCATCACTTGTAAGTTCGGAGCTTTTCTTCTCTTGCCTAACTCTTGTTTCGGCATCTGCGATGCAAATCACTTGTTCCTCCATGATAAAATTTGATAGATCCTTCTTCAAGAACCTCCTTCATTCTATCATGAATCGCTTTGAGATGGTTCTCCATCCTAAATTTCAGGTAGTCATATTCTTCGATTGAGAATTCAAGTAGACTCCTTGATTTCTTGCTCTTAACAGATGACATGTAGAGATAGAAAACCAAAAACTTACACGATCTTGTTAGTAGCACAGCTTAGTGAAACAAAGAAGATGAAGATAATCAAGAATTAATTTCAGAATCTTGGTTAAGACCTAAAATCAATATCGTAAACGACTTAAAACCGCTCGATACCACTTGTTGGTCCCACTTAGTTGAGTATATTATAGAAAACTTGAATCAACCTTCTAGGAAAAATCTAGAGGGGGTTGAATAGATTTTCGATTTTACAAATCTTCAAAACTTATCCAAAACACCAAAGTTAGACAATGTAATTAGTTTTAAACCCAACTTTATTCGGATCAAAAGCACACCGATAATTTATCTAACTTGAATTACGAAATTAAACTTTGATTATAACCTAAAATTAATATGAACAAATAAGTAAATGAAAAGCGAAGAAGGAACACGGTAGTTATAGTGGTTCGAGATCAAACGATCCTACGTCCACTCTCCTCCTTCAACTTGAAGAAGGGTCTTCACTTACTATCTTCCTTCTTTATTCTTACTTACTTACAACGTGAATCTTGACCTTACAACAATTTCTTCCTAATTTCTGAAAATCAATGGCTTGAAGATGTTCTATGAAAAGTGTTCTACAAACACTAAGAACTAGAAACGTATAAAACATTTGTGTGCGTGATTACAATATTTGAAAGATGTGTGTATAGAATGTGAGTGAATGGCTGTGAAGTTAAAGATTCAAAAAATTAACTTTATTCCGATTTTAATCCCTATTTATAGAGATCTTCCTTGGTAGTTGTAACTTCCTCGAAAGTTCTGCTTTTAGTCGATTATAACAGTCTAATCGAATCTTGTAACTTCTTCTTGGTTAGTTATAATCGCTTCTTAATACTTGGGTGAAAATTCCTAACACTTCATTGTCTTCTTTTTGACTCACTCGTCTTCATCTTCGTTCCTTGTCTTGATGATTGTTTATCGTTCTTAACCTCATCATCCTTTGTCTTCATCGATTTCTCGTCCTTGTCGATTTCTTCGAATATCCTTATCTAATATTTGTACTTAACTTTATTTACAAATTATTACTTACTTCAAATTGCCTATACAAGGTACTCATTGGTCATCCTATTTTACATTTTAACTCATCAAAACTAGCTACAACTTTCTTCCTAACGATTTGCAATTCACGAAAAGACGAAAATTAACCTCTATTTTTCCGGCA
Source organism: Paraleonurus japonicus (assembly GCA_030762865.1). Classification (NCBI taxonomy): domain Eukaryota; kingdom Viridiplantae; phylum Streptophyta; class Magnoliopsida; order Lamiales; family Lamiaceae; genus Paraleonurus; species Paraleonurus japonicus. The sequence continues at coordinate 19,974,670 of CM061060.1, read as the reverse complement.
TCGGACACGAGGAGAACATGGCCAAAGTTAGCGGGAGATCGCCGAGGAAGAGAAGGCTCAAGGAGAATGGGTCCGACGGTATGTCTTAAATGCATATTCCCGGATCGGAGACTCTGTCGAAGATCAAGTCGAGAGAATCATGGATCTGCAAAGGAGGCGTCCTTCTCTCAAGTGCTAAAAATGAGTACGGCCATGGAAAAGACAGATGCAGACAAGTATTCTCAAGAATTATCTAGAAGGAGAGTTCCGACAAGCTGAGGTAGCACACAAAAAGAGATATGATCAGCTAGAGCAAAAGACAGGATTTGTTAGGAATGAACCGATGGGTCGATTGAACAGGTAGCCACTATCTCGCAATACCCGATTTCTTGATGTCAAAAAGGGGAAAAGTAGTGAGCTCAAGAAAAGGGTAGATGTTCAAGACGACAAGATCCTGGCTTTAAATCTTAAGCTTGAGGAACTGTCCGAAGAGTTGTTGAGATCGAGAGGAAGAAAGGAAGATGGCAAGCAGATGAGAAGTCTCGAGAGGGTGTTGAGGAGACTTAGAAGAAGGACAAAGGCGAGTGGATCCACCGAATCCGAGCCCGAAACTCGGAAGGAATTGCAACCTACTGCTGATCCTGTCCCCATCCGATCAACTGCTCTCCCTCATCCTCATCTATGCCGATCGGGAAAGCAAAAGTTGTGATAAAACCTAAGACCCAGTGAGATAGAGGAGGAAGAGAAAACTCAAGAGGAGGAGGGAAGAGAAGGAGAAATATAAAAGAAGGGATGCCAAAAAGAGGAGGGAGCAGGAGAAGGCAGCCGGTAAATTCTATGATCGAAAATAGAGAAAGTGGGTTCGGGCGAGTCGGGATGAGCAAGGAGTCGAGGTCTTCCGACCATTCCATCGAAGTGATGTAGTACCCAAAGAAATCTTGCTGATGGGAGATCGGGAGATGTGGAGATCGTACGAGGCGTAATGGATTTTTGTTTTCCATGTCCGTAAGAAGATTAAGTGGGGGCTTGAGGAGAACATCGCTTTCCATGTATGGTTGGAAGAAAAGGACTCCAAATTCTATCAATACCTAATTGACCTTGCTCACCAAGAATTCAATGCCGACGTGGTTGCACCCGCCATGTACGCACCGATGGAACCTCCTAAAACAAGAGATTGTCATGTGGATCATGAACGAGTCAAGCGGTGATCATAAAAGCAGGCCGAGGTGACTTAGTGAAGAAGGGGAAACAGTGTCTCTAAAGAAGAGAGTCTTTGGTAGGTTAAGTATACGAGAAGAAGACAGGTGGTACGATTAAGTCTATCTTATACTTCTTGTCGATAGTCTGTCTTGATCAATGTGAAAGAATGTGCACGTTTTTGAATATATGTGAATATATGATTGAACTACTCACATAAATTGGTTGTTTAACTAACTTGTTTTAATTTTAATCTTCTAATCAATTCTTGGTAAAATTAATTTGCTTATGTTTTCATAACACCAAGTCTTACGAAACACTCGATCATTAACTATCATGTTGCTTCATCTAGTGACTTTAAATTGCTTTAATTAAGGATTGTTATTGCTCGATTATCCGACTATGATCATCCGATTAAAGCCTATTACTCGATTACTGATTAAGTGATGTATTTGTATATTTTGTAATATTCTTAGCTTTTGAAATTACTAACACATTTCTTTTCTTGAGCTATGTTTTAACATCATCAAAAAGGGGGAAATTGTTAGGAAGAAAGTTGTATTTAATTTTGATGAGTTAAAATATAAAATAGGATGACCAATTGAGTATCTTGTATATACAATTGATGTAGTAATAATATGAGAATAAAGCTAAGTACAAGTATTAGATAAGGATAAACAAACTATCGAGATGAGGACCGAGAAATCGAGACAAGGACAAGGAGTCAAACGAGGACATGAAGTCAAGATAATGATAAGATATCGAGATGAAGACAGTATGAAGAAGACAGATGAGGTCAAGAACAATAAATAACCGATGAGGCAAGAGACTAAGACGAAGACAGTACATAAAAAAGAAGACAATGAGGTGTTAGGAAATTTCGGTAAAAATTCAAGAAGCGGTTAGAACCAACCAAGAAGTTACAAGATTCGGTTTGTTTGTTATAACTAATCAAACAGAATCCACAAGGAAGTTACAAGCTGCTAATGAAGACCTCTATAAATAGGGGTAAGAACCGAACAAAATTAATTTTTAGCAACTTCACACTTATTCAATTGTATTCTATACGTACGATTAGCATTCAAATATTGTAAACACTCGCACAAACGTTCTATACGTTTCAGTTCTTAGTGTTTGTAGAACACTTTTCAAGGTTCAAGTAATGACACATAGCAATCGAACATGCAATCTTGATTTAGTTGGGTCCTTGTCTGACGCGAGTCTAAATCTCCAATTATCTGTTCAGGTGGGTGATATGACATTACTTTCTTACCCTTATCTTTTACAACGGATGAAGTTTTGTCTAAAATATTTATTTCGAGATGATTCTATGTTACCTTGAGATGATTCTACCTCGATCATTTGTGACCTTTGGTTGTCGATCATTTGGTGAGAAAGAGCTTCCGAGGTTCTTTTTCTTTGTTTGAATCTGGTTCTTTCTCTTCATCAAGTCCGATTCTTGATTGTAGAACTTTATAGTTGATCTCTTGATAGTCATCGATTCAGATCATTTGATATCTTTATGATGTCATCTGCTTTACTATACTCAAAAGAAGATTCATCAAATACAACATGTGGAGTTTCTTCTACACACAAGGTTGTCTTATTAAAAACTCTATATGCTTTTGATACGGATGAGTATCCCAAGAATATTCCATCTGCTATCTTGGCATCAAAAGTTTTTAATTGAGATTTACCATTGTTGTGGATGAAACATTTACAACCAAATATATGAAAATATAAAATTTTGGGGGATCTTCCCTTCCAAATTTCATAGGGAGTTTGCATTTATCTTTAACAATCAAACTTCTATTTTGAACAAAACATGTTGTATTAACGGCTTACGCCCAAAACCTGTAAGGAGTGTTGTACTCGAGATAACATTGTTCTAGCCGCCTCTTTCAGTGGTCCTGTTTCTCCTATCAACTACTCCATTTTGTTGTGGTGTCCGTGGCGAGATGTTTCATGAGCTATGTCATTCTCAGTACGGTAGTTAGTGACAAGCTTATTTAGGAATTGATACCTTTATCACTTCTAATCTTAACAATAGTTAGTCCTTTTTCATTTTGAATCTTTCTAAGAAATTCTGGAATCTTAATCATAGTCTCATTTTTTTGTATAAGAAAATAACCCAGGTTAATCTTGAAAAATCATCAACAATTACCAAAGTATATTTTCTTCCACCGAAGCCGAGAGGTGTTCTTTGGACCAAAAAGATCCACATGAAGAAGTTCCAAAATTCTTTCTGTTAGGATTAGAATTCGTATGTTTTGATGATGTTCCTAAAACCTAAGTGTAATAGAACCAAATTTGAACTGTTAGTGGTGATGATCTAGATAGGGTTTATGTCTTAGTATAGTTAAACTTGCTAGGCTTGACTCAAGAGTCGTATTGATTGAGAACTCGAAGGTCATTGATAAGAAGACTTAAGGATTTAAGAAAGATCTCGTCAAGTCATTTAGAAAGGCATCGTGAAGATAAAGAAGAGATAATAAGACATATGCAAAAAGGGTGTTATCAAGAAAGGATTAAGTGAAGATAGCAAGGTTGGAATCCGTGCTACTGACAAAGCTTTGGAACTGTCTTTGGAGCAAGGTGTAAGGTTGTTAAAGTTGACTTTGAGAGATTCGGGGTTAACGAAAGTCGAAGGATAATTCAGTAGATATCCATAATCAATCTAGAGAAGATTGGATTATCAATCAAGATCAATCAAGATATAATTGATTGATATCGACAATCAATTATCCAAAGTCAAACAAATCTTCCAACGATCACTTACCATTTCTTTGAAGACACGATTGACAAATTAGTCTAACGACTAGTCAATTTCAGGATCATATAAAACCGAAGTGAAGGATTTTTGAATATACACACGCGCGAGAAACATCAAGAAAAATCCATCTTCACTCATAGCAATACACGTATAATTCTTCGTACTTAAATCGATTCAATACATTGATACTCTTAAAAGAGAGTTATTTTTGGTCAAGGAAGTGTAAATCACCTTTCATTATCTCTGCACGAGAAAAGGCCGATTGCTTCGGATCTAAGAGTTAACAACTGAAGATCACATTAATTGTACCAAGGGCAGGAACTTGTTAAACTTCCCGTGGTCGAATCCTCGAGGAGATTAGAGGAGGAGACAAGACCAGTTTTGGTGGATAGTAAGGCCCCGTGGAATCAGGGAGAGTGGACGTAGGATCGTTATATCCGAACCACTATAAAAATCTACGTGTCTTTACAAGCTTTCTGCATTCATACTTATAATTGTTCATTCATCATTGTTTTAATAAACTTGCACTAAACTTGCTAAGTATTCATCTCCAAGGTTTTCATCAAAAGGATTTTTCAAATACACACGAGATTAGCTTCCGCACCATCGAAGACTTCGAGGTTCCGAAGTCTCGCCGATCACACCTAGCACACTCGAGTACCTTGTCAGTAGAAGACTTCAAAGCCTTTCTAATCTCACACTCAACTCACGAAAAGTCAAAAAGTTTTGAGTGTGGTAAAGTCTATTCAACCCCCTTCTAGACTTTCCACCTCCTTTCACATCTTGTCCGGACCAACAAGTGGTATCAGAGCGGGTTCAATCGACCACCGGCTTTGGTTACCAATAGACTTTGAGGAAAGACTTTTGTGGTCATCCGAACAGATCATTTTGAAAAACCGTTTTCATAAAACTCATTGCATTCTGTGCATATCATTTTTATTACTAACAATGAGTTCTCTTAAGAACAAGAAAAGAAAGATACCAAAGTTTTCTATTGAAGACTATGACTACTGGAAATTCTTCATGGAAAATCATCTTGGTGCAATTCATGATAGAATGCTTGAAACCCTTGAAGATGGACCAATAAAGTTTTACTTTGAACCAGTAAGTTACGAAAGCGGTGGGAGCAGAATCATCTACTCGAGTAAGATTGAAAAGAAAAGAAGTGAGATGTCAAAGGATGAAAGAAAACTATTTAATCTTGACCAAGTTGCTCGGATCGAGATCATAGAGACACTAACCAGAGAGCTTACAGAGAAAGTCAAGACATGTAAGATGCTAAAAGAAATGTGGGAAACTCTAGCACTCATGTGTGAAGGATCGGAGCAAATTAAAGAGAACAAGTTGCAGTCCATTCTACATTCATTTGACACCTTCAAGATGAAGCCCGATGAGACAATAGATCAATTGGACTTAAGACTGACAAATATCATCAATAAAGCAAGTTCTTTGGGAAAATCTTACACCGAGAAAGAGATCAACAACAAAATATTGAGATCTCTAACTAGCAAATGGAGAGTCAAGATTACAGTGATTAAAGATACAAAAGAATCGAGCAAAATCGGTCATCATGAGCTATTTTCGAAGAACAGATGGCTTCTTGACCGAGAAAGTTTGATAAAATGAATTCAAAATTTGGGAAATATAGAAGACATTGGAAGAATACAAAGAAAGCTGGTTTCAGATTCGAAACAAATCTTGAGACAAGAGATCGAAGATTCCAAAGAAGACGAAGGTTCAAGACTCCGTAAAGAAGAAGAGAAGATAGCCCAAGAATAAGAGATTTCTCTCGTAAAAGGGATTCTAGCCCAAGAAGATCTTCATGAAGTGATGCTTGTTATAATTGTCATAAATCGGGACATTTCAGCTATGATTGTCCAGATTTAACTCCTAGAGAAAGAGAAGAAAAGAGATTGATGAGGAACAGAAAGTTTGCCGACAAGCGTGCTTTAGTGGTCAAGAGGAGGATACTCTTTCAAGTGATTCAACATCATCTTCGACTTCTCTTGAGACAATGATCTGTGTCTTATGGCAAATGGAGATGAGGTATTTTTCGATTCTGTTCTTCGTCCGCTTCTCGTGTTTCTTTTGCAGAAGAGTTTGACCATAACTTTGTTGATAAGTTAATGGAAGATCTCAAAACCGCTATAAACGCTTACAAGCGTGTGGAAAAGGAGAATGTGAGCTTGAAAGAAAAATTGATCTATTTACACAAGAATCTATTAGCAAGACATACGAGACACTAACAGATCTTAATCGAGATAACTTGGAAGAGTTAAATACTCTTAAAGTGAAGTATCTTGAACAGGGTCTGTGGTAGAAAGGTTGCTTGCTGAGAATCTTGAGAAAACCGATCGCTTGAAAATTCTACAAGCAAAGTTCGATGAACTTTTCCATCGGCATGAGCATGTAAAATCAAGTGAGGAACGTTTAAGTTTGAGGTTGGATCAATCGAACAAAGCTTTTCATGCAGCTTCAAACAATAGTTGAATCGTCTCAAACACCTAACGTAAAGAAGGGAATTGGTTTTACCATTGTCCAATCCTCACGAGTTCAAACAAGTGTACTTAAGAAGAGTACACATGTTAAGGGTAATGATTTGATAGGAGAGGGTTCCAAACCTAAACCTCATCGATAAGGGTAAAAAGGTTGCGACCCAAAGAAATCGGTTGAATGGGAAGAAGAGTAATTATACTCAACAACCTAAACAACCGATGAGGTATCAAAAGAAGGGGGAATCCCAACTTAAGAAACCTCAAAGAAGGTCGGAAAAGTAGACGTCGGCACCGAAACCATCTACGAGGAGACAGTCCTCGGTGAAGACTACACAACCTAAGCAAACTTCAAAGCTTGCTGAACGGTCTACTAAGCCTTCTCGTGCCTGTGAGATATGAATCTTTTGATGGCTCAAGTAGAACATATCCTTATCATCAAAACCCTCGGACCATTGCACAACGGTGATCACTCCATACGTAAGACCTCGGAAGGGTCGAAGTCTTCTAGAAGGAACACAGTCGACACCCATAGACATACATTCAAGAAGACACCAAAGGATGAGATTGTCTATGTTGATATGTATGGAAGAAGGATAAGATCTTCTGAATTTAATAAGAAGAGTCTATTCCTATGGATTCCTAAAGACTGTGCTAACTCTCAAGGACCCAAATCTAAAGGGTACCTAAAACTTAACTAAATGTGCGGGATACGTGGGACATGAAAGAGAGGTTGCCGGAAATACTATCTCGGTACATCCACGGTGGGTGTTCAAAGCATATGACTGGAAACAAGCAACTCTTGAGCTCAATAAAATCACAAAATGGCCCACGGGTGGTATTTGGAGACAATAACTTTGGGATAACCAAAGGTGTTGAGACTCTATACATTGGAGATGTACGTGTTGAGGAAGTTTTCTACGTGGAAGGATTAAAGCATAACTTGCTTTCGGTTTCACAATTCTGCGATAAGGGATACTCAGTTAAGTTCTCTAGTTCTCTGTGTGTTGTTTTGAGTGGTTTAAATGATCGTGTGCTTTTAACCGGCTTGAGAAAGGGTAATGTTTATGTTGCAGAATTTCGAAATGTTCAAGCAATACATGCCTTGTAGCAAAGAGTACTTTGGTTAGTGGTTATGGCACAAGATAGCAAGGAAGTCTCTTGTAGAAGGTTTGCCAAATGAAGTTTTCTCAAAAGATCAGGATCTGCGACTCGTGTCAAAAAGGAAAGCAAACTAGAGCCTCTTTCAAAGAAGTTTCGTACCAACGTCAAGTAGGGTACTACAATTACTTCATATGGATCTTTTTGGTCCTCGTATCTCCGTTAAGCTTCGGTGGTAGAAAATATACTCCGGTGGTGGTAGATGACTATTCAAGATTCACATGGGTGATATTTATGTTCAAGAAGAATGAAACCATCATAAAGTTACCATAATTATCAAGAGATTACAAAACGAGAAAGGAGAAAATGTTGTAAGGATCGAAGTGACAAAGGAACAAAATTCCTAAACTCTCACATTGCAACGTATTGCAAAGAGGCTGGGATTCAACATGAAACGTCTCATGCTCGCACTCCACAAAGAAAATGGTGTTCTTTGAGAGGAGAAATAGGACACTCAAGGAAGCCGCCGAACAATGCTAGCAGAGTATAATGTCCCTCAGAGGTTTTGGGCGAGGTGTGAATACAAAGACATGCTATACTCGAGAATCGAAGCTTTGACCAAAGAACATGGAAAGACACCATATGAGTTATGGAAAGGTAGAATTCATCGTGTCTCTTTCTTTCGTGTTTTTAGCCGTAGGTGTTTCATTCATGACAATGGCAAATCCAAGTTAAAAACCTTTGATGCCAAGGTTGATGGAATATTTTTAGGATATTCCAAAGACAAGCAAGGCCTATTGAAGTTTTTAACAGAAAACCCTTGTTGTGGAAGAAACACCTCATGTGGTTTTTAATGAATCTATTGTTGAGTCTAAAGACAAAGGGCGAGAAGAGTCTCTAGCGAAGGATTTGGGAAACTAGAACTCAAGGATAAGACAAAATATGTCAAGGTTCACTTGCCCGTTTTAGACTCAGATTCTCAAGATGATCAAGAAACTTCTACGTCGCAGACTCAAGCAAGACAAAGTCTGAAGAAACCTCTAAGGTCAGCCGATGACTCACCTGCAACACCGGATGTGAATTTATCAAATCAAGGGGGAATGACGCAAGATGATGTTCCAACAATACCTTCAAAAGAGTTAAACGTATCTAATAGAAGGAATTGGATGACTGATCATCCTAGTGACTTAATCTTAGGAAATCCTCAAGATGGAGTAAAAACAAGAAGGAAAATCAACCTAGATGGTTTATTTAGCCGCTATGTTTCTCTACAAGAACCTAAGAATATTGAAGAAGCATTGTTGGACACAAATCGGATAGAAGTCATGCAAGATGAATCGAATCAATTCACACGACAAGATGTTTGGGTACTTGTTGATAGACCAAAACATCAAAAAGTGATTGGTACGAAGTGGGTTTTCAAGAACAAGAAAAATGAGAAAGATGAAGTCACCGGAAATAAAGCAAGGCTTGTTGCGCAAGGTTACTCACAAATGTAAGGAATTGACTATGACGAGACGTTCGCACTGAGCTGATTGGAAGCTATAAGATTATTCCTTGCGTACGCAGCATATATGAAATTGAGTATATCAAATGGATGTAAAGTCTCAAGGCTTCTAAATGGAGTTCTTCTTTGAGGAAGTATACGTTGAACAACCCCTGTGTTTTGTTCAAGGAAATAAAGTCTACCGTCTAAAGAAAGCTCTATATGGACTAAAACAAGCTCCTCGAGCTTGGTATGACACACTATCGCAGCTTTTTAATTGATCATGGATTCAAGAAAGGAAAGATTGATCGAACCTTGTTCGAGAATTGAAGAAGAACGAGATATTCTATTAGTACATGCATCTATGTGGACGACATCATCTTTAGATCTCCAAACAAGAAGCTTTGTGAAAAATTCGGTGAATTGATGCAAAGTAAGTTTGAAATTTCTATGATGGGAGAAATGAATTATTTCTTAGGTCTTCAAGTCAAGCAAACTTCTAAAGGAATATTCATAAACCAAGCAAAGTATACCAAAAACATGCTAGAAAAGTTTGGAATGTTAACAAGCAAGGATGCAAAAATTCCAATGATAACAAACTATAAGATGGATCCGGATGAGGATGGTGAAAGTGTTGATCGGACCATGTACGGAGGATTAATAGGTTCCTTGTTGTATCTAACAAAGAAGAAGACTGATATTTCCTTCGCGGTTGGAGTATGCGCTAGATTTCAAGTCAATCCAAAGAAAAGTCATTTGGATGCAAAGAAAGAAGATTTTAAAGTATCTCAAGGGTACAAAGAAACTTAGGTCTTTGGTACCTGCCGATGACAATCACGGAACTCAGTGGATACTCGATTCAGATTATGGTGGTTGTAGAATTGATAGAAAATCAACCACGGGCACATGTCAATTTCTTGGAAGTAAGCTGGTTTCTTGGTTTTCTAAGAAGCAAACTTGATGGCTACGCTAACTACGTAAGCGTAATATATGGTCACGGAGCCGTTGCTCACAATTACTTTGGATAAGTCAACAATTGCAAGACTATCACATTGTCACTAAAGAAATTCCTATCTTTTGTGATAGCAACGTTGCCATTGCTATTACTCGTAATCCAAGATTTCACACAAGATGCAAGCATGTGGATATACGTCATCACTTTATTAGAGATCATGTCGAAAAGAAAAACATTCGAATGAAAAGATTCATACAGATCGACAGAGAGCAGACATTCTTACGAAACCATTGGCGAAGCACGGTTTAGAGATCTATTTGTAGAATTAGGTCTCTGGATCTTAAAAATCATGTTAACACATTCTTTGAAAAAGGTTACTAAGTATAAAGCTCTCAAGAGAACATTAAGCTTGTCAAGAGAACATTAAGCTCATTTGAAGAAAGCATTAAACTTGTCAAGAGAGTATAAAGCTTGTCAAGAGAACTTCAAAACTCGCCGCAGAAAGTTCTAAAGCTTGTCACATAAGATTAGTGGTATCGATTGATTACAATATCAACCGACATATATGTTTCTCTCTCTTTTTCTCTTTCTCTCGTTTTGCTCTTGTTTATTTGTTTGAAAAATATTTTGGTATAAAATATTCCTTGTCTATGTGGTTAAAATAATTTTTGGAATATTTTATTCCTTCGTTTATCCTCGGCATTGGGAAGTAATTCTATGAATTGTCAAATCAAATCTTTTCAACCACAAATTATGGGGTAATTTTTTCCTTAAAATATTATTTTACATCCTATTTCTGCGGACGAAAATCTTTTAATTTTGGAAAATACCTTTTTCAAATCCAGAGTGAGGACACGCACTTTTCGGAATTCGAACCGCTTAATTCGTAACCATTCGATCCGATCGTGCAATATGAAAATCAACGTTCAAATCTTATTTTGTAATTTAAAATTTAGTGGTTTCCTTCTTCTCTCTTATAAATTGATTTTCTCGTCTCTCTCTCTCTCTTTCATTACTCCTTATCTTCATTCTCTGTTTTTCCTTCTTCTAAAAATTGATCAATTTCTGCGTTAATATCAATGGCTCCAAAATAATCTTCTTCTTCAAAAGGTCGCAGGGAAACACAAGACTCTAGACCCTTTGGCCCTTTCGGAGAAAGTGAGAAGCAAATTATCGGTGGATTTTCGAACAACCTGGACAATAGGAAGCAGTGGAGATTTTAAATCTCTTATCGATCGGGGTTTGTTTCGGTATTGTTCGCTCATTCTTGAACGACGGACTCTTAATGCCTATGTTGTTCAGTTTAAGTTCGTGGTGAGTTTGGATGGAACAAAGATCAAAGCGACAGCGTTTGGTCAAAGTTTGACCATCGACGGCAGGATGTTCATGAACACTTGGGTTTGTCTCTTCAAGGCATTGACCCCGAGAATCATATATGTCGGAAAATCATCTCGAAGCCTTTCGCTCTCTAGCGAAACTTCATGTCGTCATCATGTGTCGGACTTGAAGAAAGCATATCTCAAGCGGAAATATAGACCGTTGTTTGATATCATGGTAAAGGTTATGTTTGGGAACGCAGCAGTATGGACTCGGTGAGTCGAGGCGTCTTTGTGCTTTGAAGGCGATTGTGGATGGAGTGGAGTGTGATTGGGTCGAGAAATTCTTTGAGATTCCGCAGAAGGAAAAGAATCGATTCTTTCGGACCGAGGTGGACGGCCATCCAGAGGTTAAGGTGTGGGTTGTAGAACAAGACGTTTCCATGTCAAATAAGATTACAGTGTTGCTTTGGAGAGGGTGATGCCTAACACGGCGTGGGACCCTAATTGACGAAACCATATACTAAGGCAAAGTTTATGCTTTGAATAAGGATGAGGAGCTCGGTGGTCCTCCCGATTACGATGATGAAGAAGATCGGGCTCAAGTTGAGGAAGAGCTCGCCGATGTGTTGCCGATTACGGAGGTTGGTCCTGCGATCGATGAGATGGTGAAGGATTCGGATTACCCATCTAAGAGTGTCGGTGAACGAGGCACCGGCAAGTTCCAAGGTCGCTAGTTCGGGGAGAAGATTCTCAAGTCTTCTCAGTAGCGAAGATCAAATTCCGATCTCACAGTTAACACAGAGGAAGGCAAAGAGGAGTCGTACTGCAGGAGGAGCATGATGCCTCCTAAGGTATCTCCCGGCAAGAAAGGTTCGTCTGCGGTGGATGCGATGGAGGTTGATGATTCTCCAATATCGGATGATGAAGAGATGGTCTCTCATGAATCTGTGGTGAGAAGGAACAGTACCAATTCCGCTTTCCTTCTCTTTCGAGATTCCTTCTTCTTCAAAGTCACCTGCACCGATGGAAGTTGGCGATGATGTTGCGGGTGTGGGTGCCGCCGGAGCCTATCACCCAAAGTTCTTGAGGGTGATCTCGGAGAAGATGTGATTGGAACAGATCCGTTGGAGTCTGCACAAATGGTAAACCTTGCTGGTAGAATACGTGGACCGTTTGAGCGGTGTTTGATGGCCGAGGCTTCTACTTGGGTGGACAAAGAAGTTTCCCAGATTGCAGGATTTTCGGAGGAGCGTAGCTGGCTGATAGATATCACGGTACGGAAGAATGCAAGGCTTGGAGCGATTGATGATCTCATTCTTTTGGCAAATGAGATTGGTCACAATGAGTTCTCTCTATGGGAGTTTGAGCTACGAGACCAAGGCGGGCGTAGCAGAGCATTTGATTTAACCTCGGACCATCGATTGCTTGCCTAGTTGCTCGATCATTGGATGAACCAGAGCCTGCAGAGGATGGTTCAGTTCCTCCCTTTACAATGATCGAAGAAATCAGGAAAGGTGTATCTTCTATCCCTCCTCCTCTTCCCGATTTTACATCTCGTACGCTTGCCCAACTTTATGCCCGTTGTTGTTCATGAGGATTTGTATAACACTTACTCTGTAAAGTTTCTTTGAGTTAACACAACAGTATGCTTCAATGTTTTCTGTATTGGCTGCTAAATATACCCCTCTTGCTGAGTCTATTGAGTCTTCAAAGTCCTACATCGAAGCCGCTATTCGCATGGCCTCCTAGATCCACAAACTGCCGCCGATATGTTTTCTCGAGCAACAGGAGACTATCATCGAAACTCTTTACGGCATGATGTTGAACAACATAAATGAGGTTAGAAAGCACGTTGAGAGTGTAAAGGCTAAAGGTGAGAAAGTGAAGCTACTCTCGGGAAGGTGTTTCTTGAAAGAGAGTCAATTGAGGACGATTTCGGACAAAGATGGAGGATCGATTAACGAAACTTCGGTGGCACGGAGGCGCAGCTACGAGAAGGAATTGATCGTAACGCGGCCATCCAATCCTCTATGCCGGAGATGGGAAAACAAATTGCTATTGTGCAAGAGGCGAATGCCGATTGACGGAGACGGCATACCCGACATCGTCATTGCCAAAGATATGCTAAAAATCGATGAGAAGATTGCTTCTCCAATAGCAAATGAGTTTGCCGAAATAAAAGTTTACAGAGAAGTTTACCGCAGATGTATGGGATATTCTTTCCAAGATGCTTTGGAGATGGAAGCTCACTTGGACCCCTCTTTGAATGATGTTAAAAGGGGGAAGGCCATTGAGAACCGAGATGGTTGAGAGAGATGAGGCAAAGGATAAAGAATTGAAGGAGGTGAAAGACAGTGGAGGCTTTGTTGAAAATTTTTGCCGGAAAGGAATGAGAAGGCAGATTTGAAGAGGGCTTTGCGAGAGTCCGCTCGCGTGGGCGAAGGTCAAAGTTCCCAACCGTTAAAAAGGAGAAGGTTGGTTAAGATGTCTGAAAAAGTTGAAAAAGGGAAGTATGTTGAAGAAGAGTTGGAAGCTTTGCATGAGGAAGCTTTCCTTGCTGATTTGGAAACTAGAAAGATGGAGGAAAAGGACAGTCACAAGATGATCAAACTCCTCGGAAAGTAAGGAAAAGAGGTGGATGTTTTGGACAAGAAATGTAAGAAGATGTTCATACCGAAGAAGGTTGCTGCAAAGCCACCGTATCAAAGAAGAAGCGAGTAGGAAAGGAAAGAAGCTCGCTGGAGCAGAGGCCGAGGAAGACTTTATCCTCCCCACAACACCGATGGATATGTGGATGATTGCCGCCTCCCGAGAGGATTGAGGACTGGAAAGCGAAAGAGAGATTTGATTGCTCATACTATGTGTGCAAAAGTATCGGCATCGGGCCACAAAGAAATGAAACATTCTTTGCTTGGATGGAGGAAAAGCACAGTGATCTTTGGGCAGAGATTTTGAAAGCTTGTTGAATTCAACCTAAACCTTCAAGCACATTTTGAAAAGATCCCTACTCCATACAAAGATATGGAAAGTTTGACCACTGAGTCTTCGCAGGACGCTTAAAATGCAGCTGAGGTCGGCCCACCTATTCGAACAGGATAACGAGGAACTCTATGATAGAGTGTATGAGTGGCTGAATGTTCCAACCGGGTTTCAAGGTATGACCGAGGAAGATATGAAGGTTCTTGGTTGGGAAGCTAGATTCTTGTTTGGGGAGATAGTCTCACTGGAAGGGAAGCCGATGTAGTCTGCTTTTGTTTTGTGCTTTTCTTTGTTATCTCTTGCTCTTTTTGCATTTCACTTACGTAAAATGTACCGATATCTCCATATTAATATAAGTGAATGTTTTGCGCCAAGACAACTTCTCGTTGTCATTAGATTTCGTTTGAGATCTTTTTAAAAGGTCTCTTCTTGTTTTCTTTTCGTGCATCTTTTCTTATGTGCGGTTCTCAAGAAGGTTTTAACATCATCAAAAAGGGGGAATTTGTTAGGATTAGAATTTGTATGTTTTGATGATGTTCCTAAAACCTAAGTGTAATAGGACCAAATTGAACTGTTAGTCGGTGATGATCTAGATAGGGTTTATGTCTTAGTATAGTTAAACTTGCTAGGCTTCACTGAAGAGTTGTATTGATTGAGAACCGAAGGTCTGATAAGAAGACTTAAGGATTTAAGAAAGATCTCGTTCGAAGTCATCTAGAAAGGCATCGTGAAGATAAAGAAGAGATAATAAGACATATGCAAAAAGGGTGTTATCAAGAAAGGTTTAAGTGAAGATAGCAAGGTTGGAATCCGTGCTACGGCAAGCTTTGGAACCGTCTTTGGAGCAAGGTGTAAGGTTGCTAAAGTTGACTTTGAGAGATTCATCGGGGTTAACGAAAGTCGAAGGATAATTCAGAGATATCCATAATCAATCTAGAGAAGATTGGATTATCAATCAAGATCAATCAAGATATAATTGATTGATATCGCATAATCAATTATCCAAAGTCAAACAAATCTTCCAACGATCACTTACCATTTCTTTGAAGACACTGATTGACAAATTAGTCTAACGGCTAGTCAATTTCAGGATCATATAAAAACCGAAGTGAAGGATTTTTGAATATACACACGCGCGAGAAACATCAAGAAAAATCCATCTTCACTCATAGCAATACACGTATAATTCTTCGTACTGAAATCGATTCAATACATTGTTACTCTTAAAAGAGAGTTATTTTTGGTCAAGGAAGTGTAAATCACCTTTCATTATCTCCGCGAGAAAAGGCTGATTGTTTCGCATCTAAGAGTTAACACTCGAAGATCACATTGATTGTACCATGGGCAGAACTTGTTAAACTTCCCGTGGTCGAATCCTCGAGGAGATTAGAGGAGACAAGATCAGTTTTGGTGGATAGTAAGGCCCCTGTGGAATCGGGGAGAGTGGACGTAGGATCGTTATATCCGAACCACTATAAAAATCTCGTGTCTTTACAAGCTTTACTGCATTCATACTTATAACTACTCATTCATCATTGTTTTAATAAACTTTCACTAAACTTGCTAAGTATTCATCTCCAAGGTTTTCATCAAAAGGGTTTTTCAAATACACACGAGATTAGCTTCCGCACCATCGGAAGACTTCGAGGTTCGAAGTCTGCTTATCACACCTAGCACACTCTGAGTACCTTCCGTAGAAGACTTCAAAGCCTTCTAATCTCACACTCAGCTCACGAAAAGTCGAAAAAGTTTTGAGTGTGGTAAAGTTTATTCAACCCCCTTCTAGACTTTCCACCTCCTTTCACATCTCGTCAGGGACCAACACTTTCTCAAGAAGGACTACTTATTGTTTTAAAAGAAGCTTTAGTCTGCTTTTCCTTTTTGACAAGAATCACACACATGGTTCTTTGAAAATATTTTATCAGGGAGTCCTTTTACTAAAGACTTCCTTGCAATTTTGTTAAGAGTTTTGAAGTTTAAGTGGCCAAGACGTTTATGCCATAGCCAACTTAAATCATCTCGAACTCTTAGCAACAAGACAAGTATCTTTAGGACAACTTTTAAAGTTAGCAACATAAATGTTACCTTGTCCGACTCCAGCTAATAATATGTTTTCATTAATACCATCTAGCACATAGCATGCATTATGAGTAAATTTGACACTTAACCCCTTATCACAAAATTGTGAAACCGACAATAAGTTGTGCTTCAATCCTTCCACATAGTAGACTTCATTTACTTGAATATGACCTATCATCAATGTCCCTACACCTTTGGTAAGTCCATAATTGTTATCTCCAAACTTTACTCTCGGACCGTCTATGGATCGATAGTTAGAAAGAAGACGTCTTTCATAGGTCATATGCTTGGAACAACCACCTGTCAATGTACCAAATGACCTCAAGAATGTCTCCTCTTTCTACTATCTTCTTGTCTTCCTGCAATCACAAATTTAATTCTTAGGTACCCATTGTAATTTGGGTCCTTTCATGTTAAGTTGACACTTAGGTATCCAGGACAAAGATATCTATGTTCCTTAAAACCATAGATTGAAGTTTACACCCATATCTATTTACTAAGATAAGACTTTCAAGATCAATCTTGTTTAACTCGATCTTTTGTAATTGTCTTATACTTTGGTAAAAATGGATATGTTTTACTTCTTCTATCAAAGCCATTATACTTAGGATAAGACTTTGTTTTAGTCTTTGGTTTGGCCTTAGAAATAACTTTCCTCGTCTGTGTTTTCTTTTCGAAGTGTCGGATGAGATGATTAATTCCTTAGGTTTCCAAGGACTAAATCTAGTCTCAACCTTTGGTTTAGTTGCTTTAACAAAAACTCTAGGTTTTATGGGATCATTTTCTTGCTCCTATCAAAACCTAATCAAGTCTTGTCATTAGACTTTTTGTGAAGTGTTGAAGATCTTATCTATTGTGGTCCGAGTGTTGTTTAAAAGTCCTAACTTGAGATTCAATTCTCTGTTAGTTCTTTTGTAACTCTCATTCTCGAATAGATGTTTGAAAATTTTATTTTTAAAGAATTCAATTCTTTTTCTAACTTGACTGTCTTATCGACGAGGTGCTAGTGATAGTCTTAGTCCGATATTCCCCCTTGAATGAACAGTCTAGTTTCTCACTATCCTTTGTAGATTGACTTTAGTTAGATCAGGTAATTTGATTCTTTAAACTAAAGTTTTCAGTCTCTATCTGTTTATATGCGAGATAGAGCAGCTTCCAAGTCTTTCAAAAGTTTATTAATAAGACTAGGATCAGTTTCGATAAGTTATCACAATTATTATACGAAGATGAGTAATAGTGTACCTCTTTTTCCATTAAACAGATGTCGTCATCGACCCAAAATCAGATGAAGATGAGGATGATGATGTTACATGAACTTCTTCCTTCTCATCTAGAAGTGCTCTCTGGTCAAGATACCTTCTATCTCGTTTTTTCCTCTTTTCTTCTCTCTCTCTTGGAGTGAGTTGAGAACAATCATAACCGTAGTGACCAGGTTTGTTGCATGTATAACAAATATCTCCTCTGTCTCTGTCTTAGGACTACTATCTCCTCTTCTAATTGGTGATTTGTGCTTTCTAGTCCGATCCTTCTTCCTATCATTGTCCGAACTCTTTTCTTCTTTATCCGATTTGTAACTCTTTCGGCTTGATCTATCTCTCTTATTTCTTTTGTACTTCATTTTGAGCCTCTCATAGCGTTTTATCAAAAGTGTCATTTTCTCCTTAATCGATAAATCGATGCCTTAGAAATTTTCTCGAATTCTTCTTGATGAAGAAACGCAACCTGTCTTTCCGGATGTTGAAGATTCAGCTTCATCCTCTTCGCCTTCGATTTGGATATCATATTCTAGTGCCTTGAGATGAGAAAACAGGGTGTGATGTGAAATTGAAGACAAATTCTGAGTGGCTTTGAGAATATTATCTCTCTCTCTCCATCGTTTGCTTAAAGACCTCAACACCTTGTTTTTTATTTCTTTCTCTCGAATAGGTTTTACCAAAATCACCGCTTTGTTTAGAAGATTAGTCAATCTAACATCTAGTTGATCAATGGTTTCTCCTTCTTTCATTTTGAAAGTGTCAAAAATATGTAATACCGATTGCAGCTTTATTTTCTTTAACCTCGGTCCGATCCTTCACAAATTCCGCAAGAGTTTCCCACATTTCTTTAGCAGATTTACATCTCTTTACCTTCTCAATCCAATCTTTACTTAGAGTTTCTATAATTTACGTCCCGGCTACCCGATCCAAGTTGTGGATTTTTCTCTCATCACTTGTCACCCGTAACTTTTCTTCTCCCGTCTCGACTCTTGTTTCAGCAGCCAGCATCACATCGGGTTCCTCCATGATAAAATTTGATAGGTCCCTCTTCGAGAACCTCCTCCATTCTATCATGAATCGGTTTGAGATGATTTTCCATCCTGAATTTTCAATAGTCATATTCTTCTATTGAAAATTCGGGTAGCCTCCTAGATTTCTTGCTCTTACCGGATGACATGATGAAATAAGAAAACAAACACTTATACGATCTAGTTAGTAGCAGGGTTAGTGAAATAAAGAAAACAAAGATAATC
The DNA here is from genome assembly GCA_030762865.1 of Paraleonurus japonicus. Taxonomy (NCBI): domain Eukaryota; kingdom Viridiplantae; phylum Streptophyta; class Magnoliopsida; order Lamiales; family Lamiaceae; genus Paraleonurus; species Paraleonurus japonicus. Next base: position 19,955,801 of record CM061060.1, on the reverse strand, counting down.
AAGAGATAATTTTAGAATCTTTATTAAGACCTAAAATCAATATCGAATGACTTAACACTGCTTCGATACCACTTGTTGGTCCCACAAGTTGAGTATATCAAAGATAACTTGAAACAGAAAATCTAGAAGAGGGGTTGAATAGATTTTCTAAATTTTCAAAAACTTAGAAAATTAATTCAAAACACCAAAGTTAACACAATAAATTCGTTTTTAAACTCAACTTTCACCGGATCAAAAGCAAACCGATAATTCGCCTAAATTTAATTACGAAATTGAACTTAGATTAGAAATTGAAATTGAATAAGAACAGATAACTAATTGAAAGCAATAAAGAACAAGACGATTTATAGTGGTTCGGATCAAACGATCCTACGTCCACTCTCCTCCTTCAACTTGAAGAAGGGTCTTCACTTACTATCTTTCTTCTTCCTTCTTACTTACTTACAATGTGAATCTTCAGCCTTACAACAATTTCTTCCTAATTTCGAATTTCAATGGCTTGAAGATGTTCTTTAAAAAGTGTTCTACAAACACTAAGAACTGAAACGTATAGTATGTTTGTGCATGTGATTACAATATTTTGAATGCTAACGTGTGTAGAGAATGCAAGTGAATAATTGTGAAGTTACAAAAGTTAATTCTACTCGATTTCTATCCCTATTTATAGAGATCTTCATCGGCAGTTGTAACTTCCTTGTAGATTCTGTTGGTAGTTATAACAAACTAACCGAATCTTGTAACTTCTTCTTGGTTTGTTATAACCGCTTCTTGAAACTTATATGAAATATCTTAACACTTTATCATCTTCTCTTTGATTCACTCTGTCTTTGTCTTCGTCTCTCGTCCCGATGATTGTCTGTTTATCATTCTTGATCTCATTTGTCTTCTCCACACTATCTTCGTCGATATCTTATCCTCTTCGATTCCTTGTCCTAATCGATAGTTTGTGTATCCTTATCTATTATTTGTACTTAGCTTCAATTACATATTATTACTACATCACTGCCTATACAAGATACTCAAATGGTCATCCTATTTTACATTTTAACTCATCAAAACCAACTACAACTTTCTTCCTAACATATTTTTGACAATTACTCGGTGAAGTTATATTCCTACTATCACATCCCGATTTTCTTAATTTTTTTTTAAAAAGAAACTCAATTAACAATTTATTCAAAATTAATTTTTAAATAAACTAGAAAGTTTTGAGGATTTGAAACTTTACATAAAATTTTGAAGAATAACATAGATAAAAAGATTCAACACAAAGGCTCATATATTTTATAAAAAGGAACTAAGAACCAAACAATTTTTTAAAAAAAAAAACTTGCAGTGGAAGTATTTATTCGAGACACTAGAAATTTCAAAAATGAAAATCAATCAATCGAAAGTAATATAATTTATTTTCAAATATAATCATGATTTAATAAAAAGATGAGATGCGTCTCTTTTTAAAATAAATATTTAAAATCCTAAAATTCTTATTTTGAACTTTAAATTAACTCTCAAACATAAAATATTACTTGAATGCTTGTGATACACGTCCAACATTCCTCCACCACACTTCTTTCTAAATTTGAAAAAAAAATTAAAATTAATGAGATTGGGGTGAGCAAAACAACGAGCTCGGTGGGGTCCCATTTGTCATAGTTAAATATCAAAATGTAAATGAAATCATTAACTCACACACAAACTTACCCATAGCATTGTTGGCTTTGCCAACCATAATAACATGCGCTATACAACCTTTATCTCGCCGAACATAACGAATAACATAGCATAACCATAGTGTGTTATACGGCATTTACATCGCCGAACATAACAAATAACATAGTGAATAGTAAGAATTAGCAAGCAACAATAACAATTCACAAAAATATTTAGAAGTGACAAATATTCTAATCGTAAAAAAATCCCTTTAAATGTTGTGGATGAAATGAACGCAATTTTCTCAAGTCCTACTCCTAGCGGTTACCGTCACTTAACACAAATAATTTATTCTATTTAGAAAATAATAACAACAAATCCTCGAATTAAAATTTATAAGCTTAAAATTCCAAAAGTAGTGTATCTATCTTCTATTAATCAAAATCCTAAGTTAAATCTTAGAATGACTTATTGACATTGAATCAAAATCCTAAATATTACCTAACACATTCTTATCTCAAGAATCCCAAATTATAACACCTTTAATCATAATTTGCAAAACCACTCAATTAATCATAAAAACTATAACTACTTTAATCATAATTCACAAAACCACTCAATTAATCCTAAATATGAATAGTGCACCACTTATTTTCTAATCTCATGCATTAATTCAAGTTAATTCCTATTATAGTCACCCAATTCATCACCATTTTATATATATATATATATATATATATATATATATATATATATATTTTAACCAAAGAGATAGCATTGGTTACAAATTTAAAATTAGAAGAAAGCAAAATAAGGAATAAAAGGAAAGAAGAAATTTACCATAAAACTTTGGTGGAGAAAGAAACCGTGTAGACATAAATTTATGATTTGTGAATATAAAATTTTACAGGGTAAAATTTCGTATAAATAGATTTATTATAGATGAGCTTGAGATTGAGTTTGAACTTGAATTTTGAATAAGATAAGAATTAAGATTTAAATATTAAAAAGTTTTGAATCATTATCTCAATAGACTTACGAAATAAAATTTAAAAGAAGATATATTTTCTAGTGAGAAAAATTAGGTATTTGTATCTCTTAAATTTAATTTTTAAATTAAAGATTCTTTTGTAGAAAATAATGAAATTGAAAGATATTATTTATTAAAATTTACAAGATATATGAAAAATATTTAATTTTAATAAAACTCGATATTTTAGAATTAATAAATATGATAAATAGTACTAGAAAAAATAGGGGTACTACACATACACTATTCTATTATACGTTTATACATATGTTACTCATTTGTCATTACTTTTATCTAAATCTCTTACTTTTTCTTCTCTCCATCACATCATTTGTACTAAATCTATATTATATATATTTCCTTACCTTAAGATTTGTGTCCAAAAGAAGCGATAACTTGACTAAATGATATAACTCAGTGCTTAGAACCGTATTACATATGTCGTAAGGTAATGGGTTCGAGTCACCATTTGTCCGATAAAAAAACGGATAATTTATATTGAAGCGAAGGGAGTATATTGTAGCAGTCGCTCTCCTTGTGAAATAGTTTTATAGTATGAGGGTGGTACCATTATATCATTTACCGATAATATTGATATCATAACTATTTTATACTTGTAATATTAGTTTATAAATATAATGATATTATTAAATGAATATTATTATATCAATAAATAAATGTAATTATATTAATTTCATATGAGATTGTTTCCTACTAAATTTTGTGTATTTAACAAATGGGATATCCTTCCCAGTAAAAACACATGTTCACCAGAGCAAGTTGTTCCGACTTTTTCCAAGGTAGATTTGCTAATAATTGGATTTCAGACCACGCCTTAAATTTGCCATAAACATGGAATACAAGTTGCAACTACTCCCTGGCATTTAACCAGCCTTTCCACTACCTCACCCACACAAACACATTCCAACTTTCTCTACCCATGGATACCCTCCATTCACAAAAACCCACAAAATTACCAAAAAGAAAATAATCATCCTGTCAGTATTCGCTTCTTTGCTACTAGTGGCTGCTATTTCTATCACGATCGTCCAATCCCAGAAGAATGACGGCGGCGCAGCCGCCCACGCAGTGGTCAAGTCCACCTGCGCCGCCACCTTGTACCCCGATCTCTGCGTTTCAACCGTCGCTGCAGCAGCGGCGACGACGGCCATAAAAAGCAGCAAGGACGTCCTAATGACCGCCCTCAACTACACTATCTTCACGGTGGAGCGAAACTACTTCACTGTGAAGAAGATCAGCGGCACGTCAGATCTGACGCGCCGCGAGAAGACGGCCCTCCACGATTGTCTTGAAGTGATCTCCGACACGCTGGAGGAGCTTCACGACAGCGAGACGGAGCTAAAAGATTACGGCCAAAACCACAGCCGCTCTTTATCCGGTCATAAAGAGAAGCTGATCACCCTTCTGAGCGCTGCTCAAACCAATCAAGAATCATGCTTGGATGGATTTTCACACGATGATGCTGATAAGAAGATCCGTACAGCTCTGATTAAAGGCCAGATGCACGTGTTTCGTCTCGTGAGCAATGTGATGGCCATAATCAAGAACATTTCTGATGCTGAGAAGGCTGCTTCTACTCAACGGAGGCTTGGAGAGGAGTGGCCGGAGTGGTTGTCGGCGGGAGACAGGCGGCTGCTGCAGGCGTCGACGGTGACGCCTGATGTGACGGTGGCGGCGGATGGAAGTGGGAATTATCGGACGGTAGCGGAGGCGGTGGCGGCGGCGCCGACGGGTAGCAGTAGGAGGTATGTGATTCGGATAAAAGCTGGAGTGTATAGAGAGAATGTGGAAATAGCAAGGGGGAAGACTAACTTAATGTTCGTCGGAGATGGGCGGACAAGCACCATTATTACCGCCAGCCGGAACGTTGTCGACGGTAGCACCACCTTCAATTCCGCTACTGTTGGTTAGTCCTCTCTACTTAGCTCGTAATCATCCTTTCAAAGTAATTAACTCAATTTTTGCCAAAACTTGTTTAAATCATGTGCATTGTAATATATTGAATTCAATTTTTATTATCACTATTGTTCATATATTTTATTAGTGTCATTTTCATATATTATTAATATCACATCTATGATAGTAAATGTGTATAACAATGATATTATAAACAAAATTTATTGTATTCACATATTTCACACAAATGTTACTCCATATTTTTTGGGGAATATTTTTGTAAATCACTTTTAACGGTAGTTAAACACGATGCCAAATTTCTTTTATAGAATTGGTTTATAACTAATACCTTAGGAAAACAATTATATCATTTAGCTAATACCTTCTAATGAAACAATTTATATCATTTAAAATTAATATTTCATAGTAAAATAACTAATACCCTTTTACTAAAATAACTAATACTCTCAAAACAAATTTTATAGTGAAATTTGTTCACACAATACTTTGCGTAGTTGTTTTCCTTATACGATATTACTATCATATTAATATTTTTAATAAAACAAGTAATGTTGTAAAAATACACACAAAATTAAATTAAGTTTCACAATAAAATTAATTCACACGCATACTTAGCTTCTTTTTTCAGTTAAATTATTGTGGGTCACTTTTTATGTTTCAATATATATTTTACTTCTTGAATCTTTAACACATAGACTCAATTTTATAGTGATTCATTATAGATTTTTTAACATGTCACGTGACATTCATGAAAATTGTGTAACATTGTGTGAATTAGCTCAAATGATATCATTTTTTTGTCCTTTTTTATGCCTCCATGTTATACTTTACAGGATCAAAATTTATATCAGTAGATTAAATGTTAGACTTTAATGATTGACACAATGTTAGTAATTATTTTACTATGATGACGTAGGAGACATAAGTAAATTTATTTCTTAAATGAATCGAATTCCTTTGCTACAATTAATATATCTATCGATAATTTCATTCTCATCACCCAAATTCCAAACATTCTTACCAACACTAATTAAAAGATTTATGTATGCATCGTCTTATAGAGAATAAAATAAAATAATAAATTTCAGGTAATAATTTTATTTATATTTAGACAGTAATACTTTACTTTTTCTTTTATCTATGTAAACATACTATTTTTTTACCTCATAACATTACTGTTTATCTAATAAAAATCCTCTTTCTATTCCAAAATTGACTGTACATTTGATTTGAAATAGATTTTAATATAAGAGTTATTTATTATATTATATGTAATGTAACAAAGTTAATATATAATGTCACTGTATACATATTTAAAAAATATAAAAAATGAATAAATTGTTTTTGGAAAAAATACACATAGGTTCAAGAAAATATCTAATATTACAAATAAGTTAAAATATATTTTTATGCGCGTCTATTCAAATATTTTTGTGCTTCTTTTCAAATTTTTAAACCTATTTATAATTCGATTGTTTTTTTAATCTACATAAAAATGACCATTTTTTTATCAATGACAGTGTAATAAATAAAAGTTATAAAAAGATAGTTAAAATTATTTATATTATTTATGATATTTAGCAATTTATTGTGGACCAACCTTTGTTGAAAATAAATAAATTATTGTAAAACAAATTATTTTAAGAGTCACAGATTATTGTGAGTACGGTTTCTAATTAAGGGGCAGCTGCCCCTGTAAAATATCCTATGCCCGGATTACCCATCATTGTCCTCATCATTTTGTCATTTCTTGATGACAGCACATATGTACAAAGAACGCCATTCAAATAATTGTAGCTCAATATTTTTCAATTATTTCATTTTCCTAACGAAAAAGAAAGAAAAGTAGCATCCCTTGTCTCTCGAAAATAAGAGTTTAGCTAAATTTATTTTAAATATTTTATAAGTTATTTTAAAAATTCATAAGTTGTAATTTTTAAATAATTTATACTCCTAAAATATTTGGTTTATATATATATTTTTTAATTTATTTTAAAGTTACATTTTTTCTTTTTGAATTTAATATTTTGTTATTTCGAATGTCTCTTTTAAAACTTAATATTATTTTTGGAAAGTTATAATCCTACGTTTATTATAAAATATTTTACTTTAATTTTTTTACACATCTACTTTTTTACATTTTCTATCAATAATTTTACAATAACAATTTTAATTAAACAAGTGTCATTCCTCAAAAAACATGAAGAGGTTGAAAGGGAGTGTAAAATAATTATTTTTATTTTTTATGTTAAGATGAGGGTGGGTGAAAGTGGGGTGGCAGAATCAGATTGGGTGAGGGTGTTTAGAAAATTAAGTTGGAATATTCAAGGATTTTTTTAGCTTAGTTACTAAACATTTTATAAAACATATAAATTCGTAATTAACTTATATATTATTTTAAAGAATTTATAAGATCATAAAACAATCTACTCTTTCCATCTACTAAAAGTATGCTTACAGAACTTATGTGTTCGTCACCAAAAATATGTTTATTTTCTTTACGGAATCAATCAATTTATTATCACTTTCCAACCATTACTTAATTACTCAAAATGCTATTGACTTCACACTTACAAATAATCACATTATTAATAAATGAACTTCACAATACCCCACAATACTCTTATTTTATCTACTTAATCTATATTTTTCTTAAATCGTGTGCCAACCATTTTTAGTGGAATGGTGAGTACCTTATTAAACTTAGGGGATTGTGAGTTTAATTTATCAAGATATTAATATTTGCTTATTAATTTCTAGTAACTAACCTTCTGGAGTTTGAACTCTACGCATGCAGCGGTGGTCGGCAGCGGGTTTCTAGCGCGCGACATCACATTCCAAAACACGGCAGGGCCATCAAAACACCAGGCAGTGGCCCTACGCGTTAACGCCGATCTCTGTGCTTTCTACCGTTGCGACATGCTCGCCTACCAAGACACTCTCTACGTCCACTCTCTGCGCCAGTTCTACTGCGGCTGCTACATCGCTGGAACCGTCGACTTCATCTTCGGCAACGCCGCCGTCGTCCTCCAAAACTGCGATATCCACGCTCGCCGCCCCAACGCTGGCCAACGCAACATGGTCACCGCCCAGGGTCGCGACGATCCCAACCAGAACACCGGAATCGTTATCCAGAAATGCCGAATCGGTGCCACATCAGACTTGAGGCCCGTGCAGAGCAGTTTTCCGACGTACCTGGGCAGGCCATGGAAGGAGTATTCGAGGACCGTCGTTATGCAGAGTGACATAAGCAACGTGATTAATCCGGCGGGCTGGTACGAGTGGAATGGGAATTTCGCGCTCAACACTCTATTTTATGCGGAGTATCAAAACACCGGCGCTGGTGCAGGGACGACGAGCAGGGTGACCTGGAGGGGAGTCAGGGTGCTGACGAGTGCGATGCAGGCTCAGCCTTTCACTGCGGGGAATTTTATCGGCGGTGGGAATTGGCTCTCGGCTACGGGATTTCCATTTTCTCTTGGGCTTTGAGTAGTTTCAACAACGCCAGAGTGTGTGTCTTGTTATTTATGTTTTTATTGTCGATTTGATGTAGTCTTTGTATCGTCATCTGATTTATAAATAATCCGATCTACCATTTGAATGATCACAAAATGGGATGAGGCTACTACTTTTGTCATCAGTTTATACAGTAGGGTTGTATTAATTTAACTTTTGATCACTGTGTGATCAAAATTAACACGGGGTAAAAATATTTTGATTGACAACTCAATGACATAATATGACTTGTATGCTTTGTCAAAAAGTTATCATTGAATGACATAATAACCTTATGCTATTAATTGTGTGAATGACACCTCAATAGGATAGGGTACAAGTGCACTTTGTTGAGTTTGATCATACAATAACTCTATACCCTACAGAAATAGCAATGTAAAACTCATAAGTACATGTGAATGTGTAATTGTTTGTATATAAATTAAATATATAATTGCACGTCTAGTTTTTGTTGGATTCCAAATCGATAAAAAGATCGTGTCAACTCTTTTTGCTTTGAGAAAATAGTTTGTATTGTCAACTCTATGTCAAACATGTGCCAATCATTATTGGATTAATTATTTTTATTCCAGAATTGTACCAAACAAAGTGAGACCATATTGTTAGATCAGATGTGTTAAGTTTGCTTTTATGTTAAAAATATTTGTAAAAAGGGTGACCAATCGAAATTTGTATAGTCGGGTGAAGTAAGTGTTGGTCCCGAGATTGAGTGATTAAACAAGCATAGATCGCCTCCCAGAGATAATCTAGAAGGGGGTTGAATAGATTATCCAAATCATTTTTAAAGATCGATTTATCTATTCAAGATATCAAAGCCGAACAACGGAAACAATTTTAAACTCAATCTTTTTAGGATCAAAAGCAATCGAATTAAATCAAATGAATTTGCTTGAGTAATTGATTATCAACAAATAAGTAGAAACATGAAGTAAAGAACACCGGGATTTATAGTGGTTCGTATCAAACCGATCCTACAACAACTCTCCTTCTTCAACTTGAAGAAGGGCCTCGATCCGACTTACTTTCTTACTTACTCACCGAGATTACAAGTACAATGATGTGATGATCTATTTCTTCAATCCTATCTTCAATCTATCAAACTAACAAGAAAACTAGTAAAGTACAAAGTGCGTAAAGTTTGAAGATATACAAGAGAGTGTTCTATAAACACTTAGAAACTTATGAAAATTCTTTTGAAAACTTGTGAGTGCTTGTGAAATCGTGAATATTGTATTGAGAATGCTATTCTTTTCGAATCGTGCTTACTTCTATTTATAAGCTCAGTGAGACAGCTTAGTTTGTTGTAACAAACTAAAAACCGTTTAACAAACTTATTCCCGAAAATCGTCTTGACTTCACCGATCTCGAGCTAGTCGCCCGCACCGACTTGGTGAAGACTTGTCTTTCTTATTCTACTCAACTGGTCTCGACCTTGTCTTGAGCTCTTCATTATTCGCTCCAACAGATGACTTCTTCAAGATCGTCTTGATGACCTTTCTCTTTCTAGACTTGGTGACTACACTAGCTTTACCTAGTCCTGATCACTAGCACTAATGTTCATTACATCACCGTACTACACATTCTCACCGGTCATCTTATCTACATGAGCTCAACCTAATCTATTCATTTTAACTCATCAAAACAATACTTGATCTAACAATTTCCCTTTTGATGAAGTTAAAATCGCAAGAAAGAAACAAGCTCACAATCGGTGTTAGTCAAGATTATTCAGGGATAATCGATAAGCACATTAGAGCACATAAGCATTTAGTTCAGATACGATCACATAAGAGCACTTAATTCATAATTAAAAATATTTTAAAAAAAAAAATTTAAGAATGGTTTAAGTCTTAAAGACTTTATCGATTATTAGTACTTAGGAAAAATTTTAAGTCTTAGGACTTGGAAACTTTTAGAAAAATTTTAATCTGAGATAAGACTTTCCTCATATGATTAACACTTAGAAAAATTTAAGTTTTCTTAGAAAATAGTAAGGAAACTTAAAACATAAGACAAGATGATTCAGTATAAGTTCACTTATATTCATAGATGATTACACATTTACATATTACATTCAGATGCGTATAAGATAAAAAAATAGGAAAAAAGCTTAATCTTATCTAGACACCCCACCGGTCTGCTTACGGAACCATCACCAAGTAAAGACTTTTTCTTAGCAGCTTCAGCTCTTCTTCGTTTTTGAGTCCCGACTCGACTTGACTTTGGTGATGATACCTTTGATCCGGTGAGGTCGATGGTTCCATCAGTGGTTCATCTTGGGGCTAGCCATCTCATATGTTGGGGCACAAAGATCAAGGCATTAAAGATCTTATCCGCCTCGTCTATCACCTGTGGTAGAGATCAACATCCTCTTTCTCCATCCACTCGTGCCACCTCGGGTCTTCATCTTCGGTGATGTCCTGGATACCTTGAGAATATACTGTAAGTACATCCATCGGCATCCAGATTCTTCTCTTTATACTCCTTAGTATACCGCCTCGCGACCATCTTTGGAGGGGCGGTGACCGATGATAAGGTCGGAAAGACTCATCATCGCCAGCCTTCATGACCCATTTCTGATGTCTTTGCTCCATTCCATCTGCAGCCCCTTATCCTTCTTCTTCATCCTCTTCCTTTCTCTTTCCCGAACCACTCCTTCTCTGTTTGATTCTCCTTATCTACTCCTCGATAAGTTGGAGTAGTCCGACTCCCTCTTTCTTTTCTCACCTTGGTTGATTTTGCATTTGCGGCTTCGGCTGGTTTTTCTTCGAACACCTTCCACTTTCCATTGCTTCCGGCCTCGTATTTTTTCACTTCTTTGATCCTGGCCATCATCTTCTCGATCTTCTCCTCCTCCTCCTTTCTTCATCCTCTCGGATAGTATCCTCAATCTGGGCTACCCTCACCTGAAGGGCGGCAAGTTCATCTCGCTTTAATCTTCATCTCCACCCTAATCGCCTCCAACTCACCGTGTACGCCTTGATATTCAACTTATCGCATTGGCCTTGACACCAACCGTGAGGGCCTCCCATCTTTCTTGCTCAACCGCTTCCCTTTTTGACTTCATCGGTAAGGGTTTGCGGTGAGTCTCAATGAGGAACAACACACTCAAGTCATTTGTCGTTGGTCGAGCATCCACTACCACGGTGTTGACTTACGCCATTTTGGCTTTCAAAGCATCTTTACCTCCTCCTCCAGTGCTCAGACGATCGGCCCAACACCGAACTGATTTGTCGATATGTTCTGGTGATGTTCACCTCGGCTATCCGCATGTTGGCTAACATTGTCTCTGATCGCCCGACAATGTTCTTCGTCCTCTTTGCCACCAGCCTCTACCTTGTAATTATTTTCTTCGAAGATTTACAAAGGCGACGAGATGGTGATGATGGATGCGAGTCTTCATCCTTTGAGGAGGAGTCGGATGAAGAGGAAGACGAGGGAGTTTTGGGAGAGGGGAGTTCATCCGTATATCCCCAAAAATGTTATGGGAGATATCCGAATTTGAACTTGGGGAGAAGATTAGGTTTGTGGTGGGGATATCGAGAGGGTGGTGGTGAAGATGGTGGGTGGGATGAGGTTGCGACTTCGGCCGATTGTAGGGGAGGAGATGAGGTAGCGCATAAAGAGATGACGGGAGTGATTGTGATTATGGGTGTAGGGGTGTAGATGGGGACGATGGGTAAAGGGGTGGATTCGTGTGGTTGGGGGAGGGATAGAGGTGGTGGGTGTTTCACTTGGACTATTTGGGAGGTGGGTTATTGTAGAGGCTGCGAGGTGCCAGCCTTGCTCACCTCTTCATTGCGAGGATGGGCGGATGAGGGGAGGGGATGATTCGAGAAGAAGATAGACTAAAGGAGGTTCCAAAGGATATTACCTTTTCAGGTTGGAGTCCTCTCTCGAGCTCGGCTCCTCTAGTACTTCGCTTCAAAGAACAGCCGCAGCCACCTCTGGGGTTTGAACCTCTTCTGCATAATAGGCTCGGTGGTGCAGCAGATGATCCTCCCTCCGACTTCTTCTTAGAGGCTTTCACTAGCCTTCTCCGCTTGGTCGCCTTCTCCTTCAGCCTTCATCGGCCTTGAGGCCTCAGTGAGCTCACGGTCGGCTCGGCACTGGTGCTCCTCCTCGGTGAGGGCTCGGCTGCCCTTTCCTCATTTGCTCCTCCATCGTGTCTGCTTTGGCCCTCCAATCAACTCGTCTTTGGTGAGGAGCCCTTTTTGTTTGGTGTAGCTCCTCACACCATCGGTCCAGCTTGATGTCGTCACACAGATCCTCCAGGAGAATAATTATTTTATTGAAGAGGCTGGTAATGGATTTCGAGTCCTCTCTTACTCCGTCTTCAGGCCAACAACATATAAGCCCGGTTGACTTGGACTCCATCCGTAATGACCCTTATGCAGCCTGCACAAGGCCTTGTGAGTCCATTGTGGGAGTTCTGCTCCCTAGAATTGACTTAGTCAAGATCGCCATCAATGAGACGATACTTCCTCCTAAGCATATTCTTCTTAAGCTCTTTCCTCCTATCTTTGCAAGAAGAACGGGCAATCATCTCAAATGATTCTACCCAGTCTTTATCCTTATATGTGAAGGGATTCACACCCTCGGCATTTGTTTGAAGATTACGGTAATCTCCGCTCTTGTCACCAACACTTCCAAATCATCTACCTTGGACTTGAAGAGTCTATCTTCGAATTCGCCATTGATATAGAACTCGATTCCTCTCATATCGAGGGTCTTGTTCTTATCGAATTTCTTTGAACAGAAAACCCGTAACCTCGACCTCTCATGTAGTCTCAAAATTTCCAACGATTACGCATCGGAAGTTGTATCAAAGTCCACATACATTTCGGACTTGATCTTTTTGTTGTAGGCATCTTTGTTGAAGTTCACCATTGTAGAAGTGACTCCAATGTATTTTTGGTACATGAAATGGTTTATCGAAGGTTTTGAAATTTGGGAATTTTTACAGAGAGTAAAACAGGGGTTTCCGAAAGTGAAACGGGTAAATGAAGAAGATGAAGTTTTATAGGAGGGAAAATTGGAGAGAGAATCCACGTGTAAAGTGGATTTTAATCTGAATTGTTAATTTAAAATGATTTACTATTTCGGATCAACGGTTAGAAAAGAGATAAACGTTTGGTGTCCGTGAGTGAGGTTAACGCGACTTTAAAATGTGTAAAAAGTAATTGTTCAAAGCATGGATTTGTGACTAGTAGGGGTCACTTTATGCAGGTAGTAAGTATATCGACGTAAGCATAGATACACCTTTATTTGCACAAAGGTTTTCTAAATCGGACAAGGGTTTGGTTAACTTAGTACGAGAAACGACCTTATGCAGGTTTTTCAAGAACACAACCTAGCCTGATTATTTTAAGACAAGTTAACCATTGCCTTTATTTTAAATAAACTAAGTCTTATATCCAAATATAACTAGTATATAAGAATATCGGACTCGGTGGGGTTTTCAAAAGAACAACTCATGCGAAAAGTTTTGAAATAGATGAGTTGTGAGAGTAGTTTTAAAAACAATTTTTGAAAAGAAAATAAAGATGGGTTTTGAGCAGATGAGGAGGTTAATCAGATTAGAAGGTTTATGCTTATCTAACAATGTTAATTCATTACTGTTCCTGCAGATACACAAACTTAAGAAACTATTAGTAGCAGAGTAAGTCGGACAAGTTCCATAGATTCATCCGATTCTTAAAGAGATCATTGAATATGTTCTTTGTCGATTTACTTGTTGTCGAATAAGTAATTATCAAGTCGGATAAGGTCAATATGACTAATCCTTTATTCTTGATTCCTAAAAGGAGATCAATGATATCAGCTCTGTGATTCTCCTTTGACATAGATCAAGTCCGACAATTCTTTCTAGACGCGATTTAAAGAAAGGAAAGAAAGAAAAAAATACAAGATACATACAATAGAAATTATAAATCAGCTAAGGATGCATCAAGTAATCCTAATTCTAAGCACAATTCCTTAAATCTAGACTCGGCTAAGGGTTTTGTAAGTATATCTCGCTCTCGGAGAGTCAATTGCTATCCTTTTTATTCTAATGTCATTCTTCTCAACATGATCTCTAATGAAATGGTGCCTTATGTCTATATGCTTACACCTAGAATGCAAGACGGGGTTGTATGTCATGTCTATTGCACTATTACTATCACGGTAAATAGGCACAGACAATGTGAGAATATTATAATTCCTAAGCTGGCGACTAATCCAGAGAAGCCGAGAGCAACAACTACCGGTGCCATGTATTCGGCTTGATTGTGGAGGTTACAACAGAAGTCTGTTTCTTGGATAACCAAGAAATTAACTTGTTGCCTAAAAATTGACAAGTTCCGTAAGTGGACTTCCTATTAATTTTATGACCTCAAAAGTCCGAGTCTGAATAACTTTGAAAGCTCGAAGTTGTCATCGACGGGTACCACAACCCAACCTGCAAAGTTCCTTTAAGATATTTAGGGATTTTCTTAGCCGTCTCCAGGATGAGTTTTCTTGGGATTTGATTTGAATCTTGCACATACCCCAACCGCAAAGGCTATGTCGGCCTACTTGCGGTGTGATATAACAGGATCCAATCAATTCACGATACTGTTGCATCCGGTATCCCCTTCTCATCGAATCCATAGAGAAGTTAGTTGCCATAGGTATTTTAACTTCCCTACTAGTAGTCATCTCAAATCTATCTATAAGGTTCTTCGCATACTTGGTCCGATGTATAAAGATACCTCTACTTGTCATTTAATTTGCAAGCCTAGAAAGTATGTTAACTCCCCATCATAGACATCTCAAACCTATTTTTCATGAGAACACCGAATTCTTCACATAAAGTCGATTAGGTGAACCAAATATGATATCATCTACATAAATTTGAACTAATAAGATGTTACCATTTACTTCTTTTTTAAACAAAGTTCTATCTATCTTACCTTTTGAGAAACCACACGATATCAAGTATTCGAGATAGGGTATCGTACCAAGCTGCGGGTGCTTGCTTTAGTCCATATAGTGCCTTGTGAAGTTTATAGACCTTATTCTTGGTCCTAAACCACGGAGTTTGTTCTACATAGACTTCTTCAAGTAACACACCATTTAGGAAGGCAGACTTGACATGCATCGAAAGACCTTGAAACATTTATAGGCAAGAATGCTAAAAACAACCTTATTGCTTCTAATCGCAACCGGAGCATATGTTTCATCATAGTCTATCCCCTCGCACCGTGAATATCCTGTGCTACCAGTCTGGCCTTATTACGAACAATAACGTTGTTTTCATCGCTTTTATTTTTAAACACTCATTTGGTGCCTATAATCTTTCTATGTAAGGGTCTGGCCCAGGTTCCCAAACATTTTGTCTTTCAAACTCGATGCAGCTTCTTCTGCATGGTTGTTACCCGATTTGGGCCGGTAGAGCCTCCTCAATAGACTTAGGCTCGAGAAGTGAAACATAGCGGTGAACATACTTTGAGAATCTAACATCATTCGTGTAATCGAACACTACTAGATGGATCCCCAATGATCCGATCACCGGATGATAACTCCTCATCCTTTTGCCTATTTGAGTTGAAGTACCCTCATCTATAGACTCGGTAGGTAACTTAACCGATTCTTCCTAAGTAGACGTTCCCTTCATCTATTGACCTGGCTAATCGGATGATGTCGGAGGAGTCTCCTCGGATGGAACCTGAAGAGGAGTTGCCTTCCGATTCTCGGATGGAGATTCTTCATCATCTCGAATCGAATCAAAACTAGGCAGATAAGTTGTGCTCTGTTTAGTTTTATTTAGTTCAATCTTATCTAGATCATTGGTAATTTGATTCACCTTATCCGAAAAAGTATGCAATTCATCAAATACCACATGTGGAGTTTCTTCCACACAAAGAGTTGTCTTATTGAAGAATCGAAAGCTTTGGAAGTGTTGGAATATCCCAAGAATATTCCATCACTGCTTTAGCATCAAATGTCCTCAACTTAGACTTCCCATTGTTATGGATGAAGCATTTACACCCAAAAGCACGAAAATATGAGATTCTTGGAACCTTACCTTTCCAAAGCTCATAAGGTGTCTTACCCTTGTTCTTGGTGGTAAGCATATGTTACGAGTGTAGCAGTGTGTTGATAGCCTCGGCCATTTGTGTTGATAGCCTCACCGAGTAACCTATGAGGTGTTCCATACACGGCTAGCATGCTTCATTGCTTCTTTGATAGTTCTATTTCTTCTCTCCACTACTCCATTATGTTGTGGTGTTCTAGCTGAAGAAGTCTCATGAACTATATACCATTCTCATTCGAGATAGTTA
Source organism: Paraleonurus japonicus (assembly GCA_030762865.1). NCBI lineage: Eukaryota > Viridiplantae > Streptophyta > Magnoliopsida > Lamiales > Lamiaceae > Paraleonurus > Paraleonurus japonicus. Next base: position 19,939,361 of record CM061060.1, on the reverse strand, counting down.
GATAAACAGGAATTCAAGAATTCGGTTCCTTTGTCACTCCTAATTTTAATAATATTAACACCCTTCTCATTTTGAATGCATCGAACAGATTCGAGATCTTGTTCACTGTCTCATTCTTTTTTAAAGGAAATATTACCCAAGTATATCTTGAAAAATTATCAACGACTACTAGGGTATACTTCCTTCCACTAAAGCCGAGTGGTGAAACAGTCCAAACAAATCCAGATGAAGGAATTGTAAAAATCCTTGAGATGAGGATGTGTTAATACTTTTATAAGAGTTCATGGGCTATTTACCTTTTGACATGCATCACATTTCGATCGGTTGAACAAAGTTTCTCAGGCAAATTCCTTTCGACAAGATTCCTCTTAGCTATTTTGCTAAGGGTTTTGAAATCGATGACTAAGCTTTTTATGCCATAGCCAATCAAGTCATCTCCACCTTTAGCTACAAGACATGTATATTTGGGGCAACTATTAAAATTAGCCACATTGACATTACCATGTCCGAAGCCGATTAAGAGTACCTTGTCCGAGGAACTATCTAAGATATCACACTTATCTTTAAAAATCTAACATGAAAACCTTTATCACGAGTTGGGAAACAGATAACAAATTATGCTTCAAACCTTCTACATAGTAAACCTCGAGATACTGGACATCCCCTATAATTAAGGTGCCAACACCCTTAGTCCGTCCGCAATTATTGTCACCAAACAAGACTCTAGGACCATCAATATTCTGGAAATTTGATAATAGCTTCTTCTCACAAGTCATGTGCCGAGAACTGACCATTGTCTATGTACCGGATGGAAGCTTAATTTCCTATTTCAATGATAGTCCCTAGGATTCTGCAAGACAGATTAGGTATGAGGTACCCTAGTGATCTTGGGTCCTTTTAGGTCAACAATCACTTTGGGTATCCAAACAAATATCTCATTATTTAATAACAAATCAGATTGAAGTTGTCTACCAAATCTGTCCACAAATATATCACATTTAAATGAGAATTTATTGAAGTCGATTTGGTGACTTTCTTGTACTTTGGAAATAAGGGATAACATCTGCTTCTCCCATCAAAAGAACTATAATAAGAGTTCTTCTTAGTCTTGGTTCTTAGAATCCTCTTCATCGATTAGGATTCCTCATCTAATTTTTATTTTTCGGATCGGGAGATGCGGTCCTTATCGACTACGTGGTTTCCAAGGTCCAATTTTAATTTCTCTTGATGTTTCAAAGTGACCTTCACAAATTTCCTTGGTTTTGAGATTTACGATTTATTATTCCTATCATAACCTAGACCTATTTTATCATGGGATTTTTGTGAAGTTTTAAAAATATGGTCTATGGCTGATTGTGAGTTATTAAGTGTCTCATTTTGAAGACAAACTTCTCATTGGCCCTCTTAATTGACTCATTTTCATTACAAACCACTTCAAATTTAGCTTTTAAAGACTTCAATTCATTTTCTAATCGTCCAGTGAGACTAGTGAAGTACTAGCCTCGGCTTGGGGTAAACATTCCCCCGAATGTTTCCTCGGACTGAGTAGGTTACAACTTGTTTGCCTTTAATTAGAGTTTGAACCTGGTCTTTCAATGTTAATTTTTCAGTCTTTAATTGTTTATTAGAACATAGAGACATTTTTAGATCTTTCAAAAGACCCTTGATTACGGTTTGGTCATTGTCTGAGACATTTGTAAGACTCATTATCGGTTGAGGAATAGTAATCTACCTCTTTTACCATTAGACACACTTCATCATCGATCCAAAATCGGATGAAGATGATGATGATGATTTTCTTGATTCTTTCTCTTCAGCAAGAAGGACCCTTTGATCTGCAAAGCGCCTATCTCTCTTCTTCTTTTTCTCCTCTCCCTGGCTTGTTACGAGGTGTAACAAGTGTCTCCCGATCTGATTTAAGGTGATAGGATTCTTCTTTACAGGAGATTTATACTTTCTTGTCGATTTCTTCTTTTATCATCATCTTGTTGATTCACCATCATCCTTTCTTTTGGATCTTGATCTAGGTCTGTCCTTCTCTGCAAATTTTAACTTGTTACGCTTATATTTCATCCTTAAACGATCATACCTCTTTATTAATAATGCCATCTATTCTTTCAAGGATAGATCGGCTCCTTTGGGCTCGGCTATAGTCTTGTCTTCTTTATTGGCGAAGGCTACAGTCTTAGATGAGGTGTTTGACTCCATCTCATCTTCTTCATCTTCCACTCGAATATCAAACTCATAACCTTTCAAGTGAGAAAACAAAATGTAATGTGTCATAGTAGAGATCTTTTGTGGCTTTAATCAAATTTCCTTTTTCCCTCAAACGCTTGGTTAGAGATCTAAGGATTTAATTATTGATTTCTTTTCGGTGTAAACCTTTCCAAGATCGGTGGCTCTATTGATCAGATTGGTCATTCTCATATCCGGTGATCGATAGATTCACCCTCTTTCATTTTAAAGACATCAAATAGATGGAGAATAGCTTGAAGCTTGTTCTCATTCACTGATCTGTGCCTTCGCACATATTAGCTAGGGTGTCCCACATCTCTTTGGCTGTTTTATACTTCTTAATCTTCTCGTACCACTCCCTACCGAGTGTGACAATAATCTCGTTTCTTGCCACTGATCCAGGGTTATACACTTTTCTCTCATCATTGGTTAATTCGACACTTTCTTCATCGTCCGAGTCCGTGATTACGATTTGCTCGCTCCATCACTTATACCACCATGGTAGAATTTGATTGGCCCATCAAATAAGGCGTCTTCCATTCGAGGATGGATCTATTTAAGATGATTCTCCTGCGGAACTTCAAGTAATCATAGTCCTCAATATCAAAGTTTGGAAGGTTCTTAACCTTTTTATCATTACTCATTGACATGGTTAGTAATTAACAAGAAAATCAGCAGAGGATATTCAAGAACAAATCTATTTCAAGATTTTTAGAAAACCAAAGACTACTTAGACCAAAATAAATATTGAACAGCTTTAACACTGCTCGATACCACTTGTTGGTCCCGAGATTGCGTGATTAAACAAGCTTAGATCGCCTCTGATTGGAGTAGTATTTTCGGGCACACGGTATTAAGACCAATCGCAAATATCGAACCCAAGGGAAAAAGTATGCACATGAGGCCCTAGAAATACAAGTTCTTTGTGACTAATGATGCAACTAGGGATTGACACTAACACTACAAAACACTTGCAAAAATACAAATTAACAACAAGCAAACAAATGATCGAACACTTGAGATGCGAGAACGAATACCACAATAAATGGGGGAATTGGTGTGCTAGGGTTAACATTCATCAAGGAATCAATGATAAACAAGCTATGATGGTATAAAATTGTAGATCAACTAAGATAGAAAGCATAAACCATATGAAATTAATCACTCCATTAATAACACAATGTCTAATGTGAGTATTCTTAGTCCTTCCCATCTCTCAATGTAGAAGTCACCAATTCATACAATCATGCAAAATTATAACCCGATTAACACCTAATCACGTTAGCTCAACTCTTGCCTATTGCTAGGGTGATCAACCATTAATCTAAAGAGATAACTTTGCATGACGCACAATTAAGAATCACAATTAGGAAGCAATCTACTCAATTGATCTCCAATCATCAACAATCATAGCATAGTCAATCAAATCATCCTTAATTTCAATTAACCCAAGCACAAGAGAGTTAGCCCATGGTGCCAAGGGCAAAATCCAGGGAAGAGGATAGAATTGAACAAACATCAAACAAATCACAACAATTAAGAAATTGAAAAGACAAGAGAGGAAGAACATCACCAATTGAATTAAATCCACAACAAGAGGAATGCTTGAGTCTTCAACACCAATCTTCAAATGAATTACAAGCTTGAATTAATGAATTAACTAGATCAAATGCTAATCTAAAGCTAATTTAATCAACATTAAATGAAATCTAAATCTAATTCTACACTCTACACTACCTACAATGGGAAATTGGCTTGGGGCCTAAGAAATCGCCCAAAAGCGTAAGTAACCTCCCTAAACTAACTTATGCTCTGTTTTTCGTCCAAGGGGTTTAAAAAGAAAAAAACTGAATTTTGGGGCCCTCGACTTGAGCTTGGGGTCTTTTAAAAAAATAAAATAAATTTTTACATGTGCAAGGTTTGAACCCGGGTGCAGCGTAGGCGAAAAAGGCAAGTCTTTTGCCATCTTGGCTAGGCACAACTTCGTTAATAATCTTGCTTTTTGTTGTATATGTTCAGCTTGGTGGAGTGTTGAGGCACTTTTTAAAAAATATCAAGAAAACGCCACCTTCGAGGTTCGATCCCGCGACAATGACACAAATAGGCGAGTGCTTTCTTTGCTTGGGCGAGGCCACGAACATGCTCTTAGTCTCGCCCTTTTATTTATATATTCAAATGGTGAAGAATGGCATGCCTTTCAAAACAAATCAAGAAGAAATGCAACTTCCAGTAACCTATATCGCCTTTTGTAATATATATATCACCGAAGCGCGCCCAAAAATTCACACTTCTTCCCTAAGCACCAACCTCGACCGAGGCGCCCGGGCTCGACCAATGGCCGAGTCTAGGGAATTTTGTGGACCCGTCCTTCGCTCTTGACCCCGTTTTCATCCCACGTATTCGTCTCTTCGCCGTATGAATTTCGGTACTCTCGGTTTGGTCAAATTCCACCGATTTACCTGAAAATAGGACGAAAAACATCAAAATTCCATTAATTCTTCACAAGTGATACTTTTCAAGCAAAGTAGTGATACTCTACACATTAAGGCACAAAATCTAACACTTTTGATCACTTTTTGCACTAAAATAACCCCTAAAAACATGCATCAATTCACTCCAATCATAATACCCCCAAACTTAAAGTGTTGCTCGTCCTCGAGCAACTAGCAAATAAGCACAAAGGAGTGAATTGATTGCAATTATGTCACATGGCACCATAGAAGAAATATAAGACAATTGAACTCATCTATGATTATAAGTCTCAATGCAAACTATCCACTAGCAATCAAGATGAATCATGCTCCAACAAATGCAACATCAAATACTCAACACATTGTTCCTTCCATGGAGTGTTTCACTCTTCATTCAAGTGTATCAAGGTATGAATACACTCAATCATCAAATTCACAAACATGCACACCATAAGCTTGCCAAAGGACTCAATCTCAATCACAATCATTTGTGTTCAATAAAGAATCAAAGAGGTCTTTCATCAAGGTTGTAATGTAAGCTCTTTGGAATAGGTGGGATGATTTAGGTAAGAGTGACTAGGTAGTAGAGACTTGAATTAAAGCTAATCAATACAATACACATCTCTTCAATCTTCATCAATCAACACTCTTTATCATTCTTTTCAAAGTTCAATCACCACCATTCACTTGAGCTTTCTTTCTTTTTAAGCTCACAAATTGAATTTTTCTCTTCTTTTCATGATCACAACTTTCTTTTCACAATTCAATTTTTTTTTCGCAATCCTTCTTTCTTCTTTCAAGCATCATCACTTAGCTCATCATTTTCCACCACACTTCACAATCAACCCACCATCTTTAGCCAACAATCAAGCTCTACTAAGCATAGGACAATAAGGCTCATAAAAATAGGCAAATGGTTTTAATTTCACTTGGCTTGCCAAAGAATAAGGATAATAAGCTCAACATGGCTCACTAAGGAAATCAAATATATTTTGTGAGGAAAAATTTGGCTAAGTGACTTATCAATTCAAACTTAGCCTCTTATCACTTTTATGACATTTCACAAAGATCAATCTCAACAAGTCTAGTGGCAAGTTATAGCATACAAATCTATGAATGATGCACTCTCAAAGAAATTCATATCAACCGTATAAGATGTATGATTATAAAGGCACAAAACCTCACGGGCTTAAATTGAGCAATGAATCAATCATCTCAATCACATTCATCTTCACATAACTATCAAGCATGCTAGCTTCAAGCTACAAATCAACTCATGATCATTTCAAAATTCAATATATCTTGCAAATCAAACACAAGTGCACATGTACATAATCTCAAGCACACTCACTATGTCAATCGAAGATAACTCAAATATATGCAATAAATCCACAATTAAAGCTCAATGATGAATCAATCCCCAAAAATATATGCAAGAAATCCTAGACACAATTATAGCATCATCATCATATCCATAAACACTAAGCTCAACAAACCCCAAAATCATATAAGAGCACAAAAGATAGCCAAAGAAAGAAAAATACTCCCCAAACTTAGACAAGTCTAAGTTTGAAAGGAAGTGTTGTACCATAAAGCCTTTAAACTCCATCTTCCTCCAAACATGTAGGGCTCATCATGGTTTATGCACTTTCCTTCTTGATCATGCATTTTCTTGCAATTCCAATCACTTCCAATTCATGTAGCAAGTGTGCCTACAATTGAGCACAAAAATCATCAAATATTTACCACCAAGAGATGCACGTAACCAATAAGCGATCAACACCCCCAAACTTGAATGATAGCATGAATTCAAAGTTTGGCATAAGTGATAAAAATTTATGCAACTCCTAATGGTATCAACAATAAGCTCAATTATCCAATAAATCCTATAGCATAATATCATAACCTCCTAAGCATCATCAAATAAATTCTAAGCCAACTCTCCAAAGCAAAACAAAAACAAAAACACAAACACACAAAAACAAAAACAACAAAAGGAAGATGGGTTGCCTCCCATCAAGCGCTATTTTTATTGTTCTATGCCGGACTTATTTATTCATTCGAACTCCTTCATCGGAATGGCCAAGGGTATCGGTCCTCCTTGCCATTATATCTCAACCTTTGAGCTTCGAAATCTAGGAGGTTCACATGATTGATAGGGCAACCACATATAGATATGCATAGTATCCATGGTTGTTCCCCTTGCTCTCTCTCCATCCTTCTTCTCCATTCCTTTCTTTCAAGGATGCCCAAGCTCTTCATCAATTCTTTCCTATAGTCAAAGTTCGCAAGAGGTAAAATTAAATCATTAGAAGCATCAATATCAATAAAAGTACAATTTGAAGAGTTTGAATGTATAGAATTGCTCATTTCATTCTTCAATGCTTCATTCGATGCTTCTAGATTTTCTTTCTCATTATTGCTCATGTCCATCAATGGACATTCTTCTTCCTCACTTTCGACAGAGAAATTTTCCACTTCATCTTCCTTGCTTGGACCCTCTACTACATCTTCTTCACTTTCACCTTCTTCCTCCCATTCTTCTTCTTGATTCTCCATGATGGTTATGTTCTTCACTTGGAGTAGAAAATATTTGAGTTGACTTTTTAACACCATGAATTGAGCTTCGGTGATCTCCATGTTCCCCTCTATCATTGAATCAACCAATGCTTTGGTCTCATAAATGTTCTCATACAAAGGAAATATTTCTTCACACCTAGGGTCATTTTCCTCAATTCTCTTCAATAACACTCCAAGCATCTTCTTCAATATGACTCTCACATCATAGAGTCCCCATTCTTCATAATGAGAAGAAGCTTGTGGCATTTGGTAGTCATATTTATAGCTTCTCCCATCATCATAGTATTCCCCTTCCAATGCTCCTTGATACTCAAGTCCACAACATGGATCGAATTGATCATAATGCTCATAGTATGGGAACATCTCTTGAGGTGGGGAAGAAATTTCATCACATCTCCAATCTTGGTAATTGGATGGAACTTGTTGCAATTGAGAATTATCATCAAAGCTCTTCCAATTATCGTAGCCAAATTCTTCATAGTGTGGAGGATACACCATACTCTCTTGATACAACTCTTGATTCCATGTATATGAGTTGAATCCCTCCATCTAGACAAGATAGCAAAGTATCAAATTCAAGCAAAAATAACAAAATAAACAAAAACAAGAAGGCAACAAGTAGCCACTTCAAACAATTCCTAAGTCTCACTTTAGGCGCAAAAACTAATTCTCCGGCAATGGCGCCATTAGATTGGAGTAGTATTTCCGGGCAAGCGGTATTAAGACCAATCGCAAATATCGAACCCAAGGGAAAAAGTATGCACGTGAGGCCCTAGAAATACAAGTTCTTTGTGACTAATGATGCAACTAGGGATTGACACTAACACTACAAAACACTTGCAAAAATACAAATTAACAACAAGCAAACAAATGATCGAACACTTGAGATGCGAGAACGAAAACCACAATAAATGGGGAATTGGTGTGCTAGGGTTAACATCCATCAAGGAATCAATGATAAACAAGCTATGATGGTATAAAATTGTAGATCAACTAAGATAGAAAGCATAAACCATCATGAAATTAATCACTCCATTAATAACACAATGCCTAATGTGAGTATTCTTAGTCCTTCCCATCTCTCAATGTAGAAGTCCCCAATTCATACAATCATGCAAAATTATAACCCGATTAACACCTAATCACGTTAGCTCAACTCTACTTTATTGCTAGGGTGATCAACCATTAATCTAAAGAGATAACTTTGCATGAAGCACAATTAAGAATCACAATTAGGAAGCAATCTATTCAATTAATCTCCAATCATCAACAATCATAGCATAGTCAATCAAATCATCCTCAATTTCAATTAACCCAAGTACAAGAGAGTTAGCCCATGGTGCCAAGGGCAAAATCCATGGGAAGAAGATAGAATTGAACAAACACAAAATAAATCACAACAATTAAGAAATTGAAAAGACAAGAGAGGAAGAACATCACCAATTGAATTAAATCCACAACAAGAGGAATGCTTGAGTCTTCAACACCAATCTTCAAATGAATTACAAGCTTGAATTAATGAATTAACTAGATCAAATGCTAATCTAAAGCTAATCTAATCAACATTAATTGAAATCTAAATCTAATTCTACACTCTACACTACCTACAATGGGAAATTGGCTTGGGGCCTAAGAAATCGCCCAAAAAAGCTGTAAGTAACCTCCCTAAACTAACTTATGCTCTGTTTTTCGTCAAGGGGGTTTAAAAAGAAAAAAACTTAATTTTGGGGCCCTCGAGTCGAGGGTGAGCTTGGGGTCTTTTAAAAAAATAAAATAAAATTTTTACATACGCAAGAGTTTGAACTCGGGTCTATAGGCAAACAGGCAAGTCTTTTTGCCGTCTTTGCTAGGCATAACTACGTGAATAATCCCACTTTTTGTTGTATATGTTCAGCTTGGTGGAGTGTTGAGGCTCTTTATAAAAAAATATCAAGAAAACGCCACCTTCGTGGTTCGATCCCGCGACAATGACACAAATAGGCGAGTGCTTTGCCGCTTGGGCAGGCCACAAACTTGCTCTTAATCTCGCCCTTTTATTTATATATTCAATTTGGTGAAGAATGGCATGCCTTTCAAAACAAATCAAGAAGAAATGCAGCTTCCGGGGGTCAAACACACGGGACCTATAAGCGGCGAAGGTGTGCCTTGCTGCTGCTAGGCTGGGAATATTTCTTGTAATATGATCGCCTTTTGTAATATATATATCACCTGAAGCGCGCCTAAAAGTTCACACTTCTTCCTTAAGCACCAACCTCGACCCGAGGCACCCGAGCTCGACCAATGGCCGAGTCGAGGAATTTTGTGGACCCGACCTTCGCTCTTGACCCCGTTTTCACCCCACGTGTTCGTCCCTTCGCCGTATGAATCCCGGTACTCTCGGTTTGGTCAAATTCCACCGATTTACTGTAAATGGGATGAAAAACATCAAAATTCCATTAATTCTTCACAAGTGATACTTTTCAAGCAAAGTAGTGATACTCTACACATTAAGGCACAAAATCTAACACTTTTGATCACTTTTTGCACTAAAATAACCCCTAAAAACATACATCAATTCACTCCAATCATAATACCCCCAAACTTGAAGTGTTGCTCGTCCTCGAGCAACTTAGCAAATAAGCACAAAGGAGTGAATTGATTGCAATTATGTCAAATGGCACCATAGAAGAAATATAAGACAATTGAACTCATCAATGATTATAAGTCTCAATGCAAACTATCCGCTAGCAATCAAGATGAATCATGCTCCAACAAATGCAACATCAAATACTCAATACATTGCTCCTTCCATGGAGTGTTTCACTCTTCACTCAAGTGTATCAAGGTATGAATACACTCAATCATCAAATTCACAAACATGCACACCATAAGCTTTCCAAAGGACTCAATCTCAATCACAATTATTTGTGTTCAATCAAAAATCAAAGAGGTCTTTCATCAAGGTTGTAATGTAAGCTCTTTGGAATAGGTGGGATGATTTAGGTAAGAGTGACTAAGTAGTAGAGACTTGAATGAAAGCTAATCAATACAATACACATCTCTTCAATCTTCATCTATCAACACTCTTTCTCATTCTTTTCAAAGTTCAATCACCACCATTCACTTGAGCTTTCTTTCTTTTTAAGCTCACAAATTGAATTTTTCTCTTCTTTTCATGATCACAACTTTCTTTTCACAATTCAATTTTTTTTTCTTCACAATCCTTCTTTCTTCTTTCAAACGTCATCACTTAGCTCATCATTTTCCACCACACTTCACAATCAACACACCATCTTTAGCCAACAATCAGGCTCTATTAAGCATAGGACAATAAGGCTCATAAAAATAGGCAAATGGTTTCAATTTCACTTGGCTTGCAAAAGAATAAAGATAATAAGCTCAACATGGCTCACTAAGGAAATCAAATATTTTTTGTGAGGAAAAATTTGGCTAAGTGACTTATCAATTCAAACATGGCCTCTTATCACTTTCATGACATCTCACAAAGATCAATCTCAACAAGTCTAGTGGCAAGTTATTGTTAGGATGTATAATATAAGCCTAGCTTTTGTATGAACATCTTTTGAGTATGAACATCCTTTTTAATATGAGATTCATTATGATCAAAATACTTATTGTTTATGATTGTTATATATATCATTATTTTGTCTGATTAATCTATACTTGTAGATAACATGGTGTGTGGTGTCACACAAAAGATCATGCTATCAGTTCCTTATAGGTTATAAATAATAGCTCACAACCAAGATGGATTTGGATAAACCATTGGAGCAGGTTGTAGTGTAATTTGGTATTAGTCTATCTTGACTATAAAGTTACACTAGTATATTTTGTATGTATTGAGCAGGATCATATGAGATTGTTCAATTTGTACCGACTATATAAAAGAACAAGACCTCTCGTTGTTATGGATGTACGTCTTCTTAATCCCTATATAATAACGGGCACGTGTACTCGGTGTATGTTTCTTTGATTTGCCAATGGGTGAGATTTATTAAATCAATAGGCTCGGTGAATTGGGAGATAGCACTGTTTATATGGTGTGTTATTGATTATAGAAGGAATCGTGTCCTAATTATTTAGGATGATGATGTCCCCTTGAGGAGCTCATAAAGATTATTATGTAAACCCTGAGGTGGATTTAATCCAACATAATAATAAAGATGAGTGGTACTACTCTTGGAATTAGATATAAATTAATTAAGTTGTCGATAATTTAATTAATTTATGGACATTCGATATCTTAAACACGGGAAATAAACGTACACATAATAAAGGAGCCCATATTATAATATGGGATTAGGACGGTAATTCAATTATAATTCTTTAGTGGGTGAGTTATAATTGATGGGCTTAAGTAAAGTGTTCGGATGAACACAGGATATTCAGCCCATCAGAAGCCCAACCCTAATTCCTCCTTAGGGTCCTGTTGTAGCCTATAAATAAACTCCCTAACATCGAGCCTCCATACGAGTGGAAAATACGTGATATCGAGAGAGAGGCGGATTCGATTCCTTGGAGGATCGTCGACCACTCGACGTCCAAGGGAAAGGGATAGGAATACGGCAGAAGACCGTGAGGTACGAGGCTCATCCTTCGATCGCAGATTCGACCTTAGGCTAGTTCGTCTTCACCTTTTACGGTGAATAAAGGTACAATCCTATCCGCTGTATTTTTGTGACTATAATTCCGAATCGATAATTTCATAGAGTCGGCGATCGGTGGTTCCAACGGCCTTCACCACTGCTTTTGTATTTTTCGCTTTCAAATGTGCAATTTCTCGCTCCTCTTCCAAAGCATATCCAAATTCTCTCGCATCAATTCCTCATTCGGCCCTCCCGAAGTGAGCCGGTCGGTGAGTCTCTATTCCTATCTCTTCTAGGATAACAGCTACCGCCCCATATACCGAGATGAAATGGGGACTCCTCTGTAGCCTCCACAGGTCTTGTCCGGTAGGCCCATAAGACGGACTCCGGCTCCTCCACCCACCTTCCTCCGGCTCGGTGCGCTGCTCGAATCCCATTCACGATCGTTCTATTTGTCACCTCCACTTTGGCCATTCGCCTCGGCTTCATATTATTGTACCAAGCACAAATCGATGCCCCTACGAATTGAGTCCCATTGTCCAATACCAAAATTCGAGGTATCCCAAACTCCGCAACATATGTTTTTCCATAGAAAACCGATAATGTTACCTTTATCAATTTTAGCTAGTGGCGTAGCTTCAACCCACTTGTTGAAATAGTCCACCACAACTACTAGAAACTTTCTTTGACTGTTGCTATCGGGAAAGGTCCCACCAAATCAATTCCCCATTTTGCAAATGGGCAAGGTAAGTACATAGCTCCCATCTCCTCTGCGGGGAGGTGGATCAACGGTCCATGCTTCGGCATTTCTCACACAATTTTACCCATTCTTTAGCATCCCTACTCATTGTAGGCGAGAAATAGCCGGCCCTTAGAGCTTTCCGAACAATTGCCCTAAAACCCGCATGTTCGGCGCAACATTCTTCATGAATCTCTTTGAGAACATACTTACCTTCCATGTTAGACAAGCACCTCGGGTAGGGTTGTGTAAATGCTCGTTTGTCTGATCCATTCTGATCATTGTGAGCTGGGTCCTCCACCTTTGTGCCTTCCTCTCATTTGAGCATGAGTCGGGATCTCGCAATACTTTAACAATCTCGGTTCTCCAATTATCCACAGCCCTTATTGCCCCTACGATGGTGTTGTGGAATCTTGCTCTGCTGTTACCACGGTAATCTTCCTCCAACCTCCGAGCGTGGTGGAACTCGCCGATTTAGACAAACTGTCTGCCTTTGAATTTTCTTCTCGTGGTATCTACCTCACTTCGAAAGAAGTGAATCGGGATTGTAATTCTGCTACCCGCCGAAGGTAGGCTATCATCTTTTCATCCTTGGCCATATATCCACCATTAATCTCTTGCATCACCTACCGGGAGTCCGAGAACAGATTACTTGTTGTGCTACCAGCTCAACTACCATATTTGCCCCTCGATTAAAGCTTCATATTCTCGCACCATTATTAGAGGTGAGGAATTTAAATCTTATCGCAAATTGGATCTCTTGCCCTCTTGGATCAATGATCACTATCCCTGCTCCACATCCTTAGATTGTCACTAATCCATCCACATACACCTTCCACTCTTCCTCCCGCCTTTCTTGAGTCGGGCGGGTTCCCTCTTAGATGAAATCAGACAAGGCTTTTGCCTTAATGGCCTTCCCGGGTTCGAAGTCTACATCATACTCCCCCACGTCAACCGCCCACTTGACAATCCTACCCGAGAGGTCAGCTCTACCAATTACTGTTTCAAGAGATAATTATTTCGAACAATAACTTTGTGCGAGAGAAAATAAGTGATTGGAGTGAATTGATGCATGTTTTTAGGGCCTATTTTAGTGCAAAAGTGAGCCAAAGTATTACATTTTGTGCATAAATGTGTAGAGTATCACTTCTTTACCTAAAAGTATTTCTTAATGAGTATTTGATGTTTTTAAATCTGTTTTCAAGTAAATTGGTGGAATTTGGCCAAACCGAGAGTATCGGTATTCCTAGGATGAAGAAACGAACAAGATGGACGAAAAGGGGGTCGGGGCCGGAGTCCCATCCAAAAAATTCCTGGACTCGACCTGCGGTCGAGGGCCGAGGCCTCGACTCGAGGGATGAGACAAAAGGATGAAAATCAGAAAAGGAAGGCTGCCTCGACTCGAGGCCTGAGCCTCGAGTCGAGGGATGTGCAAAATAGAGAGGCCTCGACTCGAAGGAGGAGCCTCGAGTCGAGGGATTCAAAAATTGGGCATGCCTCGAGTCGAGGGCCGAGCCTCGACTCGAGGGGGAGGTTTTTCGTAAAACCGTCTATTTAAAGGTGAAGCAGGGCATTCCAGATACAACTTTAGATAGAGCGGTTAGTAGCGGTTTTGGGACGATTTCTTAGACCCCAAGCCAATTTCCCATTGTAAGTAGTGTAGATGGTAGATTTAGATTTAGATTTCAATTGATGTTGATTAGATTAACTCTAGTTTAGCATTTGATCTAGTTATTTCATTCAATTCAAGCTTGTAATTCATTTGAAGATTGGTGTTAAAGACTCAAGCATTCCTCTTGTTGTGGATTTAATTCAATTGATGATGTTCTTCCTCTCTTGTCTTTCCAAATTCTTAATTGTTGTGATTTGTTTTGTGTTTGTTCAATTCTATCTTCTTCCCATGGATATTGCTTGTGGCACCATGGGCTAACTCTCTTGTGCTTGGGTTAATTGAAATTGAGGATGATTTGATTGACTATGCTAAGATTGTTGATGATTGGAGATCAATTGAGTTAGATTGCTTCCTAATTGTGATTCTCAATTGTGCTTCATGCAAAATTATCTCTTTAGATTAATGTTTGATCACCCTAGCAATAAAGTAGAATTGAGCTAACGTGATTAGGGATTAATCGGGTTGTAATTTTGTATGAATGTGTGGATTGGGGACTTCTACATTGAGAGATGGGAAGGACTAAGGATACTCACATTAGGCATTGTGTTATTAATGGAGTGATTAATTTCATGATGGTTTATGCTTTCTATCTTAGTTGATTTGCAATTTGATTCAATCATAGCTTGTTGATCATTGATTCCTTGATGGATGTTAGCCCTTGCACCCCAATTCCCCATTTATTGTTGTTTTTGTTCTCGCATCTTAAGTATTCGATCATTTGCTTGCTTGTTGTTAATTTGTATTTTTGCAAGTGTTTTGTATTTTGTAGTGCCAAAACCTTGTTGCATCAATAGTCACCGAGAACTCGTATTTCTAGGGCCCGGCGTGCATACTTTTTCCCTTGGGTTCGATATTTGCGATTGGTCTTAATACCATTTACCGGATTACTACTTCCAATCAAATGGTGTCGTTGCCGGGAATTAGTTTTTGCGCTGTAGTGAGACTTAGAAATTGTTTGAAGTGGCTACTTGTTGCCTTTGTATTTGTGTTTGTGTTAATTTTGTTATTTTTGTTTGAATTTGATACTTTGCTCTCTTGTCTAGATGGAAGGATACAACTCATACTCGTGGAATCAAGAGTATTATCAAGATAGTAGGGTGTATTCTCCATACTTTGATGAATTTGGATACAATGATTGGAAGAACTATGAAGATAATTCTCAATTGCAACAAGTTCCATCCAATTATGAAGATTGAATATGTGATGAAATTCCTCCCCCACCTCAAGAGATGTTCCCATACTATGAGCTTTATGATCAATTTGATCTATGTTGTGGACTTGAGTATCAAGGAGCATTGGAAGGGAGTACTATGATGATGGTAGAAGCTATAAATATGACTACCAAATGCCACAAGCTTCTTCTCATTATGAAGAATGAGGACTCCATGATGTGAAAGCTATCTTGCAAGAGATGCTTGGAGTGTTGCTAGAAAAATTTGAGGAAGATGACCTAGATGTGACGAAATGCTTCCCTTGTATGAGAACGTCTATGAAACCAAAGCTATGGTTAATGCATTAATAGAGGGGAACATGGAAATCACCGAAGCTCAATTCATGGTGATAAAAAGTCAACTAAAATATTTTCTACTCCAAGTGAAGAACATAACCATCATGGAAAATCAAGAAGAACAAGGGAGGAAGAGAAAAGGAAAGATGAGAAAGAAGAGGGTCCAAGCATGATGGAAGACGAAGAAGATTTCCTTATCAAGAGTGAGGAAGAGGAATGTCCATTGATGGACATGAGCAACAATGTGCAAGAAAATCTAGAAGCATCGAATGAGAAATTGAAGAATGAAATGAGCACTTCTAAACCTTCCAACTCTTCAATTTGTACTTTAATCGAGATGATGCTTCTAATGATTTGATTTTACCTCTTGAGAACTTTGATTATAGGAAAGAATTAAAGAAGTGCTTGGGCATCCTTGGAGAAAAGAAATGGAGAAGGATGTTGGTGAGAAAGCAAGGAGAACAACCATCAATAAAGTGCAAGGATGTGGATGATGGATCTCTCCTACATATTTGCCTCCATGACTTTGAAGCACAAAGATTGAGATATAATGGGAAGGAGGATCGCTATCCTTGGTCATTCCGATGAAGGACGTGGAAGTGAACAAATAAGTCCGGCATAAGACAATAAAAATAGAGCTTGATGGGAGGCAACCCATCATTTTTATTGCTTTTGTGTGTTTTCTGGTAGCTTAGTGTTTTTGTTTCATTTTTGGGAGAATTGATCGGGTACTTAATTGCTCATGCTTAGGAAGTTGTGTTATCATGCTTTGGGATATATGGATGATTGAACTTAATGTTGATACCATTAGGAGTTGCATATATTTGTATTATTCTCACCCTAAACTTTGAATTCATGTTATCATTCAAGTTTGGGGGTGTTGATCGTTATTGTTTACGTGCATCTCTTAGTGGTAATTATTTGATGAATTCTTATGCCCGCTTTTAGGTACACTTGCTAGATGAATTGGAAAGCGAATGGAATTGCAAGGTAATGCAAGATCAAGACGGAAAGTGCATAAAAGCATGATGAGCCCTATACATGCTTAAAGGAAAAGATGGAGTTTAAAGGCTTATTGGTACAACACTTCCTTTCAAACTTAGACTTGTCTAAGTTTGGGGAGGTGTTTTTCTTACCTTAGTTTATCTTGTGTGCTCTTATATTTTTGGCCTAGTCTTATCTTGAGCTTAATTGTGGATTTATTGCATATCTTTTAGTATCATTCTTGATGTAGTGAGTGTGCTTGAGATTATGTACATGTGCACTTGTATTTGAATTGCAAGACTTATTGGATTTAGATTTGATCATGTGTAGATTTGTAGCTTGATGGTAGCATTCTTGATTAGTTATGTAAAGATGAATGTGATTGATGATGCTTGATTAATTGCTCAATTTAAGCCCGTGAGCTTTTGTGCCTTAATAATCGTACATCTTATACGGTTGATATGATTTCTTTGTGAGTGCATCATTCATAGATTTGTATGCTAGAACTTGCCACTAGACTTGTTGATATTGATCTTTGTGAAATGTCATGAACATGATAAGAGGCCATGTTTGCTATGATGAGTCACTTTGCCAAATTTTTCCCCACCATATACATTTGATTTCCTTAGTGAACCATTTTGAGCTTATTATCCTTATTCTTTGGCAAGCCAAGTGAAATGGAAACCATTTTGCCTATTTTTATAAGCCTTATTGTCATATGCTTAGTAGAGCTTGATTGTTGGATATAGATGGTGATTTGATTGCTAAGTGTGGTGGAAAATGGTGAGCTAAGTGATGATACTTAAGAAAAGAAAGGTTGTGAAAAATTGAATTGTGAAGAAAGATGTAAACATGAAAAGATGAAAGATTCAATTTGTGAGCTTAAGTGCAAAAGCTGAAGTGAATGGTGGTGATTGATCTATGAAGTTCAAAAAAAAAGAGTTGATTGATGAAAAGTGAAGAGATGTGAATTGTATTGATGAGTTAACTTTCAAGTCTCTACTACTTAGTCACTCTTATCCAAAAATATCCCACCTTTCCAAAGAGCCTACATTACAACCTAGAGGAAAGACCTCTTTGATTCTTGATTGAACACAAATGATCTTGATTGAGATTAAGTCTTTTGGCAAGCATATGGTGTGCAAGTTTGTGAATTTGATGATTGAATGCCTTATACCCTTATACACTTGAGAGAAGAGAGAAACACTCCATGGAAGGAGCAATGTTTTGAGTATATGATTGAGCATTTGTTGGAACATGATTTATCTTGATTGCTAGTGGATAGTGGCATTGATACTTATGTTCATTGATGAGTTCGATTGTCTTCTATTTCTTCTATGGTGCCATGTGACATAATTGCAATCAATTCACTCCTTTGTGCTTAGTTGCTACGTTGCTCGAGGACGAGCAACACTTCAAGTTTGGGGGTATTATGATTAGATTGAATTGATGCATGTTTTTATGCCTATTTTAGTGCAAAAAGTGAGCCAAAGTGTTAGTTTTTGTGCATAAATGTGTAGAGTATCACTTCTTTTCCTAAAAAGTATTTCTTGATGAGTATTTGATGTTTTTCGTCTGCTTTTCTGTAAATCGGTGGAATTTAGCCAAACCGAGAGTACCGCATTCCTAGGATGAAGAGATATACAAGACGGATGAAAATGGGGGTCGGGGCGAGTCCCGTCCGAAAAATTCCTGGACTCGACTCCCTGTCGAGGCCGAGGCCTCGACTCAAGGGATGAGACAAAAGGATGAAAATCAAAAAGGAAGGCTGCATCGACTCGAGGGCTGAGCCTCGAGTCGAGGGATGTGCAAAATAGAGAGGCCTCGACTGAGGGAGGAGCCTCGAGTCGAGGGATTCAAAAATTAGGCATGCCTCGCGTCGAGGGCCGAGCCTCGACTCGAGGGGAGGTTTTTCGTAAAATCGTCTATTTAAAGGTCAAGCAGGCATTCCGTATACAACTTTAGATAGAGCAAGTTAGTAGCGGTTTTGGGGCGATTTCTTAGGCCCCAAGCCAATTTCCCATTGTAGGTAGTGTAAAAGGTAGATTTAGATTTAGATTTCAATTGATGTTGATTAGATTAGCTCTAGTTTAGAATTTGATCTAGTTATTTCATTCAATTCAAGCTTGTAATTCATTTGAAGATTGGTGTTGAAGATTCAAGCATTCCTCTTGTTGTGGATTTAATTCAATTGGTGATGTTCTTTCTCTCTTGTCTTTCCAATTTCTTAATTGTTCGATTTGTTTTGTGTTTGTTCAATTCTATCTTCTTCCCATGGATATTGCTTGTGGCACCATGGGCTAACTCTCTTGTGCTTGGGTTAATTGAAATTGAGGATGATTTGATTGACTATGCTAAGATTATTGATGATTGGAGATCAATTGAGTTAGATTGCTTCCTAATTGTGATTCTCAATTGTGCTTCATGCAAAATTATCTCTTTAGATTAATGTTTGATCACCCTAGCAATAGGCGAGAATTGAGCTAACGTGATTAGGGATTAATCGGGTTGTAATTTTGTATGAATGTGTGGATTGGGGACTTCTACATTGAGAGATGGGAAGGACTAAGGATACTCACATTAGGCATTGTGTTATTAATGGAGTGATTAATTTCATGATGGTTTATGCTTTCTATCTTAGTTGATTTGCAATTTGATTCAATCATAGCTTGTTGATCATTGATTCCTTGATGGATGTTAGCCCTTGCACCCCAATTCCCCATTTATTGTTATTTTTGTTCTCGCGTCTTAAGTGTTCGATCATTTGCTTGTTTGTTGTTAATTTGTATTTTTGCAAGTGTTTTGTATTTTGTAGTGCCAAAACCTTGATTCATCAATAGTCACCGAGAACTCGTATTTCTAGGGCCTCACGTGCATACTTTTTCCCTTGGGTTCGATATTTGCGATTTGTCTTAATACCACTTACCGGATTACTACTTCCGATCAATAAGGTCGTAATCTCTTGGCCGTAACCATTATGGTAAGGGCTGCTTTCTCAATTTCAGAGTATCTTTCTTTAGCTCCTTGAATGAGCTTGCTAATGTAATAGACGGTCTTCTCGCATCGACCCCTCCTCTCTTATCAGCACGGACCGAGTGAGACCTCTCCTACGTAGAGGTATAGGTAGAGAGTCTCTCCTGGTATCGGCTTAGTCAACATAGGAAGTTGTGCTAGGTGTTGTTTGAGTGCCTCAAAGGCTTGCCGACACCGGCTTCCACACTCGAAGTGGGTTCCTTTCCTCAAAATTTTGAAGAAAGGATAACTTTTTTCCGCCGACTGCTATAAACCGGCTTAAAGCCACGATCCTCCCATTCAATCTCTCAGTTCCTTAATGTTTGTAGGGGATTGCATGTCCAAGACCGCCTTTACCTTTACCGGATTCACCTCACCCCTCATTGGGTAACCATATACCCCAAGAACTTTTCCTCCTTGACTCCAAAGGAGCATTTCACCGGATTCAACTTCATTTTGTTCATTCGGATCACCTGAAAGGCATCTTCCGTGTCAGCCACGTGCCCTTCTACTTTTATGCTCTTTACCAAAGATGTCATCTACGTACACCTCCATATTCCTTCCTAGCTAGTTTCAAAATATTTTATCAACCATGCGTTGATAGGTGGCTCCCGCATTTTTAGTCCGAAAGGTATTCTAATATAACAAAATGTTCCACAAGCAACAATAAAACTTACTTTTGGAATATCTGCAGGAGAATTTGTATTTGATGCTAGCCTTGATACGCGTCCATCATGCTCAACAACTCGAATCCGGAAATGGAATCTACCAACCTGGTTGATCCAAGGTAATGGGTAGTGATCCTTTGGGCAAGCTTTGTTTAAGTCCTCGAAGTCCACACACATCCTCCATTTCCCGCTTGGCTTCGCTACTGTGACAAAGATTTCGCGCACCAAAGTGGGAAATTGTATCCGCCGATATGTCCTCGCCTCCAGCAGCCTTCGGACCTCCTCCTAGTTATCGTGTCTGGTCCGAACACTCTATGCTTTTGCTGACTGGTTTGGCCTTCGGATCCACGTTAAGGTGATGTATTGCTACTTCTATCGGGATCCTAGTCATAGCCTTGGGAGAAAAGGTGATGTTAAGAGAAAAATGTCTTAGTTTTGATGAAGTTAAGTTGAGTGTGTAAAATAAGATGACCAAATGAATTATTGTATAGCCGGTGATGTAATGAGTGAAATCTTGTAATAGACTAAGTACTTAGAATAAGATGAAGACTGGATGTGAGTCGACGAAGACAAACTCGAGATGAAGACAAGGAAGCATTTACTAGATTCTTCAAGATCAGAAGTAATGTAGACATAAAGATGATTAGATGAGGTGGAACACGTCGAAGACAAGAAGAACATATGACTAGAAGTGTTAGAGAAACAAGGAAGTTATAACTAACATCAAGATCGCTTATAACTAACCAAGAAGCAAGCGATACAAGATTCGATTAATTGGTTTCAACAAACTAATGAATAGTCAACAAGGAAGTTACAATCACAATTTCGGTCTCTAGAAAATAGATTTTTAGTTTAGGATAGAATAAATTTTGAAACTTTGTAATTCACAAGAACTTGCAACACATTAAGCACTCTCTCAAATCATATTCACACACACAAGAACATACAAAACATTCATAGTTTTCAATGTTTATAGAACACTATCATTCATATCTTCAAGCCATAGATTTCTAGAAATCAGAAAAAGTGATTGTAAGGTGAAGATTATCCTTGTAAAATGTAACTAGTAGCCACACTCAACGAATTCCAAGTCTCACTTAAAGCAAATAGTTGTTTCCCGGCAACGGCACCAAAAACTTGATTGGAGAAAAACCTTTTTACAAATTTTTCCTACTAACCCGCAAGTGCACGTGGTCGTAGTAGTAGAATTAAAGGTAAGTCGACCAAGTTAAATATAGATCCACAAGAAGCAATCAAGCAATGAGTCCCTTAGAACTATGTGTTGTCATGCAACTATAGCTACTATCAAGTGTTTGAGAGACTAGCTAAATTTAAAACACAAGAAATTAAACTAAGATTTTTATAAACTAAGCAAATAATTAAACACTAATCTAACTTCAAGAAGTGCAAGTGATGGGGATATGCTTCGTGTATGATCCACTATGTGTTCATTAATTGCTAACCAATCATGCAATAATCTAGTATCAATGGGGGAAGGTTAAGCAAGTTGCAACATGCAAGGCTTCAACACATAATCAAATAGACCATTTAATCACATAATGCCTAATTGTGAGTGTTCTAAATACCTAGCCTCTCTCGAGTGTCTAAGCATTCAACAAACACATTCGATATTTCACACCCTCGATAAACCATGGACGTAAACTAAAGCAACTCTCGTATTTAGTTAGAGAAGTCCAATGATAAATCTAATAGATGCAATTTAACAAAGCTAATATTAATCAACAATTAAGAACCCATTACCCCTCCCCCATTTCAACATCAACTAAAGCATTAAAAAGCTAAACAATTAAATTCCACATAGTTTCACATACACAAAGCACAAAATATTTAGCCCATGGTTCTAGAAGAGATACCCATGGAAATAACTAGCATAATAACAATAAACATCATAAATGAAAGCAATAAACAAAAGAGTGAAGAGATTAAACCAATATTTTTGATTGAAATGAAAGGCTTGCAATATCCACAACCTTTGATCCTTGCTTTGGAATGGAAATTCTACTATTAAACTAAGTTATCTACCAAATATAAATGAAACTACACTAAAAATGAAAATATTTGTGATCACTTTTGCTCCTACTCCTTCTCGTCTCCAAAAACACATTTGTTGTCTACGGTGTGTGGAATGTGTTATGTTGTTTTCCTTTTGCTTCTCACACAAGTTTTGTACAAACCCTCTCAACCACTACAAAGCCTTGTTTGGTTTTCAACCTCGTAAATCGAATTTTTGCTACCCTTCCTTCACGTTTTCGCCGAAATCACTAAACACAAAGACAACAATCAAGCTTGCTCGAGTCGAGTGGGATGGCTCGACCGGTTGAGCGACTTTAATAATCACATAGCAACTTTTCCACATTCCCGCTCGAGTCGAGTGACACGGCTCGACCGGGTCGAGCGAGGTCACTTCCAGCGCCTAATTGCCCACTTGCTCCCACTCGATCGAGTCGCCTCACTCGGCTGGTCGAGTGAGGCCTTCTTCCAAAGAAACCCACGATCACTCACCCCCACTCGACCACTCGAGTGGGGTGACTCACCCAAATGAGATTTGTACGTTTTTTCAAATTGTCTAGCACTTTAAACATCCCACTAAAGTCTAGTCGCCCCACTAGATCGGTCAAGTGAGCCACACAAAGAGCCTTCTTTGTGCTTTTCGATCATTCTCATCCCAACTCTTACACGAGCATCTTCATACCTTCCGAAAGATCTTGTTTACCTACCTAAAACACATATTTTCCTTTTTCTCCAAATAAACTCAATCTTTTCCAAATCATGGATGTTAGTGCATGAAATTATATAGAAATGATCAATAAAATACACAAATATCATTCATTTCACACACAAATCACGGGAGTGATCCCCACCGGCTTACCTCCCTCCGGCCGGCCTTTGCTGCGTTTCTTCTATCTCCCTGTTCAAGATCCTTTCTCCCGCCTTTCGAGCTCGGAATGAGTCTCCGTCGACCAGTCCTCCTACTATCATTTGGATCAACCCCCTCTTCTTTGGGAGTCGATCTTCCTACATTCTCGTGTGTCTTCCCTTTATCCTCCGTCTTCATCTCAGAATCTTTCCTCTTTTGCTCCCTTGAGCCACTAGGTCGGTCACGATAGATGAATTCTTTCAAATGACCCGCTTTGAATCATTCATTCAATTTCGTCCCTCAAGTGGAAACAGCTTATTAGTATCGTGACCATATTCATTATGAAATCTATAAAACTTATTCGATTTTGCCTTGAGAGGGCCTCGGGTTTGCGACCATGGAAATTTCATGTCTGGATTGTCCGCCGCCACTTCCAACAACTCTATCGGCTCTAATTTGAGCGGGGTATATTTCTCGAATATCGGTCTTGGCCTTGCTCTGTTGGTCTATCTCGCTCGGTGTTGCATCCTTCTGGCTGGTTCCTTTTTCTTTTCGACCGGATGGCATCGCCTCCGCCCTCTTGGCCTTCTGACCTCCTCCAACATTACATACTTTTACGCTCGGTGTAGCGGTTGTCAAACCCATCTCGGAGATTACTTGGTAAATGCATTGATTTTGACTTCGGGGTGGCGGTGGGTACCTCTAATGCCGCTGGTTGAACCTTTTCATAAAGGCTCGAAGACTCTCACTTTCTCCCCGCTTCATGTTGAAGAGCGTTAATGTGGCTCTCGGCGATCGTCTAGCACTGCAACCGGGTGGAGTAAAAGCTCACTAAACTCCTCGAAGGATCTCGATTGAGTTGGGCTCGAGCCGGGCTGAACCACCTGTTGACGGCTTTAAACAAGGTAGTTAAGAAAATCCTGCACTTCACACCCTCTCCATATCGATGGAGGAGGGCGTAAATCTCAAATCTAACTAAATGATCATATGGGTCGGTGGTGCCATCGTACTAATAATTCAATGGCTTAAAGTTAGTAGGTAATTCATCCTGTAAAATATTTTTAGAATATCGACAACTGTTACCGATCGAAATACTCTAACCCGGTTGTTTATCTCGCTACTTCATCAAGTCCATCTGTCTCCCGAGAGACTTCATCATTTGTTCATATCTTCGGAATGAGTATCTCCCTTTTCTTCCTCCACATCCTCAACTTTGCTCCCTCCTCATTGTTGGCGGGCGGCTTCCCTCTCCCGCCTAGTCTCTCTTCATCTACGGGCCTCGCCCTTGATGTTTCTAGTCTCCTTTCACGTCCATCTGGTTCGGGGATATCCTCCTGGTTTACGGACTCGTATTCCCATCTCTTCTCATCATGACGCTCCTCCCGGTTGCTCCGCCGGGCCGACTGGGTGCATGCGATCCGCTCTTTTAACCTCTCTAGGTGGGACACTCCCCACTCTCGCCATGGCTCTCTCCATGGCCCCGGCTACTATCTCGCCCAATTGTTCTCTCGGTTAAAGCAATAGTGGCGGCGGGTGTTGGTGCTACGTTGGTAAGACTAGCGGTGAGACTGCCACAGATACATTCTCACGTCCAACATTCCTAGCTACTTGATCGGAGGGATTCCATTAGGAATCCGAGAAGGAGGTGGTGGTAAGTCGAGACCCTCCTCCTTGGGCTGCAGGTTCTCGTTCAGCGTTGCGCTCCTCGGGAGCTGTGTTTTCATTCCCACCAAGTGATAGGATCGGTGTGTCTCATTACTTGGTGGAACCGATGATGATGCGGGGATAGGAGCTACTTCCCTTTGTCACGGAGCTTGGGAAGCGAGACCTTCCTTGCCTTGGTACCCGAGCGATCGGTCTCATCGGTTGTCGCTTCACCTCCCATGGTGATCATGTTCCAAAAATTAGAAAAAAAAGCGTAAAATCACGTCTCAACCCTCCTTTTCCCACGAGACGGTGTCAAATGATGTGTAAAAATGTACCTTTATTTTTTCCACTTGGAATTGACGCGGGTAATTTAAATAGTACGATTTAATTATCCTTCTTCTTTAGTGAAAAGACCTGCAAAACACGCCGGAGGGTTCTCGGTGTAGACACTCCGACGCTCAAGTCGGATACCGAAAACCCAAAAGATTGTATTACGATAAATACGAAAATTTTAGTATGAAAGTGATGTGTACCTTTTCTTGAATAAGGTGTGATATTTATAATCGATACTTACGGTTATTTCTCTATTTTGCATGACGTCACGTATTATGCCACTTCCTTCTTGACCGTCGGTTATTTATTCTCTTATCGCCGGGAATGACCTCATCGTAGAAGAGAGGGCAATAACTTGTCCTCAATCCTCTCTTTTCGGTTAGGCGGAGGAATAATAATATTCCTTGGTTCCATCGCAGCTTGGGCCTTACCTTCACGTAAGCCCATTGATCCGTTATTTAATTTATTTCGGATGTATAATTGAGCCTTCATTTCCTTGGCCTTAGGCCTTATTTGTCGACGGCCCATTAGGTTCATACCGCTTCATTTACCGGGCTCGAGCTCCTAAGAAAAGATTGGGCCAATTTGGGCCACACTCATTTGGGTTGCTATAAAATACCGTATCGTAACATTCTACCAAAATTTACGTTTGCTCATTGTCCACCAAAATACTTGACAACCAACATTTTGTCCACTGTTAAAAAATAAGCAATTGCACAACCGCATATTCATACTTGCACAAGTAGGAAATAAAGTTTGCACATTCATTTTAATGTAATTGCACTTTGATCAATTCTCGCAGAGTCATAAAATTCAAAAACAATATTTTGACAACTTAAACCATATCACACTCAAATATTTTCACATGTTAACTAATATATAAACCTTAATATAATACCATAATATTTGTCAATACACTGCTACTCTTAAACCATGATATTGTCAATCCACTTCTACTCTAAAAAATATCTCATTACAAGTTTTTGATCGATTCACCGCTTTGTGCACATCATAATATTACACTGTTTTCATCAAGGAACAATCTGGTCATCTTGGATTTGTAATTTGCAGTTGATATTGGACCGTGCTCACCCTTATTCATCCTCTTTCGCCCATAGAACGACTCTATCGTATTACAAACGATAACACCGCAATCCAATGATTCAGTGATCACTGCAAGCTTTCTTTCAAAATAGGACCAACTAATTTATTCATAAGGAATGGGTATGCGAGACCTATTTTTGTATACAATTCTCTCACTTGAATAGCACGTACTTTACCTATTTCATAAAAAAGTTAAGATATAATATTCATTACAGAATGTTTATATGATTGCTCAAAAAATTGAATTTTATATATTTCTTACCACAATTAAAGATTGTGTCAAATGCTGGTCTATCCCTCCTTTCCTTCTAGAACGCATGGAATTATAGAATTTCTACTCGCTCTTCTTCAAGTTAAGCTTCAACATTGTCGGTGGTCACCTATACCTCTTGACGGTTGTTGTAGGTACCACCGATAGTATTGGAATGTAACACTTAAAATTCTCAACTTAGTTATTTTAAGATTTTAAAATTTTATAATATTATAAATATATATATATGTATATATATATTGTGTAGATAAGAATCAACACACGTAGTTATCTATAGTATGATTTTCTCAACAAAGAAATCTCTTCCTCTCCTTCTTAAACAAAAAAATATTTGAATTTAAGAAAATCTTATCTTTTAAGTGTGAGATTTAGTAAACTTAAGATTCTCTATTTTTTCTCAACCAAAATATATTTCTCATCTCTACATAATTGGATTATTATACGGTCATATCAAATCTTTAATCACAAGAAAATATATTTTCTCCCATGTTTTAAATCTTAAATGTTTTGAGATAAGGATTAAAAGTTTTCTTTTTAATATTTAAATTCTATTACTTATCTCACTAAAACGTAAGCCCAAGCCATGCTAATATATATATTTATATGAGACCTAGCCCTAAAAGAAATTTCATACTCACAAATATTTCTTTCAATTTTTCATCTCTTTCACTTCAACAATTTACGGAGACGAGATTAATGAGACTCATCAATAAGATTGCATTGCATAAATTTGATAATTCAAGGTGAGATTTCTTACTTATGTATTTACTTTGTCACCTTTAAATATTCATGTGAATTTAATTGTTGCTTGCCGTATCGTACGTTATGATTTTACTATGATTTTCGTTAACACATGTTATGACTTTTCTAGTAATTCGTTAACGCATATTTATTTGCAAAAATCGTGCATCGTTGGTTTAGCCAGCGCATCGTTGGTATAGCCAGCGTATCCTTGGTTTAGTCAAGGAACACGTATTGAGTATGAATGTTATGTAAATTGATGATTTTATTTATGTGTGATATTTAATCGTTGACAAAGGGACCTCACCGAGCTAGTGGTTTTGCTCACCCAATCTCATTAACATTTTTTTCAGACTAAGGAGCTATTTGCGAGAAGAGGCGGTGGATGACATTCGATTAATATTAGAAATTTTTATAAACTTTTATTTCGTTATCAATTTTTACAGTGAAATTGAATGAAATAATATTATTTTGTACGAATTGACATTTTGAAAGAAATTTCTTTGAGACACGATTTTAAATTTTAAAGTCTTCCGCTGAGTGTCAAAATTATTTTATTGTCAAATAAAGTTGAAGTCCTTTTCTCAAGTTAAAATTTTTGTTCACGCCTTTTATTTTAAAATTATTATTTATTTTCAAAAATTGGGGTGTGATAATGTGGTATCGTGAGCAGTCTACGTTCTTGTAGACTTGTAAAAAAATAAAAAATTTTAGAATCTTGTTTTTGAATAAAAATAAAATCATGCATTTTATAATTTATAGTCATGACATCCACCACCTCCGGTGGCTTCAACTCCAACAAGGCATGAGATAAATATTTATACACTATACTACTTTTCGATCATGGAAAAGATGATCACATGATACGTACATGATACATTTTAAATTTCATTCAAAGCTATTATATGTTATAAGATCATAGAAATAAGTATGTTCACTCGGTGACTTTCTTTTTAAAAAAAAAAAAAAAAATTAGCATATGCATGCATCGTTTTAGTAATGATTTTTAGGACGAAAATTTTTCTAAGAGGGATAGGATGTAACACCTAATATATATATATATATATATATATATATATATAAGAATCAACATGTAGTTATCTATAGCATGATTTTCACAACAAAGAAATCTCTCACCTATTCTAAAGTGCCGATTTTTTCTTCTCCTTCTTAAAAAAAAAAAAAATTGGATTTAAGAAAATCTTATCTTTTAAGTGTGAAATTTATTGGTAGACTTAAGATTCCCTATTTTTCTCAACAAAAATATCTTTCTCACCTCTACATAATTATATTACACAGTCATATCAAATCTTTAATCACAATAAAATATATTTTCTTCCATGTTTTAAATCTTAAATGTTTATGCCCATGCCCATGCCCATGCCTAATATATCTATTTATATGAGACCTAGCCCTAGAAAAAAATTCATACTCACAAATATTGCTTTCAATTTTCATCTCTTTCTCTTCAATAATTTACGAAGACGAGATTAGCGAGACTCGTTAATAGGATTGCATTGCATAAATTTATTAATTCAAGGTGAAGTTTCTTACTTATGTATTTACTTTGTCATCTTTAAATATTCATGTGACTTTAATTATTGCTTGCCGCATCGTATGTTATAATTTTACTATGATTTTCGTTAACGAATGTTATGACTTTTCTAGTCATTCGTTAACGCATGTTTATTTGCGGAAAACCGTGCATCATTGGTATAGTCATCGCATCCTTGGTTTAGTCAAGGAACAAGTATTGAGTATGAATGTTATGTAAGTTGATGGTTTTATTTATGTGTGATATTTACCGTGACAAAGGGACCTCACCGAGCTAGTAGTTTTGCTCACCCAATCTCATTAACATTTTTTTCAAACCGAGGAGTGTTGGCAAGGAAGAGGCAATGGATGACATTCAATTAATATTAGAAATTTTTATAAACTTTTATTTCGTTATCAATTTTTACATAGTGAAATTTAATGAAATAATATTATTTTTGCATTTAATTGACATTTTAAAATAAATTGCTTTGAGACACGATTTTAAATTTTAAAGTCTTCCGCCGATTGTCAAAAATTATTTTATTGTCAAATAAAGTTTTAGTCCTTTTCTCAAGTTAAATTTTTTGTTCACGCCTTTTATTTTAAAAATATTATTTATTTTCGAAAATTGGGGTGTGACATGGAAACAAGAAACAATCCAAATCTAGACAATCCTCGATCCTTTTGTCTACTAAATTCGCTAACGTACTTTCCGGTACTCTTATCATTACCTTTAATCAATGACTTCATTCACAAACCCAAGGAATAATTAATAATAACCAACATAAATAGCACTAATACATTGATATTAAAACTAATAATAATATTACCCAACATTGTGAGGTGAAGACTGTCACATTTTTCGAACTTGGTTCTCGTATCAAGTCGACCACGAATGACCGATCATCTTAATTCATATTAACGAAGATAAAGTTAAGTTACTTATTATATGTTTAAGCTACATTTATTATATATTTCTTTAATGATGCATATTGTACATATTTTTAATACCGCATTTGAGATTCTTTGTGTTGAAGAATCGCTATTAAATCTTTAACAAATACAACAGAGAATGGATCGACACTGGCCCAAACGATGTAACTGTGGAAATATGCCAAAAATAGATTTTATACATGTTAAAAACCTTAACACTAGTTTTAAAAAAATCATAAACAATAATTTAATTACCCATGTTCTTGATTTGCGAAGTATTCAATCGCTCTCTTAAATAGTCATCAGCTTTTTTTTAATAGCCAAACACTTGTCATCAAGCTTGCACGCGTTCCTCGATTTTCGTACCATGCATTATTTGCTCAATCTCACCTTCAAACGCCTCCTCATCCTCATTCTCGGCTAAAATAATTAGCTCTTGTGTGCTAGGTAGCGGTGTTATTTTCATTGTTTTTGCAAATTTGAGAGCTTAATATTGGCAGCAAGGGGTATTATAATTAATTACCGTTCATGCACCTCCTTATAATTAGGTCTAATAATTTACACCTCCTTGTTACTAACTCTATTTTTTTACCGAAAATACCGAAATATATCAATTTTTTCGTATTTCTATCGAAAATTGTAAATGTACATATCGCTACTGCATCGAAAATATATGGTACGGTCCAAAAATTACGAAATATCAAAAAAATTAGTATATTTAATATTTTTAATTCGATGAGTACAGTATACTGAAATTTTTGGTATTGTTTTCACCGCTATTATTATTTTTCTTTTTCATTTTGTATATTTCTTTATTTGTGAAATGTATTCCGGGATAAAGGAAATAACCAATCTCACCCAACTACCCAAGTAGAGGGGTTTGGTTTGGTGAATGAAATTTGTCCCCGTTACTTGCATTTTGTGGTTCCAAGTATGACACAGATGGTTTATGCTCTGTATACGTACACTGTATTTGAATGTGCAGCGTTATCACATTATAACCTCATTGGCTGGGCCTCTCTCTTTCTCCCTCTCCCTCCCTCTTCCCCTTCTCTTCCCTCCATTCAACTTTTCCATCCCCAACCACCTCCCGCGAACCCTACTTTCCCTTGAAGGATTCTCTCATGGTTTGAAGAAGATTGGGAATTTTGGTTAGGAGAAATTACTAAAGGAAAAGGAGGAGGAGGAGGAAGAAGAAGAAGAAGAAGAAGCGAGTGGAGATCGTGTAGGAACTTAATGTTTAGAAGCAACAATGTGGCGGCCTGAGTCTTCGAGCGCCAGATTACTACCCCTGCTCCTGGCACCAGTGTACGCTTTGGCTTCGCTTTTTTATTTTACCAATTGTTATGTTTTTATGGTTAATCTTTCTACTTTGGGACTTTTTATTTTGAATTCGGGGAATATATTTGGCTAAGATCGGTTAATTTTCTTGAAAACATTGGTTCGTTGTTCTGCTGACCGGAACATGCCTCATGCAATTGTATTGGAAATGTGTTATCTGTAATTAGGTGGAATTTACCACCGGTTTTTGAATGAGTATGGACGTTGTGGAAGTGTTATTTCTAACAATCTTCTACATTGGTGCTGCGGAGCTAGTGTGGGTTTGTAATGGTGACGGACTCAGTATTTCGTCCCAACGGGGCGAAATACTTCATAATATAAAGGGGAGAATTTTTTATAATTTAAGGAGGAAGAAATGACAAAATATTATGAATTTAAGATATAAATAAAAAAAAATCTACACATATTGTAGAGAAAATTTAAATTCAAGGGCGCGTCCCCCTAAATCCGTCTTACAGGAAAAATGCGTGCCTTAAGCTCTAGTAGATTTAATGTTACAGACTATTGGTTGAATAAGCGATCTCGGTGAAAACAAGTAATATTGGAGGATGAATACGAATTGGATGTTCCAAATGTCAGTGGGGGTGGAATTGGAGGTTAACTGCTTTCGTTCATGCAGTGAATTAAGCTGCTCGAGCTCCAGTTGAGCTCGAGGAGGGTTTGCTCAGTATCAGCTCAGACAATAAGTTTGTTAATCGTCATTGTTTTGCTTGATGACTTAAACAGTTCAAGCTCTTGCTTTATCCTTTATCAGAGTTCAATTTCTTAATTGATGCACCCATCAGCTTCTAGTTTAAGGGCTTTGTGGGATCTCTGTCATTGCTCAATCTCCAATCCTCTCAATGAGTCTAATTGTTGCTTCTCCCAGGTCCATTGTGCCAGACGATTTTATGAGAACATAGTTCCCTGTCATACGATATTTGACATAGAATGTCCAGACATTCTTTTTCGTAAGTTCAGTGACGATGGACAGTACCTTATAGCCTTCAGCAGGAATCATCAGGATCTCATTGTTTACAGACCAACTTGGCTGTCATTTTCATGTAGAGAAGAAGATTGTCTTGATCACGATCTTCCTTCTAAAGCCAACAAGTTTGAAAGTTTCTTTACCCAATTGTACACTGCAACTCTTGCTGCCACTGGTGAACTTATTTGCAAAGATTTCTTCCTTTACTCGGAGAAAAACCAATATGGAATATTTGCCACTTCAACTGCACAAATTCAGGATGCACCTGCTGTTGGAGGTGCGATTCAAGGAATCCCATCAATTGAAAAAATAACATTTCACCTTGTAAGGTCTGTAGTGATTTTTCTCAATTCCAAGTTTCCAAAACTATGAAAGTTATAGAATTAATTTTTTTGAGTATTGTTTACTCAATTAAATAGATTGGAAGATGGAGTTGTACTTGATGAGAGGGTTTTCTGCAATGATTATATTAATTTGGCACATAGCATGGGTGTTTTCTTGTACGATGATTTGGTGGCTATAGTGTCCTTGCGTTATCAAAAATCCACATTCTCCAACTCAGAGACTCTGGTAACCTTGTCGATCTGCGATCAATTGGAGAGTATTGTCGTGAAGATGATGAGCTTTTCCTCAACTCCAGTGCTCAGGCAAGTGGTACTTCCTCACGCTCTTCATGAAATTATGCACAAGTTCTATGTGTCATTTTGAGTCCTTATTACAATTTTTAGGCTTAAGTCAGAATATCAACTACAGTCTCATTAATGGCTTTGGTTTATACCTATCGCAACTTTGGATTTAAGTTTCTTGAATTATCTGAGATGGTGTTGACTGGAGACAATACTCAATTTCTACAATCTAATAGATTAATCCATTTGCTCTTGTTTCAATGTACTCATTTAATAGTGATAAATGGAGACAATATTATTTTTCTTGACAAAGTAGGGATTACTTTAAAAACAGACTCCTATTTTAGGCAAAGAGTGTCATTGTGGACATTCCGAAAGGAATTATGAACTCTTAATAACATGACTGATTAGTCATTGAAGACTTGAATTGGCAAAGTGCTAAGTTAATACTTTTCTTTTTCAGCTTTGTGTTTTTGTATTTAGTTTAAAGTTTAGTTACTGTAACTCTGTTGGTCTGATGGGCAATTTGCTGTTACTCACAGAGTATGGCAATCACAGATGGAAATAGAGTACAAAATATTGGCAATGGTATGGATCACATCCCGCATAATCCGGAACCTCCGTTTTTGAGTGGTTTAAAGCAGCGATTGCTTTCCTTCATATTTAAAGGGATTTGGGATGAAGAAGACGATCCAAGTTTGGTAAGTATACCAATACCAATACCAATGAAATTTACAAAGACTGTGACTTGTCATTCTTTTTCTTATTTGATAAAATATGTTGGAATTATTTTGTATAGAAGTCATACTTAAACATATATCGCGATCTTCTGTTGGTGGCTAGACATGCGTAATTTCTATAGCCCACTGATTTGTAGATTAACTTTAGTGTTCTGTGATTTACATTTATTTCGATTGTTCTGTTTTGCTTCTCCACCAGTTTAGCATGTATATCCATGAAATGGGGAATTTCATCTGTGGTGTCTAGATTCTTGTTAAGGTTGTTCTTGAACTAAAATTTCTATCTATTTAGGATAACTGATTGGTTCTTGGTTAGCTAATGTGTTTAAAGAGTTTAAGTAGTAACTTCAATTGTGATGGTTCTGATGTAATTTAAGCAGCTAAGGACTTGTAATAATTTTTTTTTTTTTGATTGGGGAAATGGGGACTCTAACCCATGACCTTTAGGCCATAGGTAGTGGAACTCTAACCACTTGAGCTATACCACTTCGTCTAGCTAAGGACTTGTAGTTAATCACTTTGTGCAAACTTTTAAAATTGTCTCAAACAGATATTTTCTATAAATTCTTCTGTGTAACGTGTCTTATCATCATTTATTCTTCATTATCAGAGAATGCAAGTGCTTAAGAAGAAGTTTTATTTCCATTTCCAAGATTATGCTGATTTGGTTATATGGAAGGTAAGAATCCACCTTACATATTCAAGTTCATTCATAATCTTTGACAAGAATATATTTTCTTTTCATATACTTGTAGTGTTTATCATATTTACATGTTGAGCTTGCTGTATTACCAAAGCCTTTTGATATTAGTTGATTTAAAATCACACAGGTGCAATTCTTAGACCGCCATCACCTATTGATTAAGTTTGGCAGCGTCGATGGTGGGGTGAGTCTTCTTTTAATTCTTGACGCTCTTCAGTTTACGCATTGTATTCATGTTTTCTCAGGTTAGTATTATTGATTATCCTTTTTGTTCTTTAATGAGTATGCATCTGCTTTCCATGATATGCGTGTTTTTATGGTTTTTCTTGGTAAAACATACCTCCTCCGTCCCATAAAAGCTTTCACACTTTCCTTTTCGTCCGTCCCATTATAAGTTTTACACCCTTGAAATGGAAAACTCTTTATAAACTCTACCCTCACAATTTTCACTAATTTACACAAATGTCATTACTTTTTACTCTCACATACACATAACTCAATAATTTTTTTACTTTATACATAAAAGTTTACAAAATTACCCCTCAAAACCTCAATCATTACTCTTTTTTCTTAAATTTTGTGCCCTCCTACATATGAAAACTTTTCCGGGATGGAGGGAGTAATATTTATCCTATTTAAGTTCCTCATTGAAA
Organism: Paraleonurus japonicus; assembly: GCA_030762865.1. Classification (NCBI taxonomy): domain Eukaryota; kingdom Viridiplantae; phylum Streptophyta; class Magnoliopsida; order Lamiales; family Lamiaceae; genus Paraleonurus; species Paraleonurus japonicus. The sequence goes on along the minus strand of CM061060.1, from coordinate 19,904,434 downwards.
ACGTGAGTCATTTATTCATGTTTACTTCAAAGTGGCTATCTTGGACTTTGTTTTGCCCATTTCTTGAATGGAACATGAGCCCAAAAATTAATCTCTTAAATTTTGTTCATACGTCAATCTTTCATCTTGATTTAACTTGTCACAATTTTCCGTTTCTTCTTTATTGCTTTGCCTTTGGGGTTTTCTTAGAATTTTAGAATAGTCTTTTGATTAGAGCTCTAATAAATATTACCAAGATCATTACGATATTGCTCATTTTATGGCAATAGGCTCATTTTCTATTTCAACCAATTTTATTGTGATGCCTAATAGGAAATGAATATTTTATAACCATGATATGTCAAATGATAGAATTATGAATTTTCTATTTCAACCAATTTTATTGCGATGCCTAATAGGAAATGAATATTTTATAAACCATGATATGTCAAATGATAGAATTATGAAAATGAATCAGCTTCTACTCATTCATCCACTCCCCGGGCAAACTCCCGCAAGCAAAATAAAGGAAGAAAGAAAAATATAAGTTCAGTTGATTAAATGTATTATGTTATGAACCTACTTCTGCAAGAGATTCTGTATTCAACATGCTATGATACTAGATACGTTTGTTGTCGTCTTGAAGATGCATATTAGTTTCAATATATCATATTCTTCTGGGAAGTAGGTAACTAGCTTTTACATATACATTCTCTTATGGATGTTACATGCAAAATTTGTAGATGCCCATTTCTATCTGGTGAATGAGTTTTTCAATGTGTTCTGTGGCGTTAATGTCACATCCTGATATTACAAAGAATTTTGAATGCCTAACTTAAATAAAAACATATTCAAGAACCACAAAATAAACTAAAAAGAAATATATTTTAATTCAAAACCAGCAATGGAAATTTTATACTTAAAACAATATTGACACAAAATTATCGAGTAGAAAATTTGCATACCCTGTCTTTAAGTAAACAAAGGTTCAACTTACTTAAAAGTGTAACTCAAATCTGAAACATGAGGTCAAAATCCAAAATCCAACATTCAAATTTAAAATGAGTCATGCAATGGCACAAATTGATCTAGTAATAAATTTAAATGTAGGCGATCCATCGCTCCTTCACCACACTTCAACCTTAATCTACAAAATGTTAATGAGATTGGGGGAGCAAACAAGATGCCCAATGAGGCTTCCTTTGTCACAATTAAATATCACATTAAAAAATCATCAACTCACACAAAATGCAAATTAAATACTTGTTCCTTGGCTATACCAACAATGCGATGGCGAAGTGGTATAGCTCAAGTGGTTAGAGCTTCATTACCTATGGCCAAAAGTCATGGACTCGAGTTATCATTTAACCGATCAAAAAAAAAAAACTAACAATGCTTTGGCTATACAAATGATGCGTTGGCTAAACCAACTATGCACGGTTTTTCCGCGAATAAATACTTGTTCGTTGGCTAAACCAAGGATGTAATCGCTAAACCAACAATGCACGGCTTCCCGTGAATAAACATAAGTTAATGAATGACTTGAAAAGCCTTAACATGCGTTAACGAAAACCATAGTAAAATCATATCGCATTTACACGACAAGCAATAATTAAATTCACATGAACATTTAAAAATGACAAAATAAATACACAAGAAACCCCACCTTATTTCTTGATTATCCTGTAAGTACGGGAATTCCTCGTAAAAATCCTAAAATAATTACATAATAGCGAGTCTTGGAATTATTATACCTATATTCGTAAACATGCTGAATCATATTACTAATTCATGCTTCCTACTATACTACATCCAAGGGATCGGCCTCAATTGAATTTTTAAGAAAATGAGTCAACTCAACCAGTAGCTTAACTAATGGTTTAATAAAGCAACATTAATATTTTAAAACATGTAAACTAGGTTATCACATAAACTAAAAAGATCAGATTTAGGCTAGGCCATATAAAAAATAAAAACATGGAATTATCCCTATTTGATCTTGGGCCTTGGCTTATAAAATAAAACTTGGCTTCATGAAATGAAAGTAGTAGAAGGCCATTATAATCAAATAACCGTTGGTAAAAAGAATATAATCAAGCACCCTTGTTAAGATTTTGGCAGAACTGGTATACAAGCCAATTTTTAATAAAACAGCTCAAGCATAAAGTGTGTGAGCTTTCTATATAAATACCCCAGAAATTATTTGGGTTCAAGAACTAAGTTTTGTAATTAAGGTCATTGTTCTCTTCGAAATAAATGTCAGAAGACAGGAAGTTTGAGCTTTGCAAATAATTTGATCGCAAATCTTCCTAAGGCTTGCGGTACTACAAGAGAACCTATCTACACAATTTCTTAAAGTAAAATAACACAAGTGTGCATATATGTACGGTCACTGAACAATTAATGAGCAAATGAAAACAAGTTCTTAAATAAATAGTTGGGTAATTATATAAAGTTGCTGCCCCAATTAGAAACAATTATCTTAAAACACTGCAAAGACACCAAAACTTACAATGCCTACCACCTATGACTCAATATTTCAGTAAATTTATTTTTGTATGTATACGCTACTCACTGAACAGGAAGACATTGGCAAAACTGTAAAAACAGAAGACTGGGATTTAAATAAAAGAAAGAAGAAACATAAGGTTACTGCTTTCAGCAAGAAGGTGGAGTTTATCTTATAGAAATTTGATCAAAGCTTGTGATAAGGGTCAAAATTTTGGAGAGACGTCTGCTGAGGGAGACATGGTGTGTATACTTTGGAAATTTGAGTATTGAGATAATTTTTTTCAGTGATTAAACTCGAAGAATAACTGTGTTTTTAAAAAAAAAAAAAAAAACAGGGATGAGAGAGAGATTGTAGTTGAGTAGTTACTAGAGACTTTAGGGAGTAAATTTTGGTTGAGAAAAATCTGGAATTGGGGTACTCAGATTTTGAAAACGTAGGTGAAAACATGAGTCTTAGAAATTTTGAATAAGTTTAAAAAAATTGCAGCCAAGAACAAGTGAGAAACTTAAGAAGAAAATAATAATAATAATAATAATAATAATAATGATAATGATAATGATAATGATAATGATAATGATAATGATAATGATAATGATAATGATAATAATAAGATTTTAATCACGTAAAATATCTTTGTTGATAAGAATTAAAGTTTTAATGCATATGTGTTATAGTTAAGCTTCAATAACATATATGGGCAAAATAAGCACTAGGTTAACTATGTTTCATATGTCCATAGTCTGAAGATAATTGACGTAGTACATGAAGGTTCAGCATTGCCACCCTTGTGTTTATTTCATCATTTGATATCTCCTTGAAATCATATTGTCTTATTTTTTATTTTTTCATGAATACTTGGCGAGATTGATTTGTATACTAATTATATTCTTTGTGCTACAGGTGGCACGAAATACAGATAGCCATCCTGCATTCTTTGCTGTATATAATATGGAGACAACAGAAATTATTTCTTTTTATCAGGTGTGTGTAATTGTTATGCTAGTCTAATATGGAGATTCAGGAATTTAGTCCCACCAGATATATGTGTGTTTTATTTTGAAGATAATAAGACTCCCTCCATCCCATAAAATATTGCATACTAAATAAGAAAGTGGAGTAATGAGTAGGGATTTAAAGGGTAATTTCGTAAACCTTTGAGTATATAGTAAGGAAATGAGGTGGATTATGTGTATGTGTGGGACGATGGTAATGAAAATGAGGATTTTGTGAGAATGGAGTTTATAAAGATTTTCTATTTTAAAGTGTGAAAGGTATTGCGGAACGGATGAAAAAATGAAGTGTGAAAGGTATTACGGAGAGAGTAATTGTTCTTTCCTTCTTTTCAAAAAATTGTTGTTTCCTTCTTGAACATGAGAATTTCTTTTGCTTTTTATCTTGTAGAACTCAGCGGATGAGCTTTATAATTTGTTTGAGCTGTTTTGTGACCATTTCCATTCCTCGTCGAGGAATTCAATTTACACAAACTTTTATCTAATCATTCGAACAACATTTACGCGCTGGAGCAGTTAAGATGCAACAAGAACAAAGCTACCAGCTTGCCTCAGGTATATGTTTTGGGTAATTAAACAGTTAAAGATTTATTATTAGCAATTTTTTATTTTTTTAATTATCTTCCAGATTTCCTCTTTGACGATTGATCTTGCAGTTTGTTAAGAAGATGTTATCCACTTTGCCAATTAGCTGTCAGTCCCAAAGTCCTTCACCCTATTTTGATCACTCACTTTTTCGATATGATGAAAAGGTCTGGCTTCTCTTTGTCTGCATTCCTTTTACTTTATAATGTTATATGGCTGCATATTGATAGGTTCTTGTCCATTTACATATTTTTTATTTGGTAAATATGATAAACCTAATAGTATATTTAGCACCTGAAAGAGCTAAGATTGTTTGGTGATAACTTGATCAACCAAAGTAGTTTATAGCTTTACTGTTCTTGGTGCACTAGTGACATCTAAATATAGAGAAAATAAGAATAAGACGATCCATAACTGGTTTTAGTTCTGCCGAGTTCTGACTTATGATATTCAACATCAAAACATGGAAGCTCATCATATAAGGTTATGGATTATGGTATGTCAATTAAATTTTTATTCTTTTTCCAGCTAGATTATATTTGTCCATGTTATATTTGTCCATTCATATTAATTATTTATTTTTATTGTCGAAAAACTCAAGTGTGGCATGATTAGGCGGAATTTAAATTGCTCATGAATTTAATCAAAAAATTAAATTAGAAGAGAAATAGGGTTTTAATCACATTGTGATAAATAATAAATATGTGTTGACAAACATAACCTGGCCCAAAAAGAATTAAAATTGAATTGAACCCAATCGGTTAATTTAATTTTACATTGTATGAATTGTAATATGTTAAAAATAAAAAATTATAGGTTGCAAATTAAAAAATTTGCATATTAATATCAATCCTATTTAATATAAAACCATACCTCCCCTACCTCCTCTAGCAAGCACCCATAAGAATATTATGCATTAAGCATTTAGACATACCATGGGTTTTCTCTAGGCTTCATGAGTTAGTCATAGAATATAGGGAGATTATTTTCATTAGATCAAGTATATTATAATTTTTTTATCGGGCAAATGGTGACTCGTACCTCTATCCACTTGAGCTATACCACTTGAACATAGAGAGAAGTTTGGAGAAAAAAATCAGAGTTTAGTGGTGAAATACACTTTGAGAAAGCTTGAGATGTGAAATCAATTTTTATTTATGTATGGCAAAAACTTGTGTAACTCCTTCTTACGGATGAGACGGTTGTAAAATCATTATCATTTTTTAATAAAAATATTATCACTTATAATGAGAAGTGTATTACTTTTTAATTTTTTTATCTAAAAATAATACATTTTACATACATCTTTTGTAAAATTGTGCAATTTATTTAATATAAAGTGTATCACTTTTCAATTTTTGACTTAAATATACAAATTACTAACTTTTTAAAAAGTGATATAATTTAGTATAAAAATAATAAAATTTTATTAAAAATTTAATACGTCTCACGAATTGAGATCCGTATATATAGATTTAAAGGAAAATAGATCAACCTTTTCATTTCTTGATTGAATGCAATAGCACTGGGGACAGTGATTAAATGCTGGGGAATATTGTTTTCTCACAAGTTATAATTGATATTGCATTTAACTGTGGAGCTACTTGTTGTGCAGTTAATTTCAGCAACTGACCGACACAGACAGTCTACTGACCATCCTATCAAATTCATTTTGAGGAGGCAACCTAACAGTCTAAAATTTAAGATCAAACACGGTCTCTCTCTCTCTCTTTGGAGTAACACTTGTGTGAATCGGATGCATATGATAAATTTTATTTTTACTATTACTGTCATACACATGCACTATCATTGTCGTACACTTGCACAGTGCATGCATAACAGTGACAGTGCATAGTGCTAGTGCATGTGTATGACAGTGATAGTGAATGCGCATAAAAATAATATTCCCTCCATCCCACAAAAATAGGTTTACATTCTATTTTTTTCTGTCCCACAAAGATAGACTGATTTCTATATTTAATCTATCATTAATGTTTTATTTTTAGCAATTCCCCTAATTATTACTCCATCTAATTATTCTCAAATCAATATAAATGAGTAGGTATTAAAAGCATACATTAACTATTTATTAAAAAAAAGGGTAAAGATGAAAAATAAAACAAAAATTTAATGTTATGACTATAATAACTTCTATTTCTTTATCTGTGTGAAAATATCTGTAAGTCTATCTTTGTAGGATAGAGGGAGTAATATAAATACAAGATTTTGTTATTTGGTTGTTGATTATTTGGGCTGACAATAGTTATTACGAACTCTGAAGGACCTGAATCTGGGAATGCTGATGCCCGGACGAAGAAGATCTCGTCGTTTCTATTTCATCCAATTTTGCCTCTAGCAATTTCTGTACAACAGACCTTGTTTTTGCAGCCATCAGTTGTGAATATTCACTTCCGTAGATAATTCTTTTCGTCACTCATCCTCCCACATTACTAGTAAAAGTAATTATTTTTGCTTGAGATGTATTTTTTTCCACTCAGTTGTACCGAATAGACTAGGGTCTGTGTATGCTTTTCACTGCCACCGATTGCATATGTTGTGAAGTATTATATTCATGGGCATTACCTTACCAAGATTTCTATACATACATATATAATAACAAAAATTTATAATGTAGAAATAAAATTTTGACAGCAAAAGATTATCACTAAATTTGTCATTATATTTTTTTTTTTTTTTTTGAAAGCAAAAACTAATCAATAGAAATTAGCCACAACGGCACAAAGGATATGGGAGCCCAACCACAAATTCCGGTGGGTCACCCCAACAATGGGGGCTCTCAAAGGAGCGAGAAGCCCGAGCAAAAGCGTGTGCTAAATAATTAGCCGAGCGCTTGACAAAACAAATAGACCACCCACTATTAGTAGCAAGTAAAGTCCTACAATTAGAAATTATATCACCATAAACCGTAGCATAGAAACTTGAGGAGCTGATGGCATTAATCACAACTTGCGAATCACTTTCTATGACCACCCTATTCAACCCCAAATCTTTTATCCGGAGAGAGCTTCCAACATACCAAAGGCCTCTCCAATCTCCACGTCCACACACTGGGAAAATCAAGTTCTTGCTGCTACAAAATTGCCGCCTTCGTCTTGCGGCAAAGACCATGCCCAATCCTCGTTTCTTGCGATTCTTGGAAAAGTGCCGCGTCGACATTCAATTTCGGGACACCCGCGGCGGTTTATGCCATGCCTCGGCACGGTTCACTTTGGGTATTATTCTCAAGCCGTCGTCCACCTCCACAAGCAAGAACCCATTCTCGAAGAAAACCTTCACTACTATGGCACTTGACGGGGTGAGTTATGACTACCCTCCCACAAAGATCTTGTTCCGTTCTCTCCAAATTTGCCGAGAAAACAACACTAAATTTGATTGCATCGACATTTGGAAGAGATTCTAGCAATAATAAAACCAACTCCTTCAATGATTCCACACGCAGAATAGCATCTTCGATCCGCCCGATAAGTTGGCTTCTCTCAAAGAAATGATTGCAAATTCACAATTCATAAAGAGTGTCGTGGACTCTAAATCTTTGCCGCATAAAACACACCACTTTTCGTCCACTATCTTTTCAAGTGAAGATTCACCTTATTCGGAAGATAATCACGACATGCTCTCCAAAGGCGATCTTTTATTTTTGGAGGAATGTTTAGTCTCCATAAAGTCTTCCAATTGCCACCACCTCCAACTCGACATTTACGGTGAGAGAAGCAACCAATCTATAGCCGACTTAATGTAATACCTTCAATCTCTAGAATAGTGCCAAATCAATTTATCTCCCGAAGCGCACGGGGATATCGGAGTCCGCAAGATTTTTGTCGCGTCTTCATGATTAAAAGCTATTTCAATTAACGGCTTATCCCACATTCTCGGTTCCTGGGACTAGAAGATCACCACGACCATATCGCCGAAGCCCTCATGCACGGGCGTTTGGACGTAAAAATTACTGTCCATCGGGCGAGCCAAGGCCGATGCCAAATATTAATCTGCTCTCCCGTGCCTATTTTCCAACGCATACCAATTTTTAACAAATCTTGAGTATAATAATACTTGACCAAGTATAACTTGAATTATGACCCAAATTTGCGTGCAAGAAATCGGAATTTGGGTAGTATTTTGCCTTCAAAATTCTGGCCACTAGAGAAGTTGGATTCGAGAGTAATCGCCATCCAATCTTGCCCACAGGCAATGTTGAAAAGTGGAGATCACGAAAACCCCGTCCCCTAACTCCTTCCTCACACATATTTTCTCCCATTTCATCCATTTAACACCTTTTGAGGGGTTTGTACTATTACCCCACCAAAATGAATTTAGCATTCGTTGAAGTTCATCCAAAAGCGTGGAAGGAAGTAGGAACGTGCTCATACAAGATGATGAAATTTGTCATTATATTTAATAAATTTCTTTTGTCACCAAAACTTTAAACTCAACTCATTGTGATAATATGTATTCGACAACTTCAGACAGTGGTGCTGCATACAAAATAAATCATAGAGAGGATCAATTAACTGTTTTGGAGGTAGGTTCTACATTTTTACAAGTGAAAATCAATACTATATCTTTTTATTTTCATTTCTTTTCCTTAGTTAATGCCTCACATTCCTTTATATACTTATAAATTTCATGTAGAATGCGGATATTTATACTTTTAAATTTTTGGTTATAAGCTGACCGCGGTTAGGATTAATGTTACCTATTTTTTTTTTTTTAATCTAGAAGGTTTTGATTGATTGGTGGATCAAATCTCCAAGCGTGTGTGGCAGAGAAAACAGCAAGGACGTGATCGAAGAGGTTTACTAACAATTGGTGACAGTTAGGTCGAGATGAGGGATTGTATCTACGTCGTGTTGAATGTTTATTGTAGATTCTATTGGAAAATGAAGGTAGCTTGACAACTAAATACAAAAACCAATGCAACTTGACAAACAACTAACAAAAAAACATGTCAAACAATCTTACAAACAACAGACAACTAGTATTGAAAAAACACTCTTTAAATTAATAAATTATTAAGTTATAAATAAATTAATACCACTCTACAATAATAAATTTATTTGGTCCTATCAATATTAATTTATAGAGTATTAATTTATAGGATTTTACTATACTTTTACTTTGCCCTTTCCACAAATCAGATGGTGCGGAAAATTTACAGTCTCGCTCTCGCCTGTGCTCGAGAAATTCTCGTATACATCATCATACATATAATGAAGAGTATAATGAAGAGTACCTACTGGAAGTTGCAGAAAGGTCAAATATTGAAGGCAGCAGCCAATGACCAATTTTAGTGGATGTGAATTTCTGGAGGTGCGTCTTCTGGAATCTGAAAATCATTTGCAAATGCGTAAATTGCATTTTTGGTTCTAAGAGAATGAGTAATCTGTAAAATGATCTTTTGTTTTTTTATACTTTTGGTCCCGTTTATTTTTCTACATTTTTAGTCTCAAGAAAATTGCAGTTTTGGTCCCAAGAGAATGAGATAAAATTACAATTTTGAACCTAAAAATAAAAGTCGAGATTATTTTTGCAAAAAAAAGACCAATACAGAATGTGGGATTAACATTTTTGTAGAAAAATTCTTATGAGACCAAAACTACAATTTTCTCATTGACATTTTCGTTGGAAAATTCTCATTGGACCAAAACTACAATTTTCCCATTGCAGATGTAAATAAGATCATAAGATGACAGCAAGAAATCAAGTCCGAAAAATCAATTGCAGATGGGGTAAATTGCATTTTTGTCCCAAGAGCATGCGTAGTCTGCAAAATAATCATATTTTTGACACTTTCGGTTTTTTTCAACATTTTTAATCCAAATAAAATTGCAGTTTTGATTCCAAGAGAATGATAAGTTACAGTTTTGATCCCAAGAGAATGATAAATTGCAGTTTTAGTCTCAACAGAATGAGATAAAATTTAGGGTTTTGGACTTAAAACATAATGGTCGAGACTATTTTTGCAAAAAAAAAAAAAAAAGAATGTGCGATTAACATTGTCGTTGGAAAATTCTCATGAAACCAAAACTACAATTTTCCCATTGCAGATGTAAATAAAACCATAAGATGGCAGCAAGAAATCAAAATAAAGCATAATACAATTGTTCACCTCTCCAGCATTCCACTTCCATTGAGCACTCCAAATGCTATCGTCCATGCTACTGTTCCCTTTCGGCATGTTGCTGCTGCACAAGAAATATTATGCACATGGGAACTGAACTTTTAGATAAACACTATCTATACAACAGATATAAATACAACATCAGATTAAACATTGAGGTCAAACTTCTCCAATTATACAACGACAATGCAAGTTGAGGTTGCAGCAAATCAAGGGTTATCTAATGCATATTCACTATGAAATTTATGATTATCCTTTTCAACAAAGAGAAAAATGAGTGTCTACTTTTAATAAAAAGATACGGGAACTTACATCAAGTGGACTCCGTTGGCGACACTGTCCAACGGTCTATCAGAAGTATTCCATGTTTGTGATGAATTGGTCAAACATGAAAAAGGATTGCCACGATCACTTATTGAGGTGTTACTGATGCTTGGTGAACCAAAGTCTGATGGTTTAACATTCCCTGTTTGTGACGAGTTGGTCAAAGGTGAAAATGGATTTCCAGGAGCACTTACTGCACTATTGCTCGAGGTTGGTACACCGAAGGAGAACGAACTTTGTTTGGAAATTTGGCTACCAAAAGCACCTAACACAGAAAAAGAGGCAGATGAATGTGTGCTCTAGTTCACAAATATGTTCGATTTGGGAATTAAAGATTTCAAAATCTAAATCTTGATAAATAGTACTCCCTCCGTCCTATTTTTGATAGCTCAAAATCCAAAAAATGGACGTCTTATTTTTCTTTTCCCATACCCAAAATAGCAAATAAGCAACACTACCCACTTAAACTAAACCCTTTCAAATATTTATTATTTACACCTCAATGCCACTCAATTAATCCTTTCAATTAAATTGACTTTAAAATAACTCCTTTCAATAAAATTAAAAATATCTATTTACCCTTCACTATATATCTTTTAGTACTAATAAACAACTATGTTCTTAATATTTGTGTCACTTCCCTTTGAGCAATTAAAATTGGGACAGAGGGTGTAGTATGGTATGTTTTTTTTTTTTTTTTTAAAATTTAAATAGGATAGAATTAAACTTTAAGTCAAGATCGATATCTAAGAGTGTGTGATGTTGAATTATTATATTTATTTTTGACTGTTGATTGTAATTATGATGAGTGAATGATTGAGTAATAATAAATGTGTTTTACTGAAAGTTGCAAAGTGAGAATAAAAGGTGCTAAAAGAATAAAATAAGAGTGAGAATAAAAACATTATACGGGACAATGGAGAGAGTGTGGTGTAAAATAATTGTTCTTTATAGGGTTTATAGGTATTTATAGGTTTTTATAAACCGGATTCTAAACTCCCAATGTAGAAGCGGATTTAGATTTCAAAATCTGAAATCCGGTTTTCAAATCCAAAATAAAAAATAACCCTACAAGCATAACCTGACACTACATGGTACCTGGAGCTGAAAGGCGAATTGTTGATGGGAAGCATGCCAGATGAAGATGGCTGACTATTGTTCTGAAAGCCACTTGCTTGACCAAACGCATAATTAGGCGCAGCGGCAGACCTAGAGGCAGCATGAAGAACATGACCTTGAAGTAAGCTAACATATGCAATTGAATAGATGACATAATCTAGCAAAAAGATCACAGCCCCTCTGTTCAGACCCTGTATTTAGCAACCCACTCAATTGACTAAAACTCGATGCTTGAGAAGATGGGCCATTGTTAACAACACTGCCCCCAGCAAACAAGTTTTGAGAGTTCGGAGTAGGAGCCGAAGGAATTGTATAAGGTTTCTGTACAAAGTTCTGAAATTCCATTAACTTGGAATTTAGCAAACTCCTCTCTCTATCGACCTGAACATCAAGAGCAACCAACAGTTACAAACATATATACAGTTACCTGATTCTTAATGCAAGAAAGGTCATGAATGCATATTTTTTTCATTAATTTGTTGGGGGAACAAATGTGTGTGTGTGTGTGTGTGTGTGTATATATATATATATATATATATATATATTTAAGAATCAAGCTACGTAAGTACTATGCCTGGTCAATGAAGTGGGTTAATTATGGGTTCAAAAGTCAATAATGCCATAAAGTAGTTCGTCCAATCATCTTTTACTTAAATATAAAGCCAAATGACAAATCACAAGCGCAAATTGTCCTACAATGAACTGCAAGCTTTTTCCTTGTTTGGCATCATCATATGCTAATGCACGCAACTCTTCGTAGCTGATGTCGCCAACAATGTCACAGGGACCGCTGGAAATTAAGGACATATTTCAGTCATAAAGAAACATATGAATGTGACATTAAATCACAGCAACCAAAATTCAGAAGTAATCGACTGCAAATTAAGATATAAAATACAATTCCAGATAACATTAAGAGGGTTCAAATTATATGGCGAACATAACATGTCAATAAGAAAGTATCATAAGTCAATATCTGAGGCAGGATTAGGTTAGAACATACTATCCATAGTGACTATAGCAAGTAAGCTTCCACAGGGGCTTCTCATTTTCTTCAACTATCATGCGTTTGCAGACCTCTGCGTTAGTGCACCTTTATACACATCAAAAAGACATCCATCAATCTCCGTTAACGAATGAGAACGAATATGCTGTAAAAACAAATTATCTCACGTATGCTTAGCTGCTGGTGGCTGATTGTCAGGTCGATTTGAAGCAGGGGCACTATTGTTATTTGTGGGGAAAACCGAGACCACTTATTCTCAAAAGGCTATATCAAAGAAATCAATAAAACATCACACCAAAATACTAAAACTTATATTTATTTCAATATTTTAAGATTATAACCAGAAACAAGTAAATATGTCAGTCATCCAGAAAATACCAAGAACAATCAGAAGCCAATCAAGCAGGGAAAGAACCTTGAATTGATTTGGTTTGGATCCAAAGTCGTTTGCCCCTCTTGACTGAACATTGTTCTGAACACCAAAACCAAAAGGGTTCGACGTCTGCTGTTGTTGAAATGGAGTAGCATTCTGTGCCCCAAATCCAAAAGGATTGGGTTTTGATTGTTGTGAACCTTGTGGTGTGGCATGAAGAAACTTACAGCGATCGCCATACTGACAACTAGAAGAAACTAGCCATGTATTAGAGAAATTGATCAATTACCCATGACGGCAACATATTTTCATCTTCAAAGTCATGCAACGTATCAGGTAGGATATCAGAGCATAGATGATAGAAAGAGAGACACCAAAGAGACAAAGACTAGACAGAGTACAAAAGATAATGCGCTGTAGCTACATAAACTCAAAAGGGGAAGTGCTAGCTTCCAATCTCTCAGTCTTTTACAATCTTTTAACAAGTGACAATTGGAACTTGGGTTAAACCAATTGCCTAATTTAATACTCCCTCCGTCCAAAAAATTTATTCCCACTTTCCTTTTTGGTCTATTCAAATAATTTATTCTCATTTCATTTTTAGTAATAACTCTATCTCACAGACTCACACTACTTTATCATCACCCTCTAAACCCCACATATTTACCCCACATTTCTACTTTATAAACTACTGATATTCATTAAAACACATGCTCAAAGGGGGATAAATTTATTGGGCGGAAGGAGTATTAGGTTCAAGATGTTCTAATATTGTTCCTTTTTTCCTTCAAAAGCAATCATGCTGCTGTTTTTCTTTTTTTTTTAATTTTTTTACAATTCGCTGTCTCCAAATGCAATATTTTAATTACGTGATATACTCGAATCCTTCTATAACAACACTTGGTCATAAATATAATGAACCCTACTTGGTTAAAATCCCTCTTTCATCCACTGCTTTCAACACTCAAACTTAAGGTAGGAACAGTCTTACCTCCGAACAAAAGAAAAGAAACTATATAAATGACACGAGGATGCAAAAATCATCCAAACATAGATCACTAGCTAGCAAGAATATTACAAATTATATAAAATAAATTTAGGTACTATGAAGAAGGCGAAGACAAATCTACTGAAAGTGAAAACCAAAAATTTGAATCTGCCAAACTTGAAACAGATGAAATATCTAAATTTCCGAAGTAAGATGAGAACAAACACTAATTCAATCCAAAACACAAACAACTAGAAGAACAATCAAGGGCCAATGAAAACTAAGAAAAGCAATACCTGCCACGTTGAAAATTCCTACACAATTCTTTTCTTGGAGGCATGACTTCAGGGTTTATGTGAATATTCAGGCGAATAAAGTTTATGTTTTGGGAATTAGGAGGAAGAAGTGATGCTGTCAGTTTTGTAATTTTATTTTATGTGGAAAGTGATTTTCAATAATACTTTTAATTTATTTATTTCAAGACAACAAATTCTTATACGCAATATTTCAATGGATCTAAGATTCGTAAATTACCCATATAACAAAATTCGCGGATCCCAGGCGGGTTCGCGGATCACAGGCGAGGTTGGGTCGGGTTAGGTCGTGTTTGGCTAAAAAAATTGGCGCAAGGACAAAAATACAATTTTCGCTCTGTGCTCAGTTACTATTAGGTTACACATATGTTACTTAAACGATAAATATGTGTTACTATAAAACAAATAATATGTATTTGTCTAAAAATAATCGCCCAAATGCAAAAATAAAAATGAAAAAATGGTCAAATAAATATCTAATCTAATTATATGTGTGAATCAAATAAGTATTTAATCTTCGACAACTTTATTCTTATTAAAAGAGTGTGATTTTATTAAGATGATGACTTATTTGATCTCAATATTAAAGAGAAATGATTTTAATATGTTAAGAAAAATTAATGGGTCTATTTGATCCCCAAGTATAAGATTTTTGGGGTAAATATGTGTTATTATAAGGGCAAATATGTGTATTAAACTTGTGCGAAGGTAAAAATAAATTTTTACTCTCGGGTTGTGTTATTATTAGGTCAAATACATATTATTGTATGAAGAAAAATGTGTTATTAATGAACAAAACTAATATTTTATTATTTTAAGGACTAGTAACACGTACTTACCCTTCTGAACACATAATTGTTCTTACAAGGTAACACATACTTTTGAAAAAATGTGTTACTATATGAACACAAACGTGTTCTTGTATAGAAAAATATGTGTTACTATATGAAGAAAAAAAAATGTGTTACTATATGAACAAAAACATGTTACTTTATGAAAAAATGTGTGTTACTATATGAATAAATCGTAACTGCATTAGGAGTTGCTATATTCATTTCGGTTTAAACGAAATAAAAATTTATCATCAGAATTTCGCATAAGCTTTGTATTCATCACTGTTTATTTTATCCACTCTGCTTTTTCATCAATCGGATCATCCAACACCTAATTATCTGAAATTTTTTAAAAAATCATCCACGTCTTCTCTTTTTTTGTTATCTTCTCCTCAATTTGATCTCATAGTTAAATTTATTTGTTGTTTCGTCGGATTTCACTGTTTTTATTGTCTCATGATCGCCGCCGCCGTTGATTGTCGTCGTCGTTCGCTCCAATCTGCCCTAATATGCGTTCTTAATTATTTGACCCGTTTTTGAAAGAGCGACCCGCGAGATTTCCTTTTTCCTTTTTTTTTTTTATATTTCGTGTGAAATATTTCACAAGCAGACTTCGCCTCTTTCAAGACATACCTTTACATTCTCACTTTTTTAGAAATTAGCAATTGTCTTTTATTATTTTTTCATTCGTTCAATATTTTAATTTTTTTATCTAAAATAGTGAACAATGAGTGTTGTAGGTAAATGATGAAGATCCCGATTAACCGGAGCTCCGACACGAGTCGGTGAGCGACAGTGAGATAGCAAATTGGGGAAAACCTGCTAGCTGAGGAAATTACGTATTTTCTTATTATCCAGAAGACGAGTAATACATGGGTATTTATTCAGACTAATACAAATGGGCCTATTTATCATTTTACTAAACAATTACGGGCTAAAGTCTTAGGCCCATTTTGATTAATTTGGCCCAATGCTCTGCTTACTAATTAATTTCAACTATCAGGTTCCAGAATTGTTTCCTTCTTGCTGAATATTTGCTTGCTGCGTACTTTGGGCTGTGCGTTGGGCCGCGTCTCTAAGTCTTGCTCGTCGGGCCCGATTGTAGGCATTCTTCAATTCCCGACCCTCGTTCACATCATTCCCCTCCTATAGGTGAAAGTCCTTGTCCTCAAGGACAAAATCTGGGAACCTTTGTTGTATCATTCCTATTTCCTCCCAAGTGGCATCAGATGAGGCAATGACTCCCATTTTATGAGTACCTGCCATTGAAGCCTTCCTCCCTTCTTTATTTGTACGTATTCTACCGCTTTCTCAGTCGATATATTATTCTTCCTTGTTCGATTACCGTTGGCAACCGCTCCGTGACGATTTCACCTGTGTCTATCCTCCTTTTAATTGTGAGACGTGAACCACCGGGTGTATCTCGAGTTCCCTCCGCAAGTCTAGCTTGTAGGTGACTTCTCCGATCTTTTCGAGCACTTGAAAGGGTCCGTAAAATCTGGTTCCTAACTTATGCCAGGCCCTCCGGGAAACCGATGTTTGGCGGTAAGGTCGTAACTTGAGGAAAACCCACTCGCCCACTTCGAATTCTTCCTCCCGTCTACCCTTATCATGATATTCTTTCATCCTCTCAATCGATGCTCCTAGCGTCTCCTTTAATTCCCTTAGCATTATGTCTCGTTCGACTAGCTCTCGATCTACCTCCGCATTTGGAGAGTCTCCTTCCGGATAGCTAATTAGATGTGGTGGAGGCCAGCCATAAACTATCTCGAATGGGGAATACTTGGTTGAAGCGTGGTACGTCGTATTGTACCAATACTACGCCCAAGGAATGAATTCTTCCCAGTCGCGGATTTTGGTGTACGTAGCATCTCAAATATTGTTCCAAGGTCGATTCGTCACCTCGGATTGGCCGTCGGTTTGGGGGTGGTAAGCCGAACTCATAGATAAGCGCGTGCCCCGCATCTTAAAAACTCTTTCCAAAAGTTATCGATAAAGATACGATCACGATCCGAGATAATTGAACGAGGAGTACCATGCGGTCTAATTATGTATTCTACAAAGAGGCGTGCTTTGACTTATTTGTGTAAGGGTGTACTAAGGGAATAAAATGTGCATATTTAGATAACGTCGACGACAACAAGAATACCGTTATAGCCGTTGGACATGGGCAGCCCTCGATGAAGTCCATAGTGAGATCTTCCCAAATCCGCTCGGGTATGGGAGTGGTCATGCTGATCCTCCAGTCTTCGGGAATCACTTTTCACCGGTTGACAAACGTCGCATTGGCGTACATATTCGTGCACATCCTTCTTAATTCCGGGCCAAATAAAAGAATTCGTCATGCGAGCCCATGTTCGATAAACACCGGAATGGCCTCCGTACCTGGAATCATGGAAATGTTTGATTAGATTATGTCGTAAATTTTCAGAAAATGGAACCCATACTTTACCTTTTTCAAACAATAATCCATCTCGCCATTCTAAGTCTTACGCCTCGGCATTTTGCTCATCAATTAGTTGTCTTTTTGCTTTTATTTCTAGGTCATGTTCTGCTTTGCTCTAATTTGTCCCCGTGATTTCCCATATTGGTCCACTAATGGCATTGACTTCCTCACCTCCCGGGTATCTTGACAATGCATCGGCTACCCGATTTTGTATCCCCGGTTGGTACTTGATTTCAAATCGAATCCGAGTAATTTAGCAACAAATTTTTGTTGCTCCGGTGTTATTATCCATTGTTCCGGTAAATGTTTTAATGGTTGCTGGTCGGTGACGATTCGAAATCTTCATCCTAACAGATATGGTCTCCATAGGCGTACTGACTTCTAAAGCGACCCAGCATTTCCTTGGCATATACGAGACCATCCCATTTTTTTCTGACCCAAGGCCTTGCTCAAAACGCAAGGGGTCGCCCTTCTTGAACCAAAACAGCCCCAATTCCATAATTACTAGCATCGGTGTGTACCTCAAATAATAGTTCGAAATTTGGCATAGCAAGAACGGGGTAGTGGTCATTGCTTGCTTGAGGTCTTTGAAGGCTTTTTCACTCTCGAGTCCCCATTTGAATCCTCCTTTTTTGTCAATTCTGTTAGTGGACGGGCAATAGTTCCGTAGTTTTTGACGAACTTTCGATAATATCCGGTCAACCCGAGGAACCCTCTCAATTCGGTCGGGTTCTTTGGTGTCGGCCACTGTTGCATAACCTCAATTTTAGTATGGTCAACCTGGACTCCTTCTTCGGATATGACGTGCCCGAGGTATTCTACAGAGGCTTCCCCAAATGAGCACTTGCTAGCCTTGATTCGAAATCGTTGTTCTGCAAGAATTTCAAGAACCCGCTCAAGGTGGCAAGTATGATCGATCCATGTTTTTGAATAAACTAAGATGTCATAAAAAAACTAAAACAAACTTCCCGAGGTGTTTTTGAAATATGGTATTTGTAATACCCGAAATCCTTATATAAATTATTAATGCATGTTATTAATTTTAATAAATTAAGTATTATAATTTTATAATTTTTCTAATTGAAATATAAAATTAAATATTTTATAGTGTATAATAATGTGTATTTATATGCAAATATATTTATAAGAGGTATTAATAAAATATATATATATATATATATATATATTTATATATATATTAAATATATTAGGTTAAATTAATAAAATGTAAACATTAATGATAATGTAAAAATTTTCATTAACCAAATTGAATAGTTAATTGACGTCCGTAATATATCCTACTTACCTTCCTTTTCCTTATTCGGTAAGCTAGCGCCGCAGTACGTTCCTTTTCTTTCTTTTATTTTCTCCGTTCATGCCGCCTTATTCCGTCGCAGAAATTTTCTCTGGTATTATCATATTATATATGGAAATGCTCGTAGCAATTCGTAGATTGTAGAAATAAGATCAGCTTGTTGTTTTGATTCTCGTAACGTCCGATAATTTAGTGCGAAGCTTCGGAAATTATTGTTTAAATGTGCTTTTTCATTCAATCACCACCGTCGTTTGACAAACAATAGGTGGCGAGGCTTATACCGTTGTGAAGTCTCATTGTGCGTAGAGTAGAATTCTATTCTCCATTGTTAGAATCGCTGTATGAAATTAGTAGAAAAATAAGCCGAAAGTGACGCGTAGAAACGGGTTTCAACGTTTAGAATTAAACTTTATTTTTGTGGATTCTTACGTTTCGAGTCATTATGGGATGTAGTAAAGGTCATAGGCCTAATTGTGAGTAGGAAACGATGAAAATGGAGTATCAAAAGCTTGAAATGGACGTTAATGGCGTAAGTGAAAAATTCGTCGTTCTCTGCCAAAATGGCCGTCACCTTTCTGGTGACCGCTTGAGGCGAGGCTTGGGTGAAATAGGAAGCCGAGATTGTAAGGATTCCAACGGTATTTTCGGTTTTCCAATCGGAGGTGTAGAATGACCGTAGGGACCTCTTGACAAAAGCTTGAAAGTAGAGGGAGGCCAAAGAGAATTAGATTAACTTCAGGGACTAAAATGCAAATCTTATAGTTTGGTCAACTGACCAGTCAGCGGTCAACGGTCAACGGTCAACGTTGACTTTTCATTTAATTACAATTTTGCCCTCATTTTCAAACGCTTGTAGAATCTTCGTTTTTCATCCGATTTGATCCAAACCAGCGTCAAATTGTTCCAAATTCAAAGATCTACATTTTAATTCTAAAATCACAGGACGAACAGCATTATAAAAATGACCGTTTTACCCCTGAATGGTTGTACGCCGTAAACTCCTCGTTTTTAATCAAAATTCTTTGTTTCAAGTCCGTTTTTATCCCAACGAAGTTTCTACACGCTCTAAATAGGATTATATTATCAATAAACTAGCTAGTTTGTCTTTTGACTGTCAAACACATTAATCGAACTTTAAAATCCTTAGGAAAAGACTGGTTTGCCCTTTAACCCCTAGACCAAATCCAGTGGTCCTATAACTCTAGAAAGCTCTTATTATAGTTATTATAAGTTAATTATCATATCTATTACAATGATCTCGAGAGCACGATATTATTTGTAGGGCTAAGAACACGAAGCATAAAAGCGCTTACGCTCCAAAACAAGGCTCATATCTAATCGGGTGGGATAATTTCCACTCTTAATTGAGTTTAACATTCCATGTTATGATTGCTATGTTAAGGTGCAATATGTGAGTAATATATGTCATGATTATGCAACAATTGTGATATTATGTTCAAGCCGGGTAATGGCCCGTATAATGTTCAAGCCGTAATGGCCGTACTATGTGTATTATGTTCAAGCCGGGTAATGGCCCGTACTATGTTCAAGCCGGGTAATGGCCCGCACAATGTTCAAGCCGGGTAATGGCCCGCATACAATGTGCACATGAGTTATGTTTTCATGTTATGTGTTATTTGCATATACATTTTATCGTGCAATCATTGAGATTATTCCACTGGGTGTATTTGAAACACTCACCCCTCATATCCATTGTTACTGAGATCTTGAGTTTGATGTGGAGGGACGATGAGGATGCAAAGACATGTACCTTTTGGTTCGGTTGTATAATTATTGTATATATTATGAGTTATGCTACTGGAGGGAAAAATAATGGTTCTTTTGTCCGACTAGTATAAATATACTAGTTGAAACGTGTAACAAAACATATTTTGCCCTTTTTCTTTGATGTGTAATTATCGCATGTGAGCGAGGTTTGTTAAATTCTTCTTTTTCAA
This sequence comes from Paraleonurus japonicus, assembly GCA_030762865.1. NCBI lineage: Eukaryota > Viridiplantae > Streptophyta > Magnoliopsida > Lamiales > Lamiaceae > Paraleonurus > Paraleonurus japonicus. Next base: position 19,883,533 of record CM061060.1, on the reverse strand, counting down.
GTACGTATCACTTTGATTTCGGTTGCTTTGGGGTATTATTTTTAATTTGGTTATAGCTTCCGCTTATAAAGATAATAATTTTATTATCGTATCTTTGGAAATGAGTTTGAAATGGTATTTTAGTAGCGCCTCGGCCCCAAAGTGATATTATTTTAAAAAGTAAGAGAACTTGGGGCGCTACAAGATTCATCGCTCCCTGGAATGTGGATGAGGCATTGCATAATCCAAAAGGCATAACGAGATATTCGTAGTGCCCGTGATGCGTCAAAAGCCGTTTTGTAGATATCTCATTCATCTAGACGGATTTGATGATATCGACCTTTAAGTCCAATTCGGTATAGTATTTGGATCCGTGGAGCTCATCGAGCATGTCATTGATCGTCGGTATTGGAAATCGATCTTTGATGGTGGCGGCATTGAGTGCACGATAGTGCAGTGCAAAAGCGCCAGAGCCGCTTTTTTTTTTACTAGCAGGGACAGGGGATGAGAACGGGCTTGAACTTGGACGGATAAGTCCGTTTTGCAACATCTCCCGACTTGCCTCTCGATTTCTTTTTTTGGAAATGGGCGTAGCAGTATGGGTGAACGTTGATCGGTTGTGTCTCATCTTTAAGTGGAATTCTGTGGTCGAATGGTCTAGCTAGCGGAAGTCCTGTGGATCATCAAGAACACAAGAAAATTTAATTAGTAGCCGTTTGATTTCAGGTGCAATTTACCTAATTTTTCTTTGCTCCTAGGTTCGTTCTTTTGAATTTGTATGGCATAACATTCTGCTCCTTTTTGCCAAAGTCTAGTTATGCTTTTGAGCCCAACTTCCTTAATTTCCCCTTACATTCCAGATTGTATTGTGACTAATCCATTACCCCACACAAACTCCATTGTACCTTGCTTATAGTCTGTGACAACCTTTCCAAGTCCTTCCAATCACCGTACCCCAAGTACCACATCCAGACCCCCAAAGGTAAAGCAAAAAGATCTGCAGTAATGGTTACTCTTTGCATTCGAATGGGCACTGCCTTGTATAGGTGTTCACAATTCAATTTCTCGCCACTCGCCACCCGAACTTGGAAAGAATCAACTTTAGTTGCTGCAAGATTTAGCTTCTTGGCAACTTCTTGATTTATGAAGTTGTGCGTGGAACCATTATAAATAAGCACCACTACTCGTTTCTTTTTATCCACGATCCAACCCTCATTGTTTTCGGTCCTCGTACCTAGATAAAACATGTACAGAGATTTCGCTTCTTCATTTTCTACCATCAATTCTTGCTCATCATCACCGGAATTAATGTGCTCAATAAGAAATGCCCTGCTTTGATTTTGCACTTGTGTCCAGTGTGAACTTTTCATCACAATGGTGAAGCACAATCCCTTTTCACGTCTTTTTGTAATTCGTCCCATGGTAGATGACGAACCCCGCGGGTGTAGGCCGCACCGTCGATCTCGCTTGTATGCCGCCCTGCAGATTCTCGCTGCTTGCACCGAGGCTTTACGACCCTCTGCGAACTCCTCTCTTCGAAGTCAACCGATCTTCGTGAATGCGGGCGAGTTCGATTGCTTCAAGATAAGTCTTGGGCCTATGTACTCGAACCTCGACGCCAATTCAGCCTTTAAGCCTCCCATGAATGCGCCCGACTAATGCACTTTACGGCCGATCACGTACCCGATTAGCAAGTCGCTCAAACTCCTTTTGGTATTCCCGTAATGTACCACTTTCTGCTTTATATGCGCTAAAGCTTCATCGTAATCAGTATATTCCGAAGGTCCGGCGGGCCATTAAATCCGTTCGAAATCCTTCCAAAGTGGATTACCTTATTTTTCTTACGATAAATTCGATTGGCCCATTGCCACCATAAATTTGCTTCGCCTTCCGTAAAATACGCTGCATATTTTACCTTATTTGCCTTTGAAATCTCTATTAATTCAGCGTATTGGTTGAAGCGGCTCAACCACGGGTCGACCCATCGAACACGGGACAGGGTGAGCTTCGGTTTACCCTTCCATCGATCCTTGCCCTTGTTCGCCTTATCATCACCCTCTCTCATTTGGGGTGTAATGAATATCCGTTGGTGTCATCGTAATCTGGAACCTCGCTCCGTGGAAGACGACGAACCGCCTCTTTTGGATCTTTTTCTCGAGAACATTCTCCATCAATTTCCGAATCTTGCTGAACCCCTCTTCAAGATTATCAAATCTTGATTCAAGGCTCTCGATGCGTTCTTTGTGAGACCCGGCCATTTGCGAGCGTGACCCTCAATTGAGCTCTCAATGAAAACACCAAAATGATGAAGATCACGCAGCGATGCCGATTAACCTGAGCTCCGACATGAGTCGGTGAGCGACGGTGAGATAGCAAATTGGGGGAAAACCTGCTAATGAGGAAATTACGTATTTTCTTATTATCCGTAAGAGGAGTAATACATGGGTATTTTGTTGAATCAAGAAGTTTTGATGAATTAAAAAGAGAAGCAATTGTGATCGATCACCCAACCTAAAGAACAAGCAGAGAATAAGTTTATAAGATAAGCCGATCGCACGAGGTCGACACCGACCGAGTCACCGAGGTCCGATAGCATGCTAGTCATCTCAAGACAAGCTCGAACCTAGTCATCTGCGGGAGACAAACATGAAGAGCTCGACGAGGTCAAGATAAGCCGAGTAGAATAAGAAAGGCGAAGTTTTCACCGAGTCACCGCAGACGAGTAGGAAGAATCAGTGAGGTCAAAAGCAGTTTTCAAGATTAAGTTTGTTAAGCGAGTTTCAAGTTTGTTAGAACTAACTAACAAACTAAGCTGTCTTTTCAGGACTTATAAATAGGACTAGATTTTATTCTTCAATACACTTATGCAAGTTTGATTTTTCACACGATTCACTATTGATTTCACAGAGTATTTTTCAAAAGAGATTTCAAATATTTTCTAAGTGTTTATAGAACACTTTACTTCATATCTTCAAAAACACATCTTGTTCTTAGAGTTAGATTTCGGATAGTTGATTAGATTGTTGAAGAGTTGAAGATCGATTTGTAATTTGTAAAGATTGTACGGTAAGTAAGTAAGCGGCTAGTGAAGACCCTTCTCGAGTTTGGAGAAGGAGAGTGGATGTAGGATTGTTATAATCCGAACCACTATAAATCCTCGGTGTTATTTCTTGCTTTCTTTAATTTACGTTCAAATTATAATATTGTTAATTCAAGATTAAAGTTCAGAATCTTAACTAAAATCGAATATCGACCGTCCCTTTTGATCTTGTTAAAAGTTGAGTTCTCAATTATATTCCGCCGTGATAATCGATACTTTGAATTGATTTTAGAAAGTTTTTAAAAATCAACAAAATCTATTCAAACCCCCTTTCTAGATTTTGTTCTAGAAAGATAACTCAAGGTTTTAATCAACTCAACATTCGGGGACCAACAAGTGGTATCGGAGAGCGGTGTTAAGTCGTTTCGATATTGATTTTAGGTCTTGAACGAGATTCTGAAATTATCTTGATTTTCTTCATTTTCTTCCATTATTAACAGTGCTACTAATAAGCTCTTGTGGAGTATTTTGTTCTTTGTTTCATCATGTCATCGGGAAAAATAAAAGTCTAGGAATCTTCACGAATTCTCTATTGAAGATTATGATTCTTGGAAATTTAGGATGGAAAATCATCTAAAGGCCATTCATGATAGGATGGAAGAGGTTCTTGAAGAAGGACCTATAAAGTTTTATCATGGAGGCACCAAAGACGTGAGTCGAAGTCACCAATCCGAACTGCATAAGAAAAGAAGAGTTACGAATTGACAAATGATGAAAGAAAGGTCCACAATCTTAACCAAGTAGCTCGAATCGAAATCATTGAGACTCTAAGTAAGGATTGGATAGAAAAGGTTAAGAGATGCAAAGCCCAAAGAGATGTGGCAAACTCTAGCAAATGTTTGTGAAGGATCCGATCAAGTCAAAGAAAACAAGCTGCGATCGATCCCCGCATGCATTTGAAACATTCAAAATGAAAGAAAATGAGTCTCGTGGATCAGTTAGATGTAAGGTTGACCAATCTTCTCAACAAAGCGGTGACCTTGGAAAGAATTATTCAGAGAAAGAGATTAATAACAAGATTCTCGAGATCATTAACCAAGAGATGGAGGGAAAAATCTAATATCCTTAAAGCAACTCAAGATTTATCCTCTATTACTCACCATACCTTATTTTCTCATCTTAAAGCTTTAGAGTACGATATTCGGATAGAAGATGAGGAAGATGAGATGGAGTCAAGTACCTCATCTAAGTCTGTTGCCTTTGTCAAGAAAGAAGACAAGGTGTCAACAGAGTCTGCAGGAGCCGATCTATCTCCGAAAGAGCAGATGACTTTACTTACAAAGAGGTATGATAAATTGAGAATGAAGTATAAGAGAAATAAATTGAGATTTGCGAGTAAGGATAGACAAAGATCCAGATCGATAGGAAGATGGATAAATCTTCGATGATGACAAAAACAAGAGCCGACAAGAAGATACAGATCACCCGTCAAGAAATCCTTCCAGTCCCAAATTAGACAGGAGTGACACTTGCTATACATGCAACAAGCCAGGACATTTCAGCTATGACTGTCCTCAATCGACTCCTAAAGAAAGAGAAGAAAAGAGACATGAGATTTGCGAGATCAAAGAGCTTTATTGGCTGAAGAAAAAGAGCCAAAGAAATCATCTTCATCCTCATCATCCTCATCCGATTTCGGATCGGATGATGAAATCTGTCTTATGGCTAATGAGGTAATCTACTATCCATCATCGAGATAATGATTCTTGTCACCGCATCCGATCATGACCAAACCGTTATCCATGAATTATTGAGAGATTTAAAGACATCTTTGGCTGCTTATAAACAGCTAGAGACAGAGAATTTGATTTTATAGGATCGATTCAAATTCTAATTAAAGGCAAGGTGTGATGAAGCTCGCTCAGAACCGAGGAAACATTCAAGGGGGAATGTTTTCTTGATCGAAGCTAGTACATCACCTAATTTACCTCGAAAGGTTAGAAAAAGAATTGAAAACTTTAAAAGATAAATTTGAAGTAGCAAGCTAGGTCAAGAATTCACGTAACATAGAAAACGACGCAGAGCGGCAACGACGATGAGGCGCTAAGACACAAGAGATCGACGAAAACAACATCAAAGATTTAACCAAAAGATCGAGAGGATTAAACGCACACGTAAAAAAGAAAGAAAGAACCGTGGATGATTAGTTTGAAAATTGCCAAATAATCGCGAGTTGATAATTCTGTGAGTTCTTCAACACCGAGGTAATTGTGTTAATTCTCACATGCGATCTTTGGGTAATTGTATTATACAACAAAAATCACAAAAACACGAACTCGGCATTAAATTGCTTAATAAAAAAATGTGTTACTGTTTCATATATTCACTAAGGGGTGTTACTATGTACTATAGTAATAATATATGTTACTATATACACTAAACAATGTTACCCTAAACCAAAGGCCTTGTAGGAATGATTATTGTGGAAACAACGAAATGTTGGATGATTCTAATACTCAAACCGAGTGAACATAACTTACAAAATGATGAATATGCCGGTTCACTTATTGGGATTAGAAGAGATACACTAGATCGGATGTATGATCTATACCGTGCACATGCCTGTTCATTGGGGTTTAGTGTCCGTAAGTCAACAGGGATTGTTTCTTCCGACGGAAGCAACACAATAACATCTAAATTGTATGTGTGTTCTTCCAACGGTTTAGAGAAAACAACTGATAGTGTACTTCTACGAAAGTCTACAAAGAACAAAAATGTGGGGAAACGAGAACTAATTGCAAGGCACAAATGAGAGCAAGACTTATCAAGATGGAAAATATGAGGTAGCAAAGCACATAACATATCACAATCATCCATTAACGAGAAAAGAATGGAGTCATTTACATCGTTCGGAAAGGGCAATTACAGGTGGGAAGGCTGATGCTATCAAGGAGATGGTGACATCTCGGTATAAAACCAGCTAACTCTTTCAGATATCTAGCTGATCACTGGAGGAGAAGACCAAGTTGGGCATACAATGAAGGACCACATGAGCTTTGTTGATCGTCACAAGAGAAGCAATATAGAAGGCGGTGATGCAAACACATTCATGGAACTAATACAAAATTAGTCGGATGAGGAAAGTGAGTTCTTCTACAAGGTACAAATGAATGATGAGGGCGGATAAGTAATGCTTATTGGAGGGACTCGATGATGAGGAAGATTATAGAATATACGGTGATGTTCTTGTGTTTGACACCACTTATAAAACTAACAAGTATGATGCTGATTTGTGCACCATTCGTTGGGATAAACAATCACCGGAAAAATACCATGTTTGGTATAGCATTCTTATCCGACGAAAAGACAGACACTTTTGAGTGGCTTTTACGGTGTTCAAGAAATTAATGGGTGGGAGAAGCCCAAGAACAATATTCACCGACCAGGATCTAGCAATTGCAAATGCAATAGAGAGAGTATGATTTTGATTCATTACAACCGATATAATCGGTACTTACTCCGATATATATCACGTGTGTTACCATATGAAATATATAATGTTACTTTATAAGTATAATTGTGTTACTATTACATTGTTTGTGATGCCACAGTTTTCCGGAAGCACGACATAGGCTATGCTTGTGGCACCTCCAGCGAGAATGCGCTTAGCGATTTGCAAAGCTCAAGGGAAATAACGCATTTAAAGATGCATTCAATAAGTGTTTATCATTTTGTAGAGATAGGGTGAGTTCGAGAGATTTGTTGGAATGGGATGATCACAGACTACAACTTGCGTAATAATGCTTGGTTTAAAAGACTCTACATTTTGAAGGAAAAATGGTGCAATCGCATTGAGCAAATACTTTTTCTCTCTTTGGAATACTATCTTCACAAAGAAGTGAAAGCACAAAGCAGTTCCATCTCATTCAATTCGAGAAGGAGCATCGGGTTGACAAATTTTTATAAAATTTTCAATAACACAGTAAGTGCATGGAGAACGAGAGAGAGAAATAATGAATTCCAATCCCAAACAGAAAAACCAGGATCTTCTTTGGAAATTAATGGAATAGTGAAGCATGCTTCGGAAGTTTACACACTTGCCATTTTCAATATTTTTGAAAAGGAATTTCTCAAGAGTCTATCATGCACTTCACGGGAGATAGGAAGGGAAGACACTACTTTAATATATGATGTTACCGAACAAGGTATGGTCAATAGGGTGATATTCGAAAAAAATATGGTTTGTGTGCGGTGTAGCTGCAAGAAATTTAAGGAATGTGGCATACTATGTTGTCATTCAATATGGGCACCGCATATTAACTCGGTGCAGACAATACCAAATGCATACATATGTAGGAGGTGGACGAAAAATATAAAAACAGTTTTTTAGGATAAAAACAGGTACTAACCACAAATCGAGACTCATAGTACAGTTCCATGGAGACATGAAATGGCAAGGAAGAGCTACAATCTGATTTTAGAATCGAAAAAAATGAGGATGCACGAGAAAATACTTGAAGATAGTTATGAAAGGGACTCACCGGTTATTAAGACATTAGTCTCTAGAGAGCAACCTCAACCATCTACCGAGATTGAAGATAGAATGACTATATTGGACCCTCAACGATCAATCACAAAGGGACGGAAAACACGGGTAAAGAACCATTTCATTAGAAGCAAAAAAGAGCAAGCAACAATAGCAAAGGAATTTGGCACAACAACCACAAACCCCCATTTATTTTAATTTTCAACCGTATCGGTTCAAAAATTGTGGCATCGTTGCACATTATTACTAAACTTCTTATTTTGGTTATTAAATTTTTATATTAGATACAATGTTATTCTTGTTTAATCAAAACTATGTTATATTAACAGTCTAATTGTGTTACTATAACTATAATGGACATAATTAGTTGAAATGTGGAACTGTTGCATGTTTATATATGTTACATTTTAGAACAAACTATGTTACTATTCGTTTATAATTATGTTACAGTGTATATTATATTTATATCAGTTTAGTTTTATATGTTATATTTCATTAGAAACAAGATAAGAAGTTATGCGGTATGAATTACCTCCATATGCATAATCTTCCGGCACCAGAGTATTCATTATAAACTTGATATGTGATAAAATATCGTTTGTATTTTTTAAAACAAAAAAAAAAGAATTACAAAAACTATGTTACAATACATGTTTTAACTATGTTACTACAATAATTTTATATATGATATATACCTTATGATGGGTGATTGCCCAACATACATATTTCTACATCCTGTCAAGAAAATAAAATATATTACGAGAGGAAAAAAAAACACATACACAAATAAAATATCCCATCAAAGAACACATCAATTACGATAAGAAGACTAAAATATTACTACACATATACATACACAATCCTAACAATATGCAGACATCGCCACCCTAAGTAACACAAAAAGGATCAGTCTAGCACTAATTACCAAAGAAACATCATGAGTTTTTACCAAAAAAAAAAACCACCACCATCAACGAGCAACAAAAATAACCACATGCCCAACCAAATTCACCATAAAAAGCAGAGTATTCATCAGCCCCCTCCGATCGAAACTTAGTAGAACAGAATAAAATTAACTTAATATTCATCAGTCTTTTTAACCCTCGGCCTTAAAAACTTTCTCCTTTCATATGCAACGGTATCGGCCTTCCTCTTCCTCTCGGCGGCAGCAACAGGATCTTTCACGGTTCCAACACCGAGTGATTTCTTCTCGTAAAATGCATGTACATTACGAAAGACCACTGTCCTTTATAACGTTACTTTGATTCAGCCACGATAGAGCGAATTTAGCTCTATAAAATATCCTCGTACCAGCCTACAAAATAAAAGAAACAAAACACAAAATCAATGAATAAACACAAGCACACAAAAAAAAAAAAAAGACTAAAAATAAAAAACATACATTTGAAAGATCGGGCTCATCATAAACTTCACCATGAAAGTTCAAGATATGGTGCATCAAAAATAGACCAGTCCTTGTTCACATCCTTTGACTTCCATTTCAACTTCACATCTTCAATGTTAAAAACATTGACATCACTAACTCTAGGATGATTCCGTTTCTTCATCAATCTTATAATAAACATTTTTGTGAAAAAGACAAAAAAAAAAAAAAGACACTAATAAGATAACAAAAGCAAACAACAATATAAATAAGAATAAAAAATAAAAATAAACTAACCAAC